>JAVKLA010000005.1:7866222-7960017 GCA_034782735.1 Sagittarius serpentarius | reverse complement strand
AAGCTAGGAGGGGGGCAGGATCCTACCCACACAGGCAAACCTGAATGGGGATTGAATTGCCAGAAGCACATTCAGCCTCGCTTTCTGGAAAGCTGCTTAAAAATACCATTAACAAAATGTTAATGGGCAACATTTTTTCAAGTACACAGTCACAGAGGAGGTGAAATCCCTCAGCTCCCCGTGACGCTTGGCGCGGTCAGAGAGTGCCTGGATAACCATGAATGAGCCAGGCCAGGGCTGGAATGAGAACAGCTAAATGAGGATGACTAATTAAAACAAAACACCATACCAACGGTCTCCACACAAACGAGCATCCCTGCGCCAGGCTGCACCGGGCTCGCTGGTGCTTAGCAGCTGGCTGGGGGAAGTTCACCCACCTTCATCACAAGGACGCAGCACTTGTCTTCCTGTTTCATATAAATGCCTTTTTAATTTTTTCTTAGTTCAATTAAAAATGAATGGGCTATTGGAGAACAGCTCTGCTAAAGCACTGCTGACAGTATTAATAATCACAGTTTAAAATATACTGCAGGAAATCTAGATGAGCTGCCCTGGCTGACCTGCTTATTTGGGTTTTTATCAGTTACACAAAAAAACCACAGTGAAGATGAAAGTCGAGGAGGCTGGTTTGGGAAGCTCCGTGTCCACTTCCGACTGAGCGGAAACAACATCACGTGATATGATTTTTTTTTTAAGTGTTTGATCACACCTTCAATGGGAATTTCCCATAATCAATATAGGAAACAAATTGCTCTGTAAATCACGCTAACTAGTTTGCAAGTGACCCATGCCTGAATTTTATTCGTACAATAAATTGTTTTGCTGTTTTCAAGTAACGTATGAATGGGGAAAGCCAGGAGGGGTGATTATGAACAATTCGTGCCTAGAAAAAGCAGTAACCTCAGCTGCATGCCGGTTGACCTAGATCTCTGAGTACCACCATGCCCCTATGTGTACGGGATTGTCCACTGAGGCATCGCAGATGCTTTTCTGGTTAAATGGTGCTTTTCAGTGCTATGAGGTAGCCTCTACTCAGGGCAATTGTAAATAAATCCCTGGAACAGACAACAGAGGAAGAGGATGTTTGGATTCAAGTATATTGCCAGTATTGATATCCTTTGCAGACGTGGGCACAACACTTTGGTTTGCCTGACTGTAAAGCATGGGCAAAGCCGCCAGCTTTGGGGTGGTCCTGGGGCTGCTCTGCTCGGGGCCGGAGCGGGCCGATGCTACCCAGACGAGTAGCGCTTTGCCCCGGCGGGTCCTCAAATGACTGGGCTCCCACCAGGAGCAATGTGCGCTTTGCCAGGGGAAATCTCACCAACTGACCCGTATCGTTTGTAACGTGTGGCGAGAATTCAGATAAAAGTTGCTTTGCAAGTTCTGAGCACAGTTGGTTTTATTATTACCTTATCTCACAGCTGAAGTTGTAAATAAAATGTTCACCCAACCCAGAGCTTCTGCCTGTCACTTCAAAGCTGTATTTTTCTGTGGGTGTCATGCCACGGGCTGAAACAGAGGGCTGATTTGCCTGTTCACGCCATGAAAAAGGTTCCTCCATAGCTGTGTTGGGCCTTAACATCTAGACCTGCGTTGGCTCAAATCACTCGGGAGCTGGGCTCCTAAATTCTTGTGTGAAATTTCTTCCTTCCCACCAACCTCAACGTTTCCTGGAAGCTTTTCCATAGCTAATTTCACACTCCTATGGCAAGTTTAGGAGACACCGCTGGGAATCGGTAGAACTGATTTCTCTGCCGTGGGTGAGAGCAAAATGACGTCCTGACCCGCACCTGGCTTTACACAGCCTTACAGCAGTTATGAGTGTGATACGAAGTGCTCTGCTTAGAGAAGGGTTCAGGGATCTTGCTGCTGTATTTTGGTGTGGAAAAAAACAGCAGCAGAAGCTAGGTCTGATCGAAGGAGGGAGATGGGTAGAGCTCCCTCAAACGGAGGCAGGAGGGCTCCTGGAGCATCTTGAAACTGCTTAGGCCGGTGACCCTGGGGAGCTGAAATTATTTCCTCTCCTGCTGCCTCGAGTGCTGCTGGGCAGAAACAGATGCATCTGGGAACGATCAGGGTGTTTGCAAAAAGCAGTGTATTAAGCAAATGTACTCCCTCTTTTGTCCGCGAATTAGCTGTGATCAGACTCAGGGGTTTATGAATATGTCATTCAAAACATATCAATTGATGGTGAACCAGGACCATACCTCTGGCTGCGGGAGGACGGCAAGTGGTAGCTCTGCTGCTGCGGTTGCTCGCAGGAGTCAGCCTCAGCTCTCTGCGACCGCTCCGCCAGACCAGACTGAAACGTTTCAACACCACAAAGTCTCTCCCAAAACTACAAAGATACATCAGACTGGCCACACAGCTATTGCCAGTGGGACCCCCCACGCACATGTATTTTATTTGCATAACTGAGCCCAAAAAGTAAGATTTTGGCTCAGAGGCAGCATTTATAACCCCTTCTGTGACTGCTGGCTTGCTTCGGTGTTGGCACGTAATGCAAGGGCTTGGGGTTACCACCCTCAGAAAAGTGATCCTGGGTTTAGTCAATCAAAGGGTCTTGACTAAAGCCTTTTCCTCCCAAGCTGAGCGGCTGCAGAGTGGTACAGCAGGAGCTAAGGAAAAGCAGAAACACAGGCTTTGCAGATAAAAGAAAGCCCTCCCCAGTGTGTTTTGTCAGATAAATGCTGAAATTTAGAAGGGCTAATCATAAACGGAGACAGAGGAGGATCATATGGAAATCTCTTCCTGAGGGTCTGAAACTCAAAGCCTGTTTGACTTGGGATTAGGAAGAAGAGTTGCATTTGGTATGTGTTTCATTTGATAAATGCCTGTTGATGATCTGGGGTGTGTGGCAAGTTTACATGGGATATTTTTTTGACAGCGTTTTCTTTCTGAGCAGGAGCAGAATGTGGCTCCTCGGATCTTCTTACAATCTGTTTTTTTTCCTGTTTCTGCTTGATGCATATTTAGCTGCTAATACAGGGGGTTTTTTAAAGTGTTTGGCTTTATCCAGCTAATCCTTTTCAGCGAGTGAGTCGCTTTTCTTGCTTCTGGAAAATGGATTTGCTCACATTCCCCACTCTCAGCCTCCCTATCTGTTATATTATTTCCCTGTGACCATGTATCATTTGTCTGTTGCACATGAAAGGTTTGCGTTGCTTTATTTAAAGACTTAGGCGTAATTGGCAATTCGTTCCTTTTCATGTGGGTTTTTATAAACAGGGCTTTTTTCCGGGCTGGCTGAATCAAGCGGCCTGGCTCGCTCCCGGCTCCTGTGCCGGCTGCCGGTGCCTGTTATCTGACAGTGGCTCCGGCAGCTGTCATCTGAAAGTGTTAAGCCTCCTAATTCTTTCTCTCTGGAAGAGTTATTGCAGAAATTGAGCTCATCCGAGGCTCGTAGCAGAGCTGTCTGTGGGGTCTGGAGGGCTCTGAAATTTGATCGTAGGAAATAACTGGGCTTTTTGTTTCTAACCTTCTCCCTGAGGAGCACTGAGCCTGATTTGGAAGAGCCAGGGAGAGATGTGGGGGTCAGCACCACGCTCGTCTATAGGTATTTGGGTGGTTAACTCACCTGGGTGTCCATGTTATCACTTCCGAAGTAACTCTTGCAACCCAAACAGCTTAAGGTAAGCTAGGTAAGCTTGCAGCGTTTCTATCTCCCAGCTGTGATGTAAGTGCATCCAAAAGCACTGAAGAGCGATACATGCATACACACGACCAGAATTAATGGGATGCGCAGAACATCCCTTTCCTACCTTTTTGCCTTGTGCACTGACTCTGATTTGAGCGGGTCAAGAGTCCTTCGAAAGCCCAGGACTTGTCTCCAGCGTGCCTGCTGTGCTTCAGCATCTCAGCCCCAGGAACCACTCCAGATGGGGAGACGCTGGTAGCTGCGAGCCAACGCGGGGCTGGCGAGACACCTCGTGTGCTGGTGACTCACTGCTGTACGGACGGCTGTCACCAGTGTGGCCATCCCGGTGGAGATGCTCAGTTCGGAGCACACCGGTGTCCCTTGCTCCTCCAGGCACAGCCTCGCTGGGGCCAGGCTGAGGCATGCTGTCCTGGGGAGGATACAGCATCTTTTGAGAGCAGTAACTTTACTAATAATGGTTAGAGGGAGAAATAAAATGTTCCACTCTCCTCCCAAGATGCTGTTAGAGTTTTTGCAATATTTTCAGGATTGCTCATGGTCAGGAAATTGCAGCCAATGGGGGTTTACCCGCATTTTCTTGCTGCCTCATTTTTGCATGCCAATAAGCAGGGCGGTTACCTGGGCTTGGACAGTAAGCAAAGGTTCCCTTTCAGGAGGTACTGAGGATGGCACCTGCCTGCCACTGGGGAGAAGCTAATTTTGGATAGAGGTTTTGCATGAGGACCACAGCAATACATCCCATCCTCAGAGCACAATAAACAAGCCCCAGGATGGGCTGAATCTCCCCTAGGAAGGCACAAAAATTGCAGAAAAATGGGGTCCAGCCCTGCTCCACTGCCAAAATTGGGGATCTCTTTAAAAACACCAGCTCCCGGGCTGATGCAGAAATGCAGCCGCACGGCCCTGACCGTAAATGGAGACGTTTGGGTGCCAGTAGCCATCCTCACCATGTGGGAGAGACAGCTCGGTTCCCTGCAGTGCTTGCAGGCTCTGCTCCAGAAGTGCTTTTAACCATCGCTGTGGAAGGCAGCAGCAGCCAGCGCTGGGCTGGGAGCGAGGAGGCAGGAGCAGGCAAAAGGGTGAGTACTGCCCTGCCGGCCCCACTGCCCTCCCTTACACCCTTGCAGGAGCAGAACAGTGAATATATTGCTGGGGTTGCTTATAGGGCATGTCCTATAGGGCATGGAGAGCTGGGATGGGCTGGCAATAATGCCCTTGGTGAGTGTCCAAGGGAGGCTCCTTGCATCCCCACTTCCCACCCAGTTTGTCCATACCTGCAACAAAGCAGACGGAAAGTGTCCCTTTGTCTTAATGCAAGGGCTCCGCATCGGCTTGACAGCTGTCCTCTGAGCGGCTTTGTAGGTTGTGGGTTGGTGTGTTGCTCCCCACCAAAAAAAACCACAACATGTTTTCTGTAGAGCAGACAAATAACTGGAGACCAGGCTGAACTTGAGCAGAGTTTTCTACTAGGAATCTGCCAGGATACAGTCCCTTGCACGGAGAAAAATATGCAAAAAATTGGATTTGCATTGTAATTTAAAATGGGTTGGAGATGAAGGGGTGCTCAGACCTGCCTTCAGGAAATGAGGCTTTATTTTCCCTAACTAACTGCAACACTAGGACTCTGGTATAAGTCTGATTTCTAAAACAAATCCTGATTTACTACAGCGAGAGTAAGACTGTAGTCCAGCTCAGCAAGCGTTTGGAAAATTGCAAAGTAGATTTTTTGAACAACTTTGGCATTCAAAATTATTGAGATCCACAGCTTTGGATCAACTTGGGAGTTGTAGAGGTGTCTGAGGTGGGATTTACATCACCGGGACAAACCACGCAATTCACCACCCACAGCCTGTGGCTCCTGGCAGATGAACGGTGTAAAGCCATCTCTCTCCCACAGAGAAGACTCCTCCTGTCTTCCACTGCCTCTTGGGTCCCCGTTTGAGAGTTGTGATCATCTTAAATACAGCAAGCGTGACTGTAAATGGGGCAAACGTACGGCTGGATTTGGTCACCGTGGGGTGTGGAGGGATGGAGGAGAGACTGCTCTGCCCAAAGAGAGGTGGGAGCCTGGACCAGAGATCCAGGTCTGTGGTCTCGCTGAGCAACCAGTGAGCTGTGAGTTAAGAGCTTTTCTGCTGAGAAGTTGTCTCTTTACCAAAAAAGAACACTAGGAAAATATGTTTAGCATTGCTCCGAGGGGAATGTGGTGCTGGGAGCATTGCTGACTCCCAGTCAGCGCACCTCCTGCAGACAAGGGTGTTGCACAATACCTAGATGTTGCCTTAGACGGGATTAATGGATAAATGAAAAATAGACCAGGAGGGCCAGGTCTGCTGCCGCCAAACCCAGCCTTTCAGCCTGCAAGGAGTGACTGTGTTGAGCTGTTCTACTGATCCTCACTAATTCCCTCAAAAAGCATCCACCACCACCATCCGTGGCCTACAGAGCATCTGGTGTCAGGCCGGAGGGCTGTAGCTCTGTAGTTCATTTCTCAGCTGAGGCTCCAGTGAAGCCAGAAGCCCACAGAAGTCAACCCTGGAGGGACGAGTGTTTTCTGGGATGTGGAAATGGAAGAGCACAGAGGCAGAAGAGAAAGAAATTTGATGTGCAGAGGTGGGGAGTGAACAATTCAGCTTAAGAGCCAAGAGGGATTTCAGGAAGGGTGAAGGTGGAAAGGCTCGATTACAACGGCAGAACTGAAGGGATTTGGGACAGGAGGCGGAATGAGCGTCTCAGAGGGAAATCCTCAGCAGGGCTCAGAAACTAGGGGTGGAAGAGCCTCTGCTGTGCACCCTGGCTTGGCTCCAGCAAGGCCAATGCAGAGGTGCTGGCCCTGCGAGGCTGGTCCAAGCCCAGGAGCTCCCAGGCGTGCTAGGTGCTCCAGGCTCCCCTGAGCTCACCGTGGGCGACCATGATGCTCAGCGAGAATGGACACGGCCCCTGTGCTACGGACGGCACTCAAGGGATGGACCTGCCAGGGGAGAACTTGCTCTAAGGTCAGGTGCCGGCAAGGCAGGCTGTGGGGAGCAAGCTGGCAGGTCACGCTAGTCGGTGAAGTTCACCGGGAGCAGGATTTGAAGAGGTCAGATAGGGTGGACAGCTCCAGGGCAGGGAATCAGCAGCGAGCCCAAATGGACGGGGAGCATGGAGAGCCTCCAAGGGGATCCGCTGTGCAGCGAAGGTCAATCTGGTCAGGCAGCTCTCGAGAAAGCAAAGCTGTGTCTAGGAAAGGCAATACTGGAAATTAATGAAACCCAGCAGGGATAGCTCAGTCCCTCCAGATTTGTTCCTCAGCTGCCTGCAGGTCAGCAGAGGCATGGGAGGAGCGTTAGCAGAAGATGGGACAGGTGGAGGTAGGGGGCAATAGCTGCTGGGAGCAAAGTGACCCGGGAGAACGAGTCAGGTCAGGGCTGACCTTGCCTATGGCAGAAGTATTTCTGTGTCATGAGGAGGTTAACTGGAGGGGATGATGCTTCCCTGGCACGGTAATGCTGCGCATTCCCCTCTTCCTGAGCTGCCTGCTGGTCTCTGAACAGAGCTGAGAGCAGGTTTCATCCTTTTGTGACCTAAGACCCCCGTAACAGAACCCTGCACGTCTATCAGGTGCCACATTAGGAGCTTCAGGGAACAGACTCCCACAGAAAAGTGCTTACAGCCTCGTAAGAAATGAACAGGGAATGGCAATCATGCTCCTCCATGGAGTGAAATGAGGGTGTGATTTCCAAGGGCCTGCATAATCAATATCCCTATTATCAGCCTTCCACAATAAATTGCATTTAAACTAA
This sequence comes from Sagittarius serpentarius, assembly GCA_034782735.1. NCBI lineage: Eukaryota > Metazoa > Chordata > Aves > Accipitriformes > Sagittariidae > Sagittarius > Sagittarius serpentarius. Next base: position 7,952,574 of record JAVKLA010000005.1, on the reverse strand, counting down.
TACAGGCTGGGGAGCTATCCATGAGCTGTCAGGAGAGAGATAAGCTGAAGACATATTTATTCATACCGCGCATGCTGAGAGCTGGATATTCTTTATAGCCGGCCAAATGTAGGTGAAGATATTCAGTAATTTTTTTTTTTCAGTTTTTCTGCTAAAATTTGTCAAATACTCTTAATTTTGAGCACACATGGAGCTTTTCAAACTTGTGGGGAGAGGGGCTTGTGACAATCCCAGTAAAAAGTCTGGTGAAGGCAGAAAGCTCTTTTCTTTCCAGTGAGTTAACTCCTGAAGTTTTGTACAGCATCAGCAATTTAAATTGTCCTCGTGACTTCCCAACACATACAACAGTAAAGGAATGGCACATCCAGCATCTAGTGGCTCCATTACAGAGAAAACGCCTCACTCACAATTACTTGGGGGAAATTAAAAAATTCCCTATTGTTTCTGCCCAGCTCAGCTGCTCCATGGCTTCAGTGGAGCTTTTGTTTACGCCTGGGCCAACCTGCAAGTGTCCAACAGTGGCTGTGAAATACATCATTGTATCCCATGAGATGCTGCTCCAGCCATGGACAGCCCAACCTCCCCTGGCCTCGCTTCACCCTCCCCAGGGAGGAGGCTGCAGGGCTCAGCCATGAGGCACCACCAAACACAAAGGTGGAAATAAATTAGGTTTAGCAGCAGGACAATGAGGCTGAAATGTATAGAGCTCCTTCCGCTCCTCTTTCATGGCAGACCAGCCCTCGAGTTGGTGCCACATCCCATCCCTCGCCTCGAGCCCTGGCTCGCCTCAGCGCCTGCCTGATTCGGTCCACGGCAGGCAGTGGTGAGATTCATCTCATTTAAGGCGCGAACAGCGTGGGTGTCTGTGCCTGAGCTATGCTTTTACAGGCAGTGGAGAGAGGAGGGCACTTGTAGGGCACAGCTGAGCTCATCCTAAAATGAATTGCCTGAAATGAGTTGTGCCCCTTTCTCTCCTTGACTGCAAAAGGACTCTGCAATTAGCTCTTGGGTAGGTGTTCATGCTGTCGATGGTTACGTGTGGTCAGATCAGTCCTGCTTTGGCTCCAGCGCTTCCTTTCATGTCCTCCTGGCTGGACAAGAAACCCAAATAGTAAATTCAGGTAAGAAAGTGCTGGGGCACAGGACAAAAGCTACCTCCTGGAAGGCAATGGAAATGGAAATAGAAAATTATTTTTTTATAGCACGGTCTGAGCAAGCAATTTTGAAAAATAATAACGTATGAACCAGGTGATTTCAGGAGATATTGAACAGTCTAGAAGAGCGTAGCTCAGAAGAAATGATGAGCAAGACAGCATAACAGATTTGCTTTCAAGCCAAGGTAAAAATTTCCAGTCCACGCTAGCATTTCAGGATGGAGCATTTCCCCTTATTGCTGCCATCAGACTGCGCAGTACAAATACTAGGTTGATAGTGAACGAGAGACGCCAGGCTTGATTGTCTAAGCTACATTACTCAGCTTATAGAAAATTGTTTTCTATTCCCTTTCCCTTCCCTTTTCAGCCACAAGCAAATGCAGCTTAGACAAAAGATCTCAACTTTCAGCCAAAAGACTCTTCCTTCAGCATGGCACAGCGAGAGCCTTGGCCACAAGTAAGGCTCCTGGGCTCATGGGCATTGAACGTAATGAGCAAAAAGGGTCTTAAAACTATTACCATCTCACTGGGAAATGGTTTCCCTTCCCTTTACCTTGCTGCAGGTAACCAAAAGCAGCAGCTGTCCATGGCTGCGTGGTGTCAGGTTGGAATGGTTTGCCCGCAGCGATGCGTTCGGGGCGGTTAGTTTAGGAGAGCCCACATATGCTCACACAGACACGGTTTTCAGCATCATAGCTGGCAATAGCACTAAGAGAAGCAAAAAGGAGCTGGGTCTGGCACTGTGGTGCTACCAGCAAAGGTTGCTGGGGCTGGTTTGCCCCACTGCCTGTGGCACGTGAGGGAAAGGAGACATCTGCAACCACGCAGAGGGGGCAAGGAGTCTGGGGACGGGCAGTGTGGTGATGCGAGGAGACCACGCTGCCCTTCCCGAGGGAGATCGGGGAGGTCCCCAGCCCTGCCCACACCCCCTCGCCCTCTACAATCCCCATCCATTCCCCCTGCCTTCGGAAATGATGCAAAATGCCAGCCCCAAGTGATAGAGCAAATCTCCATCCCCCAGCCTTCGCCGTATTTCCAGTGTGTGGCTTGTCGGTCCTTTCTGTCTTTATTTCGGGGAAGTGCCTACTCACGAGGAAGCTTTGGGCACTCTGATGTCAAAACAGATTTGTCTCTCTCTTCAGTGGTTTATTTTCCTGAATTCCCCTCCTCCCCCAGGGATGCGCTAGCTTGCTGACAGCAGCATACCCATGAGTTCAGTGCCCGGAGAAGGAGCGAGGCAGGCACAGCGTCCGCTGGAAGCACAGAAAGGCTGCCTGTGGCATTCGTGTCGGCTGCGATACAGTATGTCATCAGAAAAACCATCAGCTTCTCTAATTTTCAGGACAGAGGAGATGGCTCTCGGCTTGTAATTGGGTCATGCTTTAAAAAAACCTACATGACCTCATCGTAAGCAACAAGACGTGCTCATTCTCCCCTTACATTCCTCTCTCAACCTCTCCCAGAGAAGCAATCCTTCTGGATGAGAGGTTGTTAATACAGATAGGATGTCTCTTACTTTCCTAACTGTCTGCACTCAGACATGGCTCATCACCATTACGTTTGAATGAAACCTCTTCTGTTATTGCCTTTGCTGGGAAAGAGCCCGTATTTGGGGAGAAAGAAGCACAAATATAAACCCACCTTGGGAGGAAGCTTCAGTCTCTGTCCTGACTTTGAAGATGATGCTATCTTGGTAGCAGGTCAAACCAGACGCTTGGAGGTAGAGCCAGCAAAATGTGCCAACTCTGGAAGGTTCTTATCTTCAGGAAAATTGATTAATAGTATAGATTTTGGTTTAGTGATTCATCTCTGTTTCTGGAGAGGAGTCTCCCCTCCTCTGAGCTGTTTGTATCCTGCATTCCTGTTAGCAGAACAAGAATAATCCTTCCTGTGCAAGCAGACAGCAGGCTAGTGTGCAGCCTGGTCCCCGTCACACCTGCCTTCGGGAGCCACCATCCCCTTCACCCCATGGAATAGCAGGGGCTGAGCAGTACCGGCATCCCCTCATCCTCACATGGGCACAAGCACATTTTGGGCCGCGGGGATCAAAAGGCTGCCAAGCTGCAAAAGTACCTCTGGCTCGTTCCTGGGTGTGTAACCCTGTGGTTATGGTGGCGGATGGAGAAACAAAGGGGGATTGGAGCAGGAGGTGTAGCGGTGACTAGATGTGACCTGACGAGATCGTGAACAGGCCAGTAACTCTCAGCTCATCCCTGCCCTCCTGGTTTGGCAGCCCAGACAGTGTTAGAGACTTTGGCTTGTCAGAGTGGATCTTATAATGTCTCTAAGTTACACTTGTCTCCTGGAAAGGAAATGAATTAAAGAGATTTGCCTTTGCCCTTTTTAATAAAATAAAATAAACCAGCCAAGCCATTTACACTTCAACTCCCCTCCTCGCTTTGAAGCCAGGACAAGCATTTCATGCATAGAGTTGTTCTGATCCACACAGCAATGTGGGCAATGCCATTGCTCATGCTTCCCCAAGTCTCTCTGATGTTTATTGAAGGAGACCACCCTCAGCATCTGTGCATCAGCCCCGCGTAGCAGCCAGGCCATTGCATGGGACGAGCCTCCAGCTGCTGAGCAGCTCAAAGGCAAAAACATTGAGGGTTTGGGCTGTGGCACTGGGCTCCTCTTGGTTAACAGGAAGACTGTTTTTTGGATTAATTTAGTTCTCTTTTTTGAGGATGTTTCAGCAGTAGATGCTTAATGAGAATACCTTTCCACTTAGACTCTGCCTTTACTCTTTCTCCATCCCTATTGCTAGTGGGCAGGGTACAAACAAGCCCATTTCCTGAGGTTCAGTTCAGGCTTATCTTCTCTAGCTCTTTGATTTTTCCTGTCTTTTGAGCAACCAGACAGTTTATACAGATAGGTTATATGTACTAATAAGCTTTAAAGAGGAGGAAGCACCATCCATACCCCTGACCAGTCCATCTCATGGGGACTGGGCACCCATTTCTCACAGCTCCCTGCTCTGCTGTTTCCCTCTGCTCCTCCAATGGGCAAAGCCAAACCTGCACCACAGGCAGCAGCTGGGATAACCCTCAAGCCCCAGTGACTCCAGTGTCCTTTCTCTGCACCCATGTCCCATTCACTGGCTTCCCGCTGCCCCTTCAGCAACCACAGCTCCATCAGTACAAACATCTGCTCGCTCCGGCACAGCTTTGGGTCCAGGCTTTGGGAGCAGGGGGAGAGATTTGCCCCCCAGCAGGACACAGTATATCCCTGAAGATGGAGACCCCAGAGCCAAAGGCTTCCAGAAACCAGGGTGGTCACTTTTATATGTATCCAGGATTTTCTCAAATTATTCAGCAAATGTCTCTGAGATACAAAGACACTGATGGTCAGGCACATTTGGTATAATTTAGAGCTTGTCACAAGCATTTTGCACAGCTCTAGCTCTTGGGCTTTAGCAAATGGTTTTAAAGCAGTCCGTTTCCTGAAAAACACTATGGAGGCAAATAGCATGAATTATTATTTATTTTCACTGTGTGGACAGTTGATCAGTGACAGATGTTTCTAATTGCATTAAGCAAGTGGAAATAATGGGAATTAGATAGCAGATTCTCCAGGAATTTACATTTAGATTGAGTTACAATTTGCTATTAAAAAAGCAGATTCAATGTAGACGCATTGGTTCTTCAGCAGAAATGAGAGCCGATTATTTTTAATTATTATTTGATTATTTAAAAATGAGCTGTGTTACTGTACTTAAAACTATTTGACTCAAGGGGATGATTTAATACGTGCGCTTTATGTCTCCCAAAAAAAGACATGGAACAATGAAATTTTTCATCAGCAGACATCTCCTCCACCTCCCCATTAGGGTCATAGTGAAAGGCAAATGAAAAACAGGGGCTGTCACAACCCTGTCTCACAGTGCTTGTGCAAAATTTGGCCCATGTCGGGATAGCGGTGACCCGGTCAGACTCACCCTAACCGTCTGCATCCCTGACAAATTGAATTAAGTTGCACTGATGGAAGACAAGCTGCATGGCCCCGCTTAGGGACCATGCTACGCTGAGCTTGGCAGGAATTTCAGGTTGATTATCTCCATGCCGTGCCTTGCATGTGGCTGATGTAAAGCCAGCCAAGGCAGATCAGAGGTAGGTGCGAGGCTGGAGCAGGGTGGTGGAGCGAGTGCGGCTTTGGCACGCAGAGAGGAGAAGCGTCTGTTGCCTTCAAATGACACATATATGACAGTCATCTCCCAATTCATGCCAAGAGGAAATGAGCTGTGGTTCAAATCACTGGAGGTTTTTCTTTTGGAACTCTCTCACAGCTTTTTTTTATTTTATTTTATCTCCTAGATTTCAAGATCAGCTTCAGACACAGAAATGTGTGAGTCCCCTGTCAGCAGAGAGGGGATTTATGTGCAGTGCAGATTATTGTATGCCTCTGTTAAGCACGGAATCCAAGCTATAATATTTTTTTAACTAACTAGCTGGCTGAGCTTTTAATTATTATTTTTTTTTTCCTTTTGCCTAATGAGAGCCTTATCCAGAACTCCTTGAAGTCAGAGTCTGTCTATCAGCTTCAGTAGGCTTTGGATCAGATTTCAGATCACTGATTCATTATTAATTACACATCTGGGACTCCCTTTTCAAAGAGTTCATTGTTAAGTAAATTCACTTCTAGACATTACAGACTTGGCATTCTTGTGCATTTAATAAAAGTCTGGCAAACCAGCAAAGAGCCATAGGCCAACTTCTCTTCTAGTATTGATGGATGAACCTCTACTGAACAGCAGTGGTTTACGCTATAAGGGTATAACATATCTCTTTGCTCTCTTATGACCACTGTCTGTCTGAGACTAAGTCTGTGTTTGAAACTTTTGCCTTTTTTGTGATTTCTCCTCACTTCTTCGTAACTTTTCCCTACCAGCAAGAGTTCCATTGTGGATTCAGACATTGCAGGGTGAAATACCTTTGCTATCTAGCTTCCTTTCTCTTCAAAGAGATACTGGCATCTTCTTCCTAGGACAAACTGCATTCACATCTTCAGAGCCTCCTGGGAGAGCAGACAAGCAGGCAAATGTCTTCCTGATCCCTATAGCAAGTGGAATGGAAAATGTCTTTCTAAAGATATATAGTCTTTCCCATAGTCCTCAGTAATCTAGTTCAAGTCCAGCCATTGAGACATTAAAGTGACCAAAGGGCTGGTCTGGAAGCTCTGTTTACACAGAGGGATAGTGTTTTGGCAGGGGAATATGTAGAAATAAAGATTTTCCTGCTGAAGTCAATAGGAGGCTAGGCCCCGGATGAAAAAGGAGGACCTATTACATTGTGTTTTTAAGGCACAGGGTATTCCCGCTTTGCAGCTGAAGACACAGGTACCAGCAGCCCATATTGGTGTTTCCTGTGCTGCAAGCAAGGATCTCCTAAGCTGCACTCAGCCCATCCTTTGCTTCTGCAGGGCTACCTAGACACTTTGGGAAGGAGGGGTGGGGCGGGTCCTTTTTTCTTCTCTTGATGCCAAATCAGAGTTTAAAATGGCTGAATGGTCGCAGTTAATACCAATGTCCAAAGAGATTGTGGTGATAGATTCAGATGACAGCTACCCAGTTTCCAAAGCTTTCACTTAATCGACAACTGTTTATTTGGAAAGGAAAATAAACAGAAATGCAGCTCCCACCATTTAAAAAATGACGCTATGAATGTTTATCAGAGGCAGACATCCACTGAGTCCATGGCATGCTTTCAGTGAAAGGGATACAATTCACCACACAGTTGTGGAAGGGACTATGAGGGAAGAGAGGATTGCGACACTGGGGCACTTGAACCCCTGAGTGGTCAAAATTAATTCCCCGCTGCACGTCAGACACCTTTCCTGTTTTATCACAGAAAAAACGGTGTCACGTTAGGAGCTTCTCATTATCCTACCCTGATTTGGTTGGTAATAAATTAAATTAATTTTTTTCCCTAAGTTGAGTCTGTTTTGCCTGTGATGGTAACTGGTGAGTGATCTCTCCCTGTCCTTATCTCGACCCACGAGCTTTTTATTGTATTTTCTCTCCCCTGTCCAGCTGAGAGGGCGAGTGACAGAGCGGCTTTGGTGGGCACCTGTCGTCCAGCCGGGGTCAACCCACCACATTCACCTTCCTCAGTTTTTCAGAAATTACATTAAATGCAGTTATTCTCTTCACCCTCACATATGAAGTGCAACTCTTTCCAAAACTGCAGCTCTTCAGCATTAGAAATGATAAAGGCATTTACTCCTTCCGGTAGGAGCAAGTTTTGGGGTGGGTCCGCAGCCGCCTGGTAGGACATCAGGAGGGAGAGAGATCCGTCACACAGGCAGCGTGACCACTGGCCAGTCCGCAGAGATGGCTTCAGTTCCCAGAGGGCCATCAAGATGTCCAGCACCATTTTCTGGAATTCTTTGTGCTTCCAGCAGCAGCAGGATCTGCCAGCAGCATGACTGATCTCTGGGCTGGCCCAGCTTATGAGACTTTGGCTCTGTCACTCGAAGAAATGGACTGGAAACAGTCTCTCTGATTTCCCTCCCTGTACTGCTGCTTTAGGATCTGCTCCTGCCCATCTTTCACATTAGGTTTAATGAAAGCATGAACAGATACAGTTACTTAATCACTTCGATCTCACTTTGCAGTGAGGAGGTGTATGGGTGAGATGGAGAAAGAGACTTTCTGGATGCTGGCAGGGAGGTTCGACTCTTCCCTGGGGAAGAGGAAGGGTTCCAGCATCCCTTGAGGGCAGGCAGCCGCTATCCTGTTGACAAGGGAAGCGTGGTCTCAGCGGCAGTCACAGTGGAGGCCATTGGTCCCTGGGTCTGCTCAGAGAGATGTGCTTGGGTTGGTGGCACTGTGTGCGACTCCTCATGCAAGGAGAGAGCATTAGCTGCACTGTAGGGTTTGGGCTGACGTCACACCAAGCCATCTTCCTGTTCCCGGCAGTGCTGAGCAAGCTTTTAGATATTTTGAGGGACAAAGAGCTAGGCTGTCCTTGGGCTAAAGCTAATTGCGCATTTGGTAGCATACCTCAGACCCCGTAACTCTAGCTGGCTCAGCCTGTAGCTAGCAGCTCCCTGTGCCATGTTACCGCACGGCACACTTGGTCTGCTCTTGGCTTCTCTGCAGTGTTCCTGAACAGAAGATGCCCCAAATCCCGTCTCTGGGACACCAAGCCTGTGGGCGGACACATGACATCTCAGTTCAGACACGGGACCACCTTGGGAAGTCAGTCCCAGTCCCACACTGGTGGGTAAAGACCACTAGGGCCAGTTACAAACCCTGTCCTCAACCTTCATTCTGCAAAAAGAAAATGAGGCAGCCAAGGGTTCCCTCTACCTGAAACGAAAGCTCACGGGGAGAGAAGTGGGTATGACCATTTCTGACCAATGCCCCTTCTTCCAGGCTTGGAGGCACTCCTGTCTGCAAGAGGCAAGAGTGGGAAGCAGTGATGCTGGCATCAGCATCTCTCCCTAGATCCCTTTCTTCAGCCGATCTTGTACACTCATCCTTTCGTCTTCCCCTGGACATTACACCAGCCACGGGCCAAGGATCACTCCTTTTCAGAAACCAGGCTGCCTTTGTTTGCTTTCTACCCCTCCTGCTTAGAAAAATCTCCCCCAATTCTCCATAAAGTCTCCAAGCTTCTCCTTCCACGTTTCATTACATTTACTGGCTAATTCTGCTATTGCTCCAGTACACGGTTCATCACCCACATTTGTATGTGTTTACATTTTCCAGTTATTTCCTTAGTCACTGTTTATCACTAACAGTTTTTACGCTGCCTGAGTTCTCTCCTAATCACTCCATATTATATCTTCTTTATTCTTTCTTTGCAAAAAAAAGGTTTTTTTGTTTTTTAATAAAAGACACTGGTTATCTCATCCGGTCATTCATTTCACCCTCCTCCTTTTTAATGGGCCTGGTTTATCACCAGCACTTCTCTTTACAAATATCAGGGGAAATAAGCCTTTCTTATCCCCCCATTAATTCCTATGGTGAACAAGTATTATTTTACTTTCTCTTCTTTTGAGCCGCAGCCAATTATCAGTACTCTTCATTGTTTCCTCCTTTATTTATGAGGGTCGATGTGTGACAATGGTGAGGCTGTGGTCAGGAAATGAAGCCCCACATCCTCGTCCCCTTCTCATCCACCTTCAAGGTGCCTTCAGGGACGTTAGGAGCAGAGCTGTTTGGAGGGGGGAGTGGTAGGACCCATTTGGGCTGCAGGCAGTCCTGACGTGCACGAGGATGGTCCACGTGCTGCAGCCGCACCAAGTTTTAGCGTTCCTTGTGTTAGTTCAGTAGGTATCACAGGAGAAAAAAGCAAACATCTAGAAGTAGGGGCAGGACTTGCCTGCGCCCAGGTTTTCTCCACTGCAACTCGATCTGCTCCTTGAAGTGGCCTGTCCCTGTCCCTCTTCTGTTGACGTGGGTGACTGCTGGATGTGGTGACTGCTATGACTGACAGAGGGGACAAGCCCAGGGGACCCAGGCAGCTTCCTTGCTGTGTCCCAAGGCATGCTGGACATGGAAACCTTTGCTTCTTAGGGACACACAGAGTCAGTTGGTTGGCTTCATATACAGGCTCTGAATGTACAGACTCATTAGGGAAGACTGCAGATAGTGCTTAATATGAGTAGCTGAAGACGGGGAGTTTCTGTCCTTTTGTAGATGGCAAGTTGTTGACTTTCTCCATTCTCTGTGAAATAACCACGGTTTTATCACAGGCCTAATCCTTGATTATATTCAGCAGCTTCTGCTGACTCGAGAAGCAAAGACTCCCTTGGGGTGCTCAACAAGAGTGGAGAGGACCCTCTCTCTAGCAGGACAAGGTGTGTGAGACCCTGTCCCATGGCCCAAGAGCGTTACAGACAGGTCCTAGCCACCACTCTGGTGAACTTGGGGGGGGCCACACTCACGCATAGGAGATTAGAGGCCAGACTATCCGTGGGGATGTAAATGAAGCAGCACTGATCTACTGTGCCTTGGGAGCTGGACCTACACATTGCATCATTCTTTTATTCAGCTTCAAAGTTGAAGCATTTTGCTTAGCTATCCCATTTCTTGCAGCCTCTGACCACTCATCTCCCTATAGCATCTGAGCTTTGCCACCAGGCATTAAGCAATGCAACTAACATCTGGCAAGTGAGGTTCAGCCTGTCTCTCCTGACCTTCCCAGGGGAAGAACTGTCCGTCTGATGTGTAGTATTTTCATAGCATGCTTTACATTTGAGTGTGTTAAACCAGAAGCTTCAAAATACTGTGGTGTGTTCTTAATATAGCAACTGTATATGTACAGATAATTAAATTGATGAGAGCATCCAGGAAGACCAATATCCTTCAACTCCAAGCTCTTTAGGGGAGCATCTAATATTGCTGTGCATATGGAGAACCTAACAGTGGCGTCAGCTTTCTTGACTACATCCTTAGGTATAAGTACGGATAAAGACGGTGAATGCACAAATGCCTATGCACCCATTATGCTTCTGAAGGCATCCCCCTTCCCTAGTCTCTGCACATGAGGATGTAGCTCTCTAAGTTTAACTAGGTTCTCTCCACTTACAAATGGTGTGTAGGATAAACCAGGAAGATCTAATTGTATGCATCAGACCTAGTACTATAATTGATTTTGTTTACTTTTATTGCCATTATATTTGCTAAAATCTGAACTAGCTTAGCACAATTCATAAGATGGTCATGTAGGTTTTGCATGTGTTTTTTTAAGAAATGATTTTAACATGTTTAGAAAATGTGCTACAAAAATAAGCATTCGCTTAGCTTATTAAATATTTTCAGCAATAAAGAAGTGACTTTGAATCAGGATAGAAAAAACATCCTTATTCAGGAGAGGTTTTTAAAAAGTAAACAGAACATAAGAATGCAACTAAGCTAATATGTCTTGGGAAATTATTTTTCTTTTTCCACATCAGCAATAAGATATCAAGAGCATTTCCAAGCACCAATTTCTGTAGGCTGGATGAAGGGAGATGGACATTTCTACAGTTGATTTGAAACTGGATGAACTAGAGCACTTCAGAGGTTTACAGTCGAAAAGATAAATGGATTGTGTGAGCTGTCCAATTTCATTATGTGCCCTAGCCAAACTCTTTTTTTAATGTTTGATAGAATTATGATCAAATATTTTAAAATAAAAATGCTGACCTCTGTAGAAATTGTTGTTGACCTTGTCAAGGTAGCTTTAATGCTTAAAAAGAATACCAACAATCTCTCAGTGATATAGAACTTCAACAGATGCTACCAAATCAAAATATATATAGAAGGCAGCTGGTTATTCACACTGGCCGAGCTCTTATCAAACCCTGTTGTCAGCTGAGTGTGAAATGGATTCCTGCCACCGAAAGTTGGCTCTGAAGCTCACTTCATGTTCAAAGTTTGATTTGCCACATGTGATACAGTTGGATGATTTAAAACACAATTGACTTTCTTGCAGCAGTTGACTACCCTTTTTCAAAATTATACAGAACTCCAGAAACTGAAAGGCAAATATACATGAAGACCTGAAATACTTTAAGCCAAACATTTACGATACAGATTGTCTGCACAGATTTGTCATGTTGGAAGCGCTTTCTTAAACTAGGCCATACCACTTTCAACCTAGCATGCTGCAAAGAATGCCATATCCATGTCCTTTTTCCTTTGCATTAAGACAAGGGTTTGAACCAAAGCCCTGTACACAAACCCTCTTAACTCCACAGCATGTGCAATTTGCATCTTGAGCTGCTTCAGTTTACATTAATTTAGCACCAATCTCCAGTTGGAGAGCTCCATCTAATGCAATCTCTGTATCCATCTCTGCTGTTATGTGTGAAGGAAGGTGAAAAATCCTCTGCAGACTCCAGTTCTGTGGCAAAAGCAAGAGATATGCTTAGTTTTACTAATATCTTTGCTTGCTTAAATTGATTACAGATAATGGCAGTGAAATCCAAAATTCAGCCAGTGCCTCTGTTAGCATCTCTGCTGCAGGCGCAACTTCCACAGGTTAAATGCCTTTGTGTTGCAAAATGAGACTTTTTTGACTCCTTGTAAGGACGAGGGAAAGAAGAGGAATTGCCTGGCTACCCCAGCTTCCTCCAGGCCACTCAAAGATATTGGGGTGTAGGAGCATGCTAAAAGAACAGTTATACAAAGCACGAAACTTATAATCCAAGTAATAAAATCAGCTGTGTTATGCCAATGTAACTCAGACGGTCATCACATCCCTGCTTCACAGCGGGAAGCAAGTCTAGAGCAGCATTCCTTCCCCTCCCTGAAGACAAGTTAGAGGAAAGAGACGACAGCTTGAGTTTCTCTTGTATTTGGGGAGTCCATGTCTAGGGACTGAACCCAAATCAGCACACAGCTCTGTTGCTTGGCCAGGTTGCAGTGTCCACTGTAGAACCAAACGCAGGGGAGGGGACAAAACCTCACACTCTGTGCGTTGGATTAAGATGGCATTGCATGGGGCTGGCTCGCTGTGGCTGTGGCTAGGTGACAGGCAGAAAGGACGGGACATGCCATGCACATCTGATCTGCGTCTTGTAATCTGTGCAAAACATTGCTACAGAACCTGCTACCACATGAGCTAATTCTTCTGGTTTAGGTATATGTGAAATCTGGGTTTGTTTACCTGATTGTGACTACTGACGGCCAATTTGAGACCACCCTTTCTCTGACTTGGCTTTTCCTCCTCGTAGGGGAGGAAAATAATGACTTTGTGCTAGTAGAAGAAACAAGTCAGAACTTGCTCACTGGCTCATGGACTCTGCTGGTATACAGCTGGCCAAACTCTTCCCCCTGAATGAGGTAGACAGATCCATACTGACATCTAGAAGTGGTTCCTGGCCCAAGCTATCTCCCAAATGGTGCTCGGGCATTGTCTGGGAGAACATTAGCTCCCACAGGCCAGCACTGTGCAAATGGTGCTGCAGTCTGGAGACCACTCAAGTCCATGCTATGGCCCTCTTCAGGTTACTAGTACTGACCTAGCCAGTGCTGCTAAACCGTCGGGATCCAAGTGCCAAATACACCCAGTCCCACTTATCTGGAGATTAGGTGAACTGGGAGATGCTTAAGCCACTGTGACCTTGAAAACAGTGTTTTGCTTTGAAGAACAGATGCTTCTGTCTTCTGCTTATATGAAACCAATGGTCTTCAACCAGGGCAAAGTCCTCCTGTGTGGGCATGTCTTCCTTCTGCTCTGCTGATATATTGTCCATATTCTCCTCATTTATACATAGAAATCTCATAGATGTGTCATGCAGAAGGAGATGGGAAGCTACTGAATAAATCATTAATAGGTCCAAGACACTGAGAATCATTTGAAGGGCTAGTGAATCTAGCCATCATAGCTGGGAATGTTTTTTTTCTGCTCTGAGGGAACTGCATTTGCTTGAAAGTTGATTGTCTGGGTCCACATAAGATGGTACCTTTTTTGTACCAGTCTTTCTGAGTTCACACCTCATAAATTTGCTCTAAATTCCCTGAAAGCTCAAAGAAAATCTCAGTCAAAACTGTCAAATTTGGGATGTATTTTCATTAAAGCTGTATTAATCCACAGAATGCAGCTCCTGACAATACTATAAAACCTCCCATGGAGTTCAGAGTAGTCTTCTGAAAACAGAGTATTTGCTAGAGTAAACACACAGCAAAGCAAGCAGCCAGCCAACCTTGTCTTCAGGAGTATCTTGTAAAGGACAAAACAGATTTGATGTTATGTTAGGTTTTGGGAGAAACCCAAAGAAAGATAATAGAGGAATGATCTGTTTCCTCTAACCATCCAAAAACGAACCTAGAAAGTTTAAATAAAGAATAATAAAAGTTGCATGTGCAAATTGACTCAGGGCAACTTTTTAACTTGCTTCAGTGATGTTTTCATGCCTGATTAGATGAGCCGGCAGTGACCCTGGCAGTGCTACAAAAACAATTTTTACATCAGTCAGCATAAGGAATTCCACACTTTCCATCAGATCCCTCCTAAAAAGATGCCTGTTTGCCCTTGCAATCTGGGTTTGCTTCTGTGGTTGGCCAGATCTTCTCACTTAATTCATGCTCCTGGCCACTATTCAGTTGGAAAGGACTCAAGGGTGAATGCATATGAGGTTACCCTGCACGATCTCCTTTACTGCCTCGAAAGATTACCCAGGGGGAATGGCAGCATTTTGACCACTTGCCCTTGATTCTCAGGCCCCTGGAAATCCCGTGCAAAGGGCTGCCTGTGCATGCACAGATGAGCGCTCTGACATTTGGGAGGCAGGCTGGGAGACAGTGGACCTGGCACAGGGGCTCCAGGAAGGTGATGAGCATCTAGCCAGCACGTCCTGACTGCACAGCGCAGAGATGCAGATTCCTGGGGGATCCCAGGCAGAAATACCTTACAGTGTGCTGTTCCAGCTGGCACCCCAAGTAGCTGGGGCAGACCAGGACATCAGTCTGAACGACAGGCACAGCATCCTCTCCCTCTCCCCAGCCCAGCAGGAGACAACGATGCAGATTCCCGCATGGGATGCACTGCTCTAAGTAGCCACCAAACCTCCTTGTGCTTCAGGTCTGTGGATGAAAAAACACACGCACACAAAGCAGGAGCCAGCCACAAAACTCTGCTCATCCTTCTTCCGTCCTCAGCGCATCAGCCAGCTCTTTCAGCTGTGCGTGGGGACATTAGCTGCTCCCAGCAGAGACAGAGAAAAGATAGAGCAGGCAGAGGGCTAAGGGGGAAAGATAGAAGCACTGAGGCTTTTGTCATATGTGAGAGAAAGGTCTGAGCATGGAGCAGTGAGGACGGGCAGATTTCCCATCCCAGCACCAGTAGCAGCTGGCTGGTCTCTTTGAATGCAGTCACCTGAAAAACTCTGTTGGAGATGCGGGACGATACAGAAGACAACAGAGATGAATGGGGTCACTGGGCATTGATGCAGACCCCATCTGAATGGGGGATGTGTGCAGCTGCCTCTGCGTCAGGCAAGAAGGGGAGGAGGGATGCTACAGACCCAAAAGTGTCTTTTTCCTCCCACCAACTGCTTCTCATTTTGGCTTTGACATGTATTTGCCATGCAGGCTTGGCCAGCTCGTGCTCTCTGCTTTCTCTGACTACGAAAATATTTAAGCAGACTCGCATTGCTAATATGTAGGGGAATTAGAGAGTGTCAGCAATGGCTTCTGACTTAAGATACGGAGTGTCAGGTATTACCTGAACCCAGAAATGCAGCTATCTGTGGATATTTCTAAGGCAACTTGTCAGTAGGGTGTTTCTAATCCTTTTACCAAACAGACTTTTTTAAAAACTTGGGAATTTTTTTGTCTTTGTCTCTCTGACCCTAATAAATCTTAATTCCCACAACTTGCGGGTGTTGACTTTCCAAGAAAAATGTCAATGGCACTCTGTCACCACCCTCCACATTCTCGAGGAGGCTGCTGGAGGCAAGTTGTCTCATTTTTCTATGTAAATGAAGAAAAAAGATTTTTAGAGCCAAGCACTGACTCTGGGAAAGAGGTGCTGTATGTGCCAGCGTGAGCAACGCTCCCACCACTGGTCCCCAACACTGATGGAGTTCAGCTGTTTCGTGATAAAAAATAAGGCGGTCCCTCTCCAGGCATCTTGCATTTCAGTGAATAATTTTTCACCCAACTACATCCCAGCCTGCTTTGATTAGGTACACTCCATATATTGACATAGTAATGCAGAGCTGAGGAATGGTAGATCTATCCCATAAGGGGAATTGCATTCCCTAAAGCCCCAAGCCTTCAGCCTGAGCAGTTTTGTACAATGTTATTACGCTCCATTCGGACGAGACAATAGCTGAAAGGGCCCTTATTTGGTATTTACATAACATTACTATGGAGTGACTTTGGATTTTTCTTTTCTTCAAAGTGCGTAAAATGGGTTAAACAACAGGATGACAGAGCTGTTGGCAGAGCCTATTTGACAAGAAGGGAATTGCGAGTGAGTGACAGTTCAATACCCCCCAGATGAGAGATTTTGACATTTCATGTACGAGGAAGGAGGGGCGGGAGGGAGTTACGGTCCGTAACTATCATGGGGTAATGTACGGCCTGATGCACATGGGTGTAAGCGTGCTGCTGGCCTCCAGCATATAAGACTGCTGGCCACTGAATAACCAATGCCTCAAGGAACAGAGTGGGAACACAAAGGGTCTATACGGGCATCTTTACTGCCCTTATCACTGTGGTGCTGGAGCATACCTTTGTGGCTGGTTTTAGCAGATGATCTAATTCAGCGGGGGCACCTGGAGTTTGCTTCATTAGCAAATTATAATAGTTGGTGGAGGGGAAGAATTGTGCACAAATCACCATTTTGCACTTTTATTTCCTCCTGATTACACTGCCCACGGCTTGACATGGGCAAGAGCCGCTGCCAGCTGATGAAGAAGAGTTACACCCTGCCTGGCGGTACCACGCCGGGCACAGCCAAGGCAGGGATTACTCTGTATTCATGCAAACCGCTCCTTTTTCCACCTCACCTCTCCTGCAGGTGGACTGGCCACACCACACACATCCCCCAGCCTACATTTCAACTCAAGCCACCAACGAGATGTTTTTCAAACATCCAACCTTTGAATGTTTAGCAAAATTGGATCAAGTCAGCAAGACTCCAGAGGCTGGTTTGAGCTAGACACACTTCACAGTCCATCCTGCAGAAACCAAACCTGCTTGGTTTGGCATCTGCTGTGTCTGCACTCATAAATAAAATAGGTTGGGGCTCGCCGGCTGGGCTGGAAGCCACATGGCACAGCCCGGCTTGTGTTCCTAGGAGTAAACTCACTCTCTCTCCCAAACAGGGTGACCATCCTTGGGAGTGTGTCTGGTGTGGGCTATGCCCTGGTGGCTTGGGCTTGGAAGGTGCCAGTGGAACAGCCTGCACCAGCATGTGCTCCCAGTTAAATACTGATGATTTGAGTCCTGGACCCTGTGCCTGACCACAGCTGGGTTATAGTACAGAATTAGTACAGGCTGAGCACTGGTATGGCAAACAGTCTTTAGCATTGCAGTACTTGACATAGCAGTGTCTCATCTCTGTATTCTCGTGATATATCTCGCTGTAAGTCCCTCCAGCAAGGAGACAGTGGATAGCAGCGATCTTTTTAATCTAATGAAACGAGGCATTACTAAGTGTGATCTAGTTACCTCGTTCCCACAGTTCAGCGTGTCTCTGTGCTGGATGGATTCGAGCGGCACGCGTATGTCCATATGTTGAAACTATGCATTTCCCAGAAACCTTCTGCCACCGAGAATTAGGGAAAACCTATGAAATGGGGGAGGGGAAATAGATAGGCTTGTCTGACAGTTAATAAAACAATAAAATATACTTTGTGTGTGCCTGTGTTTCTAGGGATGTACCAGCAGCTGCTAATACCATGTCATCTGTTTTTTATTCATGGCACTGCTGGACTGTGGATAGATAATCTCTCTCTATAACTCACTCATTTCTAAGCATAATGGGAAGCTGTCACTGAGAAACATGCTTCCCTGCCAAAAGTGGGCAGCCTGTCTTTCCACTGGGGAAACACATGACTCTCGAGTTCCTCAGGCTGCTCAAATCCCAGTAACATTGTCTTTTAATTATATTGAATATTTAATATTGGAATGCTTGTGTTTCTGGTGTATTTTCCACAGTGAGTGACAGAATGATCTTCTGAAGCTATGGAGAAATCCTTGCTCTTCTCTGATTTTGCTGGTTGAGAGAGGCAGATGTTTACTCCCCAGGCGCTGAGCCAGCTGAGGCGTCCGTGGCTCGGTGAGATGAGCTCCCAGTTCCACCCATGGTGGCACTTGGGCTACCTGGTTTGCAGCCCCCAAGGATCCCTTCCTCAGATGGCAGCATTGCTGTCTCAGGGCAGGATTTGGCTTGAGTCAAGTTAGATATTTACAGTGCTGATCCTCAGCTGAGTCAATCAGCACTCCCTCCCAGAGAGAAACAGGTATTTGTAGGCATTTGGGCCAGTTTTAGGATGAGATCAGTTGCCCCTAGAAGCTTGTCATAGAATCATAGAATGGTTGGGGTTGGAAGGGACCTTTAAATGTCATCTAGTCCAACTGCCCTGCCATGAGCAGGGACACCTTCAACTAGATCAGGTTGCTCAGAGCCCCATCCAACCTAACCTTGAATGTTTCCAGGGATGGGGCATCTACCACTGTCGCGGATGAGTGATTTAGATCACTTAAAGAATCACTGTCAAAGGTATTAGCAAAAGTGCGACTTAACAAAGCTCGATGCAAGGTTCACTCTATTACTTACTATATGAAAGAAACATACAAAGGAAAATTGGGTTAGAATTGCTTTAGAATGATTTACACGGACTGGAGATGCAAAAGGATTAGGCACACCCTCTCACTGAGTCACAAGGTTCACAATGGACCCCCTTCATTTCTAAACTCCTTCTCAGAAAGGAGTCCAGGTGCGGCTGGATCCACACTTAGTCCCAGACTTGGTCAAAGGCCTATGCTTAATGGAAGGGATACAAAAGGGTAAGGAAAATCTCCCGCTGAATTACTATGCCAATTTGTTGGGAATGAGTGATTATGGATCCTACGCAACTTTAAGGTAGCAGCAATTTAAGATTTATTAACACTATTATGGTAAATCACAGGATTAGGTTATATGGTTTTTAACAATACTTAATCATCAGCCATTTATCAGAGTGATTTAATAAAATTTGCTATAATCAACACTATAAAGTTTCCGAAATCGTATCGCACACACACAAACACACATACACACAGATATAGAGGTTAACCTATGAGCAAGATTTTTCTCTCTTTGCCAATTGTAGTAAATTGTTGGTACCAAATGATCCTTGAAACATCACGAAACCTAATTGTAGTAAATTACTCACTATTCTCTTTCGCCATCATTTGTCAGCAGACAATCTTTGACCCCTTCTTCTTTGTCGGCATCTATTAGCGGACGACCTTGGATATCCTCGCAAAATCTACTCTTCTAAATCCTCACAAAATCTATTCTTCGAAATCCTCATGAAATCTACCCAACTCAGGGGGAGATACTGGGTCAAGCCTGCTGCAGCC
Organism: Sagittarius serpentarius; assembly: GCA_034782735.1. Lineage (NCBI taxonomy): Eukaryota > Metazoa > Chordata > Aves > Accipitriformes > Sagittariidae > Sagittarius > Sagittarius serpentarius. Next base: position 7,933,407 of record JAVKLA010000005.1, on the reverse strand, counting down.
CTGGAGGGCTCAAAGGGTCTCGCTTAGGATCACTGTTTATAGGATCGTGGGATGACTGACTTTGGACAGTATATTTCCATTCTGGCCACAATTCTTGTCAGGTAATTCTGGCACCTTCCAGGGCAGGCCATGATCCAGTCAACAGGAGTTTCAGCCACGGTCACAGAGTGCCTAATGGTCCTAATTCACTGTACCGTAGCCAGGACAAAAAAGTATCAGATGGTCCCAATTCACTGCACTTGCAGCCAAAACAAAAACACAATGTTGGCTGGTCCTGACACCGCAACGTGGCCCCGGGGCTCTGCAGCACCACAACCACCTCTCTGAGCAACCTGTGCCAGTATTTTACCACCCTCATCGTAAAAAATTTCTTCCTTATATCTAGTCTGAATCTGCCCTCTTTTAGTTTAAAAGCATTACCTCGTCCTATTGCTACAGGCCCTATTAAAAACTCTGTCCCCATCTTTCTTATAAGCCCCCTTTAAGTATTGAAAAGCCCCAATGTTGTCTCCCCAGAGCCTTCTCTTCTCCCGGCTGAACAGCCTGAACTCTCAGCCTGTCCTCCTAGGAGAGGTGCTCCAGCCCCCTGATCATCTTTGTGGCCCTTCTCTGGACCCACTCCAACAGGTCCATGGCCTGCTTATGCTGGGGGCCCCAGAGCTGGACGCAGCACTGCAGGGGGGGTCTCACCAGAGCAGAGCAGAGGGGCAGAATCGCCTCCCTCGAACTGCTGGCCATGCTGCCTGTGATGCAGCCCAGGACACGACTGGCTTTCTGGGCTGTGAGCTCACATTGCCAGCTCATGTCCGGCTTTTCATCCACCAGTACCCCAGGTCCTTCTCCGCAGGGCTGCTCTCAACCCCTTCATCCCCCAGCCCGTATGGATACTGGGGGTTGCCCCGACCCAGGTGCAGGACCCTGCACTTGGCTTTACTGAACCTCATGAGGCTCACACAGGCCCACTTCTCAAGCTTGTTGAGGTCCTTCTGAATGGCATCCTGTCCCTCAGGTGTGTCAACCGCACCTCCCAGCTTGGTGTCAAGCTTCCCCCAGGCTACAGGAGATTCTTCTCCCCAGAAGCCCTCTTCCTCCTCCTCCCATCCTGTGGCCAATACTTACCCATAACGTATCAGTATCCTCACTAAACCTGCGTGACAATGACCGTGGCTGGTGTTAGGAGGCACCAAAATGGGTTTTGCAAGTCAGCTTGTGTAGCAAAGCCTTGCTCTGTGTCACCTGTGTCTCACCTCATCGTTTTCCTCTCTCCAGTGCTGGGGACGTCTCCCGTGAGCAGATCCCAGCCTGCTCCCCCAGTGGGTCCAGCAGCCCATGTTAGTGGGCTAATGCTAATGACAACTAGTGCAATAAATACTCGGAAGAGCTGTGATACACAGGGGGTTTTGACATTGAATCAGCATGACTCATCCCTCATGCAGCCTCCATCTCCCCTTCCCAAGGCACTCTTGGGCTTGCCCTTCCCCTCCCTACTTGCCCTTAGTGCTTGCTGTGCTCTTTCGTTATTCAGGGAAGTTGCCTTCATGTCTAATTGGGAAGAGACACCTGTACAGAGTGCACTTGTATATAGTGTCTCTGTGCGGAGATAAGCGCAGTGCATGGAAGAGAGACTCATCCCCTGTGGTTAATTTGTCAGAGCTGAATGCTCCTTAAAATAGAGCCAAGGAGATCAAGACAGAGCTTGGGCATTGCATACACTGAAGTTGTCTTTGTGTGGTTCTCTCTAGCACAGGCTGTGCCTGCAGCCCAGGGTATGGGGGTCTCTTTAAGCACTGGGGAAATGCAGGGCGGCAGTCCTGGGAGTGTCAGGCAGCTGTTATCCCATACATACCTTCTTGCACTGGCTTTGGTGCCTTTTCATAAACTTTCTTGGTGCAAGTTCAAGTCACAGAGCTGCTGTTGAGGCTCAGTTCTTTCCCTGCCACCTCCTGACACCACTAATAAAGCTCTCCCTTTCCTCTAAGTCATTATTTGGACAAACTTAAGTTGTTTTGGAGGGGAGGGAGGGAATGAGTTCACTGCTTCAAGGCTACAGGATCTGGGGTTGCAGAAGAGCCCCAGCCATGTGCTTGCTGCGCTCCTCGCTGCTGAGGCCGAAGTGCTCTGCAGTTGCAGAGCATTATGCAGCACTTCAGATAAACCTCTCAGGCATGGCCCAGGGCACAGTGAAGGGTGACTGGGTCATTCTGCTAATAAGGAGGCAGCCCCTAATGAATCCATCTCTGCTCTCCTGCCTCTCCAAGAGGAAAGGAAGAAACCTCCCAAGTCACGTTTGACTTCACAGAAGAGTTGCCCACTCTACAGATGACCATGCATTCCCTGGATGATGCCTTGATGCCATCATCCCTGGCAGGTGGATCCATTGACCCAGTACTGAGGTATTAAGTTTCATGGAAAGTGTTGTGTTTGCAAGTCCAGAGAGCCCAGGCTCCAAAGTGTTGCTTGTCCCAGGCTGGAGTAGGAACTGAGGAGTAGAGGTAGGGGTCCAGAGCTGTGAAAGCACTTGGCTCACTGACACGCAGAAAAGCCTCAGAGACAGTGTCTTTCGCTACGAAATAGCTGGTGTGTGTGCCAGAGACTCCACTGCATGGGAGGACGGGTCCCTCAGCCCTTCCTCCTGGCAGGGGCAGAGTGCTCACCAGGAGCAGGCTCTTCTTCCCCAGGGCCACAGCTCCAGTGTGGTGGGACCACAACCAGGGCCCTGCTGATTTCTCTAGTAAAAATAACAGTTGATTTTCAGTGCGCTGTTCTTCACGTGCATTTTCGCAAAGAGGGTTCTGCAGCGGGAGGGAGCGGCAGGGGAAACCCTGGCTGAATCATGCTGCTCTGACAACTGTCCCGCACCAGCAAAGCGTGCTCAGCCCTCACTGCTCCAGCTGAAGGATTTCTGCTGGTGTACCTCATTCCAAGTTCAGGCCAGCCAGCTGCAGCTCTGACATGCTGCTCCACGCTGCTTTTTCTGATGCAGGTTACAGGAGGATGGCAGGAAGGTGTGGGCAGGAAGGAGATGAAGAGCAGCAGATGCAGAGGGGTCTCAGCAGCTGCCCAGGCAGCTCTTAGTGCAGCATGGTCCAGCTCTGCAGCTCTGCAGCACTGAGGAGAGGGTTCGGTTTCTGGTTTGAATGCCACCTGTTATTCCTGATTTGTGCTTGTGGGATTCAAAAGCTATCTTGCTGACCGTGCCACTGTATTGGATATAGAAGGTCCCGGGCTTACTTTCTGTTGATTTCCCTGCTCTCAGAGACTTCATCCTCTTCAGTGTGTCCTCCCCCATCTTCTTCAATGTGTCTGTGACGGAAATTTTATTAATGCAAAATGAATATCCCTCTGGAAAATGAAGTCCAGAAATTAATAATGAATTAAAACAACTTGCCACAGGCATTGCTAATGAGCTCTTTGTCTGTGCGGCTCACATGAAAGGAGGTCATTGCTCAGCCGAAGATTAACCGTTAACATCGTGTGTGTGTGGGTCTCTCCTGAGACAGCGGGATGGGCTGCAGCTCAGCTTGTGCCTGGGAGGGTTTTCCTGCCATTATTCCTGCTGTGCAGGTTTGTTTTGAGGAGTCTTTGCTGCCTGGAGAAAACACCTTCCTCCTCTCCCCTCCAAACACTCAGGTTGCCAGTCTGTGTTGGGAGGACATGGGAGTCATCCTACTGGAAAGGACAATAACCTTGCAGAGCTTAAGAGGAGAGCGGAAAGTAATCTCGGAGGGGACTAGCAGGGCTTAACTTCACTGCTTTAAGCCTCTTCAGGGACTCTGGCCCAGAAACTAACCTGGCACCGCTCCAGTGCTGGGTCTGCATCTATTGTTCTTTCCCCTTATCTTGCAAGGCAAAGGGTTATCCTGCCTTATCTGCTACCACAGGCTTTGGAGGAGTCCCCATGGCAAGAGCAGTGGAGATCATGCCCCTGCCAAGCCCGGTGGCAGGAGGGGGGCTGTGCTGGGAGAGGAGCAGCTGCCACTGGGCAGTAGAGAAGGGAAAGCTGTCATGTGCTGACCACCTCTCTGTGGCTTTTTCAGCAGCCAGGTCTCACTCAGCAGAAATAAGCAGCACGTTGCATTTACCTGTCTTGCCTGGGGAGGGTGGCTGAAGGCAGATGCTTTCAGGTGCTGCTCCTTACTCGATACCTGGGGCTGATGCAGCAGTGCATGGGGCAAGGGATGCTGGGCATCACTTCTCCATGATGTGGCTGGACATCAGAAAGGGATTTTACCCCTTGTCCAGTGATCCTTGTGACAGTGCTGGCTGGCTGGAGCCGAGGGACCCACCACTTCCCCATGTCCATGGGCAGCCTGTTTCACAGCAGCCATTTATTGGTCTGTTCTGCTTATTTGCAAAATATGAAAGATCAGCCTGTCCCCTCCAAATGCTTGACAAACCCAGGCTTGACAAAATGGTGCTGTGTTTGAGGCATGCTTTTTCCCCATCCTTCTCCAGCCTTGCCCTCTCAGGTGGGACACCCAGCAAGGCTGGCTGATGGCTCGCTTCCTTGCTTGGCAGCACAATTGCTCATTTATCAAACAATGGAGTCACCCCAGAGCACTGGGAGCCAGGCAGTGCCAGCCACACAACACCGTGCCTGCAATGCACTCCCTCATGGGGATGCCCAGACTCACCTCCACCAACTGCCCTCACCAGTGGCCTTGGCCACAGGGGGGTCAGTCCTGCCCTCCCCAACACCCGTCACTGGCTCTGCATTCCCACTCGTCCTCTTGTGGTAGTGCTGGGCTGGGAAGAAATCCCTTTCTGGTGCAGAGAGAGTTTGGCCCGATCAGGAGAGAAAGGAGCAGGGATGCTTGGGCAGCGGTGGGAGAAAAGCAGACTTAGGCTCTCAAACTGCATATTGACAGGCACAAAACCCCCTTCCTCTCTCTCCTTCAAAAGTTTGTGTTTGTTTGTCTGCTGTTAAGCTGAAAACTCATCCAGTGCTCCCCAGTAAGTACCTGCACTGAGCCGATGTATCTCGGAATTCACCTGGCAGTCTTACCATCCTCTTCATCACAGTATCCAGGTACCTCATAAGCCAGACTGTAGCTTGTCCTTAAAATGCTCCAGCAAAGGGAGGTCCATCTTATAGGACATAGAGATGCTAGGAATGTCCATCCCACCCAGCACAATGCCAAGAGAGAAGTATCTGAGGAGTCTCCAAAGAGACTGTTGTAGCTGGTTTGCTCTTTGCTTGGGTCCCTGAAGGGACTCAAGGGGACAAAGAACATGACCACAGCTCCGTGCCTGGTCTGCCCAGCTCTGAGAGCCATTCGAGAGCTAGTTCAGGAGTCTGTGACAGGCAATGCAGCAGGCAGCGCAGACATAGCAGAGACTCCAGCGGTTGTGCCTGAGAAGTCTGACTTGGGAATTAAAATGAAGCTAGTTGCATCGCACCTATTCGTTATCTGCCAGGCTGTTCCTCCTACACAGCAACTTGCCTCGTATTTGGAGGCTCCTTTAAGGTAGTGCTGCATTTAGGCACTGCCATTGCTGCTTTCTTTGCTGGCATGACCTAGAAACCACCCTTGGGTTGGGTGCACAAAGGAGCAGCATGGACATTGATGGTAACTGCACTAGGACATAGCAGGGAGATGGGTAGGTGGAGGACAGTATAACACTCACATAAATGCCAGGGAAGTATACTTCAGATTGGTCTCAGCTGTGTCAGATACTACGGCCGTATTTAGGTTTACAGACGTTTTTAGAGAGAGGTTGAGAATCTTATGAATCTGTTTGGGAGTTAAGTACAAATCAGATTTTTTTCAACACAAGCTGTGTTTGTATTTACAGGACAGAGCAGCCAATTAGGACAGCAGGATTCTTAGGACCCCACCACACATTTTCTGCACAGCATCATCATTTCATCTCCATTCAACAGGTTCATATCTGGGGTAACTCTGCTTCAGCTGCTTGGCAGACTTGTTGGGGCAGTTAAGCCTGCACACATCTTTATTTTCACTGAGGATTGCAGCACAGAGATTTGTAGATCAAATCCTTATGAGCAGTCACCAGGGAACGCTGTTCAGATCTCTGACCCCATCTTTGCCAGTGCTGCTGTAACCATTGCAGCTCTGGGATCTGAGGCTATTACAGGCTGTGGGATCACAGGCTGCATCTGCCTGGATCCTTTGTACCCCTGTTTCCTACCAGTGACAGTCAAGACAAGAGCTCTGTTATGGCCAAGACTTCAGTAGTCCAGTCGGAAACGCAGGAGCTCAGCAGAGCTGGTGAAAATTCATAGAGGCAGGAGGACGCATTAGACTTAAAAGTCAAATAAGGTTTTGAAGAAAAGGTAGTAATGCACCATCCTCCATATGGAGTGAATAGTTTCTCTGAGCTTGGCTTTTATGCGCTTACAAAGGGTATTTTGAAAGTGCATGTTACTTTCCTTTCTTTCCTTCCAAGTGCCTAAATGTGAGGATATATCCTTATCTCTAAATGACAAGCAATACTGAATGGGAAGCTATTTTGTTCTGTCATTTACTTCTCATTTGGTCCTGTCACATCCTATCTTTTGGCACTATGTATTTTCTTAGTGTTATGAGCATACATCTGTGCTGTGTGTGTGAGAGTGGGTGCCTGAAACGTGTTTGCAAAGGTCCTTGATAAAAAGCTTTAACAACTAAAATTATCAGAGAGGCAAGAGTGAGCTGGTCATGGTAGATCTGAACACTGGCAGGTGGCAGGTCATCCGTCTGCAGAGACATTAAGCACTGAAGAGGTCAGATTCGATAGTTTTTTAGTATTTACCTGGGAAACTACTGCTCATTTCAAGGAGCTAATGTTGCTTGCAGATTTAGCTTGAACACCAGAGGGAACGTGAAAGCAACAGCAGTGGAGTACCTTCAAGGATAGTGTTTCCTTCCAGAAGCACAGTGCAGTTGTGTCCAAGTTCTCATTAATCACTTTCTTTCGTTCTTGTTTTCCAGCCAAAGCTTTTGGCCAAGGAGTTGCTTGATTTGGTGGCATCTCATTTCAACCTGAAGGAGAAGGAGTACTTTGGAATTGCATTCACAGATGAAACGTAAGTGTGAGAAATCAAAGACCTAAGAGGCAACTCTTAGATCACATGAAATCTTGCGGTTTTGTCCTATGCAAAATGACCAGCGTAGAAGACCTGTGTACCCCAAGGTGTTAGACCAAGGTCTAGGGAGGCATGGACCTCACATCAGTCTGTCTTGTACTGCCTCTTCAGGGGACTGGAGGCCCCTCACAGGAAGTTAAGCGTGGCCGGAGGAGTACAAAGGCAGTAACAATCCCTTCCTAATCCCGTGTTCAAAGAGTTGGTGTCATTTGGCATTGGTAAAAGGTTAGCTTAAGCTCTCATGGACTTAAGATCCACTCACTAGTTCAAAATTATTACCAGATTGGCGGAACAGTTCAATTAAAGTGTTAATCAGTTTATTCACTCAAGCAGGCTTAAAAGTGATGTTAAATTATTTCAAGGAAAGAAACAAAAAAAGCACAACCTCACAAAATTAATCCATTATTTCTGATGTTTTGGATCCCAGATGACAGTTTCTTAAAATAGGGAAAGAAGAAAGTGTGGGAAAGGAAGGGTTTGCCAAATTTAACGTGAACAAAAAGCATTTTAAAATATAAAATTTCCATTGTGGAAAGGATTTGTCCTTACCAGGAATCACACAACAGCCTTATGGCTGAGCTAAACCAAAGGATGGGACCCTGACACTGCAGTCACCTCAGGCAATGTTGGTTCGCTTGAACCCCAGCTCCCAGAGTCCTAGTATTACCACAAAATTTGAGCTTTTGTCTCAAGATGGGCCATTTCTACCCCCTGTTTAAAAGGCAAGCATAAAATTAGCACTGGAGAAACATTAAAGTTCTGCCAAATGCTATGATTAGTCCTAGGCTGTGACCTCTCAGTGCTACTGCACAGTCCCTGCTACTTTTTTTCCAGCTGCCTGTTTTCTCTCTGTAGTTAGACTCTCCCCGGCATACGGACTATGTCTTGTATGCGCACCCACCATACTCCACTCTGGTTTGCAACAGGGTGGTTTTTTGTATATTAATCAGGAAGAGGCTTTCCGCACCTATATTGTTTTAAAAAACCAAGATTTTCAAAGCCAATGCTGTGTTCCTAGAACAGCTGAGTCAGTAGTATTGCCGTCATAAGCCAGCTCTGCTTTCCTGCTCAAGTGGCAGGGAAATGTAAATTATCTGCTGGAATAATGATTTGGGATCGGGTAATCAGAGGCTGCTGGATAACTGCACAAACATATCGACATTCATCTCAGCAGCAATCGCCCCTCTAGAGCCAGTTCCTTTGGCAAGCGCCTCCCAGGATGGAGGAATGCTCAGCATCAGGCACGTGCAGAAACAGGACCCGAATCAGAGGAGATCCTGGAATCCATCCCGTCTCACTGAGATGAGCAGCTCAGCCCTGTAGGAGATCTCCAACCCAAGACAAATTAATGAGACTGGTCCTCAAAGGGGGAACAGCAGGAGGCACTGGCAATTTATAAAGCAGGAGGAAGAAATTGCTCTTCACCAATGTGTTAATTCTTATTGGAGAGAGCAAGTTACTCTGGGTGCTGCCCAAGGGGTGCAGGAAAGCCATGCGGGGAAGCCAAAGCAGACTAAGAGATGGAAATGTTCCCTAATAGCACGGGTTAAAAACGAGAAACGCATGTCAGACTGCAACCAGATAGCAGCTGAGCAAGTCCCAGCTCTCAGCTCATCTGAGTGGGCGTATAGTTCCCCTGGGAGTGCAAGGGAAGCTAATGAGGAGGTGTCAGCAATTAGAGAGAGCCCAGCCTCCCCTGGGGCTTCCAGGTCTAACACGGAGCGGCGTGAGCAAAGATCTGGGTTAGTGATGGCAGGAAGCACGAGAAGCTGACAGAGGCTGTCGAGGCAGTGCTCAAAGATGCACAACAGATGCAGATGGATGCGCACTCTCTAGACAGGATTTCGAAGGGTGAGGTGATGGCATCCACTCACTTGGTCACCTTCTTGACCTGTAGTCAAGATGGAGCAGGGTGCATTTTAGGAGATGCTCAGCCAGCCCAGATGAAAGATTTGGGGACACCTTCATTAAACCTAGTAAACGCAACCCAAAAACATGCCAGTAAGTGCTAGGTGATATGAAGCTTGGTCTGCAGCCCTTCTGCTGTCCCATAGTAAGTCTGACCTTTGCACTGAGGCTTCTTCAGTGCTGTGAAAACAACCTTGACAAAAATATTTCCTCTTCAGTTGTAAAAAGCTTTGAATAGAGTTAGCCCAAACAGCAATTGTTTTATTTGACTGAACACAGCCAATAAATTATACCTGGGGAGTTGGGCTGGGTCTTGGAAATAGATGTCCCATGTCACCTTCAGAAAATAAGCTGGCCTGTCTGTACCACAGATCTTAACCTGCAATGTGAAACATCAGTTTTAAAAAAATCCTTTCTTCAAAAAGTAGGAAAAACAGCCTCTTAATGTGTGTTTGCAGAGCACCTGACACAGCTCTGTAGCTGATACAGACCAGGCACACAAAAAGAAACCCTTTAATTCTGTGGCACAGGCCCTCAGGGATTTCCTTCTCTTCACTCTTCGCTGAGTTTCCGTGTGCCTTACTTGAAGGGAACTCATAACCAGCTAAAACAGAACAAGCCTGGTTCATAAATGTAGTCTGAGGTTGGCTAAATTGCAAGTTTACAAAGAAGAAAAGCCACTAAAGTATTAAATCAATTCTTCTATTTAAGACTTAAAAGCTCTGTGAGAGTAATTTATTTAGAAATGGTTTGGACTGGGGATTTCCATTCATTAGTTGTGCTCTATCATGACAACCTAAGAAGAAAATCAATGGGAACAACCTTTGCGCTGGCAACTTAATAGTTTCTTATGATAATATAGGGTCATTACTGCATTCAGCATGACTAAAATTAGATTGTCAGACTATTATGGAGGAGAGAATAACGCCTCCTATTTTAATGATCATAGGAACGCTTTATAGTGTGAGCCATTAACTGCAGGAAAGCACAGGTCAAAAGGGTGTCCCTGTACAGCACGTGGGGCCAAGCTTCACATGAAGCCAGAAGAGCTATCTGCTGGCTGATTAAGAGTGAAAAGGAATGGGGAAAGGGCTTTTTTTTTTTTTAGTTCAGCTGATTATGAATCTCCGCTAACTGCCCTTTCCATTGGCATTAGCTCTCCAGCATTTACTGAGAGCAAGTGGTCAGGATTACCCTCCTGTTCGCTGCAGATATCCCATCTGGGCCATGGGCAGGTTTTCCACATCCTTTACTTGTCCTTAGACATGAGTCACCTGCTCCATGGAGAACTACCAACTTTCGCATCCCACAGCTCCCCCTCTCAGTGGGTCCAAGCAAAAGCTGATCCAAACCCTTTTGCTCCCTTGCCAGATGAGAACCTGCAAAGCAGCTTCTTCAGCTGGCTAATATATAGGATAAAAACTGCAAGACATTGAGGCCCCCACTATTTGGGTTACACTTGTGCTAGAGACTGTACTAACGTGATAAGGTAATGACAGAGAGTGCCCTTGCTCAGCCCAGGATCCTATGGCCAAGGGAATGGCAAGGGAAAAGCAGGGTACTACTCTTCCCTGGAATACTCTCTCATCTCTGCGAACTGGGAGGAAGCCTATTTCCACCCTGCAGCCATGTGGCAGAGCCAAAATGAGGGACCAGGTGTCCCATGTCCTGGTTGAATAACCAGCCCAATGGAGGGTGCAGGTCTCAGAATAATGTCCTGCTCTGGCATTAGACCAGTTCCTTTGTCACCAAGTCCATCGTTTTGCAAAATCTGTATAGTTAAACTCATGTAGCTCCTTGAGCTTTGCAGACCCTTCAAAAGTATTTCTGTTGAAGGGTGAAGACCTTAAACAAGAAAATCTGTGAGCTTAAGGGTCTTTTTGTTTCTGTCATGATTGATGGAAATGTAAAGTAGTTTATATGGTTTCTATTATGTGAATTGGTCTCTGTCAATGTCCATTCAATTCAACATGCGTTTGACACGGAAGGGGCGTGAGTAGGTTTATTGGTCCAAATACCTTTATAACACAAATCAATGTGAATCCACTTTTCAGAAAACTGGACACTAACCAGTAAAACCGTATAAACAGAACCACCTGGAGGCAAAGTATTCATTGATGTACCACTCTTTCCTGAAAGCCCTGATAAAAGAACACAGAACTACTGCATGCAATCGACAGTATGAACCCTGGGCACCAAAATCCATAGCTGGTCTGTAACCTAAACAGACCTAGTTTCTTTTTCTAAAAGTGATTATGTGTTTGTTATTGACACGCCAGTTTAACTGCCAACGTGAGTACAGCCAACAGAGAAAAACGATCTGGCTTCTGATATTCAGCCTCCCTATAGGTCACCCAAAACTGTTTGCACCATTATTTATGAATACACTGATAAAAATACCCAAATGAACAAATCAATGGCGATAATGAAACAAAAGCTACTTTGTGTCTCTAAATTGAACCGTGAAGGAAATCCAGCTAGACATAGGCATGTATGAATGGGATCCCAGTGCAAGCTGCCTAAATTGGTCCATGAAAACTGTCAGGATTACTACATGCCTAGGGTTATATGCCCATACTTTTCTCTGTCTTACATGGGATTGTGCTCCATGAATAGTTCTGCTGAAGACAGGAAGACAGCTTCCAGAGCAAAGCGCTTTGTGGTGTAACGGCATTGGAGTTTGGCTCCCTGATAGATGACATTCACAGGCGGATGCCAGTGACTGTTCACTGCTGCTGTTCTCTACATGCCATACATGCACGCTTGAAAACAAGGAGTTAGGTGACAATCTGCAGTGCAGAAGCCCTCAGCGATGAAAGATTGTAAGTGGTAATTGAGTACAGTGAGCAGTTAGCTCCTGGCAGTGATTTAAGTGACCTTCCTCCTCTGAAGGAGCTTTTAATTTAAGCTCCATGCAGATGAGAGTAACAAAACTCTTCAACCCAAAAACTCGGTGGCAATTAAATGTGTTATTCAGTATGCACAACTGTGTGCATGTGCAACATAAATGTGTAACCTGGTATGCATATGTATATGCATATATGAATAGTATGCATATGAATCATAGTGATTCTATCAACCAGTTTCTCAAGTTAAAACGCGGTTAAAAGAGCAAGTCTTTTCAAAATAAGAAATACCTTGAAGTGGATTATCGTTCTGTACACCATGGCTTCTCAACCCTTCGTTGTACACATTAGGCAAACCCAGACATTTCTGTTGAATAAACATAGAGGTAGACAGTAAGTCCATTGTCAACAAATTGGTCTCGGTGGGAACCCGTGTGTAATGCCATCAGCTGCTGGTGGTTGCTACTTTGGTGATACAAATGCAGCTGGACAGGTTCAGGATAGGATGACAGGCTTCGTGTGGCTTTTTCTTGCTCTGGCAGTGTTTTGAACCTTGGCCGACATGGTAGGCATCCCAGCAGTAGAAATGACAGAAGGACACCCCATCATACTGAGTGCCCAGCTACGCAGCCTGCCAAGAACAAGACCAGTTAGCCCATACACCCGGCCCCGTTAACATGGCCATCCTCACCCCTGATCCCGGGCAGTATCACTGCACAGCACTGTCCCAGGCTGGGCAGACGTGCCCTCAGCCCCTGTACTACCATACAGACATATGAAATGACTAGTTGGGCTTAAAAAAAATCTGCATTTTGTCATCCCTTTCCAGTAGCCACGCTGCTAGTAAGTCTGTGCCCCTAATACACAGTTCAGGCTGCCCTTTACCTAGAGAAAAAAAGTTGAGGAAAAACTTATTTAAAAACTTTACCTAGAGAAAAAACTGACTAAAAGTTAAAATATCTTGGAGAGAAACACACAGGTGTCTAGAGCAGGGGATAAAAAAGGGTTTGATCCTTTTTGTACACCAAAAGATGTCCAGGATGAGTTTGAAAAGTCCCCAACTCCACATGTATCACTTGTACCTAGCTGAGACTTAGTACTCTTGCAAAACAGATGCAAAGGCTGCTTAAACTGAATGCCTGACTTCTGTGCGGCAAAATTTGAGGTGAGATAGCTTCTTTATAAATGTCTGATCCTGAACCCACTGGAGTGATGAGTGGAGCTCACAAGTAATTTTGAATCCCTTAGACAGCGCAAAGCAGCATGCTGCGCTGAGGTGAGCACGCACGATGTCCCAGCCGGTCTCCAGGGCAGCCCGGACCTTGAAGGTCCCTGAGCTGCCCGTCCTCCTCCGCATCTGTGTAAGCCAGCGCAGCTGTACAGAAATTCAAATTGAACCCAAGTGACTCGAAGCTTCCTGAAACTGCTACTTTCTCCTTTATTTACTTTTCTAGAAAAGATGGAGTAGGGGAGCTGCAAATCTAGTTAAATTGCTAAATAGATGTTGTTGCTTACTTTCCAAAGGGGTTTCTCAGTTGCCTAAAGCACACATGCTGCTAAAGAGTAATGGACAGACCCTTGTGAAAGCTGGGTATGTTTGCTGACAAGGCACACCGCTAAGGCTTGTGGCAACCTTGGAAGTTAATTTAATGCTTTTTTTTTAAACCAAGCCTTTTTTTTTCCTTTTTTTTTTCCTTCATTTTTATGAAATGAAGAATTATTCTTGAGGATTAGCATAAGCTGGTGAATAGGCACTGGAATAGAGCTCAGGACATACGAGTTCCATTTGCTGCTTTATTTGCTGCAAGGTTCTCCCCAAAATCACTTCAATTCTCTCTCCCCTTGCTTGCCTAGACAGCAGAGTACTGAAGGCAAGGGCTGCCTCTCCTTCTGGGTGAAATCTGGTCTGACTGAAATCAATAGCAAAATGCTCACAGGATGCAGCCCCAGCATCACTGAAGGCAATGGCAAAATTCCCGCTGACTTCAGTGGGGCCTGAATTTTACCCTATGTATTTCCACAGTGCCTAATTTAATGGGGCCTTTATCTCAGCTGGGGAGTGAGATGCCCCTGTAATACAAATAACGGTATTTATAAAATACCTCTCACGCGCACACAGCACTCTACAATGTGGGGAACGTGACAAAGAACAGAGCTCCTGCCCAGGAAAGCAAGGCACGAATGGATAAATTATAAGAGAAAATAACAGGGACAGGTACCATCTAGGCAAAATAAAAGCAGCATGTGGTAATTGGAGCTGGAACGCTTCATGGAGCAGCTGTTTTTCAGGAGCTCTCTGAAGGAGGAAAAACGAAGGCTGGGCAAACCTAGAGAGGCTATTGCAGGCATGTGGGTGGTAAATAAACTGTCTGAGGCTGTAGAGTCAGGTTTAGCCTTGAGTGAAATATTGCAGGTGTTGTGGAAACTCTTAACAATAAGGATTTCTAATGAAAATCTTGACAGACTTTTAATGATATGACTGCTCCAGGGGGTTGTAATAAAAAGGTGAAGCTCATAAGGTTTTGGGCTGTCCTGCCTGCTCGGTGCTGCCAGCTTTCACGCTGACAGATTGAACTTTAGCAGTTCGATTCCCAGACTGAAATGTTGCCAGAATGATATCGCCTCCACTCCTCAAACATTTATTGTGTGTTTTTCAAATATCATGCAATAGCCAAGGGCAAATAGCATGCGCTTCAGTTCATCTTTTGTAACACCTCAGAACTCATTGCCACAAGTAGCGAGAAACCTCTTTGGTGCCGGGCTCAAAACTATCTCTTCTCTTGCCAGGGGACACTTGAACTGGCTTCAGCTGGACCGCCGAGTGCTGGAACATGACTTCCCAAAAAAGTCAGGACCGGTTGTTTTGTACTTTTGTGTCAGGTAAGTGCATGATGGCAAGCCCTTCCCATGGGATACAGCTACAGACAGCTTGTTCCCTAGAGGCCAGGAAATGAGCCCATCAGTTTCTCACGCTGTAGAAACACCTGTGGACAAACAAACACTTTTACAGAGGTTTCTTTGAGCCCTTTGGCTTTGAAAACTCTTCTCACACAAGCGTAAATAAGTAGTAGCCACACTAACACCCATAGCTGCCCACAGAGAAAACTTGTGTGAGGGCAAGATCAGACATTATGTCTTTACGTTTTTATTTGTGGGTTTTCAACTCCTGGAAAGTCCAAGCTGGGTAGGGCTGCAGAACAAAGACCTCTTTGTGCCGGAATAGCCAACCTGAGCCAGCCACCTGGAGGGAAAACACTTGCTTCCTCACCGGCGAGCCATCCATTTACCCTGGATTGTGCCCAGGGTGTGCGTTATGTCACGGACCAAATTAATCCCGGTATAGCTCTGTCGTATTTGCCTTCTAGACTCAACCACATAATGGTATAATGAATTACCCACAAATAGCAAATGATGGCATTTCATGGCAACCAGCTGGCTTCTGCATGGGCATAGAACATATTCATAGACTGGAATGGACAAGACTAGAAAGGTTTTAATGAAGATTATGGCAGCTTGGGAGAATTTCTCTTCATCTGGGAATTTGCAAGAATCTGTTGCTGTTTGGAAGCCACTAGACACTGTCGGTGCTCTTGTGTACGCAGTATCTTTGCCTCCGAGGGAGGTATTTTCTGAGAAGACAAATTTGCTCTTGCAGCTTTAAAACACCCAGAGAAAGGCTGGGAGTTGGGATGGCATATGTACAAAATTAAGTTGAGGCTTTTAACTTACTTTTAATGGATAGCTCATGTCTAGAACTAGCGAGTGCAGTGTTACCGTGTCTTTTTCTGTTAGCCTTTCCACTCCAGTGTTATATTTCATCTGACATCACTCTCATTCATTCCATAGTACCCACAAAAAATGAAGACCTACTTTTGAGTTTCTTCCGGAGTAAAGCTTTTTTCCCCTGCATAGTGATTGTCATTCATTTAACTTCAATTACAAGGGAGGCTTCTCAAGAGAAGAGACTCTTTGTTCTGTTATGGCCCTATGTTTAGTGGTAGATATAACTTAGGACAAATCAAGGCTGTCCGAAGCCCCATGACTCCAGAACTGGCCTGCTGTCTCCCAAGAGAAGAGCTTAGTCTACCTTTTGGGTGCTTCAAACCGTAAGGGTAGATCCAAAGCTGAAGATTTCTGGCGTATACGATCCAGATCCACCTGTGCTTAGAACTACACAAAACTGTTGCTGCTCTTCTGCAAAAGTGTTAGACTTTTAGGCAAATTAAACAAAAACAAAAACAAAAACAAAAACAAAAAACAACTAACTCATTAAGAACACAGCAGCTCTGTTATCAAGCATCTTGCCTAGGGGCCAAATTGAGGAGTCCGTGCTAGGATCCCATGGAAAGCAGGGAAAGCTCTGACTGACCAAGTGCTAAGTGCAGATTTTAGGAATGGAACTGCCAAATGTGTGGAAGCTGGTGCTACTGAGCCATTTTCATATTCATTTCAAAGACCACTCAATGAGCATAAATATTGCCATCCGTATTGTTTTATGAAAGTTGGCAGCACAGTGGAGACAAGTCATTCTAGCAGGCTCTTGGCCAGGAGACATCTTAGGGCTACGGATCCATACAACAGTTAGTAAATGAGTGACCTCTCCTGTTCTGGAATCACAATCCATAGAGGAAATCCACACGGGAAAAGTCAGCATTCAGTGTCTGAAAAATAAGTGTGTGAAAAACAGACGGAGTATGGGCTTACACTATTTTTTTGTGGTATTAATGAGTGGATTGTCACACTGAGTTACAATTTGAAGTGGAGTGGAAGGCCAGATGCCTCAAGCATTAGGAATGGGCATTAACTTACCATGACTTTTCTACTGTTTATTTCCCCTGTGGATGTCAGGCGCTGGCAAGAAGTTGAAAAAGTTTCCCAGCATGTAAAGAGTTCCCATGTCCATCCCCAAATCTGATCTCAGCAAAAGGCAGTTGGAGAAGAAATCAACTCCAGCCAGCTGGCTGAAGTTGGAAAGGCCACATGTATCAGTTCTGGCTTGGGAATTAAAGTACGGGCTGAAGGAAAGGTTGTGAAGAGACCCACCCATAGATGAGGTCTTATTTTGATAATCTGGAGGTGCACAGCAGCTTGCAGAGCCATCCATATCCGTACCATAAACAGAATGCTCCCTCTCCCCTGTTGCCATGAGGTGGAAAGGAGAGATAATTAATGCTGTACCATACCTAATTACAAATGTCTTAATTTTTAAGGGACTGGGTGCCTATGATGCCTACTATATCATTGGTAAAGGCTTGCCTGTGTTTGCAGATACCTTTCTCGCATTACCTCTCCAAAGCATTGCAGCTGGGAAAGCTTAGGTTGGTGCTGGGGGTGCTAATTGGGGAGATAGTAATAAGTAACTGGATGTGCCAGATGTTCATTACAGACAAATATGTTCACTGTATCAGGATTTAGTAATCATGTGGGTTTTTCCCTCTAGTCGAAGTAAATGTACAATTCAATCACACTGGGTAACTACTGAAGACATGAAGCTTCAGGCAAGAACAGTAAATGGTAGTTTGTGAAAAGGAAAAGCTACAGAGGAACCATTTTCACCTTTTATGTGACCATCAAATTGTTTTCACCCTTAACATGCCTGCAGCAATGTTGATGGGCAGCATGCCCACCAAAGATGCCGTAGTTTTGAGGTTGCTCTAAAAGCATATCTAAAGAAAGCATGCCTTTTTAAGCAAAGGCTTCTTGGAAGAACCATGCTGAAAATAGGAAGCTTCACAAGCTTGGCAGCGTGAAATTCTCCTCCCTTATTTAAATCTCAGCAGCACTGTTGAAGCTTCATCTTTTGACACATATTTCCTTGGGGTTTGACATTGTTGAACATTGATGTCCAGTGTCTTTACTCTCTTCTGTAACCAAACACCAAAAATTTCACAGCATTCTATCAAAGACAGAGGATTTTATAAGTATGTTCTTAGCATTAGTTCTGAAGAAATTGCTTCTGCCGTTGTACACTTGCACAGCTAACTGAAGCCTCTCTGTCTTCAGGTTGTCACCTAGTGCTCTCTGGAAGCTTTCCACTGCGAACAACAGAGGAATCTAGGAAGCAATCAGAACTGCTTGGGCAGCTGTGAACTGCCCCATGGCTATTCTTGTGCAATATTATTTTATGAAACTCTGCTAATATCTGTTTACATAGCTTTAAAGCCATACATGAAAGCAAGAGGGAGTGCCGTGTGTCTTGCAGGGGAGGTGGGATGTCTGGCAACAGGATGGGAGTGATACTAGTTCTCATCTCAGAATTAACTTCCCCAGGTAGCTTTCTAAAGCCCTGGTCACTTGGTTGGTGGTGAAATTCATTCCCTGCCTCAGGGGGTTTACAGTGCAGGTAAACTAAGTCAGATGAGAGTCACAGCTGAAGTCCAGGAGAAGCAAAGGATGGGGATGAAGGAAGGAGGGGTTGCTTGACTAGTTGATTTCACAGAGGTGTTTTGAGACCAGAAGAGGACAGTGAAACTGTACCTCACAACATGAGCTGCATGGTAAAGGGCAGGAACCAAAGTAAAGTGTGGAGACCCAGGCAGCAAGGAGGTCAGAGGAAAACAGAGCTAGCAGGGGTTCAGGTAAAGGTTGTTATATTTTTGGCAGGGAAGGAAGCATTTTGCTGACTCACACAGGCAGGAGAAGGAAGGCAAAGTTACTCCCTTTGTGTAAATCTTTCAGGTTAGAGAGGACCAGAGCACAGACACCCCGTTTGTTCATGGAAAGCAAAATTGGCCAGGCTTTGCAGTGAATTCTCATCTTCAAACAATGGCCTTGTGGGATTAGCAATCCTTAGCCAGGGAACCACCAGCATGAGTCTGATCTCTTTATCTTCTGGATGTTTGTCATGCTGTTAATTTATATGAACAAGCTCAGCAAGTAAAATTCACTTCACTGGTGGATCTTTTCCCAGGAATGAATATGTGTGTTCTCAGGGTAGCTCCACCAGCTAAGCAGCGACAACTCACTGCAGAAGTCGTCATGCTAAATCAGAACATCTCTCACGTGGAAAGGCTTTTCTTTCAGAAAGGCATGGAAAAAAATGTGAAATAAATCCTCAATACTCAAATACACTGTGAGGCAGAGTTTGTATCTATGGCCCGACAGTATTCCCACAAAGGAATGCCTGTATCCAGCAATGTCTGGCATGTGTTCATATGTACTGGCTAGGCTGAAGTCAGCATGGGAGCCGTGGGGGCTCAGGACTCTCAATATTGAGGCCAGATGTTTTGCCAGGTTACCACAGTTACCACAGAACAAAGTGGCCTTAAATAAGAGATCAGCACTGAAACACAGAGTGCAAAGCTCATGCATCTCATTGCTTCCTTTAACCTGAAGGAACATCGTTCTGTGTGCACTGGTGGTGGTCCAGGTCTGAGGGCAGGTGGGACAGATGTCTGAGATGGGACTCACCACACCAAACCCGAGATGTTTACCTGGTAGATGGCACTATGTCGGGGGTAATTAGCGCAGCCTCCTTGTATAACCACTGGAAAGAAATAGGCACTTTTCAGGAACAATTCATCTGACCTATTTTAGACAACTGCTTTGGAATTCAGTAAGTTGCAGTCTGAAAGACCTATGTCTCTTCTCTGACCTCAGTCCCCTGCTCAGATGTAGGCATCTACATTGTAGCTACCTCTTTTCACCCGATGAATCCCTTCTGTGTGTATCAAGGGCAGCTATAAATTCAGAATATTATTTCAAACAGGCCTGACGCAGCCAGGGTTGAGGAGGCATTTCCCATCTACAAGGCTTTGCCTGACTACCTGAATGGAATTGGACCAGATTTCACCTGCTAATGAGGCCTTATGCTATTTTAGTTTTTCAGCCCTGCTTTGTATCCAGTCTTTAAACGCGTATTCCATTAGAAAAGGACTAATGTTAAAAATAAAAAAGCAGGAGAGCATTTGGAAACAGTTGAGCCTGGAAGGAAGAGAGACAGCGGTTGCTAATACGGATTGTTCACAGGGCTAGATGGACCTTACAGCTTGTTGCTGAAATGCATTGCTGCCTCCCACTTTGGCCAGAAGACACATATGGGGTGCAGATTCCTGGAACCCTGCTCCCAGCCTCCCCAACTTACTCACGTGGTGAACCCAGCACATCATGGTTGTGTGTGCCACTCACTTCCACTCAGCTTTGCTTCTCTCTGAGAAATTAGATTAGGGAGTGGTGATGACAGCAGCCTGCTGCAGCAGGAAGCGTGGAATAGAACCACACTAAATTAACCAGAGCAATTTATTTGTGTCACACGTAATGGGCTGCGTTTCTCCATCCAGTTTTCCACACCAAAGAGGGGTATGTGATGCTCTACTGCTTTGCTCCAGGAAGGGAATGAGGAATCAGCAGCTCCTGTCTTTCCCCTCCAAGGAGGGAGAAGGAGCAGCCCTTTCTGCCCCATGGTGTGAGACAGGGGTTTACAGGAACTGGGGGGAGAGATCCGAGGCGATTATCAAATACATCCATTTTGCAGCCAGGGGAGAGGGAGAGAAGTGGCAGAGTTTGCTCTCACCCATGGATATGCTTTGTCTCACCTGCTAGCACCAAGCAGAAGATGCTGGGGGGAAATCATATATACACAAATTGCTCTGCTCCTCTGCTCTTCCCTGGTCAGCTGCAGACCCCTCTGCAAGGGGAGCTGCAAGGAGGGCAGTGCAGGAGCCCACTTTGCCACGGAGCTTGATCATCCCAGGACAGTTCTGGGAACTGCCCTGAGATTTTTCAGCACCTTGGGGTGCTCCATCCTTATCCTTGTGGCTAGCCATATCTTCCCTGAGCTTCTTCCAGCTGTGCTGTCTCCCTCACCCTCCTTCACTCCTGGTACTGAGCTGGTAACTCCCCACACCAAGCTCATAGGCAATTTTTGCTACATATAAGGGGAGACAAAGAGCCATGTCCCGCTCACATTGTATCTCTACAGCTCCATGTACTGCTGGGGTGCTGTAGAAACAATAGCAAAAAATCAGAATACGAAACCCACATAATCAACCCAGTCCAACCAAGCTGCTTTCAGGGATTCCCATGAACTGCTCTGTCTACAAAGTCCAGCAAAACTGTGCCATAACCCAGAACGCTTTGTACAGCATGTGTTTTGCTGGTTGGTGTGCATCAGCTGTGTGTACGCAAAGCAGGAAGATCTCAAAAGCCAGGAGCCCTGCAAACCCCCTCCTCCCACCCAGCCACACTGAATAAATACAGCCGCTCAGACCTTGTTTCTTCTGGAAGACAAGGCTCCCTGCAGACAATTTATTGCAGCCTTCTCAGGGTGGCCCCCTGCTCTGTTCACCCGAGGGAAGGTGTAATAAATTGCCTGCGGGGAGGCTTTGCTCCTCAGAGTCTCTTTAGAGATACGAGAAACTTCTGTCCAGTCAGAAGATTTACTTGTGTGAAAACTGACCTTTGCTTGAGGAAGGGAACTAATGGGGCTCTGCTACTTAGCACACAGTTCTGAGCTAAGCCATCCATTACACACATGTCTTAATAGCAGTCTGGCTCTTGAGTCCCATAACATCATTTCTGTTTTCTGCTTAACTGGGAATATATTTGTATAAGTGAGCTGTGTTTAGAGAAGGCGATAAGTTGTTTTTCCATTCAGCGACCTGAGGGGGAAGAAAAAGCAGCATTCTAAAAATTTGTTGGTTTGAGCCACGTTTTGAATGTGTTGATGCTGGCAGCATTGTCTTGTCTAATTTTGGGAAGCATTTAGACAGCATGATAGGTACTATGCAGAAATGATGGGTGCTGTCAGTGTAGAATTTGTACCTAATTTGGATCAAGCAGCAACAGCTATGTCAATGCCTACACACAGATTCTCTGACTGGGTGAAAGTCATGCAGTCATTGTTTCCATTTTCATAGCAATTTGTGCATTTATACCTTACACCAGTGGATGTGATTTGCTGTCATCAGTGAAGCAAGCAGAAAGGTTTGCTATGAGGGGCCCCATCGCCGTGGCATTGAACAAAGGGGTAGAGCTAGTGAGTAAGTAAAACCCATGCCAGCTTTCACAGCCAAATCATACTTTAGTGTGCTGCTGACATGGTGGAATGGCTGGAGAGATTTCTATTCCTGAAATGGTTCAAGATCCTCAGATGAAAGATGCCCGACAAATACTGGGGGATGGTGTTACACAAGACAGTGCACCCAGTGAGTTACCTCTACTAGCCAAGATGTCACTCTTGGAAAGGATCAAAGGGCAGGAAAGAGCTGGGCTGGTGCTCAGGACAGCGTGGGGAAATTCCCCTGGTGACTGAGGGAGAGGAGGGTAGGAAGGCAGTGTGCTACTTTGATCTGGTCACTCCTCTCGCCTCACACTTAGGACAGATAACCACATCACTCCAAGCCAAGAGGAGCTGCAACAACCTTTTTGTACAAAGATGCACTTCTCTTGCAAGCTAAGCTCCGTGGAACATTTCAGGGCTGGAGCGATTTGCAGAATATATTGAGCTGGCTTGCTGCTTTTATAGCATGGTCAGGCCTGGTTCCCGACTTGGTGAGAGGGCAGAGGACTCACTGTACTGAGGTGAGTGCCGTTCCAGGTGATGCTTGATGCTGTAAACAACTATGAGGGAGGAACGTGCCTGCATTACCACCTTGATTCCTTCCCTTCTCAATGTTGATACTGGAGCACTGGGCGGTTTGCAGAGACTCCCAGGATGTACAACCTGGAAGAGAGGAAGAGAGCTGGTCTCTGTATCTTCCAAAGCAGAACCCTTAGTATTTTGTACATGGAGAAGATGAGGCATAGGAATGAGCAAATATCCCCAAAACACATGGTTTTCCAGGAGGTCAAGGGGCCAGCCTCTTAGAAACACTGAGGAAAATGGATGGGCGGTGGGTAAAGGTGCAAACAGCATCATAGTACAGTATAGTTGTTGGGAAAGAGAGAGGGAACAGGCTCAGGTTAAAGCACATCCACAGCTCTTTTTTTTTTTTTTTGTTAGCTGCAATTCCCTGTATTCCTGGAACCACATTCACCTCCAGTTTTGTGGCTTCCTTGCAATGAGGTAAAAGTTGACATAGGTCTCTCCTGCTTCATCCTGTCGCCTGCATACCAATCCCAGGTGCTGGGTGAGGGGGCCTAAGCATGGCACAAGCACTGGGGACAGGACATGGGATCAGAATGAAAATGCAGAAGAGGAGGTAAATGGAGCTTTTTAGAGCTGCTGATTTTCATTCCTGGCTGATTACTTAACAGACCAACTATTTAGCATGACCATTGTCTGCTTTAAGTGTCAGCACATAAAAGTGCGCACCCATGACTATTAGCAAACAGGGCTAGAACATAAAAGGAGCTCTGCAGCCTGAGCTGCTCAGAATACTCATTCAGCATGAGACACTGGACATAATGACATCTGTATTTAAGTCCATTATACCGATGCATGTGATTTTTCTTTTCCTGCTTAGCAAATGGCCTCATATTTTTCAGATTATCCTCTGAGGTTTTGAATGACATGGTGAGGGATAATGAGCCAGACGCCAGGATGGATGAGGCAGAAAAGGGGTCTTCTCCTTTACCCATTGCTTTGTAATAATGAAATAAGAGGCAGCCTACTGACAGAGCCAGCAAGCTCTGCTGACAGCTCTGTCCTGCATCCTAACCAGAATGGAGACAGCCAGCTGGGAAGGACATGGGAGACACCTCTGCCCATCTCAATCCTTGCTCTTGCGTCTGAGTGCATTTCCCACCTAGGGCAGGAGGAAACACTGGGGAAGGTGACTGCACATCAAACCCAAAATCCTTTTGCTTCATTCTGACTTCTTCCATGAAATCTGGTTTTACCCTTTATTTTCCTTTTTCATAGGAAAAAACAATGTTTTCACCAGGGGAGAGAAGAGCCACTTGGGATTGTTAGTCTGGAATTTTTCCCCTTTCCTATTCTTAATAGGCCCTAGAGGGATGTTTTATCTTCCTGCATGGAAGAAGTATCCCAGGGCTGGAAGGAAAGTATCCCCTTGCCAATACTGAGGCCCCAGCTCCTGCCCTTTGGAAAAGGCAGGAACTCACCAGAAATCACTGCCACACTCTTATCAGTCACAGTCACCTTGATCAGCAGCAAACACCCTCAGTGCCATCCTTGACCCCCCCCCCCGTCCCGTCACTGCCTGGCACTGCTCACCTCTGTTTTGACTGGCCCTCTTGCACAGCACTGTACCAGTGCACTGGAGCCACCTTTGGCATGCCCCTCGCTCAGCTGCCTGCTGTGCCCCTGTGGCCACCCCACTGCCTTCCTCTGAAAGCAGCAAGACTTCTGAGGAGTGAGGCTTGATAGGACAGTAACAAAAGAGTGCTTTGCTATGCCCTTGCCCGGCCTGGGCTCTACAGATTGCAGAGGGACCTTCTGTCCTAGTCAGGGCTCCAGTTTCAATTACAGTGTTTTCTGTTAGGGGCAGTCCTCACGAAGACGCTGTGAAACCAAGTGTTGAAAACTTTTTGAGGTCTTCCAAAGCCCTTTCAATGTTTTCTTTTAATTTTCTCGGAAGAAAACACTGTGGCACCAGAATGGGAGTTTTTGAGTGTTTCTTTTTGGTGAAAAAATGTTTTTGTTGCTGGATAAAAGCCTTGTGGACCAGCTGGTTGCCAACAGCATCAAACTTCCCAAGAAGTAGGATAATATCACTGCCACAGGACAGATCTGCACCTGAAGCAGACAAGACATCCATTTGCCATGGTCATGCTTCGAAATATCAGTGTTGAAGACCACAGTGAAGTAATTTTTCTGTTTGGCAGGTTCTGCTTGGAAATAAACACACGGGCTTGTGATCTCAAATGCTAGAACAGTATATTTGCACAGTCAGGAACTTGACTGCTCAGAGCCTGGTCCCTGCTAGGTGATAGATGGCCAAGTTCAGGCTGACGGGATATGTCTGGGGCTGTGTGTTAGAGGTAATGCCAAATATTTTTTATTTGACAGTTTCTTTTGATGTGTGGAAATTGGGAGCGCTGCTCATTTCAGCTCTCACAGACCCCACAAACACACCACTAGCACAGGTGCTTTTGGACGCCATTTCCCTGATAGTCCTGAGGCCTCTTATCCCCACTGCAAGGACAAAGCATTAGTGATCAAGAACCTTCCCAACACTGCTGATTTGCCCATCTGCACACACACAACTGGGTTTGCATATGAGGCTGGCAGCAGTGGCCAGGGATTCTCCATCTCCTGAAGAACCAGTAATCAAACTGGTGAGTCCAGGGCCCAGTCAGGCATTTCTCCCTGCTGCAAGTCGGAAGTGGGCATGTGTGTAATGCAAGGGAGAAATTTCAGTAGTGCCAGCTTCCCCTCACCCAAGTGTCAGGAGTTTCCACAGCTGCTTCTCATAGGCACCACTGTATAAATGTCTGTGCTTGGCTGGTTATGATGAGAATTGCCATTCATCAAGGTGTGAGGGGGCTTAAGCTGTTTCAGAGCAAGTTGTCAGTTAACCAACGCTTAATATAGAGCAATCTGATCAGTACGAGACGTCCTCACAGCTAAAAGCCTTAAACATTTCAGATGCAGCAGCTTCTGAAGTCTTCCAAGGTACCTTCTGCAGTACTCTATTATTTTCCTGCTGCTGAGAGAGAGCAGTCAAGATAGGCACTTTGTGTTCATTACCCAGCATAATATTCACTGGTCTATTTAATGAATGCTTATAAAACATACTTGATGAATTATAAGTTACTGGGGGTTAGGAGGAATGGGGAATGCAGAAACAGATTAACATTGGCTGATCTTTTAAACTTTTTCAAAAATTATTTCTTTGGTTTTTACACTCACAAAGTCTTGTGGGCTGCTCCCCCTTTGTGCAGGCACCTAATTTCTCATAGCAACAGTTGCTGGCTATCAAGGAACCTCTTACAGGAGCTGCTTGAGACAAAGCTGTTCGCTGGTTGTATTGCAAGAGATGTAGGTAGCAGAGCAGAGGTGTCGGACACATTGCACTGCCTGTTTCTCTGTCCAGCCCGTCCATTATTTCCTGGATACATCAGCTTCACACCACGTGGAGGAATGCTGCTCTCAGGGGAGTCCTCAACAGAAATCTGAGAGTTGCCCCTTAAAACTGATGATCTTGAAACATGCTGTAAGAAAGGGCGTATAAGCTTAACAGGCAAAACAGGCAGAGGAGGGAGGAGTAATTTCTAAACACAGCACAACAGCCCCAAGCAGCTAAATGGTTTTCTGAAGGTCATAAAGGAAACCTGTGTCCGAGTCAGGAATTTAACCCAGAATTTTTGCTTGGTTCATTGCCTTAGCAGCTGGATGCTTCTTCCTGCCTCCTTAGTCACTGATATCGGTCATTGTAAAGTGCGGTTTCCTTCACCGTATTTGGAAAAGGTGGTAACGGGAAGAAGTCTGACAGAGACTCATGATCAGTGCAAAATCGTGTCTTTCCCTCCCCTTTCTGTTGTTGCAGCACTGGCTGTGAATTCAGGGGAGTCTGCTCCAGTTTGGGTTTTCTGAGCTTGCCACACAGAAAATCCCATGAGTTCTCTCTGCGAATCTGTTTTCTTTTAAGTAGCACCAATTTCCTGGAGCACACGTTTTGCATTTGTCTGGGTGCATGTGTGAGAGCCAGTAGCTCCCCAGCACACTCTCCACTCTGGAGATCACTTGAGAATTGGGTTTTCTTTGTGAAGATGTAGTATCATGTGCAGACTCTGGGCTCTGAGAGACTCAATTTTGTACAGAAAATTATCCATGTGGAAAGCCTTGGGAAAAGATCCTTGCAGCCTTAAGAAATGCAATATTGCCCTCTAGTGATGATGAAGATGGTCTCGTTTGATCTGATGAAACAAAAAGCATTTTGGCTAACATTCATTCACTGGGATTCAAAAATGGAATAAATGTGCCTGTTTTCTTCTGACCCTGGAATTAAAGATGCTGCCATCACAACTTGGAGAGAATCGTTAGTGGTGGTAACGAGGAAGGAAGTTCTTCAAGAATCATAGAATATGTAAAATTATCATTTTTCTCCATGAATTCAGCAGATGGAAAGCCAGCTGCACTCGAGAGAAAGAAGGTTCTTTTTTTAATGCAGCGTGGGGTTTTTTTTCATTTCTAAAGCCAAGTTTATTTTTATTTGCCAAAGAAAAAAAAGAGAGGCAGTTTCAAGGACAGGAGGTGAAACCCAGTGGAAACAAGAAAAAAAATTAAGAAAAAGTTTAATTTTTGTGCTTCATGATCTCTACATTCAAATGCTTTTTTTAAATTTGGAGTTTATTTCTCATTTGAACTCTTCTGGAGGGGGGAAGAAGGGATAATAGCAGGAGCACTGCAGCAGATGACCAAGACGACCTCAAAATGTTTCTCTCACTCTAGTAAGCAAGTAGTTGGTTGTATCTGTCAGGAAATAAGCTGTTTTGAAGAGTCTTCAGAAGACACTTAGGAGCATTACAAAGCTTTGACCTTTACCCCTAAGAAGGTTACATTTACAGCCCTCAGTTCTGCAAATAGCTCAACATGGACAATCCCTCCAGTGCCTGTGTGGAGCCCCAGGAGCATCAGCAGGTCTCAGCTTTACTCCCAGACAGCAGGGTCAGGAGTAAGGTTTCTCTGTAACTGGACCTCACATCTCAACCCAGCTTTCTAAGGTATCTCATTTTTTTCAGTTCCTGATGCAGACAGCATTTCCCTGGCACCTTCCCTATTCTAATTGCCTCTGACAAGGCACGATAGTACAGGAATTTATGTAAGGAACATTGCTGCCACGGTACTGCAATCTAAAGATCACTATAAAACAGGGTGGACAGACAGATGTGGGGGTTTTTCCGCACTCAAAACAAAAAGTAAATCCAAAATTCACCTTAATCGTTTACTGAGCCTATCCAGGCTTTCTCTGTTACTACAGGAACACACAACATACTCATATGTAATGACCAGTCATTAACTTTTTGACGATATCCTGAGCTTTTTTCCTCAAAAGGTCACAAGGCAGAATTAAGGGCTGTAGTCAATTCAAGCCAGTGGCAAAACCCTCATGGAGTTCACTGCCAAAGGATCAAACCTTCAAAGTAGGCAGGACATGGAGTACTGAATTAATTCATACATATCATGGGCTTTCAACATAATTGCAAATATTTGGGATACTCAGCCAATGCAAGAGGAGTGGGTTTTTCTGACACTTGAGGGTTTGGGCTCGTCAGCTTTCTACTAAGTTCTGAGATGTCATCTCAGCTTAAAAAAAAAATTAGATTATTGGCATTCCCAGTCATCCCCAGTATTGCTACTCATGGTACTGGTAAATTGTGCAAGGTCCTTAACTATTGCTGGTTGCTTACTCTGCGACCATAGCTGCTACATGCTAAAATATGTAAAGAAGCCTTTATAAAATTTGCCTTATGCAGAGCTGAAGTGGACAGGGAAGGAATCCAGAAGTGGACTTCAGTGAACATTTTACAAGATGCAGGTCAACAGCACAGAAATGGGCAGGTTAGGTAAAGGAGTTAAGAAGACATGCCAAAATGTGATGGAGAATGAAGGGGAGTTTACAAGCAAACAGAATAAAAGATTATTTGAAGTTTAAAAACAAAACAAAGGATTATTTAGCAACAAAATCATCCGCTTAATGATCCAGTTCCTTTGGTATGGCTGGGGTGGTGGTGACTGATCACATCCTGGGGCATGCACAAGACTCTTTCATCACCCCAGTCTGTCAGAAGCAAAGAAACTTCATTTTTAGTATATTCATCATGACTCCATTGACCACATTTTTCATGTAATGAGTGCATTTTCACGTTTTGACCTAGTTGCTCCTTGTGTCTCACCTCTCTTGCTTTCCCTTTCAGGTTCTACATTGAAAGCATCTCCTATCTAAAGGACAATGCCACCATTGAGCTATTCTTCTTGAACGCCAAGTCCTGCATATACAAAGTAAGAACTCAGGGAGCTCTGGGTGGCACTGGGGTGGGCTGAGACACCTGGCTGTGCATCCCCTGACGCAAAATTTACATTGGTCACAGCCAGACTTAGAGAGACAACAGCCTCCCACCCTCTCTCACTCCTCTGTCTTGACCCTGGCCAGATTCCCTGTTGGAGACAGGTTCTGAGGTCAAACACCCCGGAAGTAACTCTTGTGGTTGGCAGGAAGGAATCTGCATCTGCTGAAATTATAAACTGGCTTGTATTTAGCAGGAAATGTCTGGGTTTATGTTAATAAAAATCCGCCGCTGTTGAGGCCCGCTCTGGGCTGACTGGATGTCGTTAGGGGTTCCCGCCCGGAGAGGGCGGCAGTGGCCGCGCGGGCTGCGGCGCGGGCGCCATCTTCTGGGCTTGCGCGGCGGGGGGGGGGGGCCGCGGGGCCGGGCGTGAGTCTGTGAGGTTGTACGTGTGTCAGAGAGTGTGCACGGAAAGTGTGCGAGTGCGTGAGGCTGTGTGAGTGCGAGAGTGCGGTTAGGCATGGGGGCCGAGTGTGTGTGACTGCATGCATGTAGGACTGTAACTGAGAGTTTGTGCGGCGTGTGAAAGTGTGTGTTAGGGATGGATATGGCTTCGTGTGTGTGACAGCGTGACCGAGAGTTTGTGGGACAGGGGTAGTGAGTATGTGGGTGTACATGTGTGAGTGGAGGTAAGGCTGTCTCTGCGTATGTACTGCAGATCAACTAGTACGGGAACAAGGCATGCACAGGGAAGTGGGTTTTGTACCAGAAATAGCCCTGCCTGGTAGGCTATTGAAAACACCAGCCTGCTGGCACCGGGAGTCTAACTCGGAGCTGCCTCTTGCACAGCACTTCGTGTGCCAGAGGTAAGGGCGTCCTGGCACGGCCTCCACTCTCCCACGGGACTGTCTGTGGCAAAGCTGATTCCTCCAATGCCACGAACCAGCCGTCCAAGTGAAAGGGCAGGGTCCAGAAAATTAAGCAGGCCCAGAACCCACCGAGATGGAGGCTGGCTGCGTGTGGACTCGGCCAGGTAGACTGGACGGGCAGCTCGATGTGTGGGACTGGGAGAGGTTTTCAGCAGCTGGGATTCCCTGGGAGGATCCCTCCTACCTCCCGCTGTGCTGGCAGAGGCCATTCCCTGTGACTCACCTCCATCTGCCAGGGAGGCAGTGGTAGGAAAAGACAGCTGTAGTCAGGGAGTGATTATACCACCATCCCACAACCCTCAGCTGGTTTGTGACCTGCTAAGCCAACTAGCTTACACCGAATCTGGAGCCTCACTTCCTGACATCTGCATGTCCTAAAATGCAGGGACTAACTGCATCTCCTAAAATGCAGGGCAGAAGCCAGAAAATGCCTTTTTTCCAGTGCCCAGGAAAAAGGCAGGGCTGCTGAGCTGAGCAGTGCAGAGCTTTGCTCTCTGGCAAGGCTGCAATTAGATGTGCTTAGTCAGCCCTCTCCAGCAACAAGCACAGTAAGCATCACATTTTGGTTCCTGGGGAAAGTTCCTTTTTGAAGTATTGCCAGGAAAAGCTTACACTGTTGTTCTTTTTTTGGAGAAAGCTTAATAAGAAGAAGAGAAAAAAAAAAAGAAAAAAGTGCCTACAGATCTAGGTTGGTCTATTTTAGTCTGACCTCTCCTGAAACCATTACTTTGCACATTCAAGCTGACTGTCATCTCTACCCAAAAATAACCCTGCTGGTTTCCCAGTCTCCCATGCGGGTCCTTCCTCATCTGACTTCCAGCCACAGTAAGCCATGCTGTGCTATTAAAAAAGGCGCTGAATTTGAAACTTGGGTGCAAAGTCTCTGCTAAAATGCAGGGCAAGCACCCAGCCAGCATGCCTGGAGGATTTCTCTAGGTGCAGAAAGGGGTATTCAGTGCTTAAGCAGAGCTAGTGCTTGTTGTCCCTGGAGCTAGCAGATGGTGTTGCATGCTCCCAAAACTTGAAAGCTTCCTTGTTGCACCAAAAGTTTCCTCATTGGACTTCCCGTGGATACCTTCACCCCAGGCTCCCCTGCAGCCCAGAAAGACCATACTGTTTATGGTACAAGCGTAGTTCATAACACTATGCTAGCACCTCAGACCTTCCCCCGTTGATTCTCCAGACACACACCCTCAAATGTCCCCATGCACAGGGCTGCTCAAGCTGGGAAAGAATAAAACTGAGGCCTGTTTAGTTTGGGGCTGCTGGTCCACTGGGTTGCCAGCTGGGTCTGCGTTGGGTGCTGTACTCCTCTGGCTGTGCCCACTGCTCCTCCTCGCCTACCCATACACCCAAACCCTTGACAGGACCAGCAAGCCACTGTTGCCCAGAAAGGCCAAGCCACATTTGTAATACCAAACGAGACAGGGCTTGGCATCAGGCACTGTCACTCGATCAGTCAGCCTGTTTAATTACTAGGACATTCTGGCACGGGTTTTGGCCTGTGCCAGCTAGCCCTGACCCAGGCATTTGCTTGGGCACTGTTCAGGGATGAGCACCTGTTCCCAAGAGGCAATACCACTGAGGTAACCCCATCTGGGACCGGGGGAGGGAGGAATCGTGTTTAGTGATGAGCTATACTGTGCCACATACCCTTAGGGCCAGGGAACAGGCTCTGGCCCACTTCAACTACTAGCATAGACCTGCCGTAACACTGACATGTGGTTGCAGAGGCTGGTTTGTCCATGCAATGCCTGGTGCTTCAAGATGGGAGGAAGACCAGGCACTCTGGTTCTACTCCACATCGCCCCTTGCTATAGGATATGCTTGACTGCCCCAGCCCAGCCCTGCCTGCGGCTGAATCAACATCTTGCACCAGCCACTTCCCTTGGCACACACACATCATTAGTGCAGGTGCCTGCGTGAATCAGGCAGTTTAGGTGAATGGGGGAAGGTGTGTTTATAGCCCATAGCAGAGCTGGTCTTCACTCCCCAAGGAGTTGTTGTGAAGGGCGTGCTTGTTTTAAAAAGCTGGCACTGGTGAAAGCCAAGGACACCTGGATCTTATCCTCTGTTGTGTTCCCTTTGTTTTTGATTTTGCCAGAGACGAGCCAACGCAGCGATTGTGGCTTGTAAATGAGGTGTGGCCATGAGTTGGCTGGAGCGTGGATCACAGTAGTGATCTATATTTAGATCACTCATTTCTTGCCAGATGAAGTAAAATATTAAAAACAGCAGCAGCTTAAATAAATACAACAGAAAAGCCACCACAGTAGTGAGCTGAACAGTGACCCAGTTTACATGGCCACGTACATAGGAGACAACGTAGGAGTTCTAGTTGCAGAGTAGAGGCCTAAAGAGTATCTCAGTAAAAGCCCACTATCTTCCCAAAAGCAGGGACCAGAGACTTGGGAAGATCACACTTGGCCACAAAAATAATGCTCATGCCTCCCATCCCCAGCATCTTTTTGATGCCAGTTCTGCATCCCACACATTCAGACAAAGCAGTGCCTGGACCCCTTGGTTCTGTGACTACTATCTCAGGCACAGCAGAAGGACCCTGAGAGGATCTGATGTGTCCTTCATGTGACCATGGTGTCCAAGCAAAATGCTCACAACTTCATCTGACCCTCCAAGATTTCTTTCACTGGGAGCTGGATCCTATAGAATGGAGCAGTGAAGATCTACCAAAAGATTTGCTGTCACAGCTCACTCTCAAAGCACTCCCAGCCCCAGTGCTCTTGGGGATGAAGGAGCCGAAACCAGAGCTCCCATCCTGC
Source organism: Sagittarius serpentarius (assembly GCA_034782735.1). Taxonomy (NCBI): domain Eukaryota; kingdom Metazoa; phylum Chordata; class Aves; order Accipitriformes; family Sagittariidae; genus Sagittarius; species Sagittarius serpentarius. Next base: position 7,901,000 of record JAVKLA010000005.1, on the reverse strand, counting down.
AAGAGGGAATATGGCTCTTTTTCCTGTGAGTTTACACTGGGCAAGGGCCAGAGGAGTTCTGCGGGGGCTTTGACACAACCTCAGTGAAGACAAATTTTCTCATTTCCTTGCTTCTGTGAGCCCAGGACAAGGCTGTGTTTCCCTGAAGCACAGGTGACCTGTGGGGGAGAAAAAATTTTTTTCCCAGACTACCTTTCACTAAATCACACAAGAAAATAAAAATTACCCTGATCCTCCCCCTTCCACCTACCTTCTTCATTCTCCCCAGGAATCCCTTTATGCCACATCCACTTATGCTTCATTCACCAAGCCATTACGCTGAATATTTGGCTTTCTCCACATCTGAGTGGGCAGGTTCTCCCTCACTTCAGACTCCGGGAGCACAGGGAATGCTTTGAAGCCTAGCCAGGGGACAAAACTGGCACTGCATGCTTCACCGTGCAGTAGCCAGGAGGAGATGCACGTCCTTCTTACAGGAGCTCAGACTCAACTCTTTTTCTTGTTTTCTTCACCTTTCAAGGAACTCATTGAGGTTGACAGTGAAGTGGTGTTTGAACTGGCTGCATACATCTTGCAGGTAAGCACCCGCCTTTTCTCACTGCATGCTTCCTCGTGTTGCACTAAAGCTTTTGATTTGCCAAATCCAAAATGGCTGTATGGAAGTGTAGGGGTTCCCCCAATTGCAGGAGAAAGATGTCTTTACACAATTTTCGTCATTTATACCAATGCAAAATAGGTACAGAAGGCTCTCAAACCAGATCTCTCCATGCACAGAGCAGATACCACTGCCCAACATTTTGCATACATAAATGTATATTATACTTTCACTGACACAGATATCCAAGACCCTGGGGTATGATGTAAAGCCAGAGAAAATATAAGTGATGAATGCGATTTCCTAGGTGAAATCCATATGCAATGGGTTCTTCTCCAGTGACTTTAATTGCATGTGTTTTCCCAATGGAGCTTGGCCCTCTGATCATCTCCAGGCGTTTCTACATATGCAATTGTCTGTATTCTCCAGCATGAGCAGAACGGCTTAAAGACTTTCCAAAAAACTTCTCCAGAAAAAAAAAAAATTTCTTTGAAAGTCCCGCTCTTCAGGAAGAGGGAAAGGGTCCGAGAGTAAATTGTCAGCAGCATTTGGTAAATCTCTGGTTCCCAAAGAGGACTCTTTTCAGGGTAGTGGAGGTGTTTTTTCATGAGAGATCTCTTTTTAGGAGCATGACTGTGGGAGCAGATCAGAGATAATTGTCAGATGATCCTTTCGTACAGTGTAGTTTTAATTTTTTTTCCCATCAGCCATGAAACTATGAGGAGCCATGTGAGCAGACAAGCCATCTCATCAGGCTGCACTAATAAATAACAATGCATTGCACTTCTATAGCACTGTCCATGTTAAAGAAGCAATTAATGCGTAGGGATTTGAATCTTCATTAAAATCATTTTATGTAACAAAAATGGAGTGAGAGAGTCAGGATGGGGGACTCAATTAAAAGCGCATTATAGAAATTGCATATTGGCTGTTGGGGGAATACACATCAAACAACAGGCTCATTGTGAGAAGCAGCAATAGGGTTATGAATCTATTGTCTGCTTATCCTAATGAATAACTTTAGTGCTTGGTAATTGCACAGCCAGATCCAGATCTGCCACTGTAACCCTTGTTGCTGTGATTGTTTCTCATCACAAACACAGGATGTTACATGTATTCCTGTAGTAGTTTGATGTGTAACTTAATGAAAACAGTCAAAACAAGCCATACGTCTGCTGTCTGGAACCAGAGATTACTACAACCCATGTTTGTGACAGGATCCAAGCAAAACAAGAGGGATCATAGTGCATTTTGTTCTATTCTCACTGCAGCATTTAGGTCAAAGAACTGAAATATGGAGAATCGAACCTACAAAATTGTTTTTTAAATTCAGTATGCTTATCCCTGTGCAGGCCAAAACATATCCTTTGGGTTTTGCTCTGTGTTGAACTATAATCATGATATGCTCGAGGACTCCTTCCTATGAACCAGACGAGAGCTTGTCTGCCCTTCAGTTCACTCAAAGGGAAATGGGAAATGCAGTGAAGGGCTGTCAGAACTCAAGAGATTTAGTCTGCAGCCTTATTTCAAATTGTTGTGTTACCAGAACAAATTAAAATACCACCAAAGCTCTGAACTTTACCCCAGCCTCAGGACTGAAACACCACTGGACGTGGGCTGAGAGGTTTTGCGGATGGATGGATGGATGGATGGATGGATGGATGGATGGATGGATGGAAAGACAAGAGACCTGAATGCAAAACACAGTCCTCTAGGCAGTGGAAACTCCCTCACTGCACAAGTTACATTCTTGCACTGTGCCTTCTGTGTAGCTAATGGCAAATGAGGTGGTTTAGCATGCATCATATGAAATGCATATTGCCTATGGAAAATGCAAAATGCATACTACATCTGTTGAGGAGGGGACTCACCAGATTTTCAGGGTTTGCCAGATATGCAGTAAGACTCAGGTACTAATCTAACTACTGGAGTGGAACATTACCCAGCCCTTTAACAACAGGCTCTGATGGTAATAAATAGAAATATCTAGATATACAAGTAAGAGAGCTAAATACTCCCCCAAACACCCAGCAAGCAGTTAGAGAAACCTGTATCTTGCATCCCCTTGAAAGCTGACAGTGAGCTAGCTTTTTCAAAGTCTAGTTACTAGAAAATAACCAGAATACTTGTAAAAAGACTCAGGGGAGTTGCAGTCTCAGAGGCTGCAAAGTCACGGAGACCAGAAATCTTCTAGTAACGTAGCATCCACATTGACCCAAAAAATTACTCATTTACTAGCATTATTTCCTGCAGCTTCTTGGGTATCCACTAGCAGAAGGAAGAATCATCTGGCCCTGTCTTAGGCAAACCTTTTGCTTGTTAATCTGCCCAGCTCACTGCATGTATCATGGCACTTCACATTAGATACTGGTTCCAAAAAATACATGAGGAATCAATTACAACAGGAAATTGATGCTAAATGAATTTTGCAAATGGAAAATCTTGAACAGCTGTTTTCTTAATTGTTTTTTTCTATTTTTAGTGGTGTATTTTTAATTTTTCTTCCTCATTTTACAGGAGGCAAAGGGAGATTTTTCAAGGTAGGTGAACATAAAAGTTTTTGCCATTGTGTGCCATGAGAATGAATCTGGTAAAATCACTGTGTGAGTGATGCGACTCAGTTGTAGCTGTGTAGCAACAGGAATGCATTGCTAACATAGACATTCTGTTTCCTGAAATCATTTCTTCACAAAAGGCAGCCTTTGACCAGAGCATGCCTTGCAAACAGCATTGTTTGTGACTTTGTTGTTGACAAATCTCTTTATATGCCCATGAAGTTCAGGAAATAGACTAGTCTTCGGAAGGAAATTACTAAGGAAATGACTCTACAATCACTGTTACATCACAGATCCAGCCAGAGGCAACATTAAAATTCCAACACTAATTGATATTTCAGCTTGAATTTGGACAGAGTTCTCAAAATCACAATTTAGATAATTGCTTTTGTTGAACTTCCACTATCCCTTGAGCCAAATCTTCAGACTTGCTGTAAGAAATTCAAAGAGGTAACAACTGTGATTGGTGTTTCAGAAGACTGTTAATGAAATGCCTAAGAATTTTCATTTAAGTTGACATTGAAGTTAGTTTCAGAGATGAAAACAAGGTGTGAATAGGCAGTGAGGCTGAATTGCCAGATGAGCCTTAAGAGGTGTCTTAATTTTGTCAGCACTGATATACACTGCGAGATGACTGTAATGATACTCTGTGCACCTGTAGGAGGCTGTGAATAACAGGCAGGTTCCACCTTCTGGTGGACTGGGACTTCTAGCCAGCTAAAATTGAGACAAATCTGTGAAAAGGAACAATGCATTGCAAATATTGCCTGCCCATCATGGAATCTGAGATGACATAAGGTAACCCTTGCTAAAAGGAAGTTTAAGTTCTGCCTTATCCTTTCTCAAAACCTTAATCAACTTGGAAAATCCTGACATGCATCTGACCACAGAAACACAAGCCCAGTCTTGCTTCATTTTTCAGTTCCACCTGATTTGGAATAACTCAGCTATCAGCAATGTTTTTTTAGGGGGTACCGCAGCACATGCGGCTTTTTTACTTTTCAGTCTGGTTTTCAATGCACTGCCAAATGCTTACCCCAGAAGAGCTGGATCAAACAGAGTCTTGCTGTTCAAACCTGTGATAAACTATGTCTTCCACTGGTTTTGCTATGAAGAACAATATTTAATGTTTCTTAGAATATCTTGGACATGACAAAAACACACCCAGGAACTGTACATTCAGACTGTGAAACACACTATAGAAAGGAATCAGATGGCTCGAAGTAATAGCACTGAAAGCATTTTATCTTCAAGTATCTGTTTCCAGACCAGAAGTGGAAACAGCCGGTGGAAAGCATCCATCTACTAAAAGCTGTTTGATGTCCCTTGTAAAAGGAATGGTTGAGCTTATCCCAGCGCTTTTCCCTAGGCCACGGAGAAACGAGGAATCTTCTCTGAGAGCACAGAAGATACCTCGACACATGGTGTTAATTGCTTCTTCCACTTCGGTGTGGCAGTCGTCACTATCCGCATTAAAACAGTTAGCTCTTAGTCCTTTTCACCTGTGAATCACAGTGGTTTAAAGTGGAAGGGGGAATCCTTACATCCAAGTCAGGCAGAGAAGTGGTGTCATAATAACAACTTACACTGCCAGGGATCTTAATTTATAAATGGGCTTTGGTGGCAAAGCAATCTGCCATATTAGTGGATTTTAAAGCCTGTTCTTGGAGGAAGGTAGAAGAATGCTACCCTGACCCTCTGTGGCCTAGGAGAAGACAACATCTCCAGGGATGTTGTCTCTAATGTGCGCTGACATGGGTTTATGTGCTGGGTGAGATCCAGGTGCTACTGAAGTCAACATGAGGTCATTGTGGTCAAGATTTTGCCTGCTGAGATTTGTGGTTATTCGTACCAGCAGTGTAAAATCTGGGAGGCAAATCAAGCTTGGGGCCAGCCAGAGGAACTGCAGATGGAGACAAAGGTTCTGACTTCTCTTAGGGCTGAAGTTAGCTTCCGTGTTTGAAGTTAGTTGATGTTGAAATGCTGTTTGAAATAGAAGTGGCTACTCTTTGAAATAGAGAAGCTCTGCAGTTGTGAATGTCTTGCTGCTGAGATTTAAAAATAATATGTTGTGCATGGCAGCGTACATTGCATGAAGGTTGAACTCTTGAACTTCTGCTTCGTTTTTGAAGAAATAAGTTAATTCTAAAGGGTTGCATGCTTGGAATGCAGACTGCAGATTTCCCACACCTGTCGTGTCTACTGCCACCAGCAGATTTATAGCCTGTGAGACTACAAGTTTCTCTTTGGCCCTCATCCAGAGAAGTGCATAACCACTGGCTTATTTGTAGTGATGGGAGAATTGCTGTTCGCCATGGGAGCCTTCCTATGAGTCACCACCGATCACCTCAGGTGCTGGGATAGCAAATGCCAAATTGTCACAATTTCAGCTGCGGGTTAGCACCTGCCCATGGTGGCCAGAGCATGATTACCTCCAAACCCCAGCGCACCCCGGTGGTGGATCACAAGGAGATGGTTCCGGACTCCTGAATGCAGTTGCAAGTCTGCTTTTTGGGTTTTATAGGAGCTCAAAAACCAGAACTGGTCTTACAAACTCTAGCAGTCAGTTTTCTACCTCTGTGAACCTCTTTCTACCTACTGCTGCTTTGAGGAAATCATCCCATGCCTCAGAATAATGACTGTGCTTACAGTACTCCTCTTTCCTTTCCCCAAAAGGGGCTTATGTGCCATTTCAAACACATGTTCTACACGCTTTGGTAGGGCATCATCATGCACAAGTCTCTTATCACTCATTCTTGCTACCTCAGAGTACTGCCTAACTCAGGCATCACCATGACTGCCCGATGTTTGGTAAGGCTGGAGAGCACATAGTCTGAGTCACCCTTATCTATCTTGAACTAAGATGCCACAATAGCCCTGACAGATCAGTTTGGCACCTATAGCAAGCAATTTGACTAAGCCCATTTTTCAAAAACAAGCCCATTAGAAACCTTGAGCTCCTGAATCCATTTAGATCAACTAAGGAAAGTGTTTCTTAGTGTTTGCTGTAAGTAGCCTGGTCTAACTCAGTGTTCTGCAAGCAAAGTTGTACAAAGGGCACATCTCTTAGTTGATACAGATTTAGGCAGAATGAGGTTTAAAGTAAAAAGTTATTCTCCTTAAGAAGTTCCTGGTCCTCTGCATTAAAGGAGAGTGGTATTCACATGATTTAAGAGAATCCCCAAATGCTTCAGCTGACAAGACTGAAAAAGGTTTACAGTTAGGCTGGGACATACCACTGAATTCAGGACAATTGAGTGTCCCTGTTCAGCTGATTCTCAGGTTGAATGGGACACTGAAGATTGGATCTGTGCTTTTTGATATTAGCTGCAAAAATTTTTACTTCAAAGGCACAGAATCATGTGTATGAAGCTCCTAAACTAGTATCCTGCAGACAGATGTAAAGGTTATTAGCTCAAGCCAGTCTTGTTTCTAGCTGGGAGCTGAGTCACGCTTGGTTGGCAGAGCGTGGGCAGGACAAATTTCAGTTCCTTAGATGAACACAAATCCTACAGGTGTGACTCTCTTTAGGCCTACATAGAGGAAGAAACCAAGGTCTCCTGGCTAATGTGGGGGGGAGCATAGCATATTGTTAAAATAGTTGAGATTTTTCCCCTAAATTCATCCTACCAGATTTAGAGTCCAGTCTGACATTGACCAAAATCTTTGGGAAACTCACAACAACTTTGGTTTTAAATGTTCAGAATCCAGCTCTTCAACCTTAAACAGTTTCTGTGTCAAAGCAGCTGGAAATAACATATACTGATCATTTGTCCCTCAGTTTGGGGAGGGGAAAGAAAAAACCGTAAGTAAAACAAAATCCTGAACCATTGCAGCTAGTTCCTCAGACAGGCTCCCATTGCTAAATTTCTTCCATTTAAGCAACATGAGACATTTCGAGTGAACTCCAAGTATCTCCCAGCAACACAGGAAAGAATAACAAGGGAGGAAAGCAAATGGCCAGTTTCCTGTTAAGCAGAATTTCACAATAATTTCAACGTTTGGGCAGATGGTAATCTTACATAGTTTCAGGCTTACTTTTCTTTCTGTGTAACCAAGTGACATTTAACCAATTAGAAATTATTATGGGGTTACAAACCCAGGCTGCATTCTTGCAACCTTATGGGGAAGATCCTAAACACTGTATTTCAAACGGTACCGTTTAATCTAAGAATCTCAGACTCTGCATTTCCTCTTACATTCAACAGAATGAATTACCACTTACCACGCTGAGAAGAGTTGATAACTCTAACCTACAGTTTTGTTTTGTTACTGATCATTGTTATTACACATGCTGGAAAATGTATGGATTTCCTGAGACAACTGCCTATGTAATCTTGCTCAAAATTATTGCAGCCAGTTTGCAAAAACTTGTTTTTCACAAAATTTTTATGAAGTGGCTAGGTAGGCCTTTTACCCCTATATGTAGATAGAAATACTGAGATACTGTGACTAATATATTTGGCTAATACTCATTAAACAGGCAGTACCAGAACTAAGACCAGAACTCTGGAGTTCTGTTTTCTAGGTCCATTCTCCAGTCAGTCGACCTTATTTCTGGATATCTAACTAGCTTTCAAGAACCCATGCAGATGGCTTTTCCAGTTCAGTTATCATATCGTTATTCAGTCTTTTAAATATTACAATTTCCACCACAGTACAGGAATAAAGTGGTCTGGAGGACACAGAGAAAGTGTGTTTGGAGCCTTTCACCTGTATATTAATAAATCTGTATCAAAAGCACCCTTCCATATATAAAAACCCTGGAGGTTGGACACTTCCGAATATAAAATAAATGCAGCACAAGTGACCGGATTAAACAAACACTTTCTAAATACAGTAATAAAATAAACATACTGAGATATTTCACTAGAAAGAGTGAGAAAGACAGTAAGTACAAAAACATTTGTGATCCTGCTGGAAACATTTTAAAAATTAAGGGGTTTGGTGTTTTAAAAGGAGCCAAGAGGAAAGTGACCTCATGGCCACTAGTTCAAATGCAACTTGAGTCATTTTTTTTTTCCTTTTTCTTGATTTGACATCCTTTTGGGAGTCTAAATTCATTTGTCTTGAGACGAGTCTTGCCAGAAGACTTAGTGAATATATGGACCACGGAAGGAAATACCTTTTTATTCCTGGAAGTCATTATCTGAAATACATTTGGCTCTTTGAAGTTGTGAGGCACTACCTTTATGGTATTTTCTAGGTACTGAGCAGAAATGCTTAATACCATCCAACAACAACACTAAGAATGTCTTTTTCTCTGATTCTTAAAAGACTTTTTGTCACAGTGCAAGCAAGCTTTGCTCCTCACTGACAGAAAAGACAGAGCTGACTGGTGTTAGCCCTTTCTCTTGTGGGAGACATTACTGTTTCAGGCTTTTTCCCAGACTCTCAAAGATAGTTAATCACCACTAATCGTGCCCTATTTGACAGTTTTCTGGGCTCAGAAAGTCCCTATTTGGAAATTACTCCTGTTTTCCCAGAAAAGTTTTTGAAATTTCTCAACTTCCTTCTATGAGCAGCCAGCCTCAAAAAATCTTCACTTGAGGGCAATGACTGCTGCTTGTGCTCCAGTTGTGCTAGGTTCTATTTTTTTTCCCCAGTTTCTTTCAAAATGTCAAAAAAATCAGTAAGAGCTGAGTATGCATGTGCTGTGGAGGACACGTCTCTGGGCAGACCCAGTAAACTCTGTAAATGGCAAAAGCTTGTTTTCTAGGCTGTCAGTCACAGAAGAGAGCAGCCAGATCAGCAGATAACACAGAACACAGCAGCTTCTTGTTCAGACTTGTGGAGATATTTACCTGCCACGGAAGAAAAAATCTGAATAGTTTTTGAGCATTTGCACTTACAAAGGAAGATCTATCTGATGGTGAAATGACCATGAGATTAAGGCAGGAGTGGGTGTTCAAACACTGTTTGTCAAGAGTCATTTGACTTGGCATATGAGGTGCTACTGAGTGGTTTTCTATGTGCTTAGCATGGAAGTGGTTGCCTTAGTCATTTCTTGTAAGTGCTGTTCTACACATCTTCACTCTGCAAAATTTGGACCTAATTGAGACTTTGGCATCTGTGCCATATCATAGATATGTCTTGACTAGAAGTTGTGGTCCAGTTTTAAAACTACTTGATTGTCAGGGAACTACCAGGACAATAAATGCCTGTAGACGTACCCAAAATGCCTGCTCCAGGATTTATGTTAGTGGTTTACCCTATGGCCCAACCTAGCAATTAATCTGCAAACTCCAATTAAGACAAACCCACCTAGGTCTCAGGCAGAGTCTGCTGCTGGGATGTGCAAATGGAGAAATGCTGTGGCAAGATTTTTACAACAACTGAAGCAGTATCACATCTCTGTGAGCCACCATACAGACTGTCCCAGAGACAAGACCAAAAATCTGGGTGACCTGGCAGGTCCAAGGGCTCCTTGGGCCTTTAGCAGATGTTAGGATGGCTGGTCTACAGGTGGAGATGCCAAGACTACCTGCCTGCCTGGTTAATGGCCCTGCTGCCCTACAGGAGAAGCCAGTGGGCTGGGAAATCTGGGGCTCTAGAAAAGGTATCTCTCTCCACAGCTCCACGACAGCCACACTTCTTAGCAGGATAAAGGGCAGGGTACAAGAAGGCAGAAAAAGACTACTATTAAGAAGTAAACCAATAAACTTTAATTCTTTGGCATTCCTCAGTGTCCTGTCTGGCCCTCTTGGCTGTGTATTTCTACGATATTAAAAGTAACAGCAACACTGCCTTCCTTCCCAAGCCTTTGAGGTATTTTTTTTCATGTGCAGACAATTCCTTGTGTATTTAACAGTGGGAAGGGAGGCATTTGGGGTTTGTAGGAGAAAATCCCATGGTTTCATTTCATCTGTGAATGATTCATCTGATTCTGGGAGAATCTGCCTCCCGTTTCATGAGCTCTCCCTGCTTGTGGGTGTGCAGTGATGCTGCTGCAGCCAGCCAGTGTAGCCACAAGAGGTTGCCGGGAGGAGAACGTTAGCGAAGTGGTTGAGCCCGGTCCCACAGAGGGTTTTGTGTAGCATGACACAGATTCAAGCTGGAGTCTTATCAGTGAAGATGTTGTGCAAAGGCCAGGTCACTGGGGCAAGAGGCTAAGAGCAACTTGTGATGCTAAGAAAGCAAATCATTAGTTTATGCAGCAGGTTGTAAGGCATTAAATAAAGGTGCTTTATTGCAGCTGAAAGCATCGCTTTTTCTCTGTATGAACATGTCCATGGGACCCTCCTCAATGAAATGGGACATGGTAGCTTTTGTGTCCAGTCACTGGTAGGAAGTGCTTCAACATAACCATCTGGGAGAGCTTCTCTCCCAATTTTGATAATAGAGGGAAAAGTTAACTGGGCTGCCATAAAACAAATAAAGAGAGAAGAAAAAGGAAACCCCAGCGCCTTTTGTTAAGGAGGAACAGATGTAGGGCTGTAGCAGCCTGCCAGCTAGGTCAGGTCATATCAAATATTGTGGTTGTTTTCTTGCAGCCTGATCCTCCTTTTGAACTCTCTTTCAGCAATGAAGTTGTAAGGAATGAATTAAAGAAGCTGCCAGCCCTTCCAACACCAGCACTGAAGGAGCATCCTTCCCTCGCTTACTGGTAACGTATCATTCTGCTGAGCAGCTTTGCAATGTCTTATGCAGGACCTGGCTCTGGCAATAAGTGATCTGAGAGTGGAAGTGGGATGCAGAGTTTCCTGCCTTCTAGCTCTGGGTCTGCCACTGACTCATTGCATGATTCAACACAAGTAGAGCTACCACCCTGGGCCTCAGTTTCCCCATCTGTCCAAATAGCTGCAGTAATGTCTAGCCAGAAAATTCACTGTGAACATGCAAGTGTCCTGATGAAGTCAAGAGGCCTAATGTGCCATTTTCTTTCCCAGCACTTTGCATCTGTGCAAAGAGTTTTCCCAGTTTGAAATGTCAGTGTTTTGCACTGGTCTGTGTTATTTTTGAGTGATTGAGCTTCATCTTGCAAGTCCTTTCTGTATGGCATAGCTGAACTGAAAGGGATATAGTTCTCCTTTTATATGAACTAAGTGATGTTTGGAGGTGGAGGATTGGGAGCTCTGTCTTTATTGCACTGAAAATTAAATCCAAGGTAGGAGCAGGGTCACAATTAATGTGTATGCCCCACACATAGATTCTTTGTGCCACCCTGCCTATCCCTTTTATCTGTGCAAATAGGAAAGAATTTGGGGAAAGACTGTTCATTAATGGGGAGATGCTTTCACTTGATTTTTTTCTTTTTCCTCTTTCATGTTTGCCTTTAAAGCACTAGGCTATAAGCCTGGGGGTGGGAGTGAACTTCTTTATCTGCTACTCTTTTAATTTCTGCATCTTGGTAATCTGAGGATGGCAGGGAAAATCAAATCAGTTTGTAGTTTATGATCTCAATTCTTCCCTTTGCCAGGAAGGCCATCCACTTTTCCTAGCATGGCTACAATACCGAAATTAGCTGTACCTCTTGTCAAGCCGTAGGCAAGCTAGTCTGTGAGGTCTCCTAATCACTTTCTGAGCACACAAGGAGAGACTCAGAGTCCCCAGCTGAGGTTAGGAACACTAACACAAAAGCTGTGGATCATCACAGTCTCCTGGTGTTTCTAAGAACCAAACCAAATCTTTATGAAAAAATTGATGTAGGCTGCCATTTCACTGGAAGAAGAACGGTCTCCCTCTTTGGAGCATCTCTTTCCTTTTTCAACAAACTAATCCACACATTGAAAAGCAGTGCATTTCCAGCCAGGTCAGTGGCCTGGTCTGAGTGACAGACTGGTAGCTCAAGCTAAAAGCCACCACAAGAGGAGTGGTGGGAACAAGTAGCCATGGATGTGGAAGGCAAATTTGACCCTGCAGCAGCAACATAGACTGAGGTCTTATTAAAGTGCCCACATAGCCTTTGCTTCAGTTGCTTCTGATGGCATCTGTACACAGGAAAGCAGTGACAACCCAGGCTGCCTGTAAGGCCCCATCTGCCCATCAGGATCTGTCTGCCCCCACTGTTGGGAAGTGTTAGTCAACATGTCTATGCTAAGGACTTCTGCTGGGAAATCTCAGTGAGGTCTGGGACTGCCTCTGTCTGTAAGACACTCTCCTTGGGTCTGGGCCACGTTCAATCACCTGAAGCAAGAAGAGCCATGTAAAAACCTCACACTCAGAATGCGAGTATTTACTGTTATACACAAGGTACAGCACTCCTTGCAGCTGTATGTAATTTTGTGGGAGTTCTTATGTGACTGAGAACAGGTCGCAGGTTGGGAAGCTGGTTGTTTCCAATGGGGTAATAAAACCAGTGGCTACAGTCCTGTGACTCCCTTGTGATTTCACTTTAGTTAACCAGGTCTCAGAGACCTCTTATACATCAGTAGTTCATTATTTTTTAATGGTGGCTTTTTCATAAACACCCTCTGAAATGCTGAATGCTCTCAAGAAGGGGCTGCTGGTCAATCAGATGAAAAGCCTCTGAAGTACAGATCAAACTTCAGTGAATGAAGACAGCAGATTTTTAAAACTGTTTTCTGACACTTCTGCATCTCATGCAGATTACACACTGGATACAAATTTCATTCTGTTCTGTTCTGTGTACAATCAGTTTGTGACTCCCACACAGTCCAGCAGCTGGGGCCCTGAGTTGTAGATTCTCTTGCCCATGCATGGAAATAACTGACAGTATTTATTATTTTAGACACAAAACTAATCACAACAAGACAGGAGGGAACCTGTGTTAGTTCACAGCACTCCTTTCCAGCCATTGTCATTGCATTTTATCTCAATCCAGATCCTCCCCAGCAAGCTAGCCCAGTACTAGGTTGTCAGTAAGAATGCAAGGAGGAGATGCAACGGCGCAAAAGTGGATGCTAGAATGGGATTTTCAACAGACCTAGGGGAAGATAGACTCCTCCCAGGTTCCAACAGACTTTAAATGCAAGATTTTTTTTAGCAGTATAAAGCATCAGCATTGCAAGAAATTTCACCTCTGAAAATGTCAGCTGAAAATGACTAGTTTCTCTAATACAACACAGACCTGAGGCTCTGATCCTGCTCTTGGTCCCTTTGGTGCAAGAGATGCTCTGCTGGCTTCAGTGGGACAGCATATGATTGCAAATAAAGATGTTAGTAAATTCAAGAATATAATCAAGATGGACAAAGGTTAGAAACAGAACAACAGTAAGGTGCAGCAATGAGTGGACAGCTATTTAAAACAGCTCAGTGTGCTGGGAAGAGAAGGGGGAAACAATTACCTTTGAAAATCTGGATCTGATGATGAGAAACTGTGGCCCTGCATTTGCTTGCAAGTTGTCTGCCATCCAGTTCTGTAAGCTGCTGGGATGGGAGGGATTTCTTGGTAGTTCTTAAGATCTTTATCAGAGTTGTCTGCTGCAGGATATCATCCATGTACTAATTTTTGCAGTTTTGGGGGGAATGTTTTATAAGCTGGCAAACAGATGGTAGTACTTCAACAGCCTCCGTGTCTCCACATTAGTTAAGCATCCTCTGTCAGCCCTGCATTATGAATGAGTGTCTGTGTCACTGACACAGCAACAAGCCAGAGCAGGGGGAGAGGAGACGTCAGCTGGTGGTCCAGGCAGTGTCCCAGCACTCTCCCAGCTGTCAATAGCAGCATGGCAGCCGCTCAGGGATGAACAGCTGAAATGATAGGGGAGAATGTTTATAAGCTTTGCTAATGCTCCTTCTGACCCGTGAATGATTTTGCTTGTTTTCCCTGGCACATGCTGGGCTTACCCCTCTGTCCCAAAGCTGGAGGCAGAAAGTGACCTCTGTGCTGGATGATCCTTCTTGCACAGGGAATGAAAAGGAAATTCAAAGAACCATTAGAGGAGTGACTGTCATGCAGTTGGGGTGGGATTCATCTGACCATGAACATTTCTTCGGTGTAGAACTCTTCATCTGAGCTAGGTGCCCTCAGCTCCCTTTGCTGTCAGGATGAATTGTGCTCTGGCGTTCTGCACTGCTTTCCCCAAAGCGTGACTAGCTCAGTGCTGTAGAAAGGAGAAAGGCAACAAATCCCACTCCTAAATATTCATGGTTCAATTGATAATTGAGGCTTTAGCATTTTTGTCCAAAAGTAGAAACAAGGATGATACTTATCTGGCACTTAACATTTTTAGACCTCAAAACATTATACAATGGAAAGAAAGAGCATCAGTATCCTAACAAGTGGAGGTATAGAGACCGTTGCCTACATTTGTTTAGGAGAACTGGGTAGAGCCTGGACTATCCCACACCTTTTAGTATGGGTTGAGAACGTCATAGCTTTATTCATTGCACTGTTCGGGAAGGCTCCCTGACATCTAATCTGTCCTTTTGAAGGAAACGGGCCATCGATTGACCATACCAAGGGGTATGGTCTGGAAACATAATTCATTATTTTTTAATAGTCATTTGTAAGAAAGCAGAGCACATCCAGAATCACTTTAGGTAATTATCCTGTAGGTACATCTATCCTTTCCCTGAATGGCATCACTTTGAGAGCTTGATCTGTACAATGAACTGCACAGAGTGGTAACGAAAGCTAAGAGAATTTTCCACTGGAGACACTCCATTGTTTTCTGAGAAGTCACTCCTGGTTTGTTCCTGTCTGAGACAGAGAGGGATTGCATCCACATGTAATCGTGGTTTTAAGAGGTAATTTCAAAGGGCTGTAAGCCCTCTCTGTCTATCTTTTTTATTAAGAATGATGAGTTTTGGACATCTTCCAGTACTGAACACTCATGTTATTCAGTTATTGCTCCAAAAGTAATCCAGTTTATGATAATCATGGCAGGAAACCCGGGCTCTGCCTTCATGTGCACGCCCATAACATCTGTGGTACTTGCTTGGATCAGTGGGCTGAATATGGTTTCATAGCTGTTGAATTTATAGCTTACAGATCATTTTCTAAGCATTAAAATTATTCTGAGGGATTTGATGGGAGAACTGGACCATTCTTTTACACATGTAATTTGTCACTGACTCAATCAGCACCCTGTACCCACTGTGGCGTGCTGGTGAGACATCGCTTCACCTTGCCCCAATAAAAGCCCTTTTATTTTCACAAGTGACTTGCAGGGGAAGTCACTTGGCAAGTGAGTTAGGAAAGCAGTTACTCTCAGACAAATTACAGGCTTGTGGGGGAACAGCTGGCCCTGCTGACAATCCGACAGACCGTCTACTTTGAATTGCTCTGTGCTGTCTACACTGGTGTTTCTGGTCCTCTTCCTTCCTCCCTGCATTACTAGGGATGGATGCACAGTCCTCAGCTCCCCTGTGTCAGGCCCCGTGCCCCATCTGTGCACAGCACATCTTGTTTGTCATGTCACAGTGCAGTTTGTCCTCCTTGTGCTGTCACAGAACAGAACATCCTGTGTGTGATGTCACAGCAGGCTCTGTGTGGCCTCTACCTGGGACATTACTGAGGTCATTATGAAGGCTGTGCCCAGCCAGGGCAGGGGAACTTCTTTCTAAAAGAGATTCTGGCTCCATGCAGATCTCTCTGGCAGAAGGATGCATATGGGGAACGCAGCAATGAGAAGACGCAGTCGTGTTAGCAGGGCTAGTGAAACACTTTGCAGTTTTCCACAAAAGTCCCCGTGGGCATCTCTGAGCAGTTGAGGTGAGGTCATCTAACAGACCATCCCACACTGGTGTGCTCCTCCACACTGTCTAGCAATAAAAATAGCTTCAGTTCTGCCTCGGGAAGGATTACCGCATGGCGAACAACCATGTGGCTGCCTTTAAAGGCCGCATTAGGGGCCCCAGATGAACCTAGGAAGTGCAGGGAGGGAGGAATGCCAGTTCATATTGGCCTAAAGAGCATGCAGCATGTTGGCATTAGATAGACACTTGGTACTACTGGAAGCTTATGCAGTGCCAGGTGGGGAGGGCACAAATGTGGCATAAAGGTAGTTTAGGTTTCCTTCCTCTTGTACTGGTAAGGTCTGTACAGTACCTCGAGGGGACTCAAAAGATTCCTTATCCTTGGTGTTGCGACATAAAGAGCAAGAGATTGGGTTTAAACCTGAGGACTTGAGTATTCTGTCATGCCAATGCAACAGAGCTGGTCCTGTGGGCATTATATTGCTGGGAGTCAGAGAAGAACCAAAGTCAGACCAGTCTGAAAGTGCTAGGCTTGGAGGCTGTGATGACTTGCATGGCTTGAGAGGAAGGCTATTGAAATCAAGGGAGAGCGCTGTGAACCTTCAAAAGGAGATCATTGGCTTATACTTTCCCATGCTGTGACCTTGCTAGCACAGCTGATTGTATGCATCAAATAGCTCTGTTTCTCTCTCCTGCTACCCATTCACTGGAGAAGAAGGAATGAGATTCTCTAAAAGAGAACTTACAGATGTCTGTCTGTCATTTGGGTTGATCTGTTCTTGGATGCTACATCTCTCCCATGTGTAGATGAATGGCTCAACACGCATTTAGCAAACACACCCAGAACTGTTCTCTGACACAGAGGCCCACTGGTGTGGAACAGCATCCATCTATACCATGAAACTCTCTTAGTCTCCAAAACAGCGTTAGGAATGGGCCCTGGCCCATGCTAACTTCCCGTGCATAGCTAGGAGTTGCCTGGAGGAGTGCAAGTTAGTATAACCCAAAAGTATGCAAAGGCACATCAGTACTTTAACAGTAAAGGCACCCAAGTTTGAGTGTCACGGAAACATTCCCTGCCACTGTTTAACCTGCTGTTATAAACATTGCCTCTGTGTACACTAGGAATTTAACTTCTTGCTGAGAGAGATTTCTCTGGAGTACTTCCACTAGTGCTCCTGTACATGGTTTTGTGCAGTTGCAGTAAGAAGTAACCTGTGAGGCTTAGGGCTATTACTGGCCACCAATTTCTGAAAGCTTTGCTAGCTTTCAGAGAACTTGGTGAGCTTGGAAAAAGTTGCACTAGCTAGGGCAAAGCAGAGCTTGAGCAGCCCCAACACATATCTGTTTGCCACACAATGTAATATCATGTGCATTGTTTGTAGATAAGGAAAGTAATGTAGAGACTCTGTATGTGTAGATAGTATGTTTGTGAGTAAAAAAAGTTCCTCCAGAAAGCCAGCTCCTAGAAAACCATTTTTATTCTCAGTCTGTGACTTCCCCTTATTTACCCTGGGCTACATCAAATCCACTCACCTAACACTTTTGCTTGGCATCTTTTGATTCCCCTAGTTGGTAACTGTGTTAACAGAAGTATCTCTTCACCTTTTGGCATGATTCTTAGTCATGATACTGCCATTATATAAAACATCTCATTTCTTCCTTTCCAGTGAGGATCGAGTCATTGAACATTACAAGAAACTAAATGGTCAGACAAGAGGTCAAGCAATTGTGAAGTAAGTGAAATAAGAGTGACTTCTTGTGACCTTTGTTTTATCAGGAAATATTTATACTGGACTGTAACTACAATATGTAACTATGTCTCCCATCTCATCTAATGCTTTAAGTATTTATGTACTTAATTATTTATTTATTAAAGTGGGGTTTTTTAGATCATCCTCTTAGCTTCTCAGACACTTTATTCTCTTATGTGTTGTTTTGCAGTTACATGAGCATTGTAGAATCCCTCCCAACATACGGAGTGCATTATTACGCAGTAAAGGTACGTGCTACAAAAAAGGGTCATTTATTGAAGTAAACTGTTGTTGGAGAGGGAGGGAGAGACGTACAAATAACCATCCTGCTTTCAGAATACAATACACTGCTACTAAAGTCTGGTTGCACTTCCTGTGGTCGGATAAACTTATTTCAACTGTGTAGTGAATGTTTGGTAAATACAGCTCTGAAGAGGAAAATCCTGTTCTTGGAGATAAAACTCTTGCAGTCTTATTGTGCTGGAGATGTTCAGCCCACAAGCAGCAGCAAGCTCTAGTGATGCCAGTGAACCAGCACCAAAAGGACAAGCCAGCCACATCGATGCTTCACTCTTTTTTGTAGTTCCAAGAAGCCAGATTTTTCTCAGCTTGCAGATCCATGAGCAGCTAACTAGGGCCAGCCATGACCTGCAGACTGCAGCTCCCTTCACTTGAGATATAGGTAGATGGATACAGATATAGTACATCTTTTTAATGCCAAATCATTGGCCCATAGTCTAGAGTTAACACATCTCCCCCCGCAAACAGCTCTCTGCTTCTAACTGTGGATTTCATGCAGGTATTCATGAAATCCCTCATTTCTTTTGTCTAATGATTTATCACCAAATCTTCCAGTCTCATATTATTATTATTACTTTCCTGCCTGACCAACTGTGTAGGGTTGTTATTTTTTTTAAGTAGAGAAATCAATAAACATATAAAGCAAGCTAAATCCACACTCCCCAGAGCATATTCCCTCATTTATCACCCCTGAAGTTTTGATGTGTTTCATCATTATCTCTCTGCACAGATCATATGGTTCTTCATACATCTGTAATGTCTTGCACACATAGGGTACCATAAAACCACAAGTATCTGACAGTGCCTGCCTCAGGGAGATGTGTTTCTAGTCTATTCCTGCTAATGTGTATGGCATTTTGAGAAAAGCATTAGCCTCATCTTTTGCCAGCGGACAGGATCCCTCCAGCACCCTTTGCATCCAGATCTCTTGGACTAGTCTAGATCAAGAAAGATCTAGTGGACTGGGCTGGGTGTTCAAGCCTGCAAACACTTGAGATCTGTTCCAGTGAACTCCCCAAGATCAGTAAGTACCAGTGAGCAGCAATGAGGCAGCAAATATTGCACGTAATAGGTTTTGCTTCTGCCTGATGTTGGGGTTTTGGTTTTGCTGCGTTGTACCCTGCCATTCTCTATCACATTAACAGAACAGATGTAATTTCATTGAGGACTCCAGTTCAGTAAATTGCAAAGAGGCTGGTATCAGATATCAGCCATTACTCCATAAGGCCATTTTATTGCACGCCCAGACACAAAGCAGTTGGGTCTGAGCCTGTCAGACCTTATCACTCGGTAGCTCTCAGATCCCATTACTGCTGCATTTTCAAGATTAATGCTAAAATCCCTCCACATAATTCAAGTCAGCTGGGTGATTCACTTTCCTTCCTCTCCAGTCTTTGGGTGTTCCGACTGAGTAATTTGCAGGGAAGAGAAAGAGGATGCACCACTGCAGAAGGGACCCATGTCAAACCTCCCCACCTCCCCTGGCAACATTTTGAGTAACTTGATCACAGGTGTTGCATTTTAAATGGTTTTATATGTCATAGCTAAAAGTAAAACAGCTCTTTCCTAAACACTGTGTGGCTTTGTGACTTGAGGAAATTCAGCAGGGGTAAATTTAACAGTGCCTGTGACATTCAAAGATATTGCCTAGAAAAAAATCTTCACCTTGAATAACAGCCTAGGAAATCTCCAGCATTTCCCCATCCCTTCATCATCCCATTCAATATAACTCCCTCTCTTTTTTATTCCAGGACAAGCAGGGAATTCCTTGGTGGTTAGGACTTAGCTACAAGGGGATTTTTCAATACGACTACCATGACAAAGTGAAACCAAGAAAGGTAAGTGTTTACTTTTCTATCAAGGTCTGGACTTGCCACACATGTTATAGCTTGATTTGAGGGTGTGTTATATGCCAAAGGCTGGCACTGATTCATGTGATTTTGAAGGATGTTTTTTCTCCTAAACTTGTCTGAATGTCTGCAAAGAATTAATGGACAAAAGTAGCTCTTTATTAAATGTTGTGGTACATGGGGGAAATAAGCGTCCCTTAATCTTGCAGTTTACACTTCTGTTTTGCATGGTTCACAAGACATAAATAGGAACTGAAGGACTGATCCTCTCAGGTGCTGGAAACCTTCCATCCCCACTGGCTATGGCAGGATTGAGGGTGCTCAGCCAACCCTTGGCAGCAAATTGTAAAGCCATAAATGATCCTAGAGAGAGGGAAGAAGGGACGGGAAAGCTTCTTCCATTTATTACAAAAAGAAAAAAATTGCATGGGTTTCCCAGGAGCAGCATTACATTTGATAAGCAACAATTTTACTAACTGAAGAATTAATGTCATTCTAACAAGAAAAGAAGATTTTCATCACATGCCTAAAAAAGGGGCATTAAAAAGTTTATGCCCTGTATCTGATTTGTTTAGTAACTTTACTTTGAAACAGTTCACAAATCAAGGCATGGCATGCGTAGATCTGATCACAAAACTAGAGCTTGGTCAGTGATGACTAGCCATTCTGGTCTCTTTATTAGTATTTTCAGTGAGGCTTTTGGTGCATCCGAAAATCAGGATTTGTCTCAGGCCTTCCAAATTGCCTTTGAGAAATCCAGGTAAGGAATGTCCTGTTCATTTGGGAGGAGGAATGTTCTAATCCCCTGAGCTCATCCTACTAGGCAGACCCATCTGTTCTGATTTTCCTACCTAGGATGCTATCTAATATAAAAAAGCTCATCTCTGAGCATATGCCCTGCAGGTGGACATGCATAGTCTGTTAGCAACAGTATTTGTTGTACTGCAAACCCGTGGAGACATCAGAAGGCAAGGTTTCAGGCTTGCTTGCCGGCCACAGAACTGGATTATTTGGAGCAACTAGGCAGCTCTTCTATGGATGCAAATGCTTCCACACTGAATTAACATACTGCATTTCTCTTTGCATTTTCTCTTTCTCATTTTGTCTCTGTCCCCCCTCCCTTTCTTTCACCTTCTCTGATCACATTCAAGTTGGACCCTGTCTGGTGCTCAGAGATAGCATCTTCTATTAAAATGAACTAGAATCAAGGTTTTGGTAGAAAACAGAACTGCCAAGGAGGCTGCAGGAGACCATAGCTGTATTGATTAGCCTTTTACTTACTGAAGGCTATTAATGGGGCTTTTTATTCACTGAAGAACAGGATTAGAGGAGTAAGGGGGTCTTCACAGAGCATCTGTGCTCTAAAAGACATATCTATTTGGGATCAATCATTACCTGCAGGGCAAGCCATACTCACACATGATAGTTTAAAACATGCCTAGGCTAGGTGTTTGCACCCACATACCTCCATTAGTTCCAACCCCGAGGGAAGACATGTCCTTAAAACATGCCTTCAGAAGTCAGTCTTAGTGATAGAAACATTTCTTTGGAGGAACACAATGCCCTGCCATGACAAGGACTCAGCCATTCACAAGCTATAGCAATTTTTATCGTCCCTGGTGGGATAAGAGTGTTGGTGGAAAGCAGCAGAAGAAAGAAGAAAAGAGGTCAGGTACTCTGACTGTGTGGGAGGAGACAGCCGTTTCCACTATAAGAGTCAAGCCTCCTTTCTTAGCTTCTCTACTTTCTTTTCTTCTTAGCCACTCAGGGTGATCTGGTCTGTAGCATTTGTTTTAGAGCTTGACAACATCTTGGCCAGCCTCTCTGTGTCCCCACTAATCTACCTCTAGCTCTTACGTTGCCCCTAGGATCAGGGACTCTAGGCATATCCTACCCTTCTTCTGCAAGTATAACCCTAAAAAATAGGATGCCAGTTTTCTCTTTATTGGGAAGTACTATTTTTTTCTCTCAGTAAATTACGTACAAAACCCAGGAGACCCAAAATAATGGTGCCACCTTATGTAGAAACCACTGAGGACTTCTGTGGCTTAGCAGAAGTGGTCATAAATCTGGGAGGGAAGGTTGGGTGGGAAAGGAGAGACAGCATTTCTGGGCTAGAATTTGTCCATTGCCATAATCCAGAGACCACAGCAGTGAAAGACAGCCTAGATGAGCATTTCTCTGTTACATGATGCTTGCAAACCCCACCTGTTGGCAGGGCTATTCCAAAATGCACAACCAAAATCAGGGACAGGACTTGGATAGTGTGGCTGAGGCTTCTTTATTTCACTATCGTGTGCTTTTAGCCTCTGTAGAGCAAGTAAAAAGACTTCTTACCCTACACAGGTGGTAAAACCCCTCTGGCAAAAGCAGCCCAACTCCCTCAGCGAGGCGCAATGTTTAATCCTCTGCTAATTAGATTGTAAAATTGGGCTTGATAACCCTGCTATCTGGGAGCTTACCATAGTATCTGATTCATTTCACTGTACCAGCATGGGCTGGTTCAAGTGTTTGCTGTGCAAAGGGGAGGGGTAAACCTTACTGAACTTTCTGCAAAGTAAAATTAGGGGGGGAGGGGGAAATAGATTATGTCTTTTCTGATCTTTATTATTTTGTTCCTGCACACTGCCAATGCCAGAAACTAATTGAAAAATTACAATGGAAAAATAAATCTCCCTGGAAGAAACACAAGCAGAAAATTGTAGCAAGAAACCAGCTGAAACCAAGACATTTACATTAAATGCATATAAAAACCTTGCTTGTCTTATAAGGGAGACTGTAATGTTTTCCTATTATGTCATCCTAGATAGATTTCCATGCTTATTGTGTTTGCAAGTAAAACTGTAACCCACACTAAGCAGCTGAGCCTATCTCAGGCGATCCCATTAGCAGTCAGTCAAAACCACGTTTTTATTAAATTGCTGGAGTAAATCAGCCATGTGTCTCTAGTAAACTAACTAGGTTTGTCAGCAAGTTGGATGAGTCCGGAGAGGAGAATTGAGGCTGACACAGGTCCAGAATTTGATCTTGCTTGCACTATTCTCACTCAGGCATAAGTCCTCCAGCATTACTGGAGGATGCAGCTGAGATGGGTATCTGGCACCTAGTTCAAGGTGGTTCAGACAGGAATGCAGGGCTATTAAACTGGAATGCAGCTTGTGCTTGGCTGCAGAGCCTAATGTGACTCTGTGCTTCTATTTTTATGTTCTCTGCTGCCTATGCTTGAATTCTGTGGAAGCCCTGAATCTACCCAAAGCCATCACTTTGAGGCTTATCGTGCTCCCTTCTGTTTTTCTTTTGTATGTTCAGGGGCTAGCTCACAGACTCAGCAAGACCTGCCAAAGCCTTCCTTTTGAACGTTGCCTGTTCAAACCCAGATTTGGTCCATATCAGTTATGATCTGATAGCCGTTCATTCTTAGGTGTTAAATAAATGCAAAAGTTTTGGTATACTTCACAAAATCCATTGCTGCAGCTGAACAAGAAGAAGAGGGTATCAAACGTGGGAAGATGGCTGCTGTCCTGCTAACCATATGCTGAGGCATTCTGGAAGTTTAGTAGCGGCTTGCAGAACCAGTGTCATTTGTATAGCAGCAGTGCACAGCATCCAGGATGGGCATGGGCAGAATCTATCTCCCTCTGTGTTAGACTTAGTTTATACAAACTCTTCCCTGTGAAGAGAAAAGGTCCTTCAAGGCTCGGTGTGCCTTGAAAAAGCACAACAAAAAGGAGTCATTGTCCTGCTGGGCTCTACCCATCTTGAGTCAGCACCATCCAATATTCATGATAAACCAAAGCAAATTCTTTGGAACAATGTCTTCAGATAGGATGTGCCAGCATCACTCTTCACAAGCTTCTGAGGCTGTAAGTGACCAAACCCATCATTTTCAGAGAAGGGTTATTAGGGGTTTGTTTGCTTGCATTGCAGAGCAATTGGAAAAAGCAAGGCACTGCAGCCCCCCTCCATGTGACTATATTGTCTGTGAGTGGTGGTTGCTCGTTTTAACCAGCAGGTAAATGTAACTCCACTCCATCCCAAGAGACTTGTACATGAAGCAGAAGCAAAATAGCCTGGAGCTGTGAGGCCAGCATGCCTAAGCAGCTGTAGTAGCACTAGACATGTCTCTGTTGTTCTAGTGAGATATTCCCACTGATTAAGAGCCCAAAGGCATCTTTTAGTGCACACAGCTTAACAGTTAGTAAACAATTAACTCCAAGCTGAAGAGTGAATGATTAACAAAGTCAGCCAAAGGACTTCCATATGGCCAATAAACAGACAGAAATTGTTTAACTTATCACCAAAAATAAAATTACCTTAAAGGAAAGTCTGGTAGTGTTTGGTTGCTTTCCAAGAAATACCTCTATATAGTGTCATCCCATTTTCTTCCACAGAAGGCTAATGGCAACTAAACTTATGATGAGCCTTTTTTCTCAAACGCATAAACGTTACCAGTGTTTGCATTCTCTGGTTGACTGAAGAGAACCCAAGGGGAATAAAGACTTTTGGAAATAAGATAAAATGTGAGGCATCCCAAAATTCAGCTGGGAATGTAGCTTGATAAAGATTTTCCCTGTGACAGCCAAACATCAGTTTCTGCCATTTCTTCCCAGCAGTACCCTTTCTCTGGGATGAAATGAAGCATGCTATGAAAATACTCTGCCCCTTGCCATAAGGTCTCCACAATGGTCTATGGATTCTCATTACAGAAGAATTTAATCTGTAGTATTGTTGTGAATCCAAAGCAACAGTAATGGATAGACTTCCCATTTAAACATGCAAAAACAAGAGCTGAGTTGGACCCATCCTACTAAGCAATACAAAGCACAAGAAAATCAGTAGCTTTAAGTGTCTGATCAGAGAAAAATCACCTGCTTGTCAAAAGCATGAGCAAAGTAATCAGCACATTAATTATGTCCAGAAAGTGAAAGGTTGCTGTGTGATGTCACTTGGCCTTTTCCAAATAACAAGAGATAGAGTGAACTTCCCAATTCCAGAGGCAAAATGAGGTATTTACACAGGAGGAGCAACAGCCTAATTAAGAGCTGCTTTATTGCAGAACAAATAGAGATCCTCTCTGCTTTAGGGCATAATGAAGCATTGTCAAGTCAGTAATTGCACTGATGGAGTGGTTAAACTTGTGCTTCCTGCAGTGAAGGAATGACAGACCAGTAGCTTAAAAAAAACTAAAGCAGAGATTGATGAGAAATTAATAGAAACTAGTGAACGATGGGGAGGAGGAAGCTGACAAATTCTTCTCTATCCTGACTGATCACAGAACATTGGGACAGTCAAAAAGGCAAAAGAAACATGAAATTCAAATCGGTTCAGGGAGCTCAATTCACTTTTGCAACTCCACATGATGCAGCAGAGGTCAACAGCTTAGAAAGGTTGAAGATAGGACTAAAAGTGTGACCCTCCATCCAGAGTTTTAACATTGAATTGGTTGGTTTCGAATAGGATTTTGGGAGAGGTTATAAATCCTCATGTTCAGGGAGGATGTTTGATTTGGCAGCAGGCTGGTTTCTGTTAGAGGTATGGAGCATGTGTAACACCACTCTCACTGGCATGCCACTGAGCCACATGGGCTATTTGGAAAGGGCTGGCCTTTCTCTAGAGCATCCAGAATCAAGTGGGGTCAGAGACAATGTATTGGACTCGTGTCTACTTGGGCTTTTCTTGGAATGGCATAATTTCTGAAGACCTTTGCATACATCTTTGCATTGCAGACAGGGATAAAAGATGTCAAATTTACAAACGATACAAGAGGAGCAGGAAACATTTCCAGGAAATACTGGTTTAAAAGCTAGTGGAGTCTCAGTGGCATTGCGGTAATAAATTATTCACTGTGATTAGCTGACTGTTAAGGACTACCTGCTGACTCCTTCTGCTCAGCGCTTTTATTTCTCTTCCCATTGCTGATCCTTCATGCTTTTTGGATTATGGACTTCGCTGTAAACTGAACCAGTCTTCAGGTCACGGTGGGTTCAACTCATTTTATAGTGCAGTAATTCAGTCTTGGTTTAGTATTTGGAAATGTGGAATGCTGGAGGAGGGAGACATATACAACGCAAGGTTCCTTACCATGCTGTTTCTTCTCATGGAGAGAGGTTGCTCACCCAATTTCCTTCCATATCAAAATGTAAGACCCACACCTGTGACTGTTGAAGAGCAGCCATAGTTTACGACCTCCTGCTGAAATGTCTTACTCCATCCCTATTACACAGGAGACCATGTTCTCACTAGCACCTTTTTTGCTGCTGCTTGCCCTTGATTTGGGGTTTCTACCATCCAGCACAAGACTCTTCCCCTTTCAGCACCCACTGCTCCATGCCTTACCACTGCACTTCTCTGTGCCAAAAAGCTGCCAAGCGCACTGCGAGATGAATAAATCAGATAAGAGCACATTGGGCTGGAAAGCAGGATTTTGTCCCTGACACTGAGGATTTCCACGGGATTTGGCTGGACATGCCTCCAGGCTGTCATTCAGTGAACATTTCTTTTGGCAGCAGTACCAGTTGAAGTGGCCTTCACCACCCTCCTCCCCCATTGCAATCCTGCTGCCACTACTTGTTTCCTCCCCTGGACCCCTTCCTCAGTCATGCTGGTATAATTGTGCGTCTGGGAAGGAAACTGTTCCAGAGAAGGGATGAGAGCTCAGCATAACTCAACCAAAAAAAGTGGTCACTTTTAACCTCAGTCAGTTCCCAATCCCATTCACCATCTAGCCCACAATCAGTACCCTACAGCACAGCTGTAGGAGCTAGGTATGGGTGCATGCAGCACAAATCACGGCAGCCAGAGAAAGAAACTGCTGTTAACCTACACAGTAACTTTGTGAAGCGAGACAAGGGCTCCATAACTTGGAACAAGATGGAAGGAGTTTGGCTGCATGGAATTTGCCATGGTTGAACCAGGATGAATTAACAGTTCAGGTACAGGTCATCATCACCACTTTTTCTGATATAAGCTGGTAAAAGCTTGCTTCAGTATCTCTCCCAAACAGGGCTGATCTCAGACAGCTAAGTAGATTGTCTAGGTAAAGCAACTTTTAAAAATCATAGAATGGTCATGCTGTTTCTGTTATCTAGGTAAATAAGTAGCTTGGTCAACTGTAATGCTTGTAAACACTAATCCGTAGTCTAAGGCGCTGCTGGTTTTTAAGGAAACCAGCACTATTTTGGTGGTTTAGTATATGTGTACTGTGGTGATACCATCAGGCATAAAGTCCCCAGGGTTTTCTGCAAGAATTTACATTCACAAAAGCTACAGCATGGTGTCCCATCCCCTGACCCAGCCAAGTCAAGCCCATGGCTACCATTAAATATAGGAGTAGTCCATCAGAGTAAAACTCCCTTGCTCTAAGTGCTTTGTCGTATTCAGGTCTTAAAGGGTAATTCTCTATAAAAGCAGCAGCCAAGCCTTAAATGATTCTGCAGCACACAGCAGGAACTTCAACAAGAGGCAAAGACAAATCACTCTGACAGCGCAAAGTGAAACAAATTGGACCTCAGCGCCCTGGAGTTAGGGTGGAGACTTGGAGCGAGACTGAAACCTCCTTGAGCACTTACGCTTGGCTCTGAAGTGGTAGCAGGCTCCCTGTGAGCCCCACCCTTCTCGAATGCTGTCTCATAGCTCACCAGGACTCACTGCTCCAAAGGCCTGGGCATTTTTATCACTAGATGAAGCCAGGCAGGGGCCCAGGTATTCAGTGGCTATCAACATGAGGCATCTTTAAGTCAGTGGCCTGGGCAGGAGGCTCAGAAGGTCAGGCATAGTAGCCCATTAGCATGTATGTGGGATTGCTGCTGCTGTGGCAACCCATATGCAGACACCCTGCATCACAGGAGTATTTTTAGTCACACAGCCTAATATGTATGTGCGTCGCCATAGCAGTGTGGGATGGGGATGGCGGTTCCTGTATTTTGGTTCCAAGATAGATGTACTTTAGTCATGCCACTAGAGAAGACAAAAGGATCCTTAGGAAAGAGAGTAGCAGGAATGGTTTGTGGGCGGCATAAATCATTCCAGGATGCCACAGCTGATTCATAAGCTATAGGCTGGGCATCCTTCATCTAATACACAGTATATTATGTCAGAAAGGAGAGATCTTCAATGCAGAAAGATCTAGTCACTTTGATTTGCCTGCAGAGGATAAAAGGGAGAAAATTTAACTATAAGAATCAGGAAAAAAAAAAGTTCTTTGTAGACCTATTGATTTAGACACACTCAGCATGGTGACAGTAATGCAATATCCAACAGCATCTACCAGATATGTATGTGTGGCGAAGGTGAATTTGGTTGTATGTAAAGTCCATGTCTGATCTCCCAGTCTGTACATAGTTATAGACACAAATATCAAGTCGCATTATGTAGACAAATAATGCTTTGTCCAAATAGCAGCTCTTCCCTCTGTGATCTGATGCTTTGCTGTCTCTCTGAGCCAATAAACCACTTTGAAACTTAATAGGGAATTGTCTCTCCATAATGGAAGTGAATGCAGAGTGGTGATTATATAGATCTAGATATAACTGCTGTTTGGTCAAGCCAGAAATGTTTGTTGGGGTGGTGTGGTCCCATGAGAACAGCACACAGCAAAAGGGATCTCAAATTGGACCAGAAATTGTTTGTCTGTTTGGCAAAAAGAGAGTCCTGAAGCCTGAAGGGAAGAAGTAATTAGATAGTGAGCTGGGATTGCTGACAGACCACTGAAAGTCCCACTTAGCCAAGCCACTCTCTCATTCCATGGGGGAAGGGAGGACGGCAAGCCTGTGGAAAGACCATTGGTGAGGTTGTTTCCCACATCAAATCACACAGGAAACTTTTTTTTTTTTGTTTTCGGAAGTGAAAGAAAAAAATAATAGCCCAAACAGAAATACAGGAATGAATGGAAGAGTGGCAGGATGGAGGGCTAAGTTACGGTGCAGCAGCATCCTCATCTCATGACCTGGGGGCACCCTCAGCAATGGGTCACACTAATTCACAGGTGACAGCCCACAGAAATCTCTTGGTAAATCTGCCCCTGAAACAAGAGCCCATTTGTTTGAGCTAAGATGGTGCTGTTCTGCCTAGACCAAATCCTTCTTCATTCACTCTAACTAGTTTGACAGAGGTATGATTGATGGGAGCAGGGCTGGCTCAAGGCAGAACACAAATCCATTCCCGGAAACCATGGCCCCACTGAAATCACTGGGACAAAACTGCCATTGACTTCACTGGAGCTATGATTTCCATAGAGTTTAAGGCCAAAAAGGGACCGCTCACAACCTCCACCCTGACCTCCTGCATAACTCAGACCCTAGAATTTTGCTTGCTGGTTTGTTCAGTGGAGGGAATTACATTTCCAAGGAGGAATTTTTTTGTTACTTTTGTTTTGTCTTTAAACTGCAAATGAAAAAACTTGGGAGTTTGTAGCTGCAGTCATGCAAGCTGTGTGAAAATACTGTCATTGTTTAGTTCCATTGTTTAGTACCAGTTTTAGTATCAGCATGTCATCCAGGGTTGGCTCTTGCCCATAGCGTAGGCGAGGGAAGGGGTTGCATCTGGGCAGTTAGAAATGTGCCACGTTATTTCCCTGCCTTTCCTAGAAGCCTTTCAGAGCATCCAGTCTGGGTGGTAGTCCCTGCATTTGGAGGGATGATTGTTCCTTCTGCATAGTATGATTTAACAAGGCATTAATCATCTAAGAAGCTGCAAGGCTTGAAGGACTGGGAGACGCCACATAGGTCAGTAAGTCCAACAGCAATTACAGTTGGTCATTTATTAGATGCTTAGAATCAAAGAAAAATATAGGTCAAAAAGGTCTCTGGAGGTCTCTAGCCCAGCCTCCTGTTCAAAGTTGGTCCAACTTTGGAGTTTAATCAGGTTACTCACAGCCCTAATGTTTGACCACCTTCACTGATTGTTTCAGTTGGGGGGGGTTCATGTATCTAGTCAGAATTTCCCTTGCTGCAGTCCTGTAACCTTTGTCCATTGCTTCTTATACTTTTGCTGGGCACCTCTGAGAAAAGTCTGTCTCCATCTCCTTTGTAAATCCCTTTTAGGTCACCAAAGAGAGCATACAAACAGCAGGTAGATCCTCTGTAGGCTTCTGCAGGTGGTTTGATTCTGAACAGCCATGAAGCATGATATCTGAAACCCCTGAGAGCGTGTCCATCACCAAGTAACCCCATTCTGCCTGTGCCCCATCTCAGGTGCTTCAGGGGAAGACATACACACAGAAAAGGGAAAGAAAATGAGACACCAAATACTTGGGCATTTATATCTGGTTCTTAATAGACCCAATGCAAAATGGTTCACACTGTGTCCCCACAGGGTTGTCCAGCCACAGTGCACACTGCCCAGTTTAGTGCCAAGTCCAGCTCTTCTGGGCACAGCAGGCAGAAGACAGTATCAGGGACCCAGTACCCCAACTCCAGGATAGAGAAGCCTAAGAATTATTCCAAAGGGCACTATTTGGGTATGTTTCTCTAGGTACCATAATCCAGAGAGCACTGTGCACCAACCACCAGTGCTGCCCTTCAGCAACCCGCTCTGTCCTGTCTCCCAGCTGCAGGGCAACACAGGAGCCAGGAACAGCCTCATTACTGCCAGGGGTTCCCAAATGTATGTCATGGTCCCTCCTCTGGGTACTCAGACAAGGCTCCCCAAGCTCAAAGGGACAGAGCACGACCCAGTGCCTAGCACAGATTAACTGACCTCCCCACACCTCAGTGAAGTCCAGGTCACCCAGGACATGAGTGACCAAGCCAGAAACACTCTCCTGTGTTTCATTCACAAAACACTCTCCCTTCTTTATCAGGAGCCTCTAGCATTTTTCAAATGCTCTCACACTGACCCTACCTCCTGCTGTGTGCAAACTCCACCGCACTGGCCCCACGGTCAATAAAAATGGTAAAAACCTTCTTCAGACTCACATGGCTGAAACGGATGCAGATCCCTGGGCCTCCTCTCCTCCAGGCTCAGCTTAATTAGGGAGCAGCCAGCAAACCACAAGTGTGCTCACAAAAGAAGCTTGCGTCTGAAGGGCTTTGACTGCAGCTCTTTGTAACTAGTCACAAACATCTGGTGCCTGGCAAGCTTGCCTGCCTCTTGGAAGGGGTTTCCAGTGAGAAAATTCCTGTAGGTTGCACCTGAATTCTCCGCAGCGCACCGTGCAGCACTCTGATCTCTCCCCGGGCTCCTCTTCTAGGCTGCCAGCTTTGCAGAAAAGCCATTTCTGGCACCGGCTTCCCTACCATAGCCTCCCCACCCACCTCAACGCATTTTAAATAGTACACATGGTCCGAGAGGGAACAATTATTCCCTTGAATGTTTGTGGGTTGATAAGCAGTCTTGCGAATTCTAGTGATAGCGTTGATTCCAGTTTTATTGGCACAATGAAACAGAGCCCATGGTG
This sequence comes from Sagittarius serpentarius, assembly GCA_034782735.1. Taxonomy (NCBI): domain Eukaryota; kingdom Metazoa; phylum Chordata; class Aves; order Accipitriformes; family Sagittariidae; genus Sagittarius; species Sagittarius serpentarius. Next base: position 7,869,948 of record JAVKLA010000005.1, on the reverse strand, counting down.
GGGACAGTCCCCCAGAGGAGGAGGGAATAAGGGTAACTCTTTTCTCCTCTTTTAGTAGCTCCTTTCCCTTTTACGTGCATGCATGAGTGTGCAGCTCTGCTCAAAAGCCAGTCTCACAGAGACTTCCTTAAGTATCTATTGAAGATTAAATGATCTCATGTGCAGCCTGTAATGATGGCCGCTACCAGAAATTGTTCTCATCTGAAAGCTGCCCAGTGCTGCATGATCCAAAATGGGTTGCTGACCTCAGAAGAGATCCCAGCGGGCAAACCACCACATCACAGAAACTCACCCCACCGCAAGCGCCTCTAATTGTCCCCTTGTCTGCGGGCTCCGAGTGAAGGCAGCTACTAAAGGGCAGGGGAACTGTGCTCTCAGCTTGTGTTACAGAATGACTTTCTCCTAAGCCTCATTTCCAGCGTGTTTGAGGAGATGCTGTCCCAGTCCCTCCAGTGAGGTACCTTTTGTCTGGCAAAAGTTACTACATCCCTAATACAACTCCAGTAAAGCCAATACAAATTGTCCCACCCACAAGGGCAGTCACTGGATTTGGCCCTGCAAATTAACCAAAGACGATCATAAGCCAAATAACCCAAAACCAGATCCAGCCTTGGTGCAGGAAGAGGCAAACCTGCCATGAACATAGCTGCTTTGACTCAAACTGGCCGCAAAACTAGCACGCATCTGTTGGCACTGCATTTCCGCAAGACTCTGTTGCAATTATGACCAGCTCCCTGCTGTGGCTCGTATTCCCCAGTGAAGGTTGCAAGCACCAGCGTGGTAAAAGGATCTTGATGGGTAAAAATTATGCTTCCATTTAAGAAGACTCACTAATGGCACCTTGTGCATCTGTCTCTGAATTAACAATATCAATTTGAAACCGTACATAAGCCAGGCAACTGGTGAAGGGGACAGCTTGCTTACATTAGGAGGTCTGAAGGGAGACCTTAGACTTCATTTCTCCTGAGGGGCTGTGATCAGCTAACAGGAAAGTGGATACTTTCTTGTGCGTATTCACATTTTCGCAGACTGGATTCCTTATGTATAGGAAGGGTAAGAGCTCTCAGATCAGCATGGGCAAAAGGAGTGGGAGACTGCAGAATAGTATTTGGGGAGCAAAGGGAGCACAGTTACAGCAATGGTAAAATGCACATGTACGTTCTGAAGAGCCGGGCTATGGAAAAAAAGACACAAACTCAGGTTGTGGGGTCACTTTCACCCCCTCCCTCCCAAGAGTCTGGATTTCCGCACCCTGCCAAGAAAAACAAAGAAACTAAATATAAAAATGCAACGATCTGGGGAGCTGCTCCGGTGCCCAAAACGTAGGTGTCTAATTCCATTTTAGGCACTGCTGGGGATCCAAGACATCTGCGTGGGGCTGGCAGATATGGCACTGAACCTATGGCAAGCTTGCTCCTTCCCTCCTGGGGCAGCAGCTGGGGGCCAGGCAGGGTGCCCCGAGGCATGGAAAATGGCACTTGACGCCTACATTTGGGCATCTGAACATCTCCTCCAGAGCCCTGTGTGTTTGGACAGTTGGAGTTAATCATCGAAGGGAAACAGAGCTGCAGTTAATGAACTGAGCACTGTGAGGTTTGGTAGCAGAGAGGGTAAAATATGAAAGGATTGGAGCACAGGGGACAATCCGGCAGAGTCGGAGGAAGGAGGATGGGGAGGAGAGCAGCTGCCAGCAGCTCAGAAAAGGGTTTCAAATTCCTTCTGCGCCACGCCGAAGTTTAGTCATAAATGACAACGGGGGACCCAGGGACAGAGGGATATTTTCTGAAGGGTGTGATCTGCTGGTTTTTTAGACTCTTATGTGTTCCACATGTCTGAGCGCCTCCCAAACACGTCCTCTGCACATGCCATGTGCACGGCCGTGTTATCTTCCCCGCCCTGCAGGCGGGCATCTGGAAGCGCAGAGGGACATTTTCAGCAGCCCACATGCCAGTCTCAGGCTTGACCCCGGTTGTTGTCAGTGGGAGTTTAGGCCCCAAACTTCCTTTTCATGCCTTTAAAGCTGGGCACTTGCAGGGGAGACAGACTTCAGGTTCAGACCTCAGCTCCCAGCTTAACCCTTTCACCCCATATCTGTCTTCACTCAGTGGGTAAAACAGTGGGTATTTCTGTGCTTTGTTTGGTGATTACAGCTTTTATGCAGTGATTAATTTTTCCAGTGGAGGAATAAAATAATCCTCTAAGGACAGTGTAGCCCAGCTCTTCAAGCTCCCCATCCCTCCTGGCCCCCTTCCTCTCCTTACCCTCCTGTGGTGCAGACAGCCCCAGAGTATGGGGCAGCTCAGTGCCCTCCTTACCCCACCCTTCCTTCCAAACACCCCATTATAGAAAGCAAAAAAGAAACAAACAAACAAACAAACACATCCCCCCTCCAAAAAAGATAAAAGCAACTCTTGGTTGGAAACTTTTACAATGACAAATATTTTCAATTTTGCCACCCCAGAAATATTAGTAAGGAGAAAATTTTGGGTCCTCGCTGTGGCTTGTTTTATTTTCTAGATTTCACCTCCACCAGCAGCTTAATCAGTGCAAATCAAATTACGCCTCCTGTTTACTTATCTCCAGAGCGCTGACACTGGCAAGTGGCTTATCTCGGAGTGGCAGTAGGGGTAGGACAGGAACTCCACAGAAGCTGCTTGTGGGAGAAGGAGTATAAATCAGGGAAAGCTCTGCTGGCTCTGCTCCCCAGCAGCGAGGTTACACTCCTCTAGCTCTGCTGCTTGCTGGGGCAGTGCGGGGAAGCCGAAGTGCGAGATGCCCAGGGGGTGGAGGCTGCCTCCTCCCTGTGGGTTAGCAGCCTGGAAGCCAGGGTTTGGAGTCTGGCTTACTCATTTGTAAAGAGGAGGCGGTGGTGGACCTCTCTGCGGCAGTGACAGAGGGGTGGTTTGCAGAGGTGACACAGTGTTTCGCAGTCACCGCGTCCTTCGTGCTGCTTCTGTGGTCAGTCCTCCCTCCTGCCTGGGAGATGAAGGTTATTTCACAGCAGAGGTGTGGGGTACAGGGAGCGCGTGAGCACATCCCACTGCCCAGGAGCACATACACTCAGCGGGCAGGCAGAGACCCCCAGGGCTGGCCCATGCTGACTTAGGGGAGAGGGCATGCAGCCAGCACCTGGGAGACCTGCATTTTAGTCCCATGACTGCTTCATGCCTCAGTTTCCCCACCTTGATATTAGTGTTGGCTTTGTCTGCGTGCTGCTTTGAGACGCCCCAGCAGGGCAGCCTGTAAAACAGATGCAGGAATATGATATGACTTGCTTATTGCTGCGTTTCGCACTGCTGGGAGCACGCCGGGGCCTTGGGCATCGCCAGCACGAGTCTGCCAGCACCTGGGATAGATAAAACAACTCCGTGCGAGTTTTACGTCGATTGTGGGGGTAAAAGCAGAGCTGGGTATCGCACTTCAGCGGAGCGGTGCAAGTTGCCCCCACGGGGGTCTCATCTACCCAGCCAGGCCACCTTTGCCCCTCTGAGGTCTGCCCTGCACACCTTGCCCGAGGGAAAGGCTGCTGTGGCAGAGGCCAATACGCACCAGCTGCCAGCCCTCGAAGGAAGAAGTAGCCGAATCCCGGTTTTCCCGTGGCTTGCGTGTGTTTAAACCCCGCTTCGCCCTGCAAAGTGAAACCGGCGCCCTCCCCCGCCTCCCCCCGGCACCGAGCCCGCCGCAGGCAGCGGGGGCCGGGCGGGAGGAAGCCGCCCGCCCCCGGGC
>JAVKLA010000005.1:7824722-7866142 GCA_034782735.1 Sagittarius serpentarius | reverse complement strand
CGGGGCAGCCGCGCCGCAGCGCCGGGAGGACGCGGCGCGGCGGGCAGGGCTGGGCGAGGTCTTGCGCGGAGGCGCCTCACCCCCTTCTTCTCCCCGCAGATCTTCCAATGGAGGCAGCTGGAGAACCTCTATTTCCGCGAGAAGAAGTTCTCGGTGGAGGTGCACGACCCACGCAGGTGAGCACCGCGACGAGGCGAGCCGTGCCCAGCCGGGCTGGCAGCGCCGAGCCGGGCCGTGGCGAGCCGCGCTCCCCTCGCCGCTGTGCGGGGCTTGCTGCGCTTGGTAGCTGGGGAACCGGTAAGCAAGGGGCAGCGGGTACCAAGCCGGGGGCTGCCGCTTCCTTGCAGCGGGACATTTTGGGTTCGGGTGGGTGTTTTTGAGGCTGTGTTTCCCCTCGGCTCCTAGCAGTATTTTATTTTCCTCCGCTCTGTTTTGGCACCTTCTGACCCTCGGGACTGTGCACCTCAGTGCTGGCAACCCCTGTGCGTGAAAGGGGGGGTGTCTTGTCCCTGTGTTGCACTTGGAGGCTGGAAATGGGCGCCAGATTTTGTACTCACACGCTTCCTTGTAAATAAATATTCGGTAGTGCAACTGAAAGGAATGGCACGGTACCAGAAGTTTACCGGCAGTCTGGATGAAAGCCCATCAGTCTTTTTGGCACACAGTCTTTTTTTCTTACTTCAGAAACCTAACGTGGGAGAGAGTGAGTTCAAGTGACTGTGCTGCATCTAATCAGTGCGCTCTGCACCCCTTGCTCGTTTGCCTTGGTGGATGGTTACTGCAGACAGTGACCAGTGTGTATATTGCTCTGTAAGTTGTTCTCACTAAAAGCAATGTCCCACCTGCAAAGTAAGCGTGAATACAACTGGTGGAAACCAGCGCACTTCCCAGACTGATTTGATGTGCTGCTGGTAGTAGCGTGTTCTGCTGATCACTCAGCTGTGATCCTGTTTCACCTGTTTCCCGTGCCTGTCTGTGTCTGATATACGTACTTTTATTAGGGGAATTTTGCATGCAGTTTCTGAGCTTATTTGCCCTGATACGAACACAGTCACACCAATACAACGGTGCCTGTCTCCGTAGGTGTGTTTTGTTAAAGCAAAAACTGAGTAGGGCAGCTCACACCATTGTGCAGCTCCAGGTCAGCAGAGCCTTGAAGCATCTGCTTAATATTAAGCATGTAAATAGTCACATGAAATCTAGAAGAGCAAATTCACAAAGTTGAGAATACACTGGGAGATCTTCCAGAAGCGGGAGCTGAGGGTGGTGTACTCCTTCCCTCACCAAGCCTACGGCACCGGGTGAGGCATCAGAAACGGGTGCTGCAAGCAACCAGCAGCAAGAAGCCCCTGAACGCCCAGGCTGGCTGTTTCCTGGAATTGCAAGGAAAAGAAAGCAAATAGCTCTGGGATGTTAAAATCATGATGCTATTTGCAACTCAGTGTCATGCATGAAATGTGACCGAACACAAGATCCTCTTCTGTCTCATGTGTATTTAGATGGTAGGTATTACTGATTAATTACAGAAGAACTTCCATTTTTTACTCCACTGTGCTGTTTCTCTGAATCAACACCAGGAGGACAATAACAATACCCTGTCCCAGGTTGTCAGCCCAGTACTTTTTCACTACAAGGGAATTCAGTTGGTTGATTTTCATATCCAGAGAGTACCACTGTCCAGGTCAAAATGGTATGCGGCTGTAAAACCGTAAGGCACGTTGCAGTGGCGTGGTGGGAACGCAGCTCGGGTTGTAGTCTCCCGGCCAAATGGGATGGACTCCTGCGAGGAGTTGTTCGGCATGTGGAGGCGGAGGAGTAGCCAGCACAGTGCTCTCTCCGCATTCCTCTCCGTGTAGCCAAACCAGAGCCTGAGTCAGCAAAGCCACACTCACAGGAGAGCAAGCACAGCTCCATGGTTGTGGCCAGGGTTGGGCAGCACAATGTATGTTTTTAAACCCTGCCTCTGCCCATGGCTTCCTGTCCCGAAAAAGCCATTTAACCTCTCTTCATCACGGTTCCTTGTCCCGTAAAGGAGGGAAATGATACGTTTTAGGGGGCATCAGCAGGGTTAATTCTGTAGTGTGTGTGACATGCCTGGAGGGAAGTCATGGAACAAACAGCCATGGGCTCTCTCTCACAGGTTCCCAACAGACAGCCGTGAAAAGCAAGTCCACAGCTCTGACCAGCTAAGTCTTCAGACTTTCTAACGGGGTCTTCAGTTTTGATGGGAAACATGTACAGATCCCAAAAAGAAAAAAAATTTAAAATCGCTGCTTTTAAGATGAGAACATGGCTTGCAGAATATGTTTCTGAGAGTTCAAAATGAGTAACTGCATTTGAACTGAACAGAATGACACCAGAATTAAGGCTTTAGCCAGTGTTTGAGTGCCTTAATGCCCCAGAGCCTTATATGCCAATGTGCTGCAGCAGTTTATGTCCCTTAAACCAACATAAAGCATCCAGAGTTGGATCTCGTCTCCAGCCGCAACTTCAAGAGCACCTCCCAGCACAGCCTTCATTCCCTGTGCAGTAACAGGGAGGAGGCAGCCCAGCACCCATCCTCATTAGGACCATAAGCTGCTGTCCTGTTGCATCCATGGAGAGTTTTCTCACAAGAACAATACTGATAACGGGACAAGGTCTTCTGGTCCCGTCACATGGAAAGGATTCAGCGCAGGGTAATGCTGAAATGTGAGATCCCAGTTGTCTCAGACCTTGTTTGCATTGGCCACGGCTGTTTTCTCAGAGAAATTTCACTCCGATTTGTAGCTTCACAATCTGACTTTAACACATTTTGCAGCACTGAAAAGGCCCTGACACAAGTACTGTCAGCCCTGTCCCAGGTTGAACCTGGCCAGCAGTTCCCATTTTCCTGCAGAGTATTGCTTTTCTTTCATTCTTGGCTCTATCACAACTTTCTTTGACCGTGTGCCACTCCTTCCCATGTTCACCTCCAATTTTGGACAGGGCAGTAGCCCACAGGCATCAGAGGCGAGGTGGCCAGTGCAGGTGCAGGAGAGGAACCACTGCCTTAGCAGGCTTGAGGACTTCTGAGTGCTGGGAAAAAGAGCCGGCACTGCACAGTAGAGCTCCTGGGCTGTCCTGCGGTGTCACTTCCACATCTGCATCGCACAGAGTGCCTGCTGTCTATGGACTGTGGCAAGCCCTCCGTAGCACACCCTGCTCCCCAGGCTGCTTTTTGCACTGGCCCCTTTTCACCATCCGCGTCACTATGTGAAAGGCTATAACAAAAGTGTCACGTTTCTGCGCTAGCCTGTGTACCCGTGCTCACATTCATTTCATAATCGTACTCCACCACAAGACTCTTCTTAACAGACTGGAGAGTAGGACCTCATTTATTTGGGGCACTGTAGATCAGTGGCTTGGTTTACTCCAGCCAGTGCTATTATCCCTGCAGTGGGAGGAGTTCTGCAAACCAGGGTGCTGCGAGCCTGTGTGTGCTGGTGTGCCCGTGTCAGGGGCTCTGAGGGGTGGGGAGGAATAATCAAGCAGTTTTGTACAGCTGTGAAAGCATGGAGAAACCTAACCTGTGGGTTTTGCTAATATTTGAGGACAATTGGGAGTCCCAGAGAGGAAATGTTTAGCTCTTATTTTTCCTGTTTTTATATTCACTCAGCTAATCACTGAGTAACTTTCTTCTCTCCAGGGCACTAGGCAGCCCTCTCTGAGCCTCACAACTCCCCTTTCCCTTATCACGTGGCAAGTCCTGCTACATCTGTTTACAAGTGGGGAAATCAAGGTACCTGAAGAGTTTCTCCCACATTCCCTAAAGCAGCCATTGATCCGGTGGATCTTTAGTTGTCACCTGGGTCCTAATATTTAAGAGCCACTGTCCGAAGCCAGAGGTACTGGAGGGTGTAAGGACTTGGCCTCAGGTGTCTCAGCATGTGATGAGACACAGAGGATTCACACGTGCTTTGGCATTGGTAACTCCCCTGGGACACGTAGCAGGTCAGCATCAGCTCATCCGAACCCAGGAATACAGTCTGAACTGGACAAACTGGATGATCTTTACTGTTAGTCCTCTCGAGCTTGCTAAGTTGAGGAGTTATTTAAAGTAAATGCTCTCCTGGCTTGATTAGGTATTTATTGCTGTTCTGTAAGCACTTTTTCCCATTAGCACAAGGGTGTGTGCAGTAAAGACAGGAGCTTTTACTATGAGGTCTGTGATAGGTTCTGCCACAGAAAACAGTCCAAGGAAACCTTGGTATAACCCCAGTTCATTCTTTTCTCCTCTCCAGGGCATCTGTGACCAGGAGGACTTTTGGGCATAGTGGCATCGCTGTGCATACGTGGTACGCCTGTCCAGCACTAATAAAGTCTATCTGGGCTATGGCCATTAGTCAACATCAGTTCTACCTGGACAGAAAGCAAAGCAAGGTAAGCATGTTGGAGGTGGGAAGTGCATCTTGCAGTGGGTGAGTCCTTCTCACTCCCCACAGTCCCAGCAAGGTTAAGTCCAGATGGTGGCTCCTTTCCTTCCCTCCCTTTCCACCTGAGATCAAAAGTAGGCAAATTGACTCAAAATATCTGCTGGCTCTGGCCAGATTGAGGGAATTTGTATCGAATTCATGTCTATGGGAGTGAGGATTGAGGGAAAGGTTGTACTAAACTGTGGCTAAATTGGAGGAGTGAATGTTTGCAAGCAGATAGGGTTGTGTCCCTGTCTGGATGGTTCCTACATGTCTTCTGGTTCTTGAACTATGTCATAAAGTTAGGGCAGCTTCCAATAGCTGAGTTCAAAGTAGCTTCACACTCTACACTTGTTTCTGAATCCTTTTTGCTGTTCCTTGCATTTTACTATTGTGTTTTCCTAGGAATGAGGGGTAGGGATATTATTTCTCTCTCCACACAGAATCTCACAACAGAAGGAGGGGGGCAGGATGCTGACAGCCTGGCCTTACAAGGAACTGTCTTAATCTAGTGCTGCACAAGGGGCTGCTCAGTACACAAAAGAAACCACCTTGAAACCAGAGGAGTGTGTATTCTCCCTCTAATTCCTTTCATCAGCAGTAATTGTAGACATACCCAGAGCAGCAGGAGATCGCTTTGATCACTTTGAGATCACTTTGAGACAGAAGAGAGACTTCTCATGCAGACACCCCTCTCCATATGAGCATGCTGGTGTAAAACTGTACAGAGAAGACAGAGTCTGTATTGAGTGGGTACCTTCTTATACAGCTGCCTGCATTGCCCCCTATCTCTGGTGAGCTGGCAGGAATGTGCAGGGTGATACTCCTCCAAACGGCTGAAACAATCTTAACATCTTGCTATTGCAGAAAGCACTGTCTGCATTTTCAGGCATGAGCTGCTCCCTCCCTTGCACAGGCCCTGGCCCTATCAGGTCCCCTCATGAGCCGGTTCAGGCCACTAAACTGGCAGAAAAATATTTATTTTTCCTGGTTTTCTTTGCTGCATTATTTTTCTGGCAGTTAAATGAATTGAATTGGCTTGCAGAAATTATGTGAAGGGCCATCAGTGTGCTATTAGTCCAGCTCACTCTAAACCCTTGTGACATTGCTTTCCCCATCACGATCTCTGTGACTTTATTGTAGAGTGGGTAGGACTTTCGGATTCCTTGGGCAGAACACATGGTTACACTCATTTTGGCCATGCCACATCTCATGCAAAAAACCAGGATTCATCTTAGTTGCTGTGAGCTGTATTGAATTCAGGGGTGTAGCTAACTTCCCACCCCTGCCTAAGTGCCAGCTGTGAATGTGGACAAAATTGCACCCTCACCCGATACTAGGTAGTGCTTTCCTGTCCCCCACCTCTGCTCAGCACCACCGGGGCAATGCATAGCCCTCTCTGTTTCGCTCTCAGCAAAAACAACTCAGCAAACAAACAGAAGTTTATTTTTTTTACTTTTAGCCAGATGGATTTGCTGATCTAGCTGCAAGGTATTTAGGTCACAAGCAACCAACAAACAAAAGGAGATTCCCTCCTCCTCCCATTCCTTTGGTAAGAAACTGGGTCTCTTAAATGCACAGGACTTCCCTTCAGTGACTTCTTTTGTTGCTGGCAGATTGTGTTTCAATCTGATCTCCCCTCTCTCACACTCCTACAGACAGCACCAAGCCACCAGCCCTCGTTTGTCAACCTGTCACGTCTGTGACCATGTCAGTGTGCTCTGTCACAGTAATCCCAGTGGTCACGCTGAGGCTTTGAAGTTAAGGCATACAAATATTTTTGTCCCTTTCTCTTATGGGAGCTGGTATTTTAGTCAGTTGTCCTCATCTTTGACGTGACACTGTCAAGACTGATAGATCCATCAATTTTAATTGATCTGTTCAATTCATCCTGCTGGTCACTTCAGGACACTACTTGTGCGCTTTGCTTTTGAAAACCAGTAAAACATATTCCAGAGTGGGGCAATGTGAAATGTCTTTGTTTCATCTCTCAAGGGCTTAGACAAACATTTATTTGAGTTTCAGGGGGTTTGCATCCTCTTAAATCTCAGCCCCTACTTCGCTTGAATCCGCAACTTCAAAGCAAAACTTAGATATTCCTTCCTTTTATGTCCAAACTTGGCATTTCATATCATTTTGACAAAAGAAAGAAAAATAAAAACAAACTTAGAAGAAAAAGCCTGCTGGAGCTCACTGCAGCTGAGCCTTTACTCCAGTGATGTAGATTAGATGGCAAGAGATATGACATAGTGATAGAGCAAGCTTGAACTCTGTGCTCTACACATAATGGGGCACCAGTTGGATCTGGACCTTCTGCATGGTTCCACTGGAAAACCCCCTTCGCATGATTTTAAAAAGAAATAAAATCAGCTTTGCCTGGATTTTGACCCTTCTGCAAGGAAGCAAAGTCCCAGCCTTCTTCACAGCCTCACTCCGCGTTGAACTCTTGCCAGCTCGCCGAGTTCCCAGTGTCTTGCTCCCCGCTGATCTGTCTCTCTCTCGCTGCAATCGAAGCGTAACGTGGAGACTGAAAAGATCCCCGGCTTTCCGAGCTGAACATGTCAGTGTGCAGAACTCCTGTCAGCTTTCCTTTTTTTCAGGAGACAGATGCAGCAGGACTTCAAGGCATGTCTTTGCTCTGTTGATTGCACTGAGTCAATCAAACATTTGGCCTAGAAACCTTGAGAAGTCCCATTTTGTGGGAATTTCCAACAGCACGTTCCTCCAAGCGCAAGGCTTTTTGGCTGAATGAACCGGTAGAAAATAGGCCAAGGGTTTAAACAAATCACCTGCAGCAAAGGCTCATCACTGCAAGTAAGAGGGATAAATTCATCTCTAGTATCCATCTACTCTTCCATTTCACTGATGGATTTTCCTTCACCCTCTGACCCTGTCAGAACAACACTGGGGATCAGGTTGGCCCCATGCTTTGAAATGACTCATGAATGAGCCAGTCTCCTTCCATGTAAATGAGACCTGGCAGGTCTGCGCTAAGTGCTTTAAAATTTTTGAGCCTGGAGGGACTGCAGGGCCTGAGGGAGTGCTAATGGGATGTAATCTAGCTTTCCGCTATTGTGCTGTCAGTACAAAGTCTAGCCCAGGCCTTGTGCTGGCTGCTGCTCAGTGGCCTGTATGAAATGAGCTGTTGGTCTGATTCCTGCCGCTGATGAGTGGCTGTCCAAAGCACAAGACCACTTGACGCTGATTGGCATTGCTGTAGGGAGCAGAGGCAGCAGGGATTGAGCAGCACGGAAAATTATCCCCATTCCTTTCAGGAGTTGCTCCATCCCCACTGTTGAGTGCAGGGCACCATTAGCACAACTGCAGTCGGTTCTAAAACCTCCTCCTATGGCTTCAGCAGGTTTGAGTTGCACCCTCTGTGGAGGAAGTTCACTCTGCCCTGCTGATCCCCTATCTGCTCTCTTCTGGTTTGTTTTTCCTCTCTCCTGGCTCCAGGGATGCCAGGCTTTGGTCTTGTATAATTTTTTCATTTGCATTATGTAGGGCACACTTCCAGCCACTGCTGGCTTGGTGTGCCAGCCAGGACCACAACAGCATCCAGCTGCATTGCCTTCGCTCAGCATTTTAGTTGGAGCCTAGTGAAACAGGTAGGGCCAGAGTGTGCTCTAATTTCCAGTCTGAATATGAGTGGAAATAAACTACAGGGCTTCTTACTGTGGCTATTCTACAAATACAGGAAAACCACTGCCTTGCAGAGTGGGAGAGCAGGATCTGTCTGTGCAGGCTTGGGGTTTGTACCTTTCCTAGACATCCGCTGCAAGGACTCAATATATTGGGTTAGGCAGATACTGGATTTGATCAGTATGGCTGTTCCTGGGGTTATACAAGGTATACATAACCCTACATATATGTAGGGTCATACAGCATATATATACCTGCAGGGGATAAATCACCAGAACAGCAGCAGTCTGAAGACTTGTTATCTCCAAAGATCTTGCATTGCAGCAGTTGATGGTCAGGCTCCTCTTATCAAGACTTCAGTAGCAGGAAATTTCGTTAGATAAAAGCAGTGACTTTCCTGTTCACCTAGAACTAACCTACCAGAGCTATTTGGAGAACGTTTCACAGACCTTGTTTCTGACCAGAAATGTCAGATCCAAGAAGCCCAAAGAGTGCTATCCTTCTCCTGTGGCTGATTTTGGGGAGAAGCTGCTAGAAATGAGAAGTGTCTAACTGGTTGTAGCATTAGTTTAAGAGGGTCAGTACTGGTTGCCTGATGTGCTCTGACATCTCGGCAGGTAGTTCAGCCTTTGCACTCAAATGAGTGAGTACACACGCCCTGTTCTTGGGGTTCTTGTGGAAATAAGCTTGTGAGGCATTTGGGTACCTCTGAATGGTAATGATGGCGCCTATAAATACCCAAGAATATTAAATTATGATAATACTTCTGAGAGTGTTTTCAGTATAAGGCTCTCCCAGTTGCTGTCTTAATTTGCAGCCTTAAATTAGTCTTAAAAATACACGGTGCAACAGGGAGACATTTTATTTCACTTACTATTTCACTGATGTGCAAACAGAGTCAGAGGATCACTAAAAACTTAACCTTAAGTGTCTTACCTAAAGCCCCACAGCAAATCAGTAACGGCTAAGAGTGAAGCTCAGTGTCAAGAGCATTCAGCCATCAGTTCAGCCTTAATTCTTGTTAAAATGATTTCTGCTTCCTGAGGATGTGAAAAACACTGAAAATCCCATCATGGCAAGCGTTCCTTGTAGTCCCATCTCGTGTTAGTTCCAGTGGGAACAGATCACACCCTGGTATGTAGACATCAATCAGCTTCTGATTTGTTAGCACTGTAATGATGTGCCCATCGCCTGAACTGTATGACTAGGGCTGAAAGTCTTTTCTGGCCTTGAGAAGGTGTGGAGGTGATCCTCAATTGGGGCTTCACCACCTTCTCAAACAAAAGTCTTCGTGCAGCTGGAGACACAATGTGCCAACAGCTTTCTGGGTTCTGGAAAATCAAAATTGCAGGTCAGTGGCCCTGCGAGGCCAGGCTAATTGAAGCTCAGCAGCACAGAGCTTGCGAGACTTGGGTGATGGGCTGAGCTCCAAGGTCCCTCCATCCGTGACTGTAGAGCTCAAATTAGGGTCAGCAAGCAAGAAGCAGATTTCCAGGTTGGAAACGAAATAGCAGTCATCTTTGTGTGGCATGGTACAGACAGCAAGCTTCTTCCTGATTGTCAGCTCTCTCCTTGTTAGCATGGCTTGTTACCTGAAGTGAATTCAACAACCAATACATAAAATAGAGCTCAGAGTATAAGCAGTAGTTCAGAAGAGGCAGGAGGAAAATTTCCATGTGAACAGATTACTCCACAATGGTTTAATGAAGTTTTCTTATGTTTTTTTTCTGAAGTGCTTGGAGATGACCCCAGTCAGAAATGAGACAGAGGACTTGAGAGGGTTGTTCTGATGTGGCAGTTGCTATTTTAAGGTGATCCTAAGGCTGCACTGGTCAGAAAAAGGACTGAAAAATTCTTGTGACCACCCAAGACACCCTCATATGTAGGGTTCTTCTTCCCAGTAGTGCTAGGGATATAACTGAAGGGCCATCCCCAACAACTTTGATGCATGTTCTTGATCCTCTTGTTCATCTTAAGCACCTGCTAGAGGCTTTCAGGAGAATGGACTGGAGGTAGATGGAGTGGATTGGATTGGATTGTATGGAGATTTGTATTGCAGAGGCAAGGCAGCCATTAGGCCTGACTGAGCCCAACCCTGCAAGCAGCTGCCATGCTCATTTCATTGCTCAGTGCCACTGACCCCCTTGCCCTGAACGTTTTCTGCCTTTGTTGGCTCTGTAGACGTAACCACATCTGAGTTTACTTCTCAATGAAGAGAAAGTTCGGAGTTATCTCACCTGAACTTTCTGGGCATCTTGTTGTCTCAAATCCTTCCATAACCAATGGAGAAAGGATGATGTCTTAGGAAGTCAGCCCATTCCCTCCTAAAATAGGTTTATGCAGTGTGCATGTTTACTTTCCCCTGGAGGTGCCTAGATTGTTGACATTTGGTGGTGTAAATGGGTGACTCCTTGTCCTAGTGTGGCCAGTTACTGAGCTGGGGCTGGCTGTTGTTTCTTACTGGAGTGATGTCAGTGCTCTGAAGAGGTCCCTCACAGCAGGGGCATTCCCTGCAGCTTGTTAGTCTGGACCATAACCTGAGCACGTTTTCCTACCAGTATTTTCTTCCAACTTCTCATGACAGCCCGTTTAAGCCATGTCCTCATTGTGTCATGGTCCAAAGCTCATTGCAGATTTGGAAAGGGCCCTCCTGGCTTCCTTCGGATGCTTTGGGCTTTGCAGTTTATTATGTTGGCATTTCTGAAGGTTTCTTATTGTATGTGGTAACTCAGTGACTCCATACATTGTTTAAGAGGGAAAAATGTCCATGGCAAAGCAGAGAAAATAACAAATAAGCGATGCCAGCATGGCACCCACTTAAGAATGTAATAAGTGCAGCAGTGAATACCATGCCAGATGGCTTCTATTCTTGTAAAATAATCCAAGTTTGCCGTGGAGGCCTGTTTCCTGCCACAGCAAAAGGACTTTTTCCTTCTGTGAACATTAAAGAAGTGCTAGATCATTACTAACTCCTGTGTCCATGTCCAGTCGAAGATTCATGCTGCAAGAAGTCTGAGTGAGATTGCGATTGACCTGACCGAAACTGGAACGCTGAAGACCTCAAAGCTGGCCAACATGGGGAGTAAAGGCAAAATTATCAGTGGCAGCAGCGGGAGTCTTCTGTCATCAGGTAGGTCCTTTATCCTGTAACTGGAGAGAATATGGTGGGAAGGGTCGTGGTCATGGTATAATGGGGAGCAGCCAGAAGCTGCACTGCAGAAATGAAAGTCATTTCCCTTTAGTCTTTCTGTCTGTCCAGGTGTCTGTCTCTCAGCATGTTGCCCCACAGACAGCACAGCCAGCAGCTTCCCCCTCTCTCATTACCACTGCTCGTTTCCTCTTTGGCCCCAGGATGTCACCTCCAACCTCTCACTTTCCAGCTGAGTCCTGGTCTCTCTTCACAGTTTCTGCCATAATCACCCCTTGGCACCCAGCTCATCCCTAGGCAGATGTGTTTGTGAAGGAGCCCCCAGCCAGCAGTGAGGAAGCAGTCAGCCAGTGCAGCTCACTAGGGAAACTGAGGCTGGGAATTGGTGATGTCCCTCAGCAGTGTTGAGGCAGGGTGACTTCTTCATAGAGTGCACATCTGCCTTGCCTCTCTGTTGCTGGAATTTGCTTGGTGTCCCAGGCTCAAAAGAGCTATTCCCTAGCACTCTCCACCATACTAGTGTGGGGACCTGGACGTTTCTTTTTGTAGCTTAGAACACCTTGCTGTTATGAGGAAGACATAATCTGTGAAGCCCAGGAGAAGTTGATATGGAGGAGAGCTAGAGCATCAGAAGAGAAGGACCAGGGAAGAGTAGTCAGGAACTTCTCTATATTTCTTTGAAACTCTTCTGTCAGTCTGAGCGGGGCAAGTTGTGTGTAAAACAGTGCTAATCACTCCAAGCACAAAGCAAGGATTGACAGTTTGCGAAGAGCTTGAAGCTGCTCAGGTGAGAAGCTCTTCAGGACAAAGTTGCTGATACCACTATAATTAATAGTTCCAGACAATTAAATGCCTTCTGTTAAGCATCACATCAAGTTATGAAAACCGATTGTGTTGAGATGTGTAACACCAGAGAATAACCTTCCCATGCTTGACAAGGAAAGAGTCCACCTATGAACATGAATGCTTTGAAACTGAACCCACACTGGTGTAGGAGATAATTTTTGCATCACTGCATCTTTCATGCCTCTTGAAAGCCACACTTCCCTGCATGGAAAAAGTCCAGCAAGGGGTTAAAATGTGCAGTACTCACAGAGCTCCAGAGCAGCCTGCTGTGCAATTCCTTGCCTTGCCTGCAAACAGAGATGCCTTTCTGCTCCTTAGGTCCTCCTGAAGCAGTATACAATCCACTGTCTGTGCCTCCTGTTGCTCAGGGAGTTACAGTAGCTCAGCAGCTCCCAGACTGGTGTCGGGTTGTTCGAGCTCTTTGTTTGTTTGGCATTTTTTCCAGCTCTCCTGCTGAAAAGTAAATAACGTTAAGTACCCCAAGGAAGTTCTTAAGATCTTTCCAAGATGTCAGCCTCCTGGGCACCATTCCCAAGTTTGTGAGAGCTACTTGATAGTAATCCTGTTTTAATGTTAATACACTGACTTTTCGACTTCCTGGAAAAAAACATGGAGGTCTGCTTCAGCTCTTACACTGGGAGAGCAGTAGCCCGGTGAAAGCCAGCAGAAAATTAGGCCCATAAAAGCTTCTGTAGGGCCAGCACCTATCAGGGTTTTGTCCATGGAAATCCCAAACTGGGAGCTGCCAATGCTTTTATTTCTCTATTTTTTTGCTCCCGACTCAAATCCCTTCTGGCTGAGCATGGGGTTTGCAGACTCAGCAGAATTGCACTAGTGACTAGACCTGTGCAAAGTTCATTGACCAGGTGAGTCATTTCTTCAGGCCTGGGTAGGTGGATCGGTCTGCCTGCATGCTTACGTAGGACTGTGTGAACCTCTGTTTCAGTCGAGGTGCTGCTGGTGGGTGAGGCGAGCATGGCTCCCTCCAGGTTCCTGTGTTCAGAGCTGCCTTTAGGTCCTACCAGCTATGAGGACAGGGCTCTCCCCAAAATGTTAAGGAGAGCTGTCGGGTTTGCTGTTGCTGTGTGCCTTCCAGCAGCTACAAGCACACGTGGAGGGAGGGAAGTGTAGAGAGAGGACGTCTGGCAGAGGAGGACAGATACCAGGGAATTGAAGACCCTGGATTGCTTCCACACAGTCACCCAGACCCCTCTGCTCCAAGAGCCCCTTACCTCGAGCCCGGCTGGCAGAGGTGACCCAGCCCTGTCCCACTGGACTGGAGGGGGCATTGGCTGCCTGTCCCACTGGGCAGAGTCACCGGCTCCATCCCAGCCTTTGCGTTTCCTCCCATTGTGCCGAAGATTATCGGCGCACAGTCACAACAATGATGGGTTATCGCAGTACAGCCTGCATACTGGAGAGAATAAGTGCAAATGATTAAGTGGCCACAGTAAATTTCCAGTCTATAAATACCTCAAGTGACTTGAAATCACAAGGGCAGAACTGAATCTCTCTTTGCCCCCACTTCCCTACCATTCTCTGTCCTTTTTTCTTGGAAATTACTTGTAGCCATTTCCTCTTTCCATCGTGCTCCTCCTCACTGAAGGGGCTGTCAGCACCACAAGGAGCATGCCGAAGCTGGCATGTCTCCCCTGGGTTTGCAGCAAAGCTGCAAGGAAGTATTTGTGCTTGCTTCCAGCTGTCATACTGTCTGGCCAAGATCCTGCTGTGCAGTGCGAGGCAGTCACTGCCTCACATCACTTACAGTCTCAAGACACAGCAATGGGGAAATGGAGTCTTATACAGAGACAGTGACTTCCCCATGGTCACAGCAATTCAGGGCCAAAGTCTAAGCTCCGTGTTTCTCAGGCCCTCGATCTTGGTCTGTGTCCACTGCAGAGTTGTAAGTTTGATACCTGATGCTCTCAAGTGCATTTCTGACAAGCTCACTCTTTAACTTATGACCTCATTTGGGTTCTGAAGGGGGGCCCCAAAACAGTGGGCTGCTGGGATTTACCTCAGTGATCTTGTGCTCAGGATCTCTGGGCCATCCCTGGACATCTGGGGCAAGATTTGCCCAGGAATAAAAGTTCTGCTTTCACACTGGCATGAACCCTAATCAAAGCCAGCAGAGGTAATTACTGGAGCGAAATCAGGTTAGGTCTAAGGTGGATTTTTTCTTCAGAGCAGTGTGTGCCCTAAGAGCTCTGCAAGTCTGGTCTCCCAGCTATCAAGGAGCCCCATTATTGCTGGGTTAATGTTGGGACTGAACCCCAGACCACCTTCTTCATCTCAGTGGGCAGACGAGACACCCCAGAGTAGCACCTCTGCTTTAGCTCTGCAGATGTTTGAGGAGCGTCCGGCCCCCTAAGCCCCATTCCTTCATCCGTGGTGGAGGTTTCCTGTGAAGGGGCCTGTTTACATTTGAAAATGCCACGACAAAGCCCAGCCAGCGAGTTCCCTGGCCCCCACCGCTCCGTCCGTCAGGGCCGTCTCCCAGCTGGACTGTCCCAGCGGGTGTTGGAGCAGATAAACAGCACCCGCACAGCCTCCGGCACAGCCCGAAAGCACAGGGGCTCTGAAGACGAGTCACCCACAGGATATCTGAGCGCATCCTGTGCGGAGCAGCTCCAGCTGGGCTCCTGCGCGCCACGGAGGATATCCTATTTGTCTGGCAGAGACAAGAGATAGCGGCTGTCTGAGGTTGCTGGCTGTTGTGCACTGACATCCTGGCGTGGTGAGTCAGCCTGGGCCTTGGCACGGAGCAAGCGTGGGGGGACCTCCCCTCCCTCCCTGCTCGGCGGACAGCCTTCCACGGGGACCTCGACCAAATGCCAGCAAACTGGAGCCGGCAGCCGGATGTAGTGTGAAGGGTTTGCCATATTTAGATGTGTTTTTCCTGTAGCAGGAGACTCACAAAATGAGAAAGAGAAGAAATGGCTGGATGCTCTTGCCTCGCCACTGCACAGCCACCTTGTTGCATCTCCTCTCCCCTCACCGTTGCAATCGCCAAGCCTTGGCTCTCTCTGCTCTTCAGCATCCCATCTATCCTCCCTGCTTGTTTTCATCCTTCTCTTTTATCCTTTTTCCAAGCTGACTCCGCCCTGCTACAATAGGTGGAGGATATGGGGACAAACGGTGAGTCACTGGTAGGGCTTTCCTCTCCAAAATGGTGGCTCGCATTGCTGGTCTTATCCTTTTGAGAAGCTTTAAAGCAAAGCTTGTCTTGGAGCTGACACCTCGTAGCCAGGAGCCCCTGCAGATCTGCACAGGCACAGCACACTCACTTGCTTCATGTCCCCATTGACATCACCAAGATGGTCTTGACCTCACCAGTACTGAAGGGATCAGAAACCAGCCTGTTAGCACTAGTAAAGAAGCTCAGCCATGAATTCTGCTGGAGGAGTGAGTTGGGCAGGGAGGACCACATTCTCGCCCAGTTTCATGGCTAATGATCTCCTGAATGTCAGTGGATGGAGAAATTGCCCAGAGAGGCCAAATGTGAAGAAGACAAATAGAATATCCACACAGTAATAGGGTATTAAGTGGGTGTTCAGGTCGCCAAGACCTGCATCCCGTCCTGTATGCTAAGGAGGAAAGAGCATGTATGATTGCCTTGGCTTTGAAATTAAACCAGCAGCATCAGCTATAAAAACAGGCCTCAATTCAGTGGGTTCCTCATGCCCACCAAAGAATGGCCCTATGCTTGCTACCTAGTGTGTTTTCACAACCCTTTCTCTTTTAGGGACATAAATGGTTCTGCAGAAGTGTGTGTTAAAAGGCAGAGTTTGGTAAATCTTTGCACAGCAAATGGGAAGGAGGCTGAATAATAATTTTCACAGAAAGGTTCAAAAGCCGTACAAGGAAATTACGTATTTCAGGAACATTTCTCCTGTTTACTGCACTAGGAATTAGACCTAATTGTGGGGGATAAAATACCTGAGAAAGCCTCCCAGACAACCGTTTCTGTCACAGTAAGAGTCTCTCATGTTAGGACTGATCTTTCAGGACTGATTTTTCTCTGTTGATGATCCCCTTTGGAAGGCACTGGGCAGCCGTGACTCAGTGAGCATCATATTTAATAAGGCTGATTTAAGGTAGTATCTGCTTGATTGGTTTGGTTTGTGCTGGTCTTTGATTATTTCTTCAGTTGTTTTTATGGCCTTTTGATTTGTTCTGACATTTTTGGGTCAGTTGCCACTGAGTTTAGAAGTGGATCTGTGGTCACAGCCTTGCTCGAGGCTGGATTAATACATATTTATAAATAAAGAGCCTCTAATGGAAGCTGTAGGCACCCCAGCAATACAAAGCACTATTCTCTGCTCCTTTACAAGCATCTCACAGGGGTGTGATTCTCTTAACTGATCAAGTTTCCATTTGCTTTTCACCTGTGAGAACAAGCAGAGAATCCAACCCATAAAAATCTAATAATACACCTCAAAATAGTTCAGCTTTTAAATTAAAAAAAAAAAAAAGAAAACCAGCTAGAACAGAACAGTTTCTGAAGGGGAAACTTCAGGAAGGTCTGAAGAAATAAGTAAGTCCTGCAGTAGGCCCAAGGGATCATCCAAGTCAGGTATGGTCAAGCTAAGAAAAGTCAACATCACAAGCCATGAACGGAGTGCCACGGCCTTTGAACCCTCACTACGCTAGAAGAGTTTGTGATACAAAGACACGCTTGGAAAAGGTCAATTTGAACTGGTTCATTAGTGCCAAGGAGTGGTCCGACTTAGGTTTCAACAGTAATCCCATTGCTCAACTCAGAATGTGACAATGTGCTTCCAGACCTCCCCCAATTTCTTTGCTTTCTGGGAGGGGCGAAAAAGATGGCAAAATGCGTGCTCAGTGGACACTGCCACCGACCGCATCAGGGTTGAGACCAGCGTGGTTCTTGCGCAGGGTAAGCACAGCTGGAGCAGATGCCGTGAACTGTCTGTGCTTGATTTGGATCTGTACCAGCTCAGCCAGAAGCCGTTCGTTTCCTTCTTGTCGGCACACCCCAAATCAGTGCAGGCATCTGGCCAGGGTTTAGGCTATTCATATGCTTTTAAATGTTTCAGCATCTATGTAGCTGCTGTGGCAACCTGCAGTACAAAAACTAATAGCTTTTAAAAATAAATCTGAGGCTGATGTGGAGGTAGGGAGCGGAGAAAGGAAGGAAAGGGGAAGAGCAGTTGAAAGGAAAATGTAGGTTATTAAAGTTGTCCTAAAAGAAAAAAAAAAGGGTTGAAACATCTGCTGGAATAGTGAGCAACTTTTTCGTGGGACTCAGCAGTTTGTTGGCAATTCAGTGAACAAATTCAGCAGCTCAGCTTTTGCTAGTAACTGCTCACCAGGGTTACTATTAAGAATTACTAAATGCTAGAGAGGGCTTTCCCTGCCAGTGCAAATACAAGGCTCCTCTAGAAGATGCCATCAAGTTCTTGCAGCACAGATGTGTTTGCAGAATTGAGTTTTGTTGCTTTATAAGGGCAAGCAAATCCAAATGAAATAAGGGTGACTATAGGGACTAAACAGACATCTTACCATGAGGTTGTCCTTCTTTATCTGATGATGCTCGGCCTGGTTGACTTTAGAGAGCCCTTTTTCCACCTCCCCCGCTCCAGGACAGCCCAATAAAAGGTGTAAAAAAGTGGGGCGGCGTTTTGCAGAATAAGTACCAGCTGTCTTCCTGTATGAAAACTGCAGAAAATAGTGGTGGAAAAGATCTGCGAGATTCTCTGATTCTCTGCTCCCCCTGGGCCAATGCAGGACTGTTTCATGGCACGGGTTGCCTCAGTCCTTTCAGTTTAGCTGTAACGGTCTGCTGGAATAGTAGCAATGAAAGAAGAAGCTGAAAGAACAAATTACACTCTGTTTCACTGCCAAAACAAAGAGTTGTTCCCAGGTTCCTCCCAGAGCTCTGTGAAATGGCAGCAACATTTTCAACCAACTTGGGCTGAGGGTCTTCACTGTACCCTTGGAGGCCAAGCTGCAAATGTATCTAGAAGCCAACCCTCATCCCCATCCTACAGGTGCACAAACACCTCCATGTAGCATCTCATTGTAGCTGACTCCTGCAGGTAATAAAGGTCTGCTTTCTCTGTGCCATTGCTCTAGAGGGGCAGGGGAGCCTCCCAGAGTGACCCTGGGACAGCGGATGCTGAGACCACTGAGGAACCACTGCGGACTAGGAGAAGCACCCTTGAAAGCATTGCTGAGTCAAAGGCTTCTCTGCAGGCATAAACCTACAGTGAACTAAATGCCCCACAAGAATTCCCTACAAAGCACTGGGCACAATCCAGCTGGTGGATTGTGTCTGGTGTCATTTTAGGTGGGTTAGAGTATCCTACTGCCAGTCCAAAAGAGTGTGGGTCTCACAGTGTCCTGTGTCATATCTGCCGCCCCATGGAAGACACCTCAGCTACCTTGGATCACCTAGACACTTCTGTTGAGGCAACAGCAACCCCTTAGCCACAACAGCCCTGTCCGTTCAGCCCGGCTCAAGACCCACTGTGGAGTTTATTAAAAAGGGATCAGATGCAGACTTAGGCTGAGCTCCAGAGCTGTGTGTGGGACAGAGCTCTAGCGTGTGTAGAGCTATAGCTCTCAGCGTCATCTGTGGACAGGCATGGGACACTACCGCTGAATCCACCACAGATACCAGAACTCAGCTTTCTGTAAACCTGAAGTGGATGCTTTGAACCACAGTTGTAGCTGAACAACAGCCAGTGATATGAGTGAAAGGCACGTGGAGATGCCATTTGCCCCTTCTTGAGCTTGCTTTTCATCTCACGGAGATATCCACAGTTGTAACCTTCACACTCTGTGATGAAAGGATGCATTCGGCTTATGCAAACAAGGGGATCATAGCAAAGTAGTGACTTCACTATAAACTCATCCCTGAGCCCAGAGCTGCATTAAAGAGAGTGAATGCTAAGCACATCCTGAAAAATCATCTGCTCAAGTTGGGGACACAAAAATGGATGCAACCAACATTGCCCCTTCTTTGAGATGCTAGATCTTGCATTGAAGCACCATCGCAAACCAAAATAAAATCAGGAACTCCATCAATAAGTTCCCCTAAAGAGCTGAAGTTAGAAATGCTGTCATGACATCTGAGCAGCAAAGTCTTACTTAATGCATGGACGTACTTCAGTGGAAGTTGCTGGGTAATGGCCACTTGAAAAGTCAAGCCATTTGGGCATACAGTTTAAATATCTTGACCTATGTCTTCACAAGAAACAGCTACTATCCCAGAAGGACCTATGGGCTATTGTTGTTTTGGTGTGTTTTACAGGAATCTTGCTAGGTAATTTTGTCCCTTTACATTTTTTCATAAAACAGGTGCTGTAAGTGGATTGAATTAAATGTTTGCTACTAGGATAATTGCAGTTCTTCAGAAGTAGGCTGTATTGTCAAATGGTTTCTCCTAGGCTTAATTTCCAAAAAATGCATCTCCAGAGCTTCGTAAACTACTGTTATTTGCCATTGGGAACTTTCATGGGAATGGTATGTCTTTTTTTTCCTAGGATCTTTACATGAATAATTTTATTGCTTTTATTTTTCTGGATAATGATTACAAATGTCTTTGTGTGCCCCACTGTCCAGTCTCTGTCTGTTAGCTTAAACATTAAGAATTTGCGGTAAACAAACATGACCGGGTAACACCTGCTTCGTGTCATAGTCTGATTTCTTTTTGGAAGAACTGCATCCAGGCTTTGGTAAAATTACAACAACTCCAGATGTGTATTCTGCTGTCAGCTGGCCTAGTGAAATCATTGTTTATTGATAGGTTCCCAAGAGTCAGATAGTTCTCAGTCTGCCAAGAAAGACATGCTAGCTGCACTGAAATCCAGGCAAGAAGCTTTGGAAGAGACACTGCGCCAACGCTTGGAAGAGCTAAAGAAACTCTGTCTCCGAGAAGCGGTAGGCAATGGACATTTTATAACCTGTAACACTTTGTTGCTTGCATTGTTACAGCATGCTTGTTGTTTGGAGGCGGTGTGGAGTCAGGAGAAGCGATTCCTTCCATAGTGACCTCTTACAAAGCTCATTGTACAGAGGCCTGAGGAAGGTCCAGCTGTTTCAACTCCAGATTGCAATGTCACACGACATTTCCCCCCCAGAGAAGGGGACCCCATGTCAGCTGGGTACCCAGTTGGTTTGGGGCTAAGAGCGTGCTCAGCGTCCATGTCTGCTGTTTGAAATTGTGTTTAAGATGCATTCAGCCAGGCTTCTTACTGACTTTGGTGGGAATATGCAGCTACCTAAATGGCATAGGAAGGCTGTCCTGTGTACTGGTAATCACTTCTCAAATGCTTTTGACTTCATTAGCAAAAGAAAACCAGGTTGATGATACACTTTCTTCTTGGAGCAGGTCTGACCTTACATGCTTTTCTTCTCCCAGCACATTCTTACGAACAGCACACAAGGTCTTATCTGCTCCATGTAGACTCCCTTCATGCAATAAGCTCTGGCACTGCTGGAGGGGAATGGCAGTGTGGTGGCAGACCTTGCAAAGAGGAACCACTGTGGTCATCCCAGGACATGCAGGACAGCTCAGGAACTCATCTCATAACCTTCCCACTCACTTGCCAGTTCATTCTTGGAGTACACAGGAGGCCAGTTTAGAGATCAATTTAATGTCTGGGGAAATCACAACCCTGTTGCAGATGTGTGTGGAGATTAGCAGCAGCATACACTTGGGTCATTCAGCATTCTCCTTCGTTTACCAGGCCCGAAAATCTGAAGTTTAACAACAAATCATGATGTGTAACACAAGAGGAAGCTGGCTGCAGACTGTGGCACCGAGATCTTCCAGTTGTTGCTTAATATTTAATGTGTATCTTGCCTTTGACAAAGATGAGGGAAATAGGTCACTGATTCAGCTCTCATTGCACTTTGTTTCAATTAGTCTATAGTTCTAATGCCAATGAGAATAACTTGTGGAAAATACTTCTCAACAAAGAAAGTCAGCAGAAGTCTCTGCTGCCCCATGTCCTGTCCTTCACTCCACACGAGCAACCTTTCCCACCTGGGAAGTCCTGGTTGACTTAAGCAAAAACTTGTGCTGGTAAAGGTTGCAGGATCGGATCCAGTCTCCTAAGTCCATCGAGTACAGAGCTAAAATCATCTGCAGGAAGCAGTCACACACTCTTCAGGGGCTGATGGACAAGGTCTGGAGGGCTCTACTTGCCCTGGAGGAAATGACCACCCTAAGCTAACACTGCCTGACTGCCAATGACTAACGCCTCACAGCAGCACCCCATGCAGAGGAAAATGTGCCTGTGCCACCGCTGCAGGAGCTCACAGCCCAATGCCTTCACTTTAACCCCAGCCCCGTCTGCGGGTGCAGCCTCAGGCACTTCACAAGCAACCCCGGTGCAGGCAAAAGCTCCTGCTGGGGCATGGAGCCGGTGGTAAGGAGCAGTATCTCCTCAATGTCCTGCCGCAAGGCTGGCTAGAGCCCATCTGTCAGCACCTTAAGAGCTGGTAGAAAGCGTTCATGCTTTCTGTAGATGATCCGAGAGAGGCAGTTGATGGACACTTGGAACCTGACCCCATCTTGCAACCCTACAGCTCATCCATCAGCAGCCTGTAGTTTGAAGGATTTCCTCTCAGGCTGTCCTTCATCTTTTCTGCTTGGCATGGGAATGGCCAAAACAAAGAGAGAAGGCGGCAAACCAGGAGATAAAAAAGGGTTAAAAGTGGGGGCATAATCAAATAAGCATGGCCAGAGCCATTCATAACAGTGGCATCAGGTTACTTTGGGCCATCACTACTCCAGTTACTTTTTAATATAGATTACATTTCAGGACTGTGCCTCTGAATACTTTTCAGCTTATGGAGGCAGCATGATAGCCCACATTAATTTTGTTCTGCTCCAATCTTGGGCACTTTACAGAAGATATTAACTCTTTCCCAACTGCCCTGCTTCATATTGTTAGAGGTTATAAAGAAAATATCCTTGTTTCCCTCAGGAAGGGGTACAGGAATCTGTTTCTTGATGCAGTGCTTAGAGCCACATCTCACTAGAAGGAACACGTTTCACGAGAAAAGCTGAAATAACCCCACAAGGCTGGAGGGGAAACACAGAATGGGACTCTGAGACGTTGCAACAGTGGCGCTTGCAAAGGGGGTTGTGCACGTTGGCACAGAGCTGTGCTGCAAACCCATTTTGCTGGGAATTGCGTAAAGGAAAGATATGAAAAGGCCAGGTCCTTGTTTCCTAGTGACCTGAAAAGAGTAGAAAGAAAAACCCCATTAGGGAGCAGGGGAGAGGCCAGGGCAGGCAGGGGCCTGAGCTGCGTACTCGCATTAAGGTCAGCTGCTGTTCTTTGGGATTCAGATGATTTAGGTTACTCTGCCAGCTGGATCCTCTCAAGGCTGATGCTAAGGAACACAAAAGCCTTTTGTCCTTCATGGGGAGACTTTTGAGTACAAGGAGTGGGGCTGTGCTGGTAGTGAGGCTCCTGCCTTTTTCTGTAGGCATTTGAATGCCTTCGATTCAGATATGTGTGGCTGTATTCTGTAGTCCAGGGGAAAAAACCCACAGCATTAACATCAGTAGTGGCACTCGCTGCTTCCTGTGTTCTGAGTATTCCTTAGTTCTGTGCGGTTTGCTTCAGATTTTGAACAAATCTTTGCAAATAACCCCATCGATCTGACAAAGCGTCATCTAATATTGCTCCAAAGCTGCCCATGACATCACTGAGGTTTGGAAGGGGCTCTGATACATGAAGTGTTATCGGACAGGTAATGAGGTACCAGCTACTACTTTTAGTGACCATTTTCACTGCATTCCTCTCAGACACATCATGAATCAGGTGGGAATGTTTTTCTGTGCGGGTCGTAACCTGCAGGGCTGTTGCCAGTGGGGCTTTCTGACTCAGCAGACCTGCGTCCTGCATGAAGGCTCTCAGATCTGCTCACTCCCCTCTCACAAGCAGCTCAGCAGAGAGAAGCTCTTCTTTTCCTACTCGCCGTGCAGCAGAGATGAAAGCATATACACTGCAGTCTGTGGAGCCTCAGGCCCCAACGCCCTGGGGGTGGGTACAACCTACAGACCTACCCTGGGCAGGCCACAAAAATCTGTATTCATGCACGCGTTAAAGAAAAGTTCCCCACCCTCAGTATCAGGTTCTGGGATGAATACATGGGGCTGGGTGCTCTCCTGTATGTTTATCAGCTGGCTCAACTGGATATGTTGTTAATGAACACCTGTCATTTTATAGTCACAGTTCAAGAGCAGTGTTGTGCTTTGCTCTGCTGCAGGATTTCCCAGATCACTAACAGCATTTTCTGCTTACAGGAGCTCACAGGAAAGCTGCCACGAGAATACCCCTTAGATCCTGGGGAGGAGCCGCCTATTGTAAGGAGAAGAATAGGAACTGCCTTTAAACTGGATGAGCAGAAAATCCTGCCTAAGGGAGAGGTGAGGCTGTGCCTTTCCCTTCCAGCCCCGCGTCCCCACCTCAGGTCTCTAATATGTCCACCTTGCATCACATAAGAACCATCAGTCCTACAGTCATTTTTGCTTTAAATGCCTGTAGTTGATCATAGTGCCTTTTTTTTTTATATCCATCAGAATGGGGAAGCAGCGAGAGAGTTGGTGGCCTTAGTTCAGACTCAGAGTAAAGGTGAAACCCTCAAGGTTCAGTCCTGGCTTTGCTAGAGGCAGCAGAAATAGCCTGGGTGACCAACT
Organism: Sagittarius serpentarius; assembly: GCA_034782735.1. NCBI lineage: Eukaryota > Metazoa > Chordata > Aves > Accipitriformes > Sagittariidae > Sagittarius > Sagittarius serpentarius. The sequence continues at coordinate 7,842,387 of JAVKLA010000005.1, read as the reverse complement.
GGACCATGACAGTCCATGTGCTCTGGTGACCAAGTGCAGTGACTTCTGTGAGGAGGGAGCACATCAGGAGCCCCTTGAGCCACCTGAGCCCTGCTGCTGCTCTGTGTTGTTAGTGCAAATAGCCACTTGCTTTCTGCTTCAGTAGCAATCCAAATTCAGATCTCCCCTAACCGAGGAGAAAAGCATCACAAAATATCCATCTTAGCCCTGCAATAGCAAGATGAAAGCATTTTGCTCCCCAGTCCTTAAACAAAAAGAGCCTTCATCTGTACCTATGGGGAGCTGGAACTATGTTTTTCTAAGTTTGCCAGGGAGTGTTTGTTCTCTTCCCTTGCTCCCACAATGTGCTGGGTCAGCGCCCTGAACCGTGGCTGTGAAAACAGGCCTGCAGCAGCTGTAAGGCGGGACCGGATTCACAGAAAAGCTATTGTCTGCAGAGACGCATTTGTCTCAAGACACTTGTGTATATTCCAGTCTTGAGTTTCCTTTTTATTTTTGTAAGAGGAGAGACTGAAGCTGGTGTGACTGTGTGGTTTAAGGCTCGGTTCAGCCAAGGAATTAACTGTTTGTCGTTTTGTTGGCATTTTCCTTCTGCTGAAAAAATAAACAGCTGGAGCTCTTTAGTTTTGTTCTCAATGGAGCCTGGGAGAGGAATTCCACCAAAGTCAAATATTCATGAAGTAGCACATTTAATTAACCTTTTCAAAGGGAAGCACAGCTTAGCTGAGTTACTCCTAAAACCCCTGCAGTCTGTTGGCTGCTCGGTTATAACCTGATCTCTAGCTTCCCCAGATCTTACTGCTACAAGGCAGCTTTTGGGGCCAGTGGGTGAGGAATCTCCTTACTCCAGTGGCAAGGTTAGGTGGGGAGAGCATGAAGGTAAAGCAGCTCCTCCCTATTGCAGGCACTCAGCCTTTCGGCACCAGCAATCCAAACATGCTGACTCAGCTTTTCTCTACCTCCCTTTTCATCTGTCAAGCTTAAAGACTGTGTTGAAAACCATAAAGTTCCATTCTTGAAGAATGATGTTGAGCTGTGTTTATCTGGCTGCCAGTTTGAGAGCATTTAGAGAAGCCAGCAATGATTTTCATGCACTTTTCAGCAAGTGCAAACACTAGAAGCTTAACTTAAAACAAAAGGTGAAATACTCCCTCAGTCCCTCAGGACTGCTATTACCCACTGTGACAAGGATCTGAAGGCAGATGATAGCCCTCATTTTCTGAGGCTTTATTTATAGGGGCCTCACTGGAAGACAATTATGGCCAGGAGGAAAATTAATGTTTTTTCTAAGATATACTGAATGATTTAGGACCGAATCTGTGAAATGATCTGAAATGACATCTCACATCAAATGTGAGAAATGATAGCTCACATCAAACTCATCATACCTTTAGTAAGAGCTTTGTCAGAGCAAGACTTGCAGGGAAGGGTCCTATCGTATTTCTTGGTAATCACCTCTACCTGGTCCGTAATTCCTGACTCTGGGAAGGATTTTACCAGAAGATGGCAAATCAGGGTCCAGGCCTTACAACTCCGTGGTGTTAAATTCACTTTTAATAAGTTTAGCACTGATAGAGCTTATAAACTCTTCAAAGCAAAAACGATCTGTTAAAAAGATGGGGGGTGGGTTCAGTCTTCAGTAAAGTGAGGGAAATGATAATTACAGTTTTAAGGCAACGCTGACTCACCATTGACAGTGAAGGGATTTTTTTTTTAAGGCAGAAGCCCAGAATAAAAACTTCAGAGTACGACTTCAGTCTGATTAAATCCCACAATATCAGCTCTTGCAGCATACACTGCCGCTAAACAAAGAGAAAGGATTTGAATTTGCATAACGGGGATCTCCGTGAATGTATGGCTGTCAGTGCTTGTGATCTGAACTCCCACCATTCACTAGAAGTAAAAAAGCTTGTCATTTTTCCCCTTATTTGCAATGTACTGTGTTCCCCTTTCTCACAAACACCAAAAACTCCATCGAGCTGAGGAAGGTAGCCAGATCCATTGCAGATTAGCGAGTACCTTTGAAGCTCACAGGTTGGGGTCCCAGTGCAGACCAGGAAACTCTGTATCAGCTTCTGCATTGGCATAAATTGGCCTAAATCCCTTCACTTTGGAGGATAATTAAAAATCAGTAGGTAGGTTCCAGGGTACACCTGGTTGCATTTAAAAACTCAGCTGAGACCCTGCAAGGGCTAATGTTGGAGACATTAGTCCTTTTTGGCATACAGAAAGCTTGCTGTTACACACTGCTCGCTCTGAAATCACCCTCCTGGCTTGTAACTCAAGGAGACAATTTCCTGGTGCAATCAGCTGCAGCAACCCATAATTAATTCAGCTCTTACTCTCCCCTGCATTTTGATGGCCATACACCAGGGAAGAGTTAGCCCATCTTTGGCTTTTTTACGCCAAAGAGTTTGGTGGGTGCCAAGCAAACCTGTTAGGAAGGTTAAAGCTGTAGCTCTGCATCAATACGTAGTGCTGACATCAAACGGGTCTCAAATACAGAGATGGGAAACAGGGAGGAGGAGCAGGTGGGAGGCAGGTGTTACCCATAGATGGGTGTAAAAGGATGAATGTGTCAGCAGTAGAGCACTGTTGAGCTAGGCCATATTGAACTGCATGAAAAGCCAAACAGAACAGCAGGGTTAGGGCTGGAGCACACATGTCCTCCTTGTATGGGTCATCCCTTCCACCAGCTGTGCTCCCAGGCACTCATGTGAGCCGATGAAGGTGAGATGGGAATGCTCAGGGAGGCCCAGAGATGAGGAGAGCAGCATGATCGTGGATGCTTTGCTGATGGAGAGCCTTGGTTGGAGGCCCCTGGCCAGGTTCAGGGGGAGCTTCCCCATAGCTGAGCCAGGATAGTTTGGTGGTAGCCAGAATCCACTTGCCTTTCCCCAGGAGGCAGAGCTGGAGCGCCTGGAGAGGGAGTTTGCCATTCAGTCCCAGATCACGGAGGCTGCCCGGCGCCTGGCGAGCGACCCGAACGTCAGTAAAAAGCTGAAGAAACAGAGGAAGACATCCTACCTGAACGCACTGAAGAAACTGCAGGAGATCGAAAATGCAATCAATGAGTACCGCATCAAATCTGGAAAGAAGCCAACTCAGAGAGCCTCCCTGATCATAGATGGTAAGTGGGACTTAGTGCCCATGGCATCACGGAAGGGTCTGTGGACGGCAGGGAGCAAAACTGAGGCACAGATTTCCCCTCCCTCCTCTTTCCTTTCCTGCCTGGAAGACTCTACGGGTGCTGGCAGTCTGGCTGTCCTCCCATACCAGCATGCTGTCAGATGGGTGTCTGGGCTGCATGCCGTGCATGAGGGATGCGCTGGTTCACAGCACAAGAAGCAGTGTCACACTGTAGATTATAAGCATGTCAGGAAAGCAGACTGTGACTCCTTTGTTCACCTATAAAATTGCTCTGTTAATGTCTCCTCTGGAGTGGTGCTGTACAAATGTAATTAATGTTAGCAGATTGGGGTGAGCTCTCTAGCTGAAAGGCATCTGAAATCAACGTGGTAGCAGCATCATTGCTGTGCTCAAATGCTTTTTTTCTTTTTCTTTTTTTTACAATGTAATTCTCAGGGCACTGTATGGTTTACTGGGTTGTTGATTGGTTTTTCATGAAATCCATTAACTTTCTGCTGTGGTTCTTTCCCCCTTGCTGATTTTGCCCTTTCCCTTTGACTTGCAGAGCTTTTCTCTCTGCCTTTGTAGCAGGAACTGAGATTAGAGCTGCTGTATTTGTGACCTGGGTACCAAGTTGCACCACAGTCAGGGATAAAGCCAGCCGTGAAGACACGGGATGGAGGAGGCAGCTCAAATGTGTGCACGCCAAAGACATGAGAGCTTCTCCTGCTGCTACAGAGGATGCTCAGAAAGTGTTTCCCTGAATTACACAAAACTGGTACCTAGCCTGAGCCTTTAGTTAGCAACAGGATGATCATTTTAAGAAGGCAGAGATCAAACTTGGTCCTTAAAGCCCAAGATACCAATCTCACTAATGGCATCATGCCATTTTGCATCCTCTGGGGATCTCAGCTCTCCCTTGTGACTCAGTCTTAATCCCCATTAATTGAAAAGAGTTAGCAGCTCCTTGAAAGGCAGTCTGCTAGTGAGAGACCTGGCCTGCAGCTCTGCCCTCTGAGACTGAGAGTGGGCTGAGTCAGCTGTTTATAGGAATCTTGCCTCTCAGTTATGTGAGGAAGAAGATGTGGGTGACTGCTTAAGGCTAAGACTCAGTGGATGAAGATCACAGTGCTGTTCAGCGCTCAGTCACTGTGATTCTCGGGACCATCTGACCACCTTTTTATTTTCTTCCCTTCAGAAGGAAACATTGCCAGTGAAGACAGCTCCCTCTCGGATGCCCTTGTTCTCGAGGATGGTATGTTGGCTGCTCTATGTTCTAAAGGAAAGGAAGGAAACAGGGAGGGATGTGTGAACTCCTGATTGACACTCAAAATGGAGGAACTGTTCTGAGTAATAATCCGCGCAAACATCCCAGTAGCAAAAACACTCAGTTTCCCCTGACTGCACCTTGTAGTCAGACATCAGGCCTGGAGCAGTGAGTATTGCTGTGGTTACTGCTCTGAATTCTTTCAAAAGACAGTCCCAGAATGCCCCCTTATTTTCTCTTAAGGTTTCAAGTGTTTTAACACATCACACACTCTTGTTGGCCATTCCCTCCCAAAATGGGATTGTCAGCTGGTGCACTTCTGAAAGTAGGGTCTTCAGGTTGCTCCTGAAAGCAACCAGGGGAAGCGGGCTAAGGAAGCAGGCTCTGGAGGTGTGATGGTGTCCCCTGGGGTTGTGCTGCCATTGGAGGTATCACACAGCCATCACCTCTCTCCGTTCTTCTCTTCACAGAGGATTCTCAGGTCACCAGCACAATATCCCCTCTCCAGTCCCCACACAAAGGACTCCCTCCCCGGCCACCCTTGCACAACAGGCCTCCTCCTCCACAGTCGCTGGAAGGCCTCCGCCAAATGCATTACCATCGCAATGACTATGACAAGTCCCCCATCAAACCCAAGATGTGGAGCGAGTCATCCTTGGATGAACCCTATGAGAAGGTCAAGAAACGCTCCTCACACAGTCATTCCAGGTAAGCCAGCTATCTTGAAGCTCCAGCACAGAGCTATCTTCTGCTTTCAGGAGGGATGGGTACCAGCCCTGTCAGAATTTACAAAGCCGTCCCTTACCAAAAGGAGACTTCTAGGTGTTTTGGCCAACAGGCATGTCATAAAAATAGGCTGCAGCCACATGACTGCTGCTTGGTATCTCAGTGTTATTTCAAAAAACATTTAGAAAGGAAGGATGGTGGATCATCCGAGGGCTTTGGCAGGGCTTGGCCTTGACCTCTGGCTGCTGCAGAAGCACAAGCTCTGGGACACAGCTGAGAGCAGCAGCTAACCCAACTCCTGCTGACCCCCGCAAGATCACAGGCACGTGCCTGAGATCTGGAAAGAGGCGTGGGAGCCCCTTCCCCAGATTCCTGCCCAGGAACTGAAGCAGGATGTTTGCTCTGCAGCAGTCACAAGCGGTTCCCCAGCACTGGGAGCTGTGCCGAGGCGGGAGGGAGCAGCTCGCTGCAGAACAGCCCTATCCGGAGCCTTCCCCACTGGAACTCCCAGTCCAGCATGCCATCGACTCCCGATCTACGCGTTCGCAGTCCACACTACGTCCACTCCACGCGGTAAGTCTTCCCGTCTCTGGTCTCACCTTGCTTACGCTGAAATAAATATTCTTTGCTTTATCCTTCCTCCAGGATATGAATTAATTCCCAGTTCTGGAAAGGACAGAAACCAGTCCTCTTCACGTAAGAGGCTCATGTGCTGTTGCCAGTAGGGAATCTCGCCTGAACTGAGATCTTGAAATCACTTCAGATAAACATGATCCTGCCCCTCATCTCTCCCTCAAAATAATCAAGCTTTTCTTCCGCTGGGACCTTTCATCTCAGGGACTGTTTACAGGCACTACAACCCCCGTGCCACTTTTAAAAGGGATGTGGTGCTACTGCTAAATGCTGCAGTAGATTCCTGCATGGATCCAGCTGGAGAGAACACGTTGTTTCCTGTCTGATACAAAATGTTCAGTAGTGTTAATTCTCTCTCATAGATAAAATGTTTGGATGTGTGTGATCTCATGTGGAGAGGGAGCTGTATAAAGCAATCCACCTGAGGATCCAGGTGGCAGTGGAGTAAGCCCACGGTTGACAGAGGAAAGAGCTGAAGTGTGTAAGGGAGGTGATTTGATGTGTATGGCCCAATTTGACTCTTAATTTTCAGCAGGATTTCTACAAACATTTCAGCTTCATTGCTGTTTTGCTCGTCTGGCAAACTCCATGGACACTGCGGGAAGCAGAGCTGAGCCAAAGCCATGTGCTGTTAGGTATCCTGCCCTAAGGGGTAGTGCTAACATCATTTAGCTCGGCATAAATCAGGAGTCATGCCAACACGTCTAACTCGGGCAGAGACTATATAAGGCATTAAGGCCCTGCGTTAAGTTTGTTACAAGTTTTTGGCTGGGAGTATCTTTCAAGCGTGCAATGTTTGTTAACAACGCAGCCGAGCTGTGTGAGAAATGAGCCTGGCACAGTGCTTGAGAAGTGGCCTTGACTGGGTAGGGGCCATTTGGGTGTTTGAAACAACCATTACTCAGTCTGTGGCTCATTCATGAGCTGCGTACCCTGGCCTTGGCTGTCCATCATGCGGGTGTGTGACTTGTCACGGGGTGTTCCTGCTCCCTGAACGGATGGCTGAAGCTCTCCAAACAGCCGGGGTAAATAGAGACCACCCAGACTTGGCTGTGAATTGAGCCTTGTTAACTTGCAATTTGGGGTGTCTGCCTGAACGGCTGTCACCCACTGACAGCCTTACACGTGCTACCCACAGCTGGGCCCCAGTAACACTTAGCTGCTTGACAGAGGTGACTTTTTTGAAGGCCTGTGGAGAAATCACTGCATTCTGGGCTAAGTATGGGCAGTCTGTCTGTCTGTCTCACACCAGGTGGATTGTACCTGTGCAGGGCATTCACAAGCCACTTGCAAGGGAATCCCACCACCTTTGAGGCTAAGGTCTCAGGATTTGCAGAGCTGGAGCAAGGTGAACCTGGTAGCACAGGGATGGTGCTGATTCAAACAGCTCTGCCACGGGGCCGCACCAGCAAAGCTGGGGCTTGAGGTCCCCAGGTTTTGCCTTCAGACTGGCTCTTTCCCAGGGTGGCAAGCCACGGAGGAATCAGGCTGGCCAAGGGTTTATGTCCCACATGGTGCTGCAGTCTGAATGCTGCCACCAAGGAGACTGGAGAGGAACAGGAACAGGACCTAATTGCCCCAAACCCTACAGCAGATAAGCAGGTTGCTTTGCAGGCAGCGTCCCTGTGCAGTGCTGGAGGGGTCCAGGTTTTCAGTGCCCTCAGATTCCTTTGCCTGTGAAGCTGGCCTTGTGTGCAGAAGGGGATGGGGAGTGTTTCGTCCTGTTGACTTACCAGCCTGGATTTTTTTCCTGGTACCTGCAGGTCAGTAGACATCAGCCCAACCAGACTGCACAGCTTAGCTCAGCACTTTAGACACCGGAGCTCCAGTTTGGAGTCACAAGGCAAGCTCCTCGGCTCAGAAAATGAGACAGGGAGCCCTGATTTCTACACCCCAAGGACTCGTAGCAGTAATGGCTCTGACCCCATGGATGACTGCTCTTCCTGCACCAGCCATTCCAGCTCTGAGCACTACTACCCAGCTCAGATGAACCCCAACTACTCCACCCTGGCAGAGGATTCCCCATCAAAAGCCAGAGAGCGGCAGCGGCAAAGGCACAAATCAGCGGGCAACCTGGTCTCTTCCAATTCAGGGAGTATGCCCAACCTGGCTGCAAGGAATGGGACAGGGCACCACCGTGTCTACCTGCACAGCCAGAGCCAGCCCTCCTCCCAGTACCGGATCAAAGAGTATCCACTGTACATCGAGGGCAGCTCCACACCCGTGGTGGTGCGGAGCCTGGAGAATGATCAGGAGGGACACTACAGCGTGAAAGCACAATTCAAAACCTCCAACTCCTACACAGCAGGGGGGATGTTTAAGGAGAACTGGCACGGGGATGAAGTGGACTCCGTCAGGCTTACCCCCTCCCGCTCCCAAATCATAAGGACTCCATCTCTGGGCAGGGAGGGCCATGAGAAAGGCTCGGGTAGGACTGCTGTGTCGGACGAGCTGCGACTCTGGTACCAGCGGTCCACGGCCTCCCACAAGGAGCACAGCCGCCTCTCGCACACGAGCTCCACTTCCTCAGACAGCAGCTCCCAGTACAGCACATCTTCGCAAAGCACCTTTGTGGCACACAGCCGGGTCACGAGAATGCCTCAGATGTGTAAAGCAACATCAGGTGAGAGATGGTCCCAGGCAAAGGGGTGGGAGGGAGGGGGGGCTTCATGCAGCCCGGATCTGTGCCAGGCATTACACCCCGGCTGGAGAGCAGTGCCAGACCGTAGCATTTTATCTGGCCTTCACATGCTGCTCACCGAGCCTGTAGGCATAACACTGGGGCGCAAGCCTTGTCCGAGACACTCACCGGGTGAGAATTTTTTTCCATGGAAATCATCACTTTGCAATGATGCGCTCAAAAGACAGAGGGACTGAAGCCCTGTTGTTGCCAGGTCTTTCCTCGCAGTGCAGTTGGGTTTGGGGTGATAGCACTAGGGGCCAGACGTGGAGAAACCGTGCGGGGGTCATTCTTAGTAATCACAGCGAGGGAGCGATGAAGCAAGCAGGGGCTCAGCACAGACTAGGACAATGCATGTCCTCAGTGAAACAGTAAAAGCATGAGAAAGGTTAAGTGGGGAACATCCCAGCCCCTCCACCCCCCCCACAAAAATGTTTGAGCGATGACGTCTTTGTGGACTGCTAAGACTTGGTTTTCCCATGCAGCTCCAGTAGCTGTGCTGATAATATCCTGAAATTCAGAGCACTTAAGTTTGTGCAGTATGTTGCCTTGCTGTCGTGTACAGAGCTTTGCGCTCCTCTGTGCTGTTAATATTAAATGGTAAGAAAACAGTCAAATTCATTAAACTGAGGCGGCTCCTATGTGTTACGAAACAGTCCAAGGTTAAATATTTACTGGCCATCAGTCACCGCTGGACAAGCCAGTTTGGATAGATCAAGGATTTTCTAAAAACCTGAATCCAGCCCTGCATGGACAGGATTGCTGGTTAAGTTTGCACCGTGCCCATCTCCCACCCTTCCACACGCCTCACCCGTGGCGTGGGAGACGGCATTGCTCCGGCCTCACTCGCCACAGGCCCTCGCAGCCTCCCTGAGCAGACCAGTGCATCGTCCACCCCGTGCTGGCTGTTGGCCTTCTGACATCCCAGCATGGCGCCCAGTCCACGGTGACCACTACGCTGACACCAGTGGGGCTCTTGCTGCCAACTCCAGCGTGGAGTCAGAGAGGCAGTTTGACACCAGGTTCCTTGTGGGCCGCCAACAGCTGCCCGAGAAGAGGCTGATTAATGTGTGATGCCAACATCCTGTGTCTCCGTATGAAAAAAATCTGTCTTGTCCCCTTTGATTAATGGGCATTTCTGTTGCACCCAGCAACAGAACATGCTTGAACACTGGAAAGCTTTGCCTTGCCTAGCTTTGGAAACTGTACCCATTCAGTTAGGTAATCTAGAAAGGAAAATGGTGGGGTTGGGGGGAGAACACCTGAAAACTGCTGTCAATCAATCCATTTTCCCACCCAGCTGGGTCTTTAAATCTAAACGTGCTATCTGGGCAGCACAGTGGTAAGTGCTCAGTAAGCACAGCTTGTCATGACCAGTTGGCAGCCTAGATTGGATTTGTGTTCAGAGTCAGTTCCCAGTTACAACTGTGGAAGGATACTGACCTCGGGGTTGTCGGCTCCGAGGAGCAGATTCAAATTTGGTTTTCTCTTGAAGTGTCACTTGGCAGTAGCTAAAGAATTTAACAGCACAGAAGGGGATGCCAGGTAGAAACATCCATCATTTTAGCTGATTAGCCCTAGCTGATAGGTCTGTTGGACTTCACGCTGTCCTTCAAAGAGTATAATACTTCTAGGCATATATTAAATTTGGAGGGTCAACTCTGTATGGACTTGAGGGTGAGGAAAGATCAGTTAGGTGGATTTCTTAGCTAGACTCTCACCAGGGAAACTCCCCTGAAAACCACTGACAATGGTACATTTTTAGTTCAGCTTGCTTCTGTCTTCATTGAAGTAAGATAAGCCTTCCTCTGATCCCATAAGTAGTAGAGTCAGCAAAGCCCAACTTCAGTTTATTGCAGATGCACTGTGAAAGGTAGTTGTAGCTTTTAAAATGTTCACAGCCATCTTCCTCCTTTGCACAGGAAGCAGCATACTTGTCCAGACTCTAGCCAGTGCCAGCTCTGGATCCTAGGGACACGGAGCATCTCCCATCACCCCGGGAAGCAGGAGGCTGAGCCTGACAGGCTGAGTTCCTCCAGTTCAGGTCCCACGGAGATACGCAACCAGGCCCTGCCAGTCCAGGCACCAGCAAAATCAATGAGCTTTCATGATGGGAGAGGTGCAGTGTTTCCCAGGCAGGCTCAGGAGAGTCCGGGTAGTTGTATTCAGCTGGAGGCTGGGCTGAAACAAAGCATTCCTTCAGAGCTGAGGACGGATCCATCCTGTGACATGCAGCAGCGTCAGCAGTAGGCCGGCTGCTCCTGTGCCACCTTTGGGCACAGCCATCCAGGAACAGGATGAGGTCTGACTCCCAGGCTGTGTTTACTCACAGCCAGACGTGTTTCTGCTGGTCCGACCAGCTGATGCTTCTGAACCACCCTGACCCTTGCGCCCTCATCTCACCAGTTATTTTTCTCCACCCTTTGGTTGTTTTTCAGCTGCCTTACCTCACAGCCAGAGGAGTTCAACACCATCAAGTGAACTAGCAGCCACGCCGCCAGGCAGTCCCCACCACATTCTCGCATGGCAGACCGGGTGAGTGTCTGCGGGATCAGGTTAGAGAATTCACCTCACTCAGTGCCAGTGAGAAAAACCTCCCTGCACACAAGCAAAGGGAGAGCACAGGTACGGGGAACATTTTCCAAGTGCTCCATAGCCTGCAACTGCACAGAACACTTCCAGCCTCCCACCCGTCCACTCATAGCAGTGGAGCTCTAGTTTAGGCTGACCAAGACATGGCCGTGCCATCCGTACCCAGCAGCACTGCTCCAAGCAGGGTCCCGGATCCACAGGGAAAGAAGCCTTGCAGGTTCTTCCTGCTCGGACAGTCTCCTTCCTCCAGTTTTCTGTATGTCGAAATAGCTGATCTTTTTTTCAGAAACCATCACGCTGGCTGTCTAGACCAAGGGGATCTTTGTTGTAAAGGCAAGGTTAGGTGCCTACCGTACTTGTGTGTGCAGCAACCACATTTTTTTGCTAGGTTTTCCCTAGCAATGTGTCTTAATGACTATTAAGGGCATCTTTTTTCAGCTACCAATAACTTACCGTGCTTCGCCAAAGCATGAGTGAGTCATTACATGCAGGTAGCCATTACTCATGAAACTATAGTAATTGGGTTCTTTGGCACCTCTTTGTGAGGCAGGGAGTTCCAGGAGTAAACAAAAATCCTTTTGCAAGCTCCCATGGGTATTCTCTACCAATCTCCTGTAATTCTGTCCTGCATGAAATAAAGATCATTTCCAGATCCAGTCTAACTCAGCACGTCCCAGATTTTTGCATGTAAATTGAGTTTGGTGAGATCAGTTAGAAAGTTTCAGACTATAGTCCTCAAAATACTGCAGGCCCTAGAGGAGAAAAACAGATACGATCCCCTGAGTTGTGAATTGGGACTGGTAACTTTGCAAACATTTCACTGTGCAGCCACTGGAAAATCTCATGCTCTTTAATTTCTTCTGGTCACCTATGACCAAGTTTGACCTCTGGTTTTACTCCAGCACTGCTCATGACTGGACTTTAAAATGGAGATGAGGAGAACCATAACCACAACCCCCCCTTAGGCCTACCTTGGGTTTTAAATTCACACATTTGACATCCAGCCTCACATGGCCTTTGCACGTGCTTCCAGCTTTAGAACAGGAGAATTTTGGTGGTTCCATTTCACAAAAAGTCAAGGGATCACAAGATAGGCAAAATGGCAGCTATCTTTACTGTACACTGAAATTTCCACTATTAAGGGTTTGAGTCTAGACTCAAATCTTAGCCTGAGTCTCCAACCCAGTCCTAATCCTGCAAATACCTCCATGATGATCAGAAGTAAAACTGGTGAGCAGCCAGCTGAGAAATCTGTCTGGAAAATCCCACCTTTTCTTATGTTTCCATTCACAAAAACTCCTGCACCTTGTCTCTCGTAGCAAAAATGCATCAAGCCAAATTCTCAGCCGGTGAAAGTGAAGTTATCTCGATTTATATCTTAGGCCCTGCACCAACAACCTGTGCAAAAAGAATTGGAGACAAATCAGCACTTATTTCATGCCTGAGCGTAACACCTAAGGCGTACGTATAAATACAGTAGGAGCAGATAAAAGTTTGCCATTAGATGCACAACACAAACTCCCCCAGTGCAGGAGCAGGCTGCACCCTCCCAGCACGACTCAAAAGATTGACAGTTCTCCCCAACATGTTTTTGTGTCACTAACTTTTTCTAAAGATGATTCACCAAGTTGTTTCCCCACTGGATTAATAAGCTCGTAACAATGTCTGTGTCACTTCTTTTCTTTAACATTTCCTCTCTCCTCTTTCCTCCTTTTTTGCTCTCCTTTGTTCAGAGAAGCAACAGACAACTCACCCACTATGGATGAGTCTCAGTCTCCAACCCACCAAAGTACTGATGAATAGAGGTATAGTAAGGGAACGTTTTGTTCTTTCATCCTTCTGCCTTACAGTCCGTGAACACAGTGCGAATAACTGGCATCCCGCTGTCCCAGAGGAGCAGTCCTTTTAATTGTGTGCCTGTTTGTTTGGCAACAAGGCTTCCTTCAGCTCTTGGAAGAACAACTTGAAAGCATCTCGAAGCCCTCTCTGTGCCTTTTCAGCAAGTCTGTGGCTGTGGCGCTTTCGCCTGTGAGAAAGGACTTTGGGCCAGCCCACTCTGCATTTGTGCAGAGGTTGAACAGGCACAGCGAGCAGGCGGAAGCGACAGATCTGTGGCTGGGGACGTTTCAAAGCAGTGTGGGCATAGTGCTGCGGGGAAAGTCTGGGAGCAGTGTGGCGGGGAGATGAGCTCGGGTAAACAGGGGCCTTGGGGGACCTGGACTGAGCTCCCGGCAGCGCTCCAGCCACGGCATCGAGCACCCCTTTCTCCTCCTCCCCTACCGCAGAGCAGAGCTGTGAAGCAGAGGCTGTTAGCAGCAGCGAGGTTTCATGGAACGAGGAGCAACCCTGGCCCTGTTCCTGTGGGAACACAGAGGGGGAAGGGTGGAGGGAAGAAAAAAAACCCTCAGAGTATTTCTATTTTAATTAAACCGCTGTCACTGTCTGACACTCTCATTTGAATCTACAACCATTCACAGCTGGCATCTGTCAAGTGTTTCAAGCCCAGCTTTCTAGAGATAACCCATAAACCTCCGTACTGCAGCACAGAGCTGGGAGATGAAAGGCTCTTTAACATGCAGATGGTGATGCCCTTGCTTAGGTTCCCCCCAGACACTGTCCCAGGGAAGCCAGGTGGAAAACAGGACAGAGGAAGCAGGAACTGCCGGGCTGCATCAGATGTGAGATCAGTCCTGCGAGGCAGGGAGGGAGCCGAGGAAGAAGTAGAAATCCCACAGTAAACAGACAGAAAATGCATCTCCCACTTTTGGCCTCAAAACAATCTCCAGTTTGGAAGTTGGTTAAAATCGAAGTGTGAGGGAGAGACATCAGTTCTGAATATTACTATGCAGATACAGCAGTCACTTTTGAAAATATCAACAAGATTTTGACCTCAGTGTTTTCCTTTGGCAAGGAGCTTTGCAGACTAAGCCAGGAGCTGACCCCGATCGTAGCTTCAAGCTAAATAGCAAAGAAAATTCCCATAAACTGTCTCATCTGCTCTGCGCAAGCAAACAAAAAGCCATGCAGCTTGTCAGGAGAGGTGCTACAAGATGAGGACTAGGCTATCTATTACAAAACACGGTCCTTTCCACATTGGACCTGCCACCCTCTCACTAGTCGCTTCCTAGCTCATCCCTGGACAGTCACGTAATGCTGGGATTGCCAGGGGATGCCCGAGCCTCTGCCCAGAGCAGAAGTGCTACAGGAAAGTACCACCACCCTCCTCCTTCCATGTTCCCACTAGGTACTACGGTCTATGGCCAGGAGAGCTGCTCCGCAGACTTGCTCCCTGGAGAGCATCCTACTAAAAATCTCTTTACTCCAGCTTACTACCAGGCAGGAAAGCAAGACAGAGCCCGTTAGGCAAGGCAGAGCACTGCTGCTGTACCCGGGGAGGGAAGAGGCCGCGCACAGAGAAAGCGGAGGCAGGCGCGGTACCACGGGTGGTGGGATGAACACAGCTGGTGGGGGTCGGCTACAAGCTCTTGCCCTCCAGCCGTCACTTTGCTTTCTTGTAGCGCATCCCGCCAGCAGCGGGCGGAAAGCACAGCGGCTCTGTCCGTTGCCGTTCCAGCATCCCGAACTTGGGGCACCCTGGCTGCGGAGAGGCTGCCGGAGCTGGGCTTTCTCCTGCCTCCTCGCAGCAGGCGGGTTGCTGGGGCGAACGGGACTGCCAGGCAAGAGCAAACCGGGTCAAAGCAGGGTCCTGTATGCTGAGCCCACCCCAAACGTCAGCTCTGGGGGTACCTGCAGATTGTAGCGGGGTCTGTGAATATCCTGTGTTCCTTCCCACCGGCAATACCATGTTTTACGCCCACGGTTGAACTTTCCAGGAGCCCTCGTTGTCCTAACAAAGTTTCCTTTCTCCTGCAGGAGCTACAATGATAGCTGTTTCCTGGATTCTCCCCTCTATCCAGAATTAGCAGATGTCCAGTGGTATGGGCAGGAAAAAGCCAAGCCTGGGACTCTAGTGTGAACCCTTGACCTCAAGTTAATCACATCAATGCCATTCTGAGATCACCTCACTGCCTCTCATTTGCCTTACCCAGATGCACTGTCACCCAGCACCAGCTTCAACTCTAAGCACTTTTCTCACGATGCAATTCAAGACATTTACAGAACGCTGGCCCTGAGACATCCACCGCGACAGCGACGGACCGCAGCGCATCCCATTGCCAGACTGGTGCACGTCCCTCCCATGGCCCGCAGGACAGTGGGTGCAGATGGGCAGCCATCTTAATAGTCAGTCGGCAATTTAGAAATTGATTTTCCTTTGAAACGATGGAAGCCCTTCAAGGCTTACATCAAATCTTACTGTTCTGCGGCATGTAACAGCAGAAAGATTTCCGTGACGTGCGATCTGAAGCCAACAGAGCATTAGTTTAAAGGCGGGGCAGGGGGGGAGGGTAAAATGGGACAGAGGCTGAGAAATGGATCTCATAGTCCTGAAAGCGCATCTGTTATGAAACAATAAAATCCCATCACTTCAAAGATGTGTCAGAGTCTCGCAATCAGATCTGCACTGCCAAAGATCGCCACATCGACATCGACATCGGCAGGATGAGTTTGCTCAGCAAGTTCTAGCTACAAGAACCTCTCTCATTTAACTCAATGGCAGACCCGACCACCTCCTGTAAAACGGCGCTTCCTTCTTCGCTTTGAGCCCACCTACACGCAAGCAAAATGATCCAACGTGCTGAAGACACACTGGAGGTCTGGGCTGGTATCACAGCATCGCTGTCTACAAGCTACTATTAAACTAGGCGAAGGTTTACAAAGGCATGATCTAAAGCAGAGGCAAGTACTGCTACTCACAGTATCTCTGTGGCTGGCACAGGTTGCACACCAATACATAGAGAGGTTGGGGTTGCGTTGGTTGTTTTTTAATGCTCTGATGAAGATAAAAATTGCCAAAAAACCTTTCTACAAACCCATACAGCCAATAAATTCTAATCAATTTCTGCACAAAGCGTTAAGGTGAAATCAAAGGGAAAGCACACGGCAATCGAATTGACACGGTAAAACTGCATTTACATATCTCTTCCACTCATCTTCCCTTCGTTAGCACCAGTGTAGCAAAGGGCTCGTCACCCAGAGTACTGCTGTGTGGGAGAACCGGTCTGTCGGGAAGCGGAAAGGCTCCGCAGCGGGGCTGAACAACCAGCAGACTAGGCAAATTTTCCCACTGCAAGAAGCGACCACAAGAAAGAGAAGCAACTAAATTAGGTGTTGGACACAAGCGAGAGCTGCCTGCTGATACCAAAAGGAATCGTGCGAGAGCGTCATGGAAGGAGCTGCAAGTTTACACATACTTTTGAGCAATGCTTTATACATGTCAAGCCATGGAACTTTAAAAAGGCCTCAAAGACACTTTTGTAACGAACAAACAAGTGCACAATCTAGGTGGATGTTGAAGCTGGCACGTCTAGTCTTCATTGCGGTGCTATGCTGTTTTTATTGCCACTAGATGGGGGGGGTACCCGGCCTTCCCCCGTTTGTGCGTGCAAACGATGATTTCCTATGGGAAAGGCATTAAAAGCAACGGCTGGAGGTGGTTACTTTGTGAAAAGCAGAAACTGGTTAGCTTTAGTTTAAGAAAAAAAAGAAAGAAAAAAAGTGCGAGTGTGTGTGCGTGTGTGTGTTCCAAGAATAACAATAGCATCTACCAGACAAAGTAGGGCAAAACGTTTAAAATTAAACACCGCGACTGGGGGGGCTGCCACACCTTTTTGCATTAAGATTGCTGGAAAACTGCATTCCAGGCTTTAAAAGAGAATGGGTTCTTCGTCACTAGGCTTGGAAAGATGATGGGGTTTCTGACAATTAATGCGAGCGACTTATGCGAATACTTTCCTGCAAGACGTACTAGAAACGTTCGCTTCCGTTCTCTGCGCTCGCCTGCTGTCCCGCATCGCTGGGAAGGCAGGGGAGGTGGCCTCGCGGAGATGAGGACAGTGATGGGCAGAAAGGCTGCTGTTTGTCCAGGGAAATCCACGGCAGAGCCAGGAAGGAAACTCTTTTCATGTCCACACGAGGCATAAATGAATTATCCCTCTTTAAAAAAAAAAAAGAGCATACTTTTTTATACTGGCAAGGGTTTTTAAAGGAAGCCATGCGAGCCTCGGGCTTCTGGACCCCCAGAAAGAATCACCACAGGAGCACCACCCCCGTGACAGCCATCGGAGCCTCGTAACGGATTGCTGGAAGAACAGGCAGCAGTGAGATTGCACCCTGTATCTGGTTGTGCAAAATGCTGTTTTCACCATCTCTTTGTGCTTTGGGGTCTTTAACGTGGGAATTATTTCAAGCTCCTAATTGGATTTTTAGCTGGATAAGAGGTAGTACTGATTAGTGACATACACTGATAAGATGCTGTAGCTAAAGTGAAAAGATTAAATAAGGACCAAATTAAGCAGCAGTAAGTAATTTAGCCCACGGATTTTTAGGGGCTCTGAGCAACTGTCTGTTTTCTTTTTAATTTCCTTGGTAAGTGGTTTTGGGTTGGGGTGGGGTTTTTTTTGTGTACCTTCTTTTAATTAAAAAGAATTCAACAACAGCGGCACTATGAGGCCTCTGGGCACTACAGGAAGAAACATTAATTCCTCCAAGACCAGATCTGCAGTTTTGCAGCAAAGGTT
>JAVKLA010000005.1:7790903-7824716 GCA_034782735.1 Sagittarius serpentarius | reverse complement strand
CCCCCCCCCCCCCCCCCCCCCCCCCCCCCCCCCCCCCCCCCCCAAGATGGTTAGCCTGAATTGCAGACAGGCTCGAGTAGAGAAAAAGCCTTCTAGAAACAGATTGAGTTTTGCTTTGTGTTCTGCTTTTCTGTTTTGCAATCAAGGCACACGTGAGCAGCCAGTCTGGTAGTAAAGACAGATTAAGTAAAACAGGTTTTACTGTTTAGCTCAATTCAATTAACACAAATGTACATAAAATGTTAATCATAGGAGATTAACATATTTAAGTATAACGCAGAGGGGTATATACATAGCTATTATATACAAGCACTTGACTACCAACTTAACCCCTCCTTTACTTTTTTATTTTTCAAGGCTCCATCTGACATAAAGCCACAATTGCGTTCTTAGTCTACATGTCCGACGCTCCCTCTGTTCAGCCAGGAGCCGAGTGTAGGGTCTGTGCACCGGGCCGCGCTGGGAGGCAGGGTTTATTTTTAAATGATATTATATGCAGTCGAGTGTTGAAAATGTTGAAACAGTCCAATTTGTTTTCACTCTGTATTAGTTTTAGTTTCAGGCATAGCCGATCCCCATTCAGGTGCTATCAGATGACCAGTTACTGCTTAGTTAATTAGATGTAAAGTTTTACATATATATTAATGTCAATAGTTTTATTACAAGTTGTGTAAAATGGACTCTCTAGTTTAAAGAAAAAAAAAAAGAAGAAAAAAAAATTAGGTCTCTCCTGAAATTGACTTTAGAGCATGGAAAATGATTTTACTGGATTCTGTTCAACTGTAATCAAGGAAAAAAATATGTATGTTGTAGAAAAAGTTGCAGAATGAAAAAAGATCTGCTTTTAATTTATTCTTTTTGTATTAAGAATTTGTATAGTTACCTTTACATTTTGCAAAACGGTGTTGTCAACACTTCCTTATTAAAGCATTTTCAAAATGAACCCGTGCAGTGGTCCGTCTTTTCAGGAGGGCGCAGCGCCTGGGGAGTCCTTACCCTGGCGACTGCACCACCACCTCCGCCAGACACTCGGTCCAGATGTGCGCGCAGCTGGCCAGGGTTTCTGGGAGGGACCCGCTCCTTTGCTGTCGGGGGGCCCAAGTGCAGGGAATGCTGGGCATCCCCCCCAAAAAGCCCGTCCCTTCGCCATCCCTTGGGGTTCAGCGCCGGCGCTCAGCAGATCCCTGCTCGCTTGAGCGGCGGGCTTGGGGGCAGCGACAGACGGTGTGACTCGCCTTCCCACCGCAGCAGGAAACAAAGTCGCGAAAATAACATTTACTTCCAACACACGTAACTTGGAATAACTAAAGTTAACGCTCCCTTATACGAATTGGCTGCCAAGGAGCCAGGAGGCTCTCTGCAGCGATGCCAAGGTCCGCAGGGGAGGCTCCAGCGCCAGCCAGCACGCTCACCCCTGCTGCTCCTAGGAACTGCCCGCTCCTTGCGTTAACCTCCCGAAGGAAAACCCGTCCTCCTGGTTTAATCTGTTGCGGAGGCAGCAGCATCGAGAACCCACCCCGACAGATCCTGCTCTAGCTCAGGAGGGGACTTCCCCGGCAGCCCGGGGCTAGGGATGCCGCTTAATATCGCCGTTTCCCTCCCCGCCGTGGGCAGCGGTGGCCCCCCCAGCCACCCAGCACCCCCTCCGAAACGGCCGGCAGTTTCCCACAGCCACGCGCTCTCCCCGTGGGACCTGTCTGCACTTCTCAGCACCCAGCGCAGTTGCTTCCCATTTATTTCCATTTATTCCCACTGTCCAGGGAGCTCCTTTCCACCCCGGCATCTCTTGTATCATCCACCGGATCCACTCCCCCTTCCTGCCACAGGGAGCCACCAGTGGCACCAACCCACAGCCAGGCGGCCACCCCCACCATCACCCCACATCGCTGTGTGGGGAACAACCTTGTGTAGCAAATCCCCAAAAGCGTTCGGGATGGGACAAAACGGCAACGATGAAATTTTTCGGACAGCCCCCTAACTCTGGGACTTTGGCTCAGGTTTGTTGCCGGTGGCTCCGATACTGCTGCAGGCACCTCTTCGAGCCCTACAACACACCAGGAGCAGTTCTCCTGACAGCCTGCTCCAGATCCAACACCGGCGCCGACACCCTTGCACCAGCCCTTGTGGAGGGCACCGTGTCCTGTACTCACCCCCAGGGCCGGGATTCGGGGGGGGGGGGGGGGCCCCTCTCCACCCCCTGAGGGGTGAAGCCATTTACATCTCAGCCAGGTTCATTCTTTGGGCAAGACTGGATCTATAATGGGAGATGATACGGCAGCTAGCAGGAGAGGAACCCTGTTCCTCAATCAAAATAAACTGATCCCAGATACATCTGCCCCAAGAGCCTTTCCAGCAGTACAAACAGCAAATAAGGAGTTAAAGGCATTTAACTACCATCAGGCATGACAGTACCCATACAAGTCCGACACCACGTCCTCTGAGAGCACCACCTCGCACAGCCCCTTCCACCGCCGGGCTGCAACTAACGACCAGCGGCACTAAAGTCCAAAAAATACCCCAGACATCGCTATGGTGAACGCATGACTTCATCCTAAGGCTACAAGTCTTCGGGTTCAGTGGAGTTATTTCCGCCTAATGCAAGAATTATCATCAGAAATAAACATCTGGAGAAGCCCAGAGGGAAAAGTCTAAATCGCTAAACTGAAACATACCCTCCCCACAAAAACTGTCAAGCAGTGTGGCAGCTGCGCCACACCCACTCGTCCCTAAACTAGGCTCGGGTGGGTTCTGGATTTTTTTTTGGCTAAAAGGCATTATTAACTATTTGATCATGGTCTGGTAGCTGTAATTTGGGGCCATCCAGCTGCAAAGAGCCTCCAACTGATGATGAAAAGCAGCTGCTGTAACAGCGTGTCCCCCGCTTGCGATCCCCCAAAGACTGAAGCTGGCTCTCACGTGCCGGACAGCTGGAAACTCTTACATAGACATGCCGTGAGAAAGGGCTTTTCAGTTCCTCGGTTCCCCGTGCAGTGCCATTCCACAAATTGCAAGGGGATAAAGTTCTTCCGTCATGGGATTCATTCAAGCAAAGCGGCTGTATTTCAGGGACTGTCAGCAAGGAGGCACATTGCTTAAATTACATTCTTTAAAACCTGATCAGACTAAAACATTCCAACCCCAAATTCACATCCCTACAGGAGGCGCATCCCCACTCAAACCGGTACTCAGGGTACCATTAAAACTCTCCTCAATAATTAGCTCTAAAGCAGGAGGGAAAAATCTATCTAATACTATTACAGATGCCCTAAGGAATCCAGTTCCCTCTAAAGCAGATGTTACAATGCTCCTTAAACCGTCCCCTGGCTACTCACTTGCGGCACTTTCCAGGGAAATTACAGCTCTTCTAAACGAGGGACAATATTGCCCCTCAATTATTTAAAGAGTTCAAAACTAAGGTCAGGACAAAGATTTAGAAACAGGTCAGGAAATCATCTGGATGTGGAGAGGGATAAAGTTGCGGTGTTATAAATGTTTCCTGTTGTAATAATGCCTCCAAAGAGTATCTGTATAGAGCACTGCACAAAAATCACCAGACACCACTGTTAATGAAACTCTTCCATGCTCCTGACATCTGCCCAGCTTCTCCCTGTCTATTCCCCACAGGCCCCTCCCAAGCGCTGGCTATGTCTCATCAGCCTCATTTTTAGTAGTTCTACACTGTTCAAGCTCTTGACATTTTCTCTGGGGTCAGACACTCCAGACTGAAAAACTCCTGTGTCCAAAGAGGCACTCCAGCATCCGGAGAGTCCCTAGAAGAACCTGAAGTTCTTCAAGATACTCCTCCAAGCTCACTGCCAGCACAAATCCCCCAGCATCGCGTCTCACTGTGCCACGGGACACTGTAAATACCCACAGGAGACGGGCAACTCCTTCAGAAGGCAGCACCGGTTCCTGCTCCACGCTTCTCGTCGAGGCGAGGACTCAGACAAACCAATACACTTGAATATTGACGCATTTCTTCGGGAAGTGGTTCTGCTCACGTTGTACCAGCCCTACGGCTGCAGCAGCTCAATGGTTACAAGTCCACAGCTCACGAATGCCAGATGTACCAGAAGACCTGCTGCCTCAGGGTAGTGGTAACAGGATAGCAGGTTCAAATACCTGCCTGAATGCCACCCCGGGCAGCCAGGACCAGAGCCTCCCCTCTCCACTGACTGCACAGAAAAGGCTTTTCCAGAGGCAGAGGAGCGTGCTCTGCATCAGCTCTCCTGGATCTGTGGGGCCAGACAGACGCCAGGCCTGGATTCTCACAAATGTGGGTAGCGGCAGTTATTAGCAGCCACTGCAACGATCAACAATCTGTTTGGAGCTTCACTGCAGGTCCTAGAAAGGCCTCCTTAAGAGAAGGACCTGTTAGTAGTGTTGCAGAGGTACTGCTGCTCTTGTAATTAAAAAAAGCGCATTATTTCAGCCTAAGACTTTCAACCTGCCCCACTAACAAAGTTCCAGTATTTCACTGTTTACGCAGAATTAGACATCATGGTTTCTGTGAGTTTCTTCGCCATTCCCAGTCAAGATGCACAATGGTAAAGATTTGCGGCTGCGAGAAATACTGTCTGTGGTCATGGGAGGTCCTAATTATTTTCTCTGCAATGCCCAGCAGACTGAAATTTTCTCCAGATGTATAAAAATGGGATTTGAAAGCCTCAAGAGCCATACAATTACTTCCCCCAAGCCCAGAAGGTTTATATTAAAACTGTCATTACAAAAAAAAAAAAAAAAAAAAAGAAAGAAAGAAAAAAAGCCAAATCAGATGCATTCAAGATCAAAAACTCTTTGCACTGAGGCTGGCTGTATTTTTCAAATACATAAACCATTTTTTTTTCCCTCCTGATAAATACCACATGAAAGATTAGCCATTAAAGTCTTCATATTTACAGAAATAACGAAGATTCAGATTCAACTGCTTCCCTCTAATCATCTCCCCACATCAGTCTCCAATGGGAAAGCAGCCAGAAAACTCCACATACGCTCCTTGCAGGGCTGAGTCTCACCTAAAGCTCTACGATACGGGAAACAGTTCAGTCTGTATGGTTCCCTGAGTGACAAATTGAAATAAAAGCAAGGGTCACGGTCATTGTCCCCTGGTCATTGTCCTGGTCATACCCTCTTCAAACCCCCTGCCTCTGCTGTATATTGGATGTGTTCAGCGTAAAGCATAGATTTAAAAAGAAATCTAAATAAATGGGGCTTGTAAAAAGGAAGCTGTAGAAAATCTGCTGCTTTATGCTTTTCCGCAAAGCCCACCCTAGGTTCCTGCTGGTGCTAAAGCACAAACTCGGTCTCTACAGTCCTCTCTGGGTCTTGGAGACCAAAATATGAGTCACGCCTTGGACACTGCAGAGCCTCATAAAGCGTTGTACTCCACACATTTCGATGGGTCTGTTGGGAAGTGCTTCTGGCAAATGGTCATGAGCCTCTTCAGCCCCTAGGAATTAACAAAACAAGGACAATTCTGTAATAAAACTGCAGCTGTCAAACAAACGTAACAGTCTACCGTATTTTTAAGCTTAACAAGAAGAATTCCAAACTGCTGATATTTTCGTTTGGTTTTTTTTTTTCCTATTTGGTTGTTTTTCCAGTTTTTAAGTTTTATGAATCTTTCTGTCTGTGAAGTGCCAAGTAATCTCCAATATTAGGAGTCTGCATAACCAAAGACACCACAGATTCAGTCCCTCATGACAGATTCACAGTAAAGGATCACAGTAATGCTGTAATCTCTCTTCACTGCCATGGGAGAAAACAACACTATCACAACAAAAGATATTTAAAAGAAACCTGAATATTAAAAGTAATTTGATAGAGCAAAAAGCAATTTCTGACACCAAAACAAGCTGCACACCTACAAGAACCACCAAACCATTTCTCTGGAGGAGAGATGTCATTCCTCCCCATGGTGGCACCACACCTGACCTACACCGTGGAGGCAAACTGAGAAAGTAATCGAGAAGAAAGGCAGCATGTCAACTTTTCTCTTCAGTTCTCTGAAGGCACTGATTGCCAAAAAACAACATGACAGAAACCCTGTGATTATTTTCTTTCAAGTCAAGCATAAAAGTCTAACAAAGAAAACCGCTATGGTGGTAGCGTAATTTAGCAGTGACATTGTACTCCAAGATGAAAAGATTCAACAGAGGATGCTTTGACCTTCTCAATACAGGCAAGTCTGGAAAATATGTCCTACCATAGCAACTCCTTGTTTGGTATGTTACAATCCCAAGTTTGTTGTAAATCAGAAACATGTTAGCTTGATGTGACTGCTGGGAGCACAGATAATATTCCATGCTTCAGTTTGAACCAGACTAGCTAAACAAGACCTGATATTTAAAACCAACACATGCATGTTTAAAGCCAAGTCTGTCTTGGTGCTTCAGTAAGTTCTGTATTTCAGAAGCACAGATGTGAAATTCACAGCAGGAAGATGAACATGAAGATTTCACTGACCAACACATGTAACCCCAAAAGCAGATAAGGGACAAACTGGGGAATTCCTAGACACTGTATCTTCCACAGGGCATGCTGAGAGATCAAGCAACGCTACAGACTAGAGATCTTTCTGCTAGAAGAGAGACAAATGGACACAGACGGCCAACTATCCACCAAAGCTGAAGAGGCAGCATTATGGCCATGCTGAGGCCCACAACAATCTTCCTTCAGAGTCCAAATTCCTTTTTTTAATGCAGACTAACAACAAAACCATTTGGTTTAACAGAAGCTATTTCATCCACTAAGTACTTCCAAGCAAGTATTACACTAAACTGAAGCCTGTCTCTGAAGATGCATAGTCCACATGACGATTTTCACCTTACAAAAGAATTGGTCACATTTAATTTCTTGGTGCTGTAAGTGCCTAGAGCTCCCTTTGACTTTAATGATATTTTCACGGGTTATGATATTAAAATCTACAGCTGGAGAGAAACCAAAGGTTATACTTGTAGCCCCAACACAAAGAGACTCAAGGTAGAAGGAGAAGTTGCATTTTACAAGCAATCCGCTTGCAGACATCTGCAGAAGTTGAAAAGCAACAGGAGTCTTTCTGCCACAGCAGCAAGATCCTGCCCAAAGCTCTGAACTCTGCGATGCTGTTCTGGAGGCTTCAGAGTTAAGCCAGGTCTTTATCTCAATGAAACTGCAACTGGCAAGACGTAAATACATTTAACAATGTAAGGAGGTAAGACTTGTTTCCTCAAACCTGTCCACCCTTTACACTGAAACATCAGAGAAGAAAAACACCACTGCCATTAATTCCACAAACAACAGAAGTTCATGACATGAGTATGAATATGCATAGGAGGAACTGAACGTGAAATTTTGAGCCCACACTGTTAAAAGAAAACACATTTGAAAAACACAGGCATTTATCTAGTTGCAGAAATAGTCAGAAGGACTGTATTTCACGGTATAAAATTCCACACATGATGTTAAAACCATGAGTTAAGCTGTGAAGGAGCTCAGGAGAATAAAGCATGTCTTCACAGCTACTTTGGTGTTTATACAGGATCACGATAGTTAAGACACAGAAAAACCCATTAGACGCCGTTCCTCGCCCAGCACTGAAGAGCCTTAGGGTCCAGGATGAGCTACCTACTAAAAGGATGTATGCTTGACCCAAACTAAGACAACTGTCCATTTCTAGGACCTTCTTAGCACATCGCCTGTACCTATGAAACCAGTATTACTCAAAGACCCCCTAACTTCAAAAGCAAAACTGTTGGATTTCCAAAGCTAATGTTACCTGAATATACTTCCTTTGAGTTTCATCGTTGAGAACATGGGCTACGTGCTTGGAGAAAATCTTTTCACGACCTGTTCGAGCGTGGATGCCAACCATAGTGACACCAATAGGCCAGGGAGCATTTCCAATAGCCATCTGAAGATAGGCATCGTTTGCCTGAAGGAATACAGTGCACGCACACTTAGCAAAATGGGAAGGGCATCAGAAAGCTGAGCATTTTTGCATTGCCAGATACACCACCACCACCTATTCCAGTCTCTCTGAATCAGTTTTCACTGCGCAACATTAACCAATTCTACAACACACCTTCCTAACACGATTCATGTTTATGCTGAACTCGGAGGGAAGCAAGGACTGTGGACTTTACCTACAGGGTGATGAAAGAAAGCACTGGGTAAGGCAATCTAATATTGACTAAAACTAAGTATTACTGGGACTATTTTCAACTCTGCCTTCTCAGGTTCCCATAAGCTTTTCTGCTGTAATCACCTTCACAACCCTTGCCGCTTTGGTTGCAGACTAGAACAGGGAGCCTGGCCGTAAGCGGAACCCACTGCAGGCCCACGTTGCGTGCGCAGAACTGAGGTCACCTGGTACGCAGGGGTGCGCTGGGGCCTGACAGCTCTGGAGGAGAGAAGCCAGCTTCCTAAGAGGCTGAGAACCAGCTCTCTACAAAACCGGGTTAAGTAAGCATATTTGTAACAATGTTTATGAACAGAGCAGTAGCAGCAAAAGAATCTGAAATTTCCTGATCAAGAGAGCAGACCCCGTTTGTTAACAAAGCTGTAGCAGACAACATCCCTGGGGAAGAACAGGGATAGAAATTGAAGGGAAAATGCGTAGAACGAAAGGGAGAAAGAAGAAGTACAGAGCTTACAAAAGCCATGACAACTGAGAACAGAAAGTGAGGGAGACAGACACATACATGCAGTTACAGAAACAGCTTCAAGGAGGACTTGGAGCAGGACATTCTGCCACTGTTAATGAGCAGCAACAAGACTCACTGATAAGGAGTTCATTTATCACCTCCCATTTAGAGACTAAACAATAAGTAGCAGCAATCATGACCAGTGGGTGCAGTTTCTTCCCGACTGGCACTGAGTAAACTGAGAGGTGAATAATGAACAAGGCAGGGGGTCACAGGCAGAGCTGAGAGTAAGCCTGAAGAAGGGACAGGACTTAGTCTTCACCCACGAGGCAGAATCTGAACAGCCTTAGTCCAATATCTACTTGATGACTTAAATATAGTTTTGTGATGAAACACAGTACGTGAACATGCAATTAAAGACCCTTCCAGGACTGTTACAACAGGGTTAATTAAGGTTGACTGGACAACTTGCATTCTGGCATTTGCTTACTGTCATATGTTGATTTCAAAATTTAAATATTTTGAGCATTTCATCTAACAAAGCAGTAAGAATTTGGGGTGGACAGTAGTATTCACTAGGCTGCACAAAGCAAAAAAGCACACAGGACAACAGCAGGCACAAAGAGACGAGTCTCTTAGGAAGCAAAATGGAAAAGGATAGGAGTATCTCTAAAAGCACAAGGCTCATTAGCCTAATTAAAAAAAAACCAAAACCAAAACTTCCAAATGTGTACTCAACCCCTCCCCCAAATCAGTCTGTGAAGTTTACATAAAGCCAAGCCCCTCCAGCAGACAAGAGCACAGCTGATGAACCCATGAGATATGCCACATTCCCGCACACTCACTGCTGGCTTTGGGAAGGCATTGGAAAGGGAATTTCAGCATAATAATGATGATGACCAAAAGAAAAAAAATGCCCAAAACCAAAACCCCACTATCATACATCCCACA
Organism: Sagittarius serpentarius; assembly: GCA_034782735.1. Lineage (NCBI taxonomy): Eukaryota > Metazoa > Chordata > Aves > Accipitriformes > Sagittariidae > Sagittarius > Sagittarius serpentarius. The sequence continues at coordinate 7,815,141 of JAVKLA010000005.1, read as the reverse complement.
CTTTTAGTTCTACTGTCAAATGATTTCGATTAAACTTACCTCAGGCCATCTGAAGTTTTTTCAATAACAAAAGCAGGTTTGCTTGCTTACTTGACAAATTATCCCAAGTCCTCACAAGAATAATAAGAAATACTAGAAATCTAAAGGCAAACCACGGCTTAATTTCCTCTGCATACACAAGCTGCTTAAGCAAATGCTATCAGTATTCGAGTTCCACTTCTGAAGGCAACTACAAACAAAACATAACACTGCCTTTGATCTTGTGTGCCAAAGTACTTCTGCCTCCTCCAGTAAGCAGACTTTGTCCAAAAAACTTTTCATTAACTTACCTCAACCTTACCAGGCCAGCTCATGTGAGCATAGCTAAAGAAAGGGACAGTGTCTCATATTCAATAACTCAGTTCACCTCAATTAATTCCTAATTAATCAACAACCTATTACTATTAATTCCATACCTTCATTTAACATTACAATATCAGGTTACCCATACAGTATTTCTCTGCAACTTAATATAACCATCTCTGAGAAAAATTCTATTCGTGCTTGCAAAGCTCTGCAGTTTCACCAACCTCAAAAGATCTTCTGACAGGCTGTGGATCAAACACTACCTGGAGCCTAACCTTTTACAGCCATTTTTCATTTTGCTTTAATATATGTTGTGTATATTTCCAGCTATGTATCTTCAAAATGCAAAAAAATGGGAAATGTTGAAGTAATAAACTCAGTCTATTGGAACCAGATAGCCTGAACATGCCGGAAGAGTGCAAACAAACATACCTTCACATATTCTCTCTGCAACATGAATTTAATAATGTCTGTTATTGATTCTTTGATGTCTGCAGGAAGTGTCTACAGGAGGGGGGGGAGGCCAAAAAAAAAAAAAAAAAAAAAGACATCTTTACTTCAGAATAGCAGCTCAGGAAAATCATCCTAGTCAGCATTTATACAAAGTTTAGCACCTACCCTAGCTTGAGGACTTTAACAAAGAAAAACATCTTTGTTATTTAGATGAAGGATCTGAAGCAACAGAGGTTAAGTGGTTACACATAGTAGCTAGTGGCAGTGCAAAACACAATCCCAATTCTCCACCATGTTTGCAACCCAGTGAACAGGTGATACATACAGCAACACCTGGAAAAGCAGTGGGTAGGCAGGAGAATTCACTGGTCAAGAAAAATAGGTCAGAACTGGGAGTCATGGGCTCCAGACACAGAAACTCTGACCAACTCACTTATCCTCTCTTCTTCAGTGAAGATAACATTACCTTAGGAAAGGGCACTAACCACTAGGTACTTTGAAAGCTATAGATAAAATAAGTCTTAAAGGATAGTGACATTTAAAAGTGATTCACCCTTTTCCGAAGTTTTCTGAACAGCGGCCTCAGGTACGATTCTGTCTGCTTTTGAGTGGCACTGTTCAGCTTCCCCTGTACGCCCCGTTTCACGTAGTCTTCTCTGGCATTCAGCTCCTTAGCCCAAACTCCAAGAAGAAACTGTGCGAGGAACAAGCAAATTTATGTCGTAGTGCCATCTAGTGACAACCACGGCAAAACAGACGGCAACAGTGGTTTAAGCCATCAAGGCAAAATGAGTTTTTCGGAGAAATCCAAATTAAAAAGGCAAGAAGCCTCTTTCAGAGGTATAAGCAAGGAGGGATATGAACAACCCTTCTACCACAAAAACATGTGGGCGAGGGAGGAGCACGTATAAAAAGGCATGTGCTAGGAAACAACAGTGTAGGTATCAGTGCTGGGAGGGAGGAGTGGGACATAAAAAGAGCGGAAATCGAAGTAGAATGCTGATGTTTCAGGATAACTTTTGAGAAAGAGCACAAGGAACAGTAAAAATCACAGCGAAAATTCAACACAACAGAAAGTAAACACGTCAAACGTACCTTCTCTCCACCCAGAAAACAATTTTTGAGCTTTCTTTGTTCGACTGCCCCACCCAAACTATATTAAAATGCCAACGTATCTGATGTACACAAATGAAACTTCAACTCTTGCTGTGACTTCTGATCATCACAATAGTTACAAAGGGACCATCTCAAGTGAGAGGCAATACAGGCTTCTTGACAGGAAACAAGGAAACAGTTTTCTACCGTCCACTTGAACCCATTTCCTCAGCAAAGCCAGTGGACTTCCTTTAAAATTCCCTTATTTCACGTAACAGTACCAGGTGACATTTCATTTCAGCTTGCACTGTTCCTGCGAAAGGGAGGTGGGGACTCCTCGGAAGTTTTTAATGCCACAGTAGTATATAGAAGCAACTACATACAACTGCCCCAATTATTAAATGGAAATCAAAACCCATATTTATTTTGTCTGGAAAAGTAGGACCCAATTTTGAAGAACGCTGCTCTCCCAACAGCTCTTTCCCAGGTCTAGCAGAAGTCCCTATTGTAACTAACCAAAGCTGTGGAGTGTAAAGCATTTAAAAAATCCCACATCTTAAGTAAGCATAATGCGTGAGGTTTTCTCTCCAAGCACCTGAAACTGTCCATTCTATTCACAAAATGTATCTGCGTGATAGAAAAAAAACATGACACAGCTAGAGAATAATTAACCTATTAGAGTTTGTTACCTTCAAAAACTTTGTTATGATGTCCATATCATAGTGATCATCACCCCGTCCTAAGGATTCTCCCAAAGCCTAGAACAGGAGAAAAAAAGGCAATTATTTCCACGTTGTCTAGAAGTTTGCTGCCACCACCACAGCAGAGCATGATTCACTGCATCCTAAACTGCAGTAAACTCCACCAGTAATCCAAAACACTAGTTAGGAAACAGAATGGAACAGCTATATGCACTACAGAGATTCATTAATGTATTAAAAACATTTAAGTCAAAAAGCCAATATGACTATTTCTGAAAAGTCAATGCAACAGTAATTTTTCATTAACTACTAAATTATTGGCATAATTAGCAGCTGTCTGACAGCACTGTATTAAGGGGAACTGTGGGTGCACTGCATTTTTTGAGATCCCCAAAGCCATCAATTAACCTGATTATTTTGTTAAGCTATTTCAATTCTCTAATGTACTGGGGCTTTTTACCATTTCATTTAATTGTAACTGTGAAATGGAGGGAACAAAACTGAAAAAAAAAAAAAACAACAAACAACCCACCACCAAAAAAACCCAGTAGTATGCTCCAATACTCTAGCTTCCTACCAAAACCTCAAACTGTTAATATTAACAGCAATTTTTAGAAACATTTTCCAGTAGGTATAGTTGGATTTATAATCTGTTTCTGTTGTCCTCACATTTCCAAAGTGAGTTTTATTTCAAAAATCTCCTAGATTTGCAACCCAATTGAGTGTAAGCCTTTATGCTCAAGGGAATGCAGTTAAAGTAGGATAAAATTCAGACTGCAGTGTTTTCAAACTTCTCAGAAAAAGATTACTTTCATGGCTCAAACTAAGCCTGCCCTACTACCCCAAAAAGGGAGTATTTTGAGAACTAACAGATCGATAAAATGCAGCCCCATTACAACTGGAATCCATTCTGGTACTACAGTTATTTTAAACCAGAACCCCTGGTACTCTAACAAAAAAGCCACAGACTATCTCCTAATAATAATGTATTCGTTTAAGCTTTCAGTTATAAATCAGATTATTTCTTAAACACACTTCTGGAGGGATGTTATGAAGATTAACTCCTGCAAAGAGTTTTGAAGATTAAGGGTAAAAATCTTCAGCTCAAGTTAATGTGCTTTGCAAAACATTACCCTAAAATACCAGGTTCTGAATGCATTTCATGGCACTCATTCTACACTCACTCACACAAATACCACGGTATTCTTCACAACACAGTAGCTATTTGCACTGAAGTTCCTGGGACACATTGTCTCTGCACTTCTTCTGTTTCCTGTGATCTGCCTACTTCTGATGTCCACTTTGGTTTTTGTCCTGCATGTTTTTATATCAAGCATTCTTTCTGTGTCTCTATTTTTCAGAGTCCATCTTTCTTGTATAGGGAAAATTAATTGGTACTAAGCTTATTACCCTCTCAAATACTCACTGGAAAGGCTTTAGAATTTATGACGAGGTAATGTATTTTTATCAAATTCTCTACTTCCAAACCCTGCAAAGGGAATCTTAACTGTATCACTTTCCTTGCAGGCAACTCCTGCCCCCTTCTTGATGAGGTGTTGCAAACAAAGACCACTTGAGTTTTCACATGTCTACTATAGGCACCCATGGTGCAACGCAAGTCTCAGAAACATAAATTTCTTAACTGAGCTTATTTAAGGATACTTCAGAATGCTTAAGTTAGATGTCGAAAACAAAATAACTTTGTCTAAACAATCCTGAAGATTTCTGACAATATAATCTACCCATCACATACTTCTAGTTCTTCAATTGTAGTATTCTCCTCATGGACTTTCAAGTCATTCTGTGAGTCATCATCTCCTGCTTCTTGGCCACCTACAATTTCGTTCAGGTACTGCTGGTCAATCTTGTCCAAAGCAGCCTTCAGGTCATTTCTGAGGCCCTAGAAAAGATAAGAAATGACTAATTTACAAAAAAACCTCAAGTAAATGAAAGCAGTTCAGTACTGTCACTGTGAACATCTAACTTCTGCTTAAGAAAAGCCAAATTCTGTAAAAACATGCATAGGGGTTTAGATTTGTTGTCTGAATTTAAACTGAATTCAAAGAACAATTTCTGGATTGCTTCAGCACTTAAAAAAAAGCAGGTGCATGAACTTCTGCAGAGTTCGTACCTATGAAAAAGACCTTTTACCATATTTTCACCAGAAAAGCATGGAGGACTGTATCCAGTACTTAACGGGAGCCTATAAACAGGAGGGGGAGCAACTTCTTACACAGAGAGTGATAGGACAAGGGGGGATGGTTTTAAACTAAAAGAGGGGACATACAGGTTAGGTATTAGGAGGAAATTCTTTACTCAGAGGGTGGTGAGGCACTGGAACAGGTTGCCCAGAGAGGTTGTGGATGCCCCAGCGCTGGAGGTGTTCAAGGCCAGGCTGGAAGAGGCCCTGGGCAGCCTCATCTAGTGGGTGGCCCACGGCAGGGGGGTTAGACTAGATGATCTTTAAGGTCCCTTCCAGCCCAAACCATTCTATGATTCTCTGAAAGTTAAGAGCTGCGTTTAAATAGAACAAGAAAGTCAGCTTAGTCACAGTTAGAGGACCTGCATTCTTGAGACATAAAATATAAAGCTTTATAAAGGAGCATGACATTTCTTACCCTGAGATAAATTCAGCCACTCCACTGAGAGTAGATATGCAGTTATTTCCCCTCTTCCATCATCATACTTGACTGCCTGGAGCATTTCTATTAATCATTTAGTAATCTAAAAATGTCTGAACCACAAACTGGTTACAGTGACTATCTACATTTTAAGCAACACGTAGCAACAGGAGTGACTGAAACACGTAACAGAAAACCAGCGCAATCCTATTTATGAGCTCACTTTTTCCTAATGCTCCTACTACTGTCGTCGATGTCACTGAAGGAGAAGCTTTCATTAGCAGAATTTATTTATTTTTTTTAAACCATTTAGACTTGAACAGGAAAAGGCTTTCCTTTTCTGGGCAGCCCCGGCAAAGATGTTTCAAACAATTCAGTTTGGCACAAATTAGGGAAGAAAATCCAAATCACTCTCTCAGCTGGGTTGCAAATTTGGTTAACAGTGAATGCAAAACAACCCCCAACTGCACCTCCTCACTTAACTGATGAATTCTTAAGACAAAAGTAATAAATCAGTTAACTGTATCTTTTAGTCATTTTTTGAATTGATGGCTACTTCAAAGGGAAGAGGGGAAGTTTCCATGACAAGTTATAGCTCCAGAATCAAGGGAATTGAAAAATTATTTACATGCCAGAAAGACAGGACGCAGTCCTCGTCTTACCTGTACCTTCTCAGAGATGTATATAATTGCAAACACAGGACAGTTTTAACAGCAAAGGACTGCCTTCTCTGCTGGTTAAAAAACAGCACAGACTGGGGTATTGCTGCCACCTGGGGGCCCCTTTTTCAACTGAAAAGGGCTTAGAAGGTTTCTAAGGTTGAACTGTCTAACAAAAGGAATTGTAATTGTGTACAAAACTATGACATTTAACATACTTTCTCAGGCAGTAAGTGAGACTGAGCAGGTATTTCTCTTTGCTCTGTACTACCCCTCCCTCCTGAAAATTAACAGTTATTGAAACTGATTTTTGGTAACTTTTATAGGGTTCCTCATTGGTTATCCCACTACAAATAAGTAACTAATAGCTAGCCAGTCTTACCTTGTTCACTTCAGGTGCAAGAATTTCTATCTTCCTCAGACGCTGAAATGCATCATAATCTGTTTCTCCAAATAGTCTGATCGGCTCACCTCTCTCTCGTAACCTCCTGATAACCTGAAAAGAATCAAAGCATTCCCTTAGGCAAACTCGTAAAGGAAGCAAAATAAAACCCAGGAGGACAGATTTATTTACTTTGCTTAGAATAACAAGCTGAGCTGGACCAGAGAGGAAATGGCAATATTTTAAGCAGCAGAAAAACGTTCCAGACACTTCACAATCTAAATATAAAATTCCCACGGTACTTCAGTGAAAGGTCATTCCAAATATTACCAATCTAAATTTTGCATAAAATCCCAAGGTGTTTAGTATAGCCTAACTTCTTCCTGCTCTGACTTGCTTAAGCAAATACACCAAAATCATCCCTCTGGCAGAGCTTAAAAACTGTTCTCAAAAATCACAAAAGAATTTGACGATAATCTCACTCACCTACCTTTCCAGTGCAATTAAAAATACTCCCTAACTAGACTGCAGGTTGTCCCAGCACATCTGCGAGACTGATTTGCTGAAAAATCTCATCCTTAAGCATCTGGCAAATATTAAGTCCCATAATCTAATGTGATAGTTACTTTAAAACTAGATATAACAGAGGCGTAACATCCTCCCTTGGCTGATTTGCAGTGTCATGGGCAGAGCCAAAAACTGAACTTTATTCTCCCAATTCCTTATCTCATGCATTGCTTCTAAATCTCTTTACACTTCCATTACTCATTTAGTATACCAAGCAATAGGCTTGATGTATGAATCACCATGCAATACTCTGGTGACCAAGAGAAGGGCTTACACTTCATTTCATGCCAGCACTTCGTTATAGCAATAGACTGGTTGGACAACAAGAAACTAAACGAACTGAGACATTAATTTTTTTATTCAGTTGAAGTGTCTTGCTGTATGTGGCAAGCATTTCACTTGCACATGTATCACAAAACCAGGGGTGGATAAAGTGCTCGCACAGCAACACGTAAACCTCGACCGAAACATGCACCAAGTAGATCAATACCAGCAAGACAGTGCGCATTACACAGGACATACAGACCAAACACAAAACCAACAGCCCACATTACAAGTCCTGTGATGCACTCCTGTAAAAAACAGTATCTTACAAAATTAAGGGGAAATGTGACATCCTTGGATGATTTCAGCTGAGAATTTCAGTATTTCCAGAATTTATTCTGTCCTTCCAAACTTCTTGCTTCAGGGTATAGACCTGTTTGTGAACTCACACTCACAGAGTATTTTTATCCTTAGAAGGGACAAAGAACACACCAGCTGCTCTGGCTTCAGGACTTTTTCTTCTAGAAACCAAGGTGAACTTGCAAAACTTAGTTTCTAAATTTGGGTTCACACCAATGAGCTACAAAGAAAAGAAGCTGGGGGAAAAAATCTTAGAAAAAACCAGCATGCTATTTTCAGTATTATCCTTGGATATTCAGGGTACAATCCCAGAAGTCAAGTGAAAGAGCTGTAAGATGTTACAGCACATCTGTGCAAATCCATATGACAGAGGCTCTACCTACCTGTACTTCCCTATTGGACAGCAGGTCCTTGATGAGCAAAGATGATCACTGTTAACTGTATAAAATAATAAGCCTGCCTTTTTACAAACTGGCATAAAAAAAATACACTTCACTATAAAGAGTAACCCTAACAAGAAATTTCAGATGCATTTGCTGTATAGTCAAGTAGTCTGTTTATGATGACTGATTTTACCTCCTGTCTGGAAAGGGTCATTGGTAACTTTTCTTCTGCCAGTTCGAGTTCCAGCACTGGATTTGATGAAGTCAGTGGCTTCTCCTCCTCCTCTTGCTGCTGTACCTACATTCAATAGACATAGTTACTAACGTGCCGATGCAAATAAACCCATACATTGATAGCAATGTAAAGATACAGGAACTCTAGAACACAGATTGTAATATGACAATATAAACGTTTACGTTCGTAGTTTTTATTGTCCAGAACTGAATTTAACAGAACAATAAAAGCTTTTAAAAGTACCAGTATTTAACTAACAGTTCTGCATCTTGCGGGAAGCAGTCTCTATAGCAAATGCAAAGGACAATTGCTAAAGTTTGGCAATCACTTTAGCAGGCAGGTGTCAGCACTGGTGCCAAAAATAGCAAATCCACCCTCTGCCTGTTGATTCCTGCCCCTGCTCTATCCTTACCCATGCAAAAGCATTTGCATCGCTGTGTGATGAACCAGATGGGGGAAATGATTCAAACAGAAAATAATCTGGCAAACACAAAGAAAGGTACTCTTCCCAGCCCACTTCACTTAATCTCCTCATCCAGCTCACCAGGCGTAGCACATGCATGGACACAAGGGCAGAAACGAAAACCCAAGGGCAGGGAGAGAGTGGGGCTGCTTCTTTTGGTGACAGTGTCAGCTTAAAATGTTTATTACCTACAGCTTCAGTGAGCTGAGTACAATTAGCAGTGATCCAAGGCTTCTACTGGGTCTTGAGAGGTGTTTGTTTAAGGTAACATCTTTTTAAGAAGATTGCCATAGTTTCTTGCGGGGTAAAAAAAAAAAAAAAAAAAAAAAAGACACCTACAACTCCTCATAGGGATCGAATCTCATTAACAACTCCTCTTAATCTAAACGAAGGTCCCTGAATCAAACAGAGCTTTCCTTCTTCATTACTCAGTGTTTTAATAATGCAAAACTACTCTTTGATCAAAGTAACTTTGAGACAGCAGTCATGTAACTACAGTTCCCTTTATAAGCTCAAATTTGACACTCCTGACAGCATGAGCAGATTGCTGTTGGCAATATTCCTATAATAAGGAAACATTTCCAGTACTCACTCAAATCTTGTTTTTTCCTAGATTCCTTATTAGAAATTATTTCCTTTCCATACTTGCTAAGAGGGAAATGTTCCACTTAATCCTACAGCACCCTGTAGCATTCTCCGTGCATGGGCAGTACATTGCCATTTCCAGTCTGTATTTGGGTTGATCAGTTTGAAGAATGCACTAGACAGATTTTTTTTTTTTAAACAAGTTTTTCTATTCTTTCAAGCCAATGTGCCAGTCTTGCACTCCGGTGTCAGTGTGACTCCATATGGATGTAAGGATCCACCCCTGTGACTCCAGCTATGGGATTCAGCCACAAATCTATATTCAGTACTATACTAGCAAACACAGAAATCACTCCTATAAACACAGGTGTTTGGAACGAGTAAGGTAAGAACAACCAAATCAATGCTTAACGCATAAAGGGAGGGGAAAAATAAAACTTCCATGAACGCAGAAAAGGGGGAATTGACAGGGGAGAGAAAATATGGAAGAACGATGTAAAAAAAATACATATAAAGAAATACACTCCCATGGCAGAAGGATACGTACAAATTTTAACTTACAAACACTCTTGAAATCATAAAGAGACAGCCGCATAGAGGGAAAAGTTTTGATCCGTTCTGTCAGCTGGACTCAAGTTACAAGCAATATCTTTACCACAGTTACTTTGGCTTCAGTGCTTTCTTTTTCAAGCAAGTCAAATTATTACAACTTATTAAATCTAAGCAAAGCAAAAACACACCTGAATTTAAAAAGAAATCAGTCTATATTCCACATCTTATTAATGTAGTAAAGATCAAATGCAGAAATCTGGGAGGCTCTAAAAAGGTAGGAAATTTAAAGCAGCAACTTATTTTAAAACCGTTTTCAGGGTTACATTACAAACCAAAACTGGTGCTGCAGCAGCACAGATAATGGCATTTTAACCACCATGTAAGGCTCTGAAAAACTCAAGCTAATGCTCAAAAAGCATCACGTAGTCATTTCCACTTGGAAGAGCAACTGGATTCACAGAACACTTTCTCGTGACTATATGCTGCATGTTCCAAGAATCGTTTTGGCACCAACGTTCAAATATTCTACAAACAGATCAAGGTTTCAGAATAAGTCACCAACTAGGTAAAGTTCAGTTGAAAACAAAGCCCTGTTTGGGCCCAGGAACAGCAAACAAGATTACGAGCCTCTGTCTTCCACAAGGGAACGCATACCCCCTCCCGTACACGTATAATCAGGCAGGCAGGCAGACACACACTTGGAAAAGGCAACAACATTCTCTCCATTTCAGTAAACCATTTCCCTGACACCATTACAAGGCAGATAAAGCCTTCCAGATCACTCATTTGTTGCAAAATGGACCCTAAGTTACCAATTGTTTTCTAATATTTTGCCAGCAAGAAAATAAATGCTGCTGTTGCACTCTTTCAATACTGGATGATTGACGGCCAAAACCCAGATACAAATATATACAGTATTAAAATTGGCAAACCTTTTTAATATGCATCCACGCTATACTGATTTCTTTTGGACATTTTGACAAGACCGTGAAAATTATCTGAATGGATAAAATTATCTGAATATATCCATTTTTTTCCGATGGGGGGGGGGGGGAAGGTGACTATATCAGATCCAGTGTTCATGCCTAACAGCACAATTTAAAAAGAAAGGAAGACAAGCTTTGATCCCAAGCCACTTCATGCTTTCCACAAAAAAAAAAAAAACAACAACAAAAAAGAAATAAAAGCCAAACCATAACACAAACTTAAGTAGCTGTATATCATGCATATCTTTTCCTGCATTGAAAATGGGTTTGGAAACTCATACCTCTCCAGGTGGCTTCTCATTTACAGGCTAATGTATAACATTAACAGATTGAACAAAGAACAACAATTATCATTACATTTTATTATCAACAGTATAAATATTGTTAGACTTCAAAGCAAACATACAAATTCCTCAAAAAACAACTACCATACCTTGTAGCCACATCTCTGAAAGTAGGCCTCCTCCTCTTTTTTAGCTAACTCACTGCGTTTGAAATATTTCTTATTTCCCTAAAAGAGAGAAAAACTGTTAAGAATTTAAAGTTTTGCATACTTGGGAAAAAATGGCTCAAGCTTCCTTACTTGATTTGGTGAATTCGGCTACATCCTTTCACAGAGATGGCTACATTGTCATGTAAAGGGAACTAGTTGGAAGCACCTCTGAAAATCATCAATATAGAGTGACTTTGCAGCGCATACGTATAAGCAGACTTAAAAGTACAATGCGTTCACCAGCACTTTAAAAAAACCACATTCTTTGCCATGTAAGGCCATGGTACTGGTTAGCGTAAAGCTTCACTTCAAATGTGCACAAGGCACAGGCTAGAGTGCAGGCAAGTTGTTTAAATAAACCATTCAAAACACATCATTTTACACCAAATCAAGGTGGCAAAAATCACCTTTGTACAGAGTATTTTGCAAGCCTGCTTGGTGCACCTATGTACTAATGTGTTTGATAAGACCTTCCAGGCACACAACAGCTGGCAACTGTGGACAATCTGAACCATTTCCCTTGATTAATATGCACGATTAATACGCGCTATTACTTCTTTCTTCATACTTTGCCTTCCTGACCTCCAACAGCGTCTGATCACAGCTCCCTACTTCAACCACTAATGCCAAAACCTAAACTCAGACATCCACGAAAGCGCTCTACTTCACTGCGGGTGTTTTTAAGCTAACACACCCGGCGCACACCCACACCTCTGCGACCCTGCTATTGCTGTGAACAGAGCACAGCAGTGGTGAGGAAGGGGATCCATCCACTCATCATTCACCAAAGGGGCCACAGATTTTTCTCATCTCTCAGTGCCTGAAATAAATAACTAAACCAGCTCCAACAGGCAAAGGCACGCAGCAAGGCCCTGAAGCCGGCCTGCTTCTGCGCCCGCAATGCTCCGGTGCCCCCAACCCCAGACTCCTCCCGACTCCTTCCCTCGTCCCACCCTGGGCCACTCCTGCTCCTCCTCCCCAACCGCCTCCCGGGCCGCCCCTGACCCTCCCAAATCCCACCCTGGGCAGCTCCGGATCCCCTTACCCGAGGCCCTGTCCCAGGCCGCTGCCTCCCCCCTGCCCCGGCCCCATCCCGGGCCGCTCCCGCCTCACCCCCGCCCCGGGCCTCCCTCCACCTTAGGCCGTTCCCGCCGCCCTCCCCTGGGCCCCACCCCGGCCGCCCTCACCCCCACGAGCTCCTTCTCCTCCAGCTGCTGCCGCTTCCGGCTGATCTCCCGCTTCAGGATGTCCATGGCGAACCCCCGCCGCCGCCGCCAACAACGACGACAACGACGACGACGGAAGTGGCCGAGCAAAACAATAGCGTCACTTCCGGACGGCCGCGCCGCGAGGCCGTGCGCGCGCAAGCGCAAGCGCCCCCTGGTGGCTGGGAGGCGGCGATAGTGCGCGATAGCGCGCGATAGTGTGACTGACTGTGCACAGGGGCAGCTGTGGCGGCTGGTCTCTGGGCGGGGGGGGGGGCGCGCAGGGCTGGTCAGCGGGCGCGGGGCGGGTCGCTGCCCCCGGGGATGGCGTGTGGGGTGTCGGGCGCTTCTCCCACGTAGCAGGCGACAGGACGAGAGGAAACGGCCTCAAGTTGCAGCAGGGGAGGTTTAGGTTGGATATTAGGAAAAATTTCTTCACCAAAAGGGCTGTCAAGCAGTGGAACAGGCTGCCCAGGGGAGCGGTTGAGTCACCGTCCCTGGAGGTACTTAGAAGACGCGTAGGTGTGGCGCTTAGGGACGTGGGTTTGTGGTGGACTTGGCAGTGCGAGGTTAACGGTTGGACTCGATGACCTTGAAGGCCTTTTCCAACCTAAACGATCCTCTGACTCTACGAGGCTGACCGCTGGCCCCAGGAGCGTGCGGGCCCGGCCGTGCCAGGGTGCGGCTGCCGCGCAGGAGGGCAGGATGCCTCCTCAGCTGCTCCCGGCACAGGCGTGCCCCTGCCTCCCGCCAGTTCACTTCGGGAGGCTTAACAACACCCCAAGGGAAATCAGAACTGTTTCACTGGCTCCGGGATGCCCTCAGGTGAAGCTACACCAGCGAACAGCGTTGGGTTGGATTGCAGGACACTCACAAGTACCCCAGCCCTTCCCCAGGTGCTGGTATTAAAAATCACCCGGGAGACGGGAAAGGCTTGTGCTCCCTGTCCCTCGTGCTGCCTGTGCAGCTGAGACAACGCGTTGGGATCTAACTGTGATGCCTGGTTTCTGCTTCCTTCAGGTCTAGGGGACTGAGGTAGGTGGTAGGGACTGAGCTCCTTCGTGTCTGTATCCTGGAAGTAAAAACTACTGCCTTTGTGAGCTTGAGTCCTTGTCACCAGGCATACGGCATTTGTGACGCAGGTAATAACACAAAGAAATCTTGTTTTGCTTATTTAGTTGGTTTTGTCCAGCAATTTCAATCCTGTGGCTTGTAAAGTCCAAGAGGTCCAGAAAAAGCTTTGAAGAATGAGTAACACCACCCAGTTCTCACTATGCTTAAATTCATAAGGGCTACGCCTTTGCTGGAAACGAAGGCCACCAAACAGTGACGACTGAAAGTCACTGTAACTTTAGCTCCTCCATTTGGCTTGGGAGCAGCCTGTTTCCTCTAGCCTCATGCTACGGCACACAGCAGCTTCTGCCTCCCTAGGTCCTTCCAGGTTGGTTTTTTTTCACCTTTAGGTCCTCCCAGATTTTTTCTTTGCCTTTCCCCGTTGTAAGTTCCATTGCTCCAGTAGCTATTTTGGAGGGTTGTAACTGCAACTGGCTTTTCACCTATGTTAGATAATCTGAGCTGTGTGCTGTGGCTCACTCTTGCAGAAAATGACCCATTGGTTTAAGAATGTTGTTTAAACCCAGGCTGGAGGGGTATGGATTTAGAAATCATGCCCTGCTTTACCTCGGGCTTGAATGCAATTGCTTTGCAATGAGGAAGCAGGAACAGTCCTCCTACGCTTTTTCATAGTTCTTCTAAAAGGAAATTATTTCACATCTGAGAGTGAAAGGATCCAAGAAGATCTCAACAGAGAGGCCCAGGGGGATGTGCCCACGCTTGGGTAAAGGTGTAAATTGGGAGGCTGTAGGAATACTCTGTAGTGGACTTAATGGCAAATGAATCTGGATGCTTGTGTCTGAGTGCCAGCTGCCCCCCTCAGTTCACTATAGCGTAGACATAATCTTAGACCTTGCTTCATTTCCTGCTCCAGTTTGACATAGCTCAATTAGAGACAGTACGAAATGAAGGAGGAAAGCCAACTCACACACAGTATTCACAAGAGTGATGCAGTTACTGTGAGGTGACACCTAGACCAAGATCTCCCAGTTCATAAAAATCAAAACAAACCAACAAGGTGGTAGAGACGGGTACAATGGACAAGGAAAGTAGCTGAACAGTTTATGTTGGTAAAACAACTTTGGCTAGGTTTGAAATTAATGCTGTACCTCTAAAAGGTGTCTAAAATTTCACTAATGGTGACACAACCTTCCACAATTGATTTGGTGCCCTTCTTCCAGTAGTCCTGGTTCTGTGCTCTCTTGCCTCCAAATCAAAGCATCCTTTAATGTAAATCCCCTCTGTGATCAAGACAGTTGTCTTGTCCTGTGGAAAAGAAGTGGCAATCTACAAAGTACAACATCTCCCAAAAGAGTTACTGTTTGTATGCAGATATTTGTATATGTTGGCTCTGTGTTTCTGAGGGCATTCGCTAACATCTCCCTGAAGAAGGAAAGGGTGGTGGTGGGGGAAATATTTGGTGTCATCCATCTCCTCAAGATTTCTCTTTTTGAAGAGATTAGAAAATCTTCTGATGTGTAAAAAGTGGTGGTATCTTCTTTTTCTTTCACTGGCAACTCATGAGGAGATCCACGCCAGCTTGCTTTCTGATTTCCAGGATGGCAAATCTCTTTGACTCCCCTTTGGCTTGGGGTCAGGGCAACATTTTCTGAGGGACATGAATGGTTGAGACGGTTGGGTCAGGACTCTCCTGGACTCTGTTCAAATCCTCTGTTCCTCGGAACGTTTTCCTGAGGGTGTATCTATGCTGACAATTCGTTACAGTCCTCGCCTGCTTCGCTACAGATCGGTCGTCCTTTGACTGTCTCCATTCACACGTGCTACTTGGTTGTAGGGTGGATATCTGGAGCACCGCTTGCCGGACAAACTCATGGTGCATGAAAGCTCATACTGTCAGCGCTGCTCCTTGCACCACGCAATGGAAACTGTTCCTCCACACTGCAAAAGGGTTTCTCCAAGTCTCCGTTGCTCCAAGGAGCCCTTAGACTGTGGAAACTGCTTCGCAGTGTGTTATGAAAGCAGACAATTCCTTCCCTGTGCCAGTCCCTCATCCATGCAATGATCCTTTTGATGACATCAGGGCATAAAATATTTTTAACGTGAAATGGGTGCTTTTCCAAGTATTTCAAACTTTCAATTTATCATATACAGCATTACTCTACTCATTAGAGTCAATTAGAACACTGCAATAAATCCTTAGCTATTTGTTTTCTACTGCTCCTGTTTTGCTTTTCAGGGCAATACTGCTGGTTCGGTACCACAATGGCTGGGTATTTCTATCTAACATGCGATTAATAAATATTATATTTCCTGTCAGGGCTGTAGCTGGGCCGTTAAGCTCTCCCAAAACCACTTGCAGTGTCTTGAGAGCTCACTGCAACTGAGCTTTGTCTGGAAGCATTAATGTTACCTGTGTTTTTCCTAGATCCAGCTTTCCGCAGACCTCTGGAACAACCCCACAGAGTTAACCGCAAAGCTACTTTGAAGTAATTCTCTTCACAGCATTCCATATGAAATCAAGATTGAAAAGGGAAATCTAGAAGTTACTCAAATTCTTGGAACATTCATAAGAGCCTTGTAAGTAATACAAATACAAGCTTAAAACATACACGAGGTGTTTCATTCCAGTTTCTTGATGATTAAGTGATTGCTCAGCTTTAGCTGCCGCAAACCAAATGTCAACTTACAGGAAGATTATGGAAGGCAGTCAGAAGTACATTGTTTCACTCAAACAACCCAGATGTCATCTGTTTGCTGAAGTGGTAAAGCTGATCAGAACGATTTTGGTTGAGCTCAGTTGTTGTATTCAGTTTATATTTAGCTGTTTTCAGGTTGTATTCAATACTTCATGGGTATCCAGTTTCACTTTTCTATTTGATATTAAAACAGGGAAGAACCCCAGCTCAGCCAGCGTATGCCTTCACTTGCGCACAGGAAGCAGAACTGATGCCTTACAGCTGACCAAGATTGCAGAAGAAGTAATTTTCAAGTAACGCAGGGCACAGATCACTCTTAGAAACCTTTTTCACATAGGTACACGGTTCCTTTTATTCATCTTCAAAATACTATAACAAAAAAGACATTTGATAAAATTGCCTTTATACCATGACTAAATATGTCCACTGCTGGCAAAGTGAGCTCCATGTCCAGTCTCACCCTTTTCTTCATTTATTGAAGCAGTCTTTAACTTTTTGGAAGGGATTAACCCATCCAGTTCCCCATTGTTTGCCCCCACATTTATTTTGTTTACAGGTATCTCCGGCTTGTCACACCCACAGGTCACCTCCACGTGCGTGACAATTTGCTCTAAGCAGGCATGGTAGCACTTCTGCTAAGGTTTGCAGATTGCACTTGCCTACAATTCTTGCATTGCGGATGTGCCCATCCCCTCCATTTAGTGAATTTAAGCCACTCATACTAGGCTTGCTATTTCTTATTTACCTTTCAGAACTGCCTAAACAGTAGCGCCCAATCTCCAGGAGGTCACAGACTGAGAAACATTCAGCCAGAGGGAAGATCGAGGAACAAGTGGAGGGTAGTGCTCCACCACAGATGTCCAAAAGCCACTCTCAAAGATAAGGAAAGCTTAAAGGTGAGGCGATGGCAGAAAAAAGTTCCCAGCGTTTCTAACAAACAGAAGTCTTCAAAAGGGTATGACATCTGTGCATCGTTAGGGGTAAAAGAAGCAGGTGGCATTTTAATTCAGTTTGTTTTGCTTCTTAAAGTATCACTTGGTTTGTTCTCATGGTAAGTCAACCCCTACAGTGCCTGTCTGCCAGGACAGACCTCTGTAATGCACTGTTAAAATATTTGGGAAAGTAGTGACATCCTCATGGATGTTACTGGTTAGTAAGGCTAGCATGGCTTTTGGAAACATGCTTGAAATAACTGTTTGAATTACAATTATCATCTGGTTTTGATAAAGGAATATTTAGATGAATTGTTTAGGTTGTGTAAAGGATGCATGGGTCAATTCCTATCCCAGCAGCTTTATTATCTACAAAATTGAGGTGGTGTAAAAACTCACTATTGCTTCTAAAACGGTTTACATCTAGGAAAGCTAATTATTGCAAAACTGGCTGGTACGAGAGAGATCTGAGGAAAATTTTGTTGTTTCAGGAAACCGTATTGGTAACTCGGTTTATGGCACTATGTCATCAGAGCCCCTTATGAATCAGTCCTAAGATGTCACTAGGGATACCGTGCTCTTTTGTCAGCAGTGGCCATTTGTGACTTTTAAAGAATTCAAAACACCTCGCAGGAAAATGATCACACTGCTTTTTCTTTTTTTTTTTTTGTTGATATTCTATAGATGTTCTTGCTAGTACTTCAGCAGTACGGGACAAATGACGTTAAGCAGGGAACACACATACTCTCAGCATCAGTCTGCTGCTTGGGCATCTGTAGTGCAAACTCCTTCCAGGAAAGATGCACTAACAGGACTAATCCCTGCAAATGCAGACTGGTTTGTCAAATTCCATGCACTGAGGTTTAGATCCATACAGTTGTCTCTCTCCTCAACCTTCCCCAAAGCAAGGTCTACACTTCACAACCCTCGCTTTTGAGACATTTTAGCTGTATTCAGATTATAGGTGAATAAACGTAACAGGTACCCCCCCAAACGCCAAATAGATCTCACTGGATGGTAGAAAAGCTCATAAAACCATCCAATTTTCTTCTATTTTTATGTGCACAGAAGATAAATGGTTGAGTGTAAAGTATTGTACTTTTGAGTTCGTTAGCTTCTATTCAACCCGGGCAAGAAATCTCTCAAAGTTGTTGCTAAATGATCGTACTTCTGTGTTGTCAGTTTGATCCCCACAGGATGTGTCCATCTCAGAGAAAATACCCGTTCAGGTGCATTGGCTGCCTCAGCAGAGAGGTCAAGGATTAAATGGGTGATGGAGTCTTCAGTATCTACACATCTCTGAGGGTAAATCCAGGGGGGAGCACAGTAATGAAAATGCTGCTGCATATATCTTACTGCTGAATAAAAGCATCATTTTCAAATGTTGTCAGTCTCCAGCCTGACACAGATATTAAATTCACATAATCTCTCTTTAAAAAGTGCATGTGTGAGTAGATTTTGAATGACATTGTAGCTTGCAATGAAATTTCATATTTTAGAACTGAAAAGCAGGCAGGTGGTTACGAACATGTCTTAAGCTATTTCTCCAGCCTGAAATCTAAGTACTGTTTGAAAACATTCAGGGAAATAGAACATCTTAGTAGGAGCCGCAGCAACTTTTCATGAATTTATTTTAGCTTGCATCAGTATTCTGAGCTACAGGGATTATAATTTAGTAGAGAGACTCTCATTGGGAGAGGGGATTGAAGGCATTGAGGCAGCAGCCCTGTGAGTTGACGGGGGTGCTAATATAGCCACGGCAGAAGTTTAGAGAGCAGATCAGAGCAGCTGGGTGGGCTGATAGAGAGGATCAGGACAGCCCAGAGGAGCAGTAAGAGGATCCAAATAAGTGGATTAGTAGCATACCAAAGCACACATTACTTTTAGTTTTCAAACTCCCATTGATTTTAGTGCAAGTGCATTTACTAATGTATGGCAGGAGAAACACAAGAGGATCCAGGCAGAATTGAGACACAGAGAGCAGCTCCCTGTGGCAGGCTGGAAACGGCAAGAAGGCTGGGCTGGGGAGGCACAGCATAATGTCCCCACACCAGACTCAGTCAGGACTTAAAGGAGGATGGCTGTTGTCTGGGCTTCTTCATCCCACAGCCTCAAGGAGCTGTCTAACATGGCTAAATGCTATTGCTGCTGCAGCTGATTCTGCATCCATTTATCGTCTGTAGCCCCAGTGACTCTTTCCGTGGCTGCACTCTCACATCTGCCTTCAGCTGCTGTGACTGAAGCAAATTGACACAAAAATGCAGGTATGATTAGTAGCATAACCCTCTGTGAACTCTTCCTACCAGGGGAGTCACTGGGCTGCTGGACCCTGAGCTGAGCTTGCCGCAATTTGTGCTGGTAGCGTTCATCAGAAATGGGACTGCTTACCCTGGCTGTGCTCATGCTCTTATGATTAACACTGACTCCCACACTACCCAAAGCTCAAACATGCCCTTACCTAGAATGCCAGCCTGGCTTTACACTTCATCTCTTTAGACAAAGATGGTAGCGATGCAAAGACACATCCAGACTAAGATTTCTAAGCACTATTACTCTTTATATAGCACAAACCCCAAAGTTCTAGGCAAAATAATGAGCCCTGCTCACATTGTCCTCAGTTCCCTTGAAGCATCTTGGGTTGTTAAGTGGGAGGCAGGGCAAAATTCGTGCAGCTTATGATTTCTCCATGTTGCAGAGAAGCACAGGACATGCAAGTATGTGGACAGACATTTTTCCTCTTCTACGTTAGCTTTCATAAAAGCATTGTCGAGACCTTTTCTTCTTTGTCCTCCAACCACATCTGTTGCTTAGACACCTTGGTCTCCCCACCAATTCTTCCCAGAATTCGAATCCAAAACCTGTTTTGTCCTAGGGAATTGTTAATACCTTAATATCCAATTATCCTGTAAGTATTTGATCAGAGTGGTGACTATCAAACTTTGACTCTTAGCCTATACTGCCCTTCCTTGCAGTCTTAGGCCAAGCTACACATTGAATGACAGCGGGGAGGAAAAGCCCAGCCTTACAGTCAAATTGGAGTTTGCATTCTGATACAGAAATATACAGAGGGTTTGTAACTGCACACACAAAGAACACTTTGTACATAGCTTCAGTTATATTCTTTATTGTTGAAACAGTTCTGGAATGTTTTGGTCTCCCTGAGCTGGCAAACAGATGAAAACATTCGTCCGTCCTGTAGTTTGTTCTTTTGAATTTGTGTGAGGAAGATTAAGAAGCAGCAGAATGGACAAGAAGCCATTTCAAAATAGTGTCCTGAAGGAAAAACAGAGTAAGCATAGAGACATAGTAAGATGTCAAGTACTGTAACTGAAAAGGTACAGGAAAAACTTGAGGGGGATCAGAAAACAAGTTAAACTGCACTCCTAGCTTGAGACTTCTTCAGGACATCCAGAAACCTACCTCTGTAATGACCTAGTCCTTGGACACGCCAACATGAAAGGGAAGGCTTGTAGTAAGACAGCACAGCATCAACGTGACCTACTGTCAAGTCGGGAGCTGAGAAAAAGCATTGCCTATGTATTTTGTATGACCACAAAAACATCACTGGAAACCTGCAAGGGGAAAACATTACAATTCATAAAATCCTCAAGGACATTCACTACACATAACTCTCCAAAATAGCTAATTTATTAACCTGTCACCTATACAGCTTCTGATCTCCAATTTACCTCTACACCCTTCTCCTGCTTCCTAATACCGCACTGAACTTCTTCAGGCTCCAAGACAAGTAGTAATCATGGCGCTATTAATGTGACAGTCGGCAGCCTCTTCCTACTTCACCCGGCCTCACATGGATTCCTTGACATTAGACATGAAGCCTCAGATCAAATCATCAAGTTTGTGAGACTTTTTTCAGTATAATTTTTCCAACTGAAAAGCTGAAGGCGCTCTTAGTACACCCGTATAATTCTGCTCAGCTCTAGGATTCTTCAGTCTTCTTTGTTCTACACCATCCTACTCTCTGAATAATCATCAAAATATTGTAATTAACTGGACACACCTGTGAGCGTGGAAGCAAAGAAGTAGTCTGGGACATCCTGATGTGAAGAGCACTGCTGCTGTTAATACTGAAGTATTACTGGATTAATTATATTTAATTGGTTAGCTCATGATCCAGCACCTGAAAGGGAAAAAAAAAAGCATTTTACACACCAGAAAATTGTTGGGAAAATTAGTATCAGTTAGAATGGAGAAGGGATATTTTGAAAGTAACACGCAGCATAATAAAATGGTAACTAGGAAATAGTGATGATCATACGGACTTGGGATGTGTTGCAAGATAAAGCCCTTATTTAGTTGGCTAATTTCATGGCATTTTGAAAAACACATTACTCAATTAATGGTTTGATTGAGGAAATACTTTGCAACTATTCATGAATATATACAAAATGCTCTGAATTTTCCATATTTTCACCAGAAAAAAGGAACTATGGGTTCTTGATATGTAATCATAACAATCCGATACTGAGATATTAACAGAAATAGAAGATGAAATTAAAAGCTGACTGCCCCTCGGAGCCAGTGCACTTTATCCTAAGTCACTTGGCTGCCACAGTGGTGCAGCCGGCGACTATCTAGGGTGACACAAGGCAGCCATTCTAATGGAATAAAGACGACTTTCATCTCCGGGTTTCTCCAGCTAGAATAATGAGATGGTGGCCCGTGACAAATGAGCAGATGGTCCGAGCCCAGTTGTAGGTTACCCACCCCAAACTGCCCCACAACAGGCTCCCAACTTACTGTACACGGGAGACTTTGAGTTCTTGAAGTAGGTTTTTTTTTTAAGTCACGGCTGATAAACATAAGCAGTACAGGACGGGAAGCTTGGTTTTCAGCTAACGGATCCTCCTACATGTTGTGTGGATAACTAGAAGACTTTGACCTAAAGTCACCTCGCCCTAGTTTCTAATTCACTTCTATGCAGATGAGATGACAGGATCCGGTGCTAGGTTTCCAAACTGCCCAATATTTTCATAAATGAAAATCGCAAGATTTACTCCTCTGAGTAACCATAATTAGGTTTGCTTATTCTGCAGGTAGAAAAGAATGACTCTCTTTAATTCACATGGAGCAAAATGAGAAATACTAACAAAAAAGTGGATTTGCTAACTCTCGTAAAAATGTTACTTGAAAGTGCAGTGTGCAGCATTCAGACTGAAATGTCATTTCAAATCATGAGTGCCCCTTTAAGCAAAAAAATCCAACACAGAGAAGGAAGAACTAAAAAGGAGAAAGAGAGCAGCTGATAAAACGCTGCCATCACTTTTTCGTAAATTATACCCCAAAATGTTTCACAAAATTGACTAACGGAGGAAAACAGAAAAGAGCTTTTTATTTTTGTAGCACATTCCTTTGGCAAATGCAGGATAAAGCCTATCATGTGAGTTGAACAGTAAATGATGGCCTTATGCTTTATAAAAAGTCTCCTATTGTCCCAGGAAGGATGGGAGTCAAACACAACAGTTTCAGCAATGCTCTAAGTCCTGTAAATAAAGTTAGCAGACAGGAATCAGGAGACCGTTTGGGGAGGGGAAAAAAAAAAAGAAAAGAAAGAGAAAATACTTTTTGTACACAAAATTTAGGCACACTGCTGCTGTATTTCAGACCTGAATTCACTGCGCTCTACTAGAGATTAATTGGACCCACACAATTTAGCGAACAGCATATGACATCCATCTACCTTTGCTGCTTCAGCACCCTCCCAAAAATATATAATGCAGGATTTTAAATAGTACGTTAGCCCAGTTTCCTTTCACGAAGTCTTACAGCGAAGTTTAGGAAAATTCCAAAAGTAGCATATTGATTGCCTCTGGGATTTTCCACTTAGCAATTTAATAGAAAATTACACCCTTATCCAATCTGTGAGGTTTCCATAACCTCCCTCATGAATTTAATTTTCCAGAGTCTAATAAATTTTACCATTACACATATTTTATGATATTTCTTCACCATTAAGCCTATTTCCCCATTTTGCTTTTCGGAACCAGGTATACTCTCTGTGCGGCGTTTGGACAGCACCTTGCGCAAGAGAATTCAGGTCTGACTGCATCTATGCGCACAGTTAGGATACAAATCACTATTGTTAATATTCAATTTGCTTTCCTCTTAC
This sequence comes from Sagittarius serpentarius, assembly GCA_034782735.1. NCBI lineage: Eukaryota > Metazoa > Chordata > Aves > Accipitriformes > Sagittariidae > Sagittarius > Sagittarius serpentarius. The sequence continues at coordinate 7,791,960 of JAVKLA010000005.1, read as the reverse complement.
TAATTTTATGTCATTATTCTAAGTGATAGGGTCGGTCAATATTACTGGAGCCGACAGGATTCTCCTGGGTACTCTGAGGAGACCAAGGGAAGATCTGCATTTGCATTTGTCTGAGTAGGCGTATGCAAGTATCACATAGTCTTCTCCTTGTCATAACACAGCCTGACTACACATAAAACACAAGATGATGATCGGGAGCTGTGTTTTCAGTTATCAGTAGTCGTAACTGTAAAAGCCTGGGTCCTTCCTCTACAGGCAACAGGCAAAAGCGCTCTTGACTGTAAGAGAACTGCTACACCAGCAACAAATTTAGAACAGTAAGTGAACTGGAAGTATGGCTGAAGGCATCAAGTGGTGAATAAACCAAAGCACTAATTTCAGCTGTGTCTGGGCCATCCGTATGGCTTCGGCGACCTCCTGGTGACCACTGGAGCGTCACCAGATGTGCTAAATCTCACTCCTCCGGAGGACTGAAGATTCTTCCTCTTGCTACGGTGGCCCGTGTTTGGCTCAAGCGGGGTCCCTGGGCCCGGCCAGCGGCTCAGCACGCTCCTCCAGGCCTTGGTCCGCAATGCAAGCGGGCACATTGTTGCGATAATTACTGTAAAACACGGTAATAAGAGGCTGTTAGTGTCAGCCGAGCCCTGTTTCTGGGTTTTGCCTGCTTGCCGCACTCCGCGGCCCCACCGGCGCCAAGTTCAACCCCCATCCCCGCCGGACCTCGGCCCGGGAAGGTCTCCTGTCCCGCTAAAGACGAAGAGTTCCCCCCCTCAGCACACCCTCCACAGGGAACCCGCCGCCACCGCCAGCGGGGCCCGCCGGCAGCGGAGCGGCCTCGAGCGCCCGGCGGCGGCGCAAGGCCGCACCGAGAGGCCGACGCTCCCTCAAGGCCGGGCACAACCCCCTGCCCGCCGGCCAGCCGCGGGGCCGCAGCGCCTTCTCGGGGGCGGGAAGGGGAACGTGTGGCAGAGGCGGCGGCGGCGGGGCACGGCAGGGGGAGCACGCACGTGCCCGGTGCGGGGGGGGGGGGGGGGGGGGGGGGGGGGGGGCCCCCGAG
>JAVKLA010000005.1:7758648-7790435 GCA_034782735.1 Sagittarius serpentarius | reverse complement strand
AGCGGAGCCAACTTGTCCCGGATCCCTTTATTCACCGCCGGAGCCGCCGTCTCCCAACCCCCGCGTGTTTTGCTGATTAAAGAGACGGACCTTGGTCCTGCCACCGCCGGGTGGCCGCCCGGCCGCCCCGCTCCTTCCTGCCCGCACCATGGAGTTCACCCAGAGGAAGAGAAGCAGGAAATCCCAAAGCTTTAAACTGATCAACGAAGGTAAGGCGGCGGCGGCCGGGGGGGCGGCGGGGGCGGCCGGGGCTTTGTTCCCTCGGCGGGGGCAGCCCGGACTTTTGCACCGGGGGGAGCGGGGCGTTACGAAACGCCTGTGCTCCCGCTCCCCCGTATCGCCTCTCCCTCCCCGTATCTGTTATTTAACTCCGCAATCCCGTGGTTGAACTCCCCGAAACCATTGCACGCCTTTTATTTTTTTCTTTTAACCTCCCCTCCACCCCTTTCCTCTTTTTTCTAAAATTATTTTTTGCATGTGTGGTACGTGTTGTTGCAAAAACACCACCACCACCACCCCCCCCCAACCATCCCCAAAAAGGTGGACGTGTTGTTTTTTTTTTTTTTTTCCCAGGCAGATCTTGCACAAAATAAAGTTGGATCGTGTTTCGTGGTAAATCCTGCTTTGGGGGGGAGAAAAGGTAAAATCGTGAAGCGAGCAAAAAATAATGACACTTGAGCAGCAGCGGACCTTCTTAGTATTCAACTCCTGTGGATTTATTGTGTTTGGGGTGTTTTTTTCCTCCCCTTGACTGCGTACATCCGCGTGTTTCAAAGAAAAGCCGAATAGAGGTTCCTTTATTAAAAATCCACATAGCTAATTAATTGTACGTGGGCAGGGGAGAGCCGCTGGCGTGTGACTTGTTTGCTCGGGGTGTGTTTGCTTTTGGAAAAGAGGGTGTTTTAAAAGAGATCGCAGGGGGAAATAATTTGGATTCATGTCGGGGAAGAAGCACAGCTCTGTGTTTCAGTCTTGTTGTGGGTTTTTTAAAATAATAAATAATAAGATAAGGCGCTGGTGGGCATTTTAACAGGTGGATTTCCCAGCCGTAGGGATTTATTTTGGTTGGGGCTTTATCCCTTCTCCAGCTGATGAGATCTTTTTGCCCTGATGGAATTGATGCGAGATCTTTTTTCCTTTTGTGTTTCCAAGTATTGGACGGGAATATCTCCATGAAACACCGTGTGTGTCCTGCATGCCAAGTTCAAGGCAGGTGACTGCTTGGGTGTAATGTCATACTTGGGAAAGGGGACACACACACGAGTGTCAAGACTTGCTGTCTGAAGGGCGATGTGTGCGCAGACGCTCAGCAAAATCATGTTCGATGCAAAGAAATTTAAAGATGGACATAAACTCACTTGGTGGGAGTAGTAAATAATGACTGCTGTGTTGTCGTAGGGGTGTCTGGAGCATCGCGCGTACTCTCTGTTAAAAACTAGAGGGGCAGTGACCCATCAGACTTGTCTGAAACATATTGGAGGTCTGTATGCATCAGCAAACCTATTGAGGGTTTAATTTCTATGGAGAACAGGTTTCGTTCCTGGGGTTTTGATATCGAACGTGCTCCCAACTCGGAGACAGTGCAGGTCTGGGCTGGAGCCTGGGGGGGCTGAAAGTGAAACGTGGAAAAGCAAAACTGAAATTGAAGACATGGTTTTATTTCTGTCCTAATGGAGCTGTAAAAAGAATATGTGTGCTATCAGAAATAGATGACTATTTTGCCAGTTGTCAGTTGCCACTCGTTACAGGTTTAGATATGCCTCAGTGTATAAGACAATCTATTTAACCTTGTTTTAATAAGTAAATTCAGTTGTGATGGTACACTATTAGTAATTCTTATTTTATCTGGGGTCTCTTTTTGGATGTGGAAGGTCAAATAGAAAGCTACACTGAAAACACATCCTAGAGAGAAAATTATGTCTTTGTACTTTGAGGATGGAGGAGATAAAAATCGTATTTTGCATGTGAGTCTGCACTCACATACTCTTTTTCTATCACAGTTGATTAGAAAAGTAATTATGTATAAATAGTTGTCTCTTGTAATTGGCCTTTGCCTCTTGCAGGAGCCATTCCATAATGTCACAGTTTAATGTTTACTGTTGTGAAATTGATATGGATTTCGCAGCGCCTGGACTGTGACATCTGAGGCAGAAGAAGAAAACCAAAGAGAAAAGGGTATGCTCTGTCAGTTCGTTGGTAACACACCATCTGTTAACGATGTGTGCCTATACAGTGCTTGTTCCGTCCCCAAAAAAACTTCAGAGCACCTTATCGAGATGATCAATAATGACCAGATTGAGAGGAAATCCATTCCTGCACTAAAATGCAGCTGCCTCTGGGGTGAAATGTGGTGACTTTAAGGCAGCAGCTGTAGATCGGAAGAATATTGTGACCAGCTGGATGTATGGAGGGAAGTGCTAGAGAAGAAACCACGTGTAATCTATATATCTAAGGACCGTGAGTCTGTAAGTCATTTAATTCCTAGTTTCCACATATTCACTCCTAGCAGATCTTGGACACCCCTGAGAGGATGAAAGTGCAGAGTGTGGTGGGTTGACCTTGGCTGGCCACCAGATGCCCACCAAGCCGCTCCATCTCTCCCCCTCCTCAACAGGACAGCTAATGACCACAGAAGGCAGTCAGCATAAATCCTGTAGTTTTAGCCTTATGAAAGGAGCCTTTACTTCCTCAATGTCGTATCTCAAACTTCACCTTTACCCGTTTCACACGCTGGGTGTGCTCGGTAGGTAGAGGAACCCTTTGTGTGACACCTTGTCACCAACCTCTCCAACTCCCTGTTGTGTTTTTTTTTCCCCTCACTTTCTTTCCAGGCCCTTTTCTTTCTTTTGTGTCACTGTGTTAGGCTTGGATCTAGTTTACTTACTGGGTTGTTCCTCCTCTTGCGCCCTCAAGACAGTCGTGCTGTACAAATAAACAGCACATAACAGAAAAGTTAGGCTTCCAGGAGACCTTTCTGATCCTGTAGCTGTTTTGTCAGAGATGCAGGTGTGCTGCTTGTGGGAGGAGGAGCTGCTTATACTGCCCTCCATTTCTGTTGTTCCTTTTAAGTGAATCCCCCAAAGTGCTCTTCCCATGAGTTAATCTCTACCTCACTTTTTGTGAGGCAGGTAAACATGAAAACCAGTTTACAGACGGAGTAGCTGAGAGCATTGGGAACTGGGAGGGCATTAAAGGAGTTAGGTGGGGAGGTGGCTTTTTCAAGACACTGAATATATTGTTCAGTCTTGAGTGATTTGCCAAAGGACAAACTGTGTGCCAGTAGCAGAGTCAGAAATAGCATCCAGGAGAGCTGTCTTTAGATTTTTTTTTTTTTCCCTCGGACTTACTATTCCCTCTGTACACACATGTAAACAAAGCCCTGGTTTTACTGAACACCTACGTGGGATTATGGCAGAGACCTTCACAGCAAAATACTCTTTTATTTGAAATAGGAATTCAGTGGTGATTTTTTGGGGGGTTTTTTGTTTTAATCCTGTAAAGATCTCTGAATACACAATGCTAATGGTTATTCTTAGGGTGATCACAGACATTAGTTTCTTCAGGTGAATATCCTAAGGTGTCCCTGATCTTCCTTTCTTCAGAATTCAGAGGCCAGTGACACCAATATGAGCCAGTATAGCTGAACGATGCAGCCCTAATGTATGTTGCTGATTTTCTGATTGAGGTGAAGTTTGAAAGTTTCCTTGGTCTCTGGGAAGGTAAAGATTTCATTATAAATCTGCTTTCCATCTGTAAAGCAAGAAGCCAGATAATTGGCATCTGGTGGGATAATTTGCTGTGAAAATGAACACAGTAATTTAGGGCAGGCATAGCTATTCCCTAAAATCTGTGAAATATTTGAGCTGAATCTCATCAGTGTGAGCAAAGTTTTTTTAGGAGGTGCTGATACAGAGCACGTTTTCTGTGGTTAATTTGATGTACATGAAATAAACTGCAGATATATTGATAAATTATGTAGTAAAACTGTAGCAATGTGTTCAGTGTTAATTTTTTCCAGATCACTTGAGCTCTAATTTTTTTTATTGTTTTTCATTCCAGATTACCATCATGAGATATATAAGATCTCTGACTACAGCAATGATGTTAATGGGGAGACCAAAGAAACACAACCAGTTTTTTTAGGTATGTGCTTGTGTTGATTAATTTCCGAGCAACATAGCGTGGCCATTTGCAATTAGGGAGGAAAAAAATCTCTGTGCAAGCACAGGAAGTGCCTGCCATTGTTTAATATGACGTTCTTTTCAAGACCCTTTTATTCTACGAATTGCCAATATATCCTTTATTAACACTGCTAAAAGTTGTAATTTCAGACATAAATGTTTATTAGTGTCTACACACAGTGCTAATTATCACTCACTCAGAGAGCCAGATGCTGACTCTGCAGTTTTGCAGCTCTGTGCTCACCCCATTTACATTGCATATTCGCTGGCATGCTTCACTGGCAATAGTTTGTGTAATTGGGGTATTACATCTTTGACATCTGGATAACAGAAATTCAATTTCCAGGAAGCTGCTATTTGTTTGGTTTTGCTTCTGCCTTGGGTGGGATAGAGGATTAATGTGCTGTCTTAATGTAATGTCCTTTCACCTCTGTAGCTTGCCTGCTAATCCTGCCATGGCAAAATTAAATTAAATCAACAGTTAAAAATGTGTAAAGAAAACAGAGGAGTAATATGGAGTCTGCAGCATGATAGGACTGGTTATCAGCAAACCTTTATCTTCCCTGTCTGTGTGCTTTTTGTCCCATATAAATCCTCGGCTGCAGAGTGCTTCTTCCTTTCCTGCTTCCAGCCCCCTCCTGTCACTTCTAGGACCTCACCTGGGTGTAAAGCACCTCTTGGCAAAAATTTGGCAGGCTGAATTCAGAGGAGTAAGGGCCAGATTTTTGAGCTACCGTAATGACTCATGCTGTGTAAAGCAACCTCTTGGACACCTTGCTTAGGCATAGGAGAAAGCAGGTGCCTTTGCCGCGAGAAATTTGGGGGTGTCTGCCTCTCCTTCACTGCACCAGGAGCCTAAACATTTTTGTAGGGTTATTTAAGGTTTCTCTTGTGTGTTGCCCCCTGGAGCCAGCAAGAAGCATTGGTCCTGAGTGTGTGAATCAGCACCTGAAGTCAATCTGCATGCAAAATGCCTTTGTCTCCTTAATTCATAGTGCCACATCCTCTTCTGGAGGTCAGCAGCAAGTGGGAGAGAACAGGAGGATGTCTTGGGTAGTGTGGAATCTTCTGATGGCTGGAATATGTACATGGGAGTGAGGGGTGTATTACATTGCCTTCTCAGCTTCTCACAATTAGGATTTTGAGCAAGTATTTCTTCCTTCCACCCATTTCCAGGGAGAATCAGAGGTGGCTGCTGTGCTTTGTGTTTGGATTTCATGTTCTGTAAGCACTTTTAGTGAAGTCTGATAAACCTGATGGAGTGAACTCCACCAGAGGTTTCCTTTGAATGCTTTCTCTTCCAACCTTAAATCATGATAAAGCTTTGGCAGGAGTTAGGCATCTAGTTGCTTAAGGCAGGATGCTTCTAGGAATGTGCAGGTGCCTGTGCTTTGACATCTGTGCTGTGAGTCAGACCAGTTGATTTCGATTTTAGTTTGGCTGTGTTGTCTTTGGGTTTGTTTTGGGAGTTTTTTTGAGTATGCCCAGCTTTTCATTGTGACTGAATGTACTCTGGCATTTAAGCGCCTAAAGTTCACCTGATTCAAGAGCCAGTCAGAATTTAATGTTTAAGAATGTGAATCCTATCAAGGATCTTCTTTATCAGGTACTGAAGCACAAAGTTGCCGTCCTGGGAGCCCGCCTTTGGTTGCTGTGAAAAGAAAAAGGTGCTATTTCCTGACGATGTCCTGAGTGTCCAACTTTCAGATTTCCTCCAAGTGTGTTGGTTTTGACAAGACTGAATGACATATGGCCATGCAAGATTTGTAGACTAGGGTTTGTTTTTTTTCTTTGGGGGTTGGGTTCAATTCAGTAAGTTACTCAGCTCACATAACCTTCTCCACTTTATTTTCAATAGGTTTCTTTGGTGTCCACTTCTATCCAGATTCCCAGTGATAAGGGCAGTGATCTGAGATGTAGGGAAAGCAGTGTCAGGGACAGAACTCAGCTGAAAGCACTCGAAATCTGAGCTCCCACCTATTGACAGGGATCTGGGATGAGTGGCATTTGGCATTCCAGCTTTCCTTTTAAAAAAATTCATATTACATGGAGTAATTTTTCATTGTGCTTCAGGGATGGTGGGATCACAGTGCTTTTGCCAGCTCGGGTGTCCTGTCCACTAATAAGGAGCTTCAGGGTATAATTGCTACTTCACTTGATTTCACTGTTTTATGTCAAAATTCATTCTAGGCATCCAACTTGTTGGTTTAGAATCAAGTTTGTTTTCCAATTTAGGTTAGTTCTCTGGATTAACTGATCCATGGGATCAGCTATTGAAACATCAATGTGATGCAGCCTTTAGTATGTGAACAGATGCTGAGATACATCATTGAAACTATTACCTTTAGAAAAGGTGAAATGTTAATGCCAGTATATGAACGAGTGAAGCTTTATCAGGAATGTGCTTATGTTTTGGTTGTACAGTCGAGAACGATGAACTTAAACTGAAGAGATGCACTGTCGTGAAGAGGGGAGCTTCTAGAGTAAATTGGAAGAATCCAGTTTGTTTAACATATAGATAAATTAAGGATCAAATGTCAGGAAAGACCTGTTGAACCTAGATGGTCTTTTTGGCGCCAGCACAGATGGGCAAAACACATGGCTTTGTGTAAATGTAGGCTGAAAATTGGAGGAAGTTTCAGCGCAATTAGAGGAACATGGTACTGGACGTGACCTCTGATGGTTGTGATGGTGCAAAGTCCAACTGCTTTTTCAATGGAGCCTGGGAAGCTTGGGAAGTTTGCTCATGTGATACAGTGTTGGAATGAGAGATGTGGTGGCTTGTCCTCTCCTCCAGTCCTTTGTTCTGATGAGGTGATAAACAAGAAGTCGCATCTTTCTAGACAAAGGACATACTAAACACAGCCTTTACAAAATTTGGGGCGGGGGGGTGGAATATCGCTACTGTATTTTGCAGATGAGGACTGGCATCTCTTTTGTTTTGAAGGGAGGAGCTTAGTTATCTGATACCAGGAGAGACTGCTCGACCTGAAAAGGAGGCAGCCCATAGTGAAGTGCTTAAACCTCAAATATGGACAAGATTTAAGACAGACCTGACTTCAGCTTTTACCAGTTACCAGCATAAACCTTCTGTCACAGGGCTGCTAGCCCAGACTAGGAAATACAAGCCCATGAGGGGACTGTACACCCCTATCTTTTGGACAGTGCTGGTTAAACCTAGCCTGTCTGTAAAAAAAGAAGAAACTTTTGCATATACCGCATTGGTTTTTTTCAGACTTAATATTTTATTATCATCACAAAAAAGTGGAAATATAATATACCTCTAGACTGAGTGTTTTTACAATGCTTTCAACTTGAAATTCAGGCTCTATGTTTGAAAGGTTAATGTAGAAAACTAATTATATTATCCTGGTAATCAAATGTGTGATGAGACATTTGTCTGTGTAATTAACAGTGAAGAACTTTTATAGTTTCATAAAATCGAATGCTACGCACAGTGTGCTTGGAGCATTTGTTTTGAAGAGATGTCCAAAACAGAGATGTTTATGACTGATATAAAGTGGAACTGAAATGTACTGTAATGCAGGTGTCTGTGCATTTTACAGCATTTCGCATTGTTGAAATGGAAGGCAGCAGATTAATAACTTCGCTATGTCATGGTAAAAATAAATAATGTGTTCTTGGAGCAGGGGAACAATGCATAAGTTACTCGCTAATTTCAAGAATTTATTCTATCCCAGAAATAATATCCTTTGCAATTTATTCACAGAGAAAAAGTTGACTTAACACAAGTCTGTGAAGTTACTTGTTACTCTTAATGGAATTATATCCCAAGTCTGATTGTTGCAATAGTAGTTTCTGTAATTAAGGCTGCATAAAAGTTTATTTTATGTATCTATGTTCTCCAACGATCTAACTTTGTAAAGTATTTCCCTTTGGGGCTGAAGCATGATCTTGACCCGGGATATTTCCGAGAACTGGGGGAAGTTGTTGCATATCTATTATTATTTTTTTAATTATATGACCCCATTAATATATACATTTATTGAACAGTTGCTCACTTGTCCTTTCCTGAGTGATTTAGCTGTTGCAGTGTGGCATGACAGTGTGTAACTTACGCTTCTGTATCTGCTCCTGTTGGGTGTTCTGAAACTGTTTCTTTTGAAAGCTCTTTAAAAGAGTTATTTGGTGGTGGTGGTGTCTGGGCCGTCTAGGCTGATTCCGCTTCCAGAGAAATAACCCCCCAAATGCTGAATGGTCCCAGGGTCTGATCTGGGGTTTGATTCTGCAAATTGCTTTTCTTACACTAGTGTTTGTGATGCTTATTAACTTTCTGTGTCTTGTTGTAGGCAGGGGTGTCAATCAACCCGTGTACTTCCATGCTTGGTTTGGGAGTAGGGGGTCTAATCTGAGGGTGATCCAGTTTTCCTGCAGGTATAATCTTAGTGCATTGTGTGGTAACATAAAGATAGGTAAGTGCTTTTAAATGACAGTTTAGAGCACCGCTAAGATGCGTCAACTAAGACAGTTTAAATGTCCCTATGTGTTAGCTTAGGGTAGTCAAAGTCCCCGGCTCATAACTCATGTTGCTTGCATGACCCTCTGACATTGTTTGTGACCACTACTCTCCCTGCTGACTTAGGGTTTAGGGTTTTAATTTGCAAAGCGTGTTGTTGCCTGTGTTACTTGTTCAGTATAGGTTCTTATATGCCAGCAAAGACTGGGGATCACTTATGTGAGAAAGGCATGCTTACCCCATCAATTCAGCTACACAGATGCCTGATTCAAATTATGCACAGAACCGTCACAACTTTCCATGTGATTTAGGAAACCTTTGATCCGATAAGGAATCATGCACTTGGCTCCTCTATTTTCCCCATGCTGACCTTCACAATTCTCTATTTCAGGACCACTTGCAGTACAAGATGACAGTGGCAAAAATATCTTGAGTTTTGAAAGTTACAGTTTGATGTGGGTATAGTTTTTGCTGAGAATCATAGAATCATGAAATGGTTTGGGTTGGAAGGGACCTTAAAGACCATCTAGTCCCAACCCCCCTGCCACGGGCAGGGACACCTCCCACTAGCCCAGGCTGCTCAAAGCCCCATCCAGCCTGGCCTTGGACACTGCCAGGGAGGGGGCACCCACGGCCTCACTGGGCAAACTGTGCCGGTGCCTCACCGCCCTCCCTGGGAAGAACTTCTTCCTTGGGTCTAATCTAAATCTAAATATCTAGTCTAAATCTACCCTCTTTCAGTTTAAAGCCAAGCCATTACCCCTTGTCCTATCACTACATGTCCTTCTAAAAAGTCCCTCCCTTCTAAAAAGTCCCTCCCCAGCTTTCCTGCAGGCCCCCTTTAGGTACTGGAAGGCCGCTATAAGGTCTCCCCAGAGCTTTCTCTTCTCCAGGCTGAACAAGCCCAGCTCTCTCAGCCTGTCTTCACAGGGGAGGTGCTCCAGCCCTTTGATCATTTTTGTGGCCCTCCTCTGGACCCGCTCAAGCAGGTCCGTGTCCTTCTTATGTTGGGGGCCCCAGAGCTGGAGTCGGTACTGCAGGTGGGGTCTCACCAGAGCGGAGCAGAGGGACAGAATCACTTCCCTCGACCTGCTGGCCACGCTGCTTGTGATGCAGCCCAGGATATGGTTGGCCTTCTGGGCTGCAAACACACATTGCCAGCTCACATTGCGCTTCTTGTCAGCCAGCACCCCCAAGTCCTTCTACGCAGGGCTGCTCTCAATCCCTTCATCCCCCAGTCTGTACTGATACTGGGGACTGCCCGGACGCATGTGCAGGACCGTGCACTTGGCCTTGTTGAACTTCATGAGGTTTGCGCGGGCCCCACCTCTGAAGCCTGTCAAGGTCCCTCTGGATGGCATCCCTTCCCTCCAGCATGTTGACTGCACCACACAGCTTGGTGTCGTTAGCAAACTTGCTGAGAGTGCGCTCAATCCCACTGTCCATGTTGCCGACAAAGATGTTAAACAGCGCTGGTCCCAGTACTGACCCCTGAGGAATGTCACTCGTCACTGGTCTCCACCTGGACATCAAGCTGTCAACCGCAATTCTTTTGAGTGCGACCATCCAGCCAATTCCTTATCTACTGAGTGGTCCATCCGTCAAATCCATGTCTCTCCAATTTAGAGACAAGGACGTTGTGTGGGACAGTGTCAAATGCTTTGCAGAAGTCCAGGTAGATGATGTCTGTTACTCTTCCCTTGTCCACCAGTGCTGTAACCCTGTTGTGGAAGGCCACCAGATTTGTCAGGTATGATTTGCCCTTAGTGAAGCTGTGTTGGCTGTCACCAATCACCTCCTTATGTTCCATGTGCCTTAGCATGGTTTCCAGCAGGATCCGCTCCATGACCTTGCTGGGCAGAGAAGTGAGACTGACTGGCCTGTAGTTCCCTGGGTCTTCCTTTTTTCCCTTTTTAAAAACAGGGGTTATGTTTCCCCTTTTCCAGTCAGTAGGAACTTCCCCGGACAGCCACAGCTTCCCAAATATGATGGATAGTGGCTTAGGCACTTCATCCACCAGTTCCCTGGTGGATCCCTAGAAGGGATGCCTGCCTCCCTTCTAGGATAACTGTCTTTGAAGGAAGTACTTGAATACCGTGTAACATTCAAAAAGGTGTTCGGTGAGTTCAGCCTGGCTGAGTGCCCTGCATGCATGCGCCTCCCAGTTCCTTGAGCTGCTCTGAATTAGCCCTTATAAAATCTTCAAACATGGCAGCTGAGTTTTGCTGGCCCTTTTCCAGGAAGGGCAGCATTCAAGTGGAGTCTAATAAACTGGCATTTAATATGTTTGATTATATAACCCGTTGCAATTATTTATTTTTTTTTATTGAGCTTTCAAGCCATATGTATTGACTTCCACTTTTTCTCATCTGAGGCCTTGTTTCCTTACAAACCAGGCTAATGTTGTCAGCTCACATGCACTCATCTGGCTGGCTGTGGCTGCTGTTCCCACCCTCCCGATAGCTTCTGAACTCATCCACCACTTTCAGTCCAGTTTGACATAAAGGTAGAAATCTGTGATGTAAAAAGTACCTTCAGCATGTGGCCTGATGGAGGAAAAAGCCCTGCTTGTGTAGCCAAGAAAGGAAACGTTTGTGTAGGAGTTTCATCTGCCAAAGTACAACACAACATAAAATTAAGACACTAATTCATAGAAAATCAAACTGTATTACAAAAGTCAACTACTCATTAATGTTTCCCAAAGCATATGAGAAACATAAATGTTAAAAATAAAGAAATTAATTGCAAAATATTGGGCCAAGAGGACATTATGATTATTTATTTATATAAGTCAAAGGAAAAAAACATTAAATAGAGATGATTGTCCAACCTTAACTCTATACGCTCGTTTATGCACTTTAAAACTCATACATTAATTACAGATGTGGTTACCACTTCTCTAATACTGGAATAAAATTAGTATTTTAATGCAGGGGTATGGCTGCATATAATTTTGTAATTCTTTGTAGCATTGTGATAATATTTGACAAATTATTTGGGAAAAGTACAACAACTTGTTTGTAGGCAGTGTGCTACATTTATATTAAGTTTAATAAGCATAGTAGTGAAAAGATGGTCAAGCATATAGGGGCAAAGAATGGAATTAATGAATTATAATGATAGTATTTTGTTAACTGGAGTTGTTTACAGGTCTGTTCCTTCAGACGGGTGCACACTTAGCATGTGGATGCTACTTCATCCTTGGACAGTTCTGGTTTACATTTGTGCATTTGTAATTTTTAATGTTTTTACAACTGTTAAAACAGGAACTTTTTATGCTGTGCACACGTTCCGTAAGGAAAGAGATTGAAATGAATGTTGGGGGAATTACTTTTTTTGACTCTTTAATGTAGTATTTATGAAAGGGCTTTGTTTTGCTTTTTTTTGTTTTATAAGATTGCAGTCAGACCATGTGGAAAAAATGGGTTGTATATGAGGGGCCATCATAGGGACAACTATAATAGTAATTTTAAAAAATTGTTAATGCAGTTTTGTTATGACTATTATCATCTTTACATGTAAGTTCCCACATAGGGCTGTAATTTGCCATGCTTCTCTATTTTGAGCAGTATTTTGTAAGTATATAGTGTTTTGCAAGTAACTTCATTGGTTTCAGATAAAACCAAAGCGATTACATGGGGAATCCAAACGGCAAAACCTGTAGCGTGCTGATCGGAGGCGTCCCCATCTCCTCAGGAGTGGTGAGGACCCTGCTATCTGTACAGGGGAACAGGGAGAGGCTGAAATATGCACCGCTCCTCTCAGGCCTCAGCATCTGTCTCAGGAGGCTTTTCACAGATAGGTAATGCAGATTTTTGTGTAATAAACTATTCTTTTTAGGTGCTTGATTATCCCACTCAGCATTTGAAAAGGAAGGCTGGCTCTTCCTAGGACGTAGTAGCTTGAGCTGTTTGGTTTTCTCTGTAGTGCATCTTCCTTTTTTTTTGTTTGTTTTTCATTTTTAAATTACATGGTTATTATCTGTGAAAATCATCAGCAGTGGAATAGCTGATAACAAAATGCTATCATTGGGCTCTAGAGCTAATAGCCAAATGAGATAACCAGGGAGCAGGAAGTTAAATCTGTTACTGGTCTTGCATCTACCTGCAGATTCAGATGGCGTAACATCAGCTACTCTCCACTCCTGTCAGGAAGGATGCTGCTGTTGCTGCTCAGTTACAAACAAAAAGCTGTAAAAAGTAATAATTGGGAGAGGGGCGATGTAAACTTGCACTGAAGACTAAGTCAAGTTTATAGCCTGGATGTTTTTAATGCCCTTCCTTACAAAGGACATATTTAGAAAGCAAGACAAAAAAACCCCACCCACAACCAACCAACCAAAAAAAAAAACCAAACAAAAAACCACCACCACCAAAAGACCCAAACAGAAAAATCTCTAAAAAACAAAAAAACCCCCCACAAACCCAACAAACAAGTTCACAAAGGGGGAATCTGCCTGTTTTAAGTAGGGAGCTACCTAAACACAAAGACATGCTTACATAGGATGCAACTTCAGGGTTTGTTGTAGCATAAATATAGGGGTTTTTTTCTATTTGGAGGTACGAATGTTCATGTCACTGTATAGGAAGGCTCTATATGAAGGAACAAGGGACCAGAATCAAGGCTGAATAAGCTCAATTAACATTAATATTTTATGTAATTGAGTAAGGGAAATTTAATCTTTCCAACAACCTGTCACCCGACCAGCCACGTAGCATGCAGTCACTATGCCTGACAGGAGGAGGTGGGTGGAAAGCTTTTTAGATATTCAGATACATTTTGCTATTAAATACAAACCTGATTTGCCGACATAAAACTCTGAGAACCTGGTGTACTGCTAAATGGTATGATGGTAAGGGATTGCTTCACGCTTCGGTGTGATGGGAGTGTTTGGAGCTTGGGTATGGGCAGATACAGCCACATACAGGGGAAAGGCGGTCTTCGGTGTACAGGTCTGAGTATCTCGATAATTGGAGTCTGGTGGTTCTCTGCGGTCTCTCAAGGTTGGGAACTGCAAACAGTCAACCCCTGGTTGGGTTGGGGCCAAAAAGTGTCATTTTAAAGGAATTGGTGCTGTGATTTGTTAATTAAATCACGCCCACACACTTAAATCCACAGGCAAACCAACAAAATAAATACAATGCAGAGCTTCCTTGCAAAGGGTTTTTCTCACTGCTTTAACAGGAGTAAAAATGGTGCTAGAGTATCGCTGTACGGGGTTGACAAATATTTTTCTAAGTTTGGACTAGAAGCTTTTTTGCAAACCGCCCACTCTCCTCGCTGGATCAGGGTGGGCTGGAGCCAGCTGGCGCTGGCCCAGGGAACTGGTGCGCCAGGTCAAGTGGGAGATGCTCTGATTCAGCAGAGGCTGGAGCGGATCGTACAGCTCGTCTCCCCTTCTGCTTATTCGCCTCCTGGAGCAAAAACTCCCTTTGCGGGTACTGCGCATCCCTGGGGACACCAGGCTTGCAGTGTGTCCCAGCCACGTTGAGCTTGGCCGGTGTTGGGGAGGGGGTTGCTGCTCTTTTAGCTGTCTGGCTTCGCCAGCTACCTAAGCGTGCGCCTGAGTTTAGGCAACTGAATAGTGCTGTTGAGTTGATAAAATTGTTGGCATGCCTGGCATTAGCACACTTTCAAATACCTTTTTGAACCAGAGACAATGCATGTTGCGTCTTGGGTTTTGGAGGGTTGTTTTTTTTCTTCTGAAGTTTCCTTTGCACTATCATTTTGCCAAAAATAGGTTTGTTTTGGGACACGAATGTAAATTGAATAGAGGATACCAAGTATTACTGTATTAAGTGTACTATAAAGGAAGGTTGATTCATCAATTTCTTGATCTTCGTTATTCCATTTGCTTAGGATGTTTGATTTTTCTATTACCAGTAAAAAACCAGAAGCTTCTTATTTCAGAAGGGGCTATGAACACTTCCTTATTACTAGTGAAAAGTAATGTATGCTTTAACGAGCAAAATAGCTACTATCTGCCCAAAACACATATATTCATTGTGCAATCAGCAGTTTCATACGTAAAATTAATACTTAAATGGTGCCAGGAGTATTAAAATATGTAATTGTTATTATTTAAATGCCCTGAATTTATTTGGAACTGTCACATTTTTCTTGTATGTATTTTCATTTTGTTTTCATAATCTACATTTTTAAGACATCCAGCAGTTAGGCTATATACGGTTATACACATATTAGCTGCTTTTTAATTTATTCCTGTATAATCCAGTATTATTAAATTCTGTGGACTAAGGAACTGAGCCTGTTCATTAAAATCAATAGGTGCAGTGTTGCTCTGTGTGTGTGTGGTGCAGTGCTTTTTGTGGTCTATTTTTTCTTTGTAAGATCTATCCTTCAGCATATAGCAAACTGATACATAAAGGGTCTGATCCTTTAGGCTTTACTTGGGGAAAATAAGCACTGGTGTCAATGCCTGAATAGGATCAGTTTCTTAAAAGGGTAGTTTATTTGAAACTGCTGTAGTTATTATTATTTCCTTCTGGAGAAAAATAATCTTACTCATCAAAGCTTTAGAAACGGCATTAAGAAAGCCAAGTTCAGCAGGTCTTTCAACCATGAGACATGTCAACCATCGCTGTGTTAAAGCATAGCCTGGTACATACCAATGACTGCTCAACCATCTCTTTTCTTTCTCGTCTTTATTTTTTTTTTTTTTTGTACTCCCAACTCTTATTGGCATCTAAAATCACTAATCTCTACCCATTACCATTTTTGCTAATTTACAGTGATAACTGTGGCTCTGTTTTCATTAGGAGGTGAAAGCCGGGAAATTAAAAAACAAATTACAGGGATGAGAAGATTACTGAATGACAGCACTGGAAGAATCTATCAACGAGTTGGCAAAGAAGGAGAAAAACTGAAGGAGGAGCCCCAAGATTTAGACTTAGCCTGGGCCCAGCGCCTGAATCCCCCTGCAGAGTCCCAGGCGACCCTTCATCCTTCACAGAGTGGTGCATGGAATGAATTACCACCCCAAGCTAGCCATTTTTCAGGGCAATATGGAACTCGATCGAAAACGTTCCAAAATCAAACACGAACCGTGGCATCCAATGGTATGATCTGCATTAGATACTGAGAATAGTACTTTTTTTTTTCTTTCCTTGTACTGTACTAAATTTCTGCCTTTGTTGTGATGATTTATTGTACCACTGTGCTGAAAGCAGTAATAGTTCAGAGTCTGCAAAATGAGCACATAGTTATCACTTTGAAAAGGTGCGAAAGTGGGCACAGTGCATTCTGCTACCATCTGTCTTAGCTTTTAAAATGGATTCCTGGTGGTAGGGCAGAATTACTCAATGCTGTTATGGGCTTAATTTCTGTACAGTACTTATTAAAACAGCTTTTGCTATTGTTATTAAATTCATAGCTAATTAAATGTCAACCTCTACCACTCCTCTTTGCAATGAGTAATGTAGCACTCTTGTGACACCACTTGCGGAGCAGGATTCTACTGACTTTCTTAAGGGGATGGCATCAGCCTTATAACTGGCCACTGAACTTCAGGTAGAAAATCCCATCACAGCCTTAAGCTTTTATTCCAGTGGGACCATCAGAGAAAAGAGATGATGGAGTCTACCTATGAATAGTATGTACTAGAGCGTGGTCCAGCTTGTACTGGCAGAGAATTCTGCCCTAAAGTAGATGACAGTGTGCCCTTAAAATGCTTTTCTCTTGTTTTAAGTACCAGAGAATGGAGGTTTTCCTGCCAGATTCCTGAAGGTGGTCTTTAACAATCTAAATTTAGTTCAGAAAGTTTTTCCCCTGATATTCAACTCCAAATTTAGAGGCAGGGGTTATATTGAAGGGGTACCTCAGTTCTAAATTCTGGAAAATAAAAAATTGTGAGACTGCATCTGAAAACACTGTCAATTTCCAGTTGATTCTGAAGGTATTAATACTTCCCGATAGGAGCATCTGCTGTGTAGCCTTCTCTAAAGGCATAGAAGTTCTCATTGCTTGTAACAGTTAAAAAGGAAAATAATAATATTATTCTCAGTACTGTCCTTTAGGAAGTATTGTCACTGCACCAAAAAACATACAGCCCTAGGTTTCGGCAGATTGACTGTTTCTCTGTAGACACAATGATTCACAGAGAGGTACCGGTTGACCTGGAGAAGGATGTTGCAGTAAGTCATGATGGTTTTATTTATAACAGAAAAAAAAAGTTGTGTTTTTTTTTTAAAGGTGCAGATCCAGGGGAGAGGGGAAAATATTTGATGGGATTTAGCATCCAAGACTAAAACCGTGCACTCAAAATCCCACCATAACAACCTTGTAAATGTGGAAGGACCCGAAATTCATCACGCATCTCCCTCTTTGTCCTGAGAGTCCCTGGGCACCGGCAGGGACAGTTCTGTGCGTGCACAGAAGTGCCCAGGCCTGCACAGATTAGGTGCCTAGTTCCCGGATCCAGAAAGTAGGTGGAGCAGCACCTATATCCCCTCAGGGGCCTGATTCAGCATGTGAGCTAAAACATGTTGACAGGATTTGGCCCTATATGCAAGAAAATGTCAGTGCTTTAATTTTTCGTACGAGGAGGAAGGGTTCGGCTGATTTACGATCTCTTTCGGGTTAGAACAGTCTGTGATACAGTAGAAGGGTTGGGTTGAGTGACCGCCTGGGCTGGACAGGAGGAGTGCCCAGGCTCCCAGCTCTTGGGGAAGTGCACCAGGAGGCACCTTCCACCCCTCCCTCTGCAGCTGTCCTGCTGCAGAAAGGAATGCAGTCTTTTAGGTTATTACATAAAGATGGGTGTGGGCCCTCTCCGCTGGCCGCCTTTGAGAAGACGGTTTGTGTAGCTCTTTGGCTAGAGGTGCCTGCCTCCAGCAGGGTGTTGCGATCCTGCCGGACAGTTCTGCTGCTTTGGCTCCGAAGCCTGGTCTCTAGGAAAGGAAAACTTTTGATGCATTTCTGTGCTGTGAGCAAGCTCTGAAACTGCTCCTCACCCAGCACGCAGCTCTTCTGGGTGGCCGGTGTCATATGCCTGATTCCCCCCGTCCCTTGGATTGGGAGCCCGAGCATCTAACTCAGTATTTTAGATGTTATTCGGAGGATGGACAAAGTCCTTAAAAGCTGGGTGTAGAAATGCTGAACAATACCTCAAGGGAGATACTACTCCTTGGTACTTACCATGGTGTTTAAACTCATCAGAGCAAAACTGTTGAGGTAGGACACAAGCTTATTACCTGGGGCTGTCAGGCCTAGGTCATCGCTGGGGAGTTGTCCAGGCATCTGTAGCAGGTGGTCTGAGTCCAGAAACTGTTTCTGTCCATTGTGGATAGATACTGTATAGGAAGCCAAGATATATGTTGTAGTCTGTCTGAATTACTCAAATTTGAATGTAATAGGCATGCAAAGTCCATCTAACTAGTGTAGTTCTCTACTTGCATGGTAAAGGTGGTTCAAGGAGAGGCTGGAATGGATATTTAGTAGGTGCTGGTACAGAAAGCAGTTGTCAAAAAGGTATTGGCAAAAACAGCCGAAGAGAGAAAAGGAGGAATGGGGGGAGGCTAGGCGTTGCTGCAACAGAGAGGGAAGAGCAGGAACATACTTGAAAAGCAAAGTGATTTATTGCAAACCAGATTTAAGGCGGCGGTTCCACAAGTCAGGATGTTAGTAGACGTCTGTGACCCACCACAGTTAGTGGAAGCCTCTTTGGGCTACAAACAGTGAGTAGCATGTCTGCCCTATTAGAGAAAACAAACTCATAGAGTCTGTCTAAAACATTTTAGTTTTGTTTCTTGTGTTCTTTAGCAAATTCGGCAGTGATGCAGCAGCTGAATTGCTTTTTCGTTATGTCAAGATCGTTTTCAGTGGATTGCACTTTTACATACTTTTCAAATATAAACTTGTGGTAGTGATGTTACACCAGGTGAATTCACTCTCAGCAGACCCAGCTGCAAGAACCACTGTCCTGGGCTACTTGCTGCTCACATCAGGGAAGCAACTAATGTATTTGTGTCGTCTCCTTCTCTCAATCATACAAGCCGGTATCAAATTTGCCTGCTGGCTAGCTTCCAAAAGAGAGGGAGATGGTGCTTTAAAGACTCCTTCATAAAAATAAAAAGTCTGTTCTCCTTTTAAAATTAAAAATTGATTTATAACAAGTTGAAAAGGGTTGCTTTTGTCCTCTAAAAATGATAAAGATAGTGCTTGGAACAATGACTGAGAACACTCTACAAGATGTTTCTTACAACACAGTAACTGATCAGAGGATGGAGGATAGAAAGAAAATAAAAAACCCTTATGAATATGTATGAAGTCAGTAGAACCCTGCTTTGATTTGAAATATTGGTGGTCTCTTTTCCCATTTCCAGTACCTATGGTAGATTTACATGGGTAATTTCTATCAATGCTAATGGGGATTATAATGTAAATCCCCCATGCCTCAATGGGAAAATAGACTCTCTGGTTTTCCATCAGGAGCCTGTGTGCCTGCGTGCTTTCATTAGGAACATGTTATATTGCAACAGGAAAGATGTACAGGTATTTACTGATACAATTTGTCCAAGTTTTCACATGCAATTCACCGTGATAGAGAGTTTTTCTTAAGAAGGAAACAAAAGCCACCGACCCTGTCTCCTGCTGTGGTCTTCCAGATGTTATTTCCAGAAGCCCACTAGAATATTGTACGCTGGCCAAGAGAGAGGCCAAGCTTTATCCCGAGGAGCTTATTAGTCTAAAACAACTGAGAAAGCACTGGGAGAAGGATGTTCTTACTATGTATTTGTCTTATATTAATAAAACTCTCCTGATTTCCTGGGACTCCATTTCTGGGGTACCCACTTGTCTTACTGAAAGGTACAGAGTTATGTTGATGCTATTAAATTATAAGAAGTCTTGAACATCATCTGCTTAAAAGTCTACCTTTAACAAATGGGCAAATCTGAGTAATCTGCTGCGAAGCTAAGGATAGCATTATTTTTTTTCCCCTCTGTACGTGTAACAATAGGCTGAACACTATGGACCATTGACAAGATAAAATCCCATGCGTGCCCCAAGGAGCTCTCAGTGAATAGACAGTGTACAAAGGAAGGGTGAGATCAAACTAGGCAGAGCCCTACTGAGTCAGTAACCTCTTTTTGTTTTAATTTGAGACTCTCAGCCTGTTTTCCAGATTGCTTTTTACTTTTTAAAAGTTGTTTTATTTACAGCTGAAACCTTGGAGAGAAGCAGCCAGTGGAACTATTGCATTCGTATTTGCTAGATTTGCAGAGATTCTTAAACTACTCCGTTTATCTTAATGCAGTATTAACAGTTTTTGTCCATGGATGATATTTTAAAATAGCCAAAATTTGTAATTTCAGTAGTGTGGGCAATCTAAATATCTGAGGAAAGGAGGAGAGCGACACCGAGAAGATGTCAACAGTCTTTAAGTGATGCATCAGTTTAGCTTCATGAGTAGCTCACTTTTGGGAGAATGACCAGCAGTTTGGTCAAGTCTGATAGATGTTGCTTCAGAGCTGAAGGAGTGAATGGAAGGAGGTAGAGAACAAGTGCCTGGGAAAGGAAATTTGAGGATGGAGGGACACATTGGAAGAACTAGGAAAGGGTGGGAGCAATTTAGCAGTGGCTAGATTTTCAGCCATTTCAAATGAGGATTGAAGTCAGGGGATCTGTGTGGGTCTGACATCAGGGAGCTCTGATGAAAGAACACAAACCAAACCTAAAAAGGTATTAACAAACTGGTTTGGTTTCAGAGGAAAGCAAAAGTAATAATGAAAAATAGGAAGATTTATGAGCGAAGATTAAATGAGTTGCTTACGTTCACTTTAGCTAGGTAATGATTAAAGGGCACCTGATAACTGTCAGGCTATGGAAGAAAAAGGGAAATACATTCTCTGAAGTCCACCACATGTGACACCAAGCAAGATGATTTTTGTTAGATCCATTTGTACCCAGCTTCATAAAATGATCGTCTCTCTTCTTGCATCCTTTGATGAGCAGTAAAATAGCCATCAATTTAAATGACTGTAAACACATTTTGAAATGAAGGGGGGTGCATTCCGTCTGGCCTCAGTTTCAAGCAGATATTGCAGGTGTTTTGTTGAATTTTGAAATTTTTACTTGCAGCGTTAAAGGTAGTGATACAGCTATTTTAAACTAAAGTGCAGGATACAATTATTCAAGTAAAGCTTGAAATCTTTCAACTGTTACAGCCTGTCCTAATTCAGGACCTATGGTGCAAAACTTCTGGAAAGCAAGGCAGTAATAAAAGCACTGCTAAGGGCTAGAGCTAGAAGTATGTAAATTCAGTTAAATGCTAGTAAGAATTACTAGAGAAGAAGAATCTTTTGAACTTAATTTTCAAAGGGAAACTATGGAAAGCCCATCTTGTAGGTCGCAGTGCTGGAAAACATGCCACAGAAAACAATCCCACCCTAGCAAACAGAACAGCAGATTTGAAAGCTTTCCTTGCTGGTGGTTCTTTTCCGTCCTGTTTGTTTTTTTTTTCTCTGAATAGGGTATTTTCTTTTCATTCTCAATTCTTCATGTGGTAAAGAATCACATGTCACATTCAAGGAGTTTAAAAATTCCTAGGCCCTCATTTATGTACAGTATAAACCTTTATTACACAGACTGTCTTCATTCTTTGTAAGACTGTTCCGGGAGATGGTTTTTTTTTGTGTGTCTGTGATAAAGTGAGTATGTTTATAATGAGGTTTGGTGCTATTGTTATTCAAGATGAACTAGCTTGACAATAGAGAGCTCTGCTGTGAAGAGTGTATTGTATTCACGCACTGAGCACTCTTCTCCAGCCCATGTAACACTGCATCCCCTATGGTATATAATTGCGCATACTAGTAGTTGGATAAAAACTAGTGGTCCCTTCCTCTTAAAAGGGACCATGTTTCTTGCTTTGGATCTAATTTCACGATCGGGTATATTGATAATAGTTTCAGATGCCTGCAGGTAATTGTCGTTTGGGTGTTTTTGTGTGGGTTACATTGTCTCTTCCCCGTTTCGTTCCTCTCACTTTCAGGAGAAATCCCAATGGTGAATTCATCAATTGGACCAAACTGCTGCACATGTAATTGCCAGTCAACCCTACAGGCTATTCTTCAAGAGCTCAAGACCATGCGAAAATTGATGCAGATTCAAGCAGGTACAATGACTGGTCCCATACATGAGTAACCATGAGAAGCATCCAGTTGAAGAAGGCCCTGCTCATTGCAGAGGGGTTGGAGTAGGTGATCTTTGGAGGTCCCTTCCAACCCAAACTATTCTATGATTCTGTGATCTTCTTGTTAGGAGGAATGGTCTGGTAAGACAGAAATCTAGATGGAGACTCAGGAAAACCTAGACTATTTCCTGCTCTCTTGACACATTGTTCAAAGTCAGATTTTCACAGGCTTCTTGGAAATGTAGTTTTTACTTCTTAGATCCTTACCTGTAACATGGGATGTTATCTTGTAGGAATCATTTAAGGCTAAATTAAAAAAAAAAAAAATCTAACGTGATTAGATACTTTAGTATGAGTGGGTAGATTAGTACCCCCTAACCACCCCCAGTTTGTTTTCAGACATTCATTCAGAGGTGGAAAATGCTACTTTACCTGTTACCTGCTTACCAGTTCACTAATCTTAGGGGTAAAAAAAAATAAAATTGGAAGGCCACTTAAAGTTACTGTACAACACTTCATTCAAAGATCTTTCAAGTTACAGCTCCGTGGTAGCCTCAACTGAGCTAGCCTCTGCATGTTGTGGCCTCCACCCTTCTTAGGGCTGGTTTACCAGTTCTTTCTACTGCCTGAACCAGCAATAATCTGTTCATTGGGGAAAACTGTTGAGTCTAGTGTTCTGCTAGGTTAGGAGATGAAACAGAACAGTGCAGAGCGAGAAGAGCACTAGAGCCAGCAAGATAACGAGACCATGGCAGCTAGGAGTTAGGTAGGTCGTCGTGGGCCGCTGTGAAGCTGCAGCCTCTGCGCTTCCTAAAAATTAGTGTTAATGCTAATGAGTTGGAAACATTGGAGATTTTGTTGGTTGAGTTGCCCATCCAGTGTGAGTGATGGGGAGTGGAGCCATGGGTTTTTTTCCCTCAGAGTGGCTGGATAAGACCTCTGTAAGAAAAGGGAGTGTTGAGTAATTAACTGAAACATGGGTGGAGTGAAGGGCTGACTAAACTCCTTGTCTTCATGGCATATAATGCTTGAGTGAACGATGGGAAGGATCAGACACATTTTGTAATATCAGTTGATACACATAAAAATACTGCTCTAAAAGTCATCAAGTTACAAAGAAGCACACGAAGGCCCAGGTTTACAGTCTTTGCTGGGACAGGGAATTCTTTACGCAGTTGCACTGATTTCATTGAAATTATGTGCATGATGAAAAATGGCTTGTGGGTGAGAGGTACCAAACTGGGGTTTATGCCAGAAGAGCTGGCCGCTCAATAGCAGGAACATTTCTTATTTATTATGTATCTAGTGTATAAGTACCTTGTTAATTAGTGAATCTCCTGATTCACTGGGAATAGTTCATATTTTCTGGTAGGCATGAAATGATGGCTTTGCAGAGAAAAAAAATTAGTTTGGCATTTTTGTTGCTAAAAGAAAATAAAGCTAAAATGCAAACGTGTAAGTGAAAGTGTAACAACTTATTTTAGTATTCCAGCACCCTTCTGTCTAAATAATAAACTACAAATTACAGTCTTGTAAATCCTTGCCAGAAATGAAATATCCCAGAAATCTTCTAATAAACAGTATTCCAAGGTTTGTTTTTTCCCTCAAGCTTTGTAGATGAGGACTATTTGTCGTTCACTCGTAGCTCAAATGAGTTTGATTTGCATGTGTAGCACTTTTGGCTTTATTTTTTGACCTTGATCTCACTGATTCATCCAGACACAGAACCGTATCTGCATAGCATTCTGCTGGAGGACTTGCTGACATTGATACAGGTTCAGGATTTGTGCCTTAATTTATACAAATGAATGTGGATACTGGAAAATGCAAAATATTGATAAATATAAAATATGGTCTCTTAGATTTCAGAGGTAACATACGAACTGTCAGTTTCTCAGTGTATGAGCAAAACAAACTGGTGCAACTTTGGGTTACTTTTTTCCCAGAAGTTAAACTATTGAATAGTATTTTCACTCATTCTTGACATAATGGTACTTGAAATGTTCTTGCTGAGCTGATTAACTTGGTGACTACATTCGTAAAAATAACTGTAATTGCATTAGCACTTGTATTATCTTACTTTATCAGGAAAAGATGCTCAAAGACAGTGAGATTCTCAGTCATTCAAGAGGGTATATAAATGAATCATTGCTTAAGTCCTTTGTGTCACCAACCATCCAGTGGTCACTAGGAAAAAGAACCACGTATTCCTAATTTTCCTAAAACACTATTCATCAGTATGTCTTGAAAAACCTCATAGTGGAGCTCAGTGTCGTTATCCCCTTTGTACAGATTGGAAAATTATGCAGAGGTGATAAAATGTAACTGTTTCACATGCACAAACAGCCCTGAAAACCGCACCACTTATCCAGAAGATAAGTTCAGTATGTCAGTAGTTTAATGGTGCGTCTGTGTGGTTATACATGTGCTTTTGACTATAAATTTAATTCATTACTTCCTTTCATTCAGTTGGGACTCAAAACAGACAGCAGCCTCCTGTTCCACTGATGTGTGCGCAAAAGTCAACAATATCAAGAAAGAGAAATAAAAAGAAAAAACTGCCCCTCAAAACTGTTGAACCAGTTATCATGAATAAGAAACCCAACTCCACAGAGAATGAAAAGAAGCTATCAGCAAACTCGGAACGATCGAGTCTGCAAGCAGTTGAACCTCCCCTAAAACCAGAAACCCCTGTTTCAGGATTTGGAATTATCCTTGAATCGGCTTCATCAGATGTAAGTTAATATTTTAATACGCGGTATCACAGGATTTTAAAGCACTAACTCATTCGGGAGAATCAGTACTCAAGTCAGGTTGACGTGTGTTCCCACTTTTTGTTAGAATAAACAAGCAAATCTTGGGTAGGGTTGAATGGAGACAGTAGGGTTAGACATGGGGAGTGCTAATTACAAAGTTTTGGGTGGTTTTTCTTTTTTTCAACTGAGTGAGTGCTGATTACAACGTTTTGGGTCTTTTTTTTTCAACTTTCACGAACGTGTAGTTCTCCCTCGAGTTCAAGGCTGCCTGTTGTTTGAGCTTGCAGTGAAAACTTGTTCTTCATCTCTCCCGTGGCCAAGAGCCACCGTGAGATCAGGAGCCGTGAAAAGTGCTGCATGTATAAACCATTCACAACCCTGCCATTTGCTGATGAGCACACGTAGTCCACACGTATGCCCTTATCCTCCCAAGGTGTATTTATGCACTGTGTTTCATGCCTGGCTTGTCCCACTGGCTCTAGGGGACTCCTTACCTCTATAAAGTTCATACCTCAGCCTTTGCTAAATTGGGTCATTTGATCTTCGTCGCTGTGGTTGCTGGGAGAGGGCCTTGATGCTGTTGATGATGTCAGTGTGACTAAAGGGGCCAAAATTTGCCACTCTAAAAATACGTACTTTTTGCGTGTAAAATCGCAGTAAGCGTATTTTCTTGATTCATGTAGCATGTACGCATCGGTAGAAATTTCATATATCTGGTGGCTGATTAGTTTTGTTTGATGACCAAATAGATACCGTCTGAACCAGTTCACTGATGAGTAAACTGATCATTAATTTCTCTAAAATATTTTTAATTTTGAGGAGGCAGTTTCCAATTTCCTAAGTACTATTAGCTAGAAAAACATAATTAAATTCAGTATCAATAAGCGTAAATGAAAACAATGCAGCAGATAATAGTCTACCTTTCTGGAAGTGGGAACTAATAATAAAAGAGCAGTCATGATAATTCAGTTATATAGATGCAAGCCACACCACTAATTAGATTGCAGTCTTCTGCCACAGAGTCAGTGTAGTGATACAGAGTAACTAGTTTGATCCTTTTCCAAAGGTTTTCCTTTTGTAGTATTATGCTTAATAATGTTTGAGGGAACGGTTTGGGGAGGGACTGGTAATTTATCTCCAGTACACAATTTGTGCTTATAATTTTTCTTTGCTTGTGGCACTCTTTTCAGCTTGAAACACAGGTTCAAAAACAGTTTCGAACTTGCAGTGGAATTTAATTTGGCTTTATGAATGTGTTCCATCGCTGGACACAATTCTTCGTGCCAATTTGACCTAAGAAAAAAAAAAGAAGAGAAAACATGTTACTCATAAATCAGGTCCTCATCTGCCCTCCCATGCTTTGGCCCTTGCTTGCCACAGTAGTTTGACTAAATTTACAGAGCCAGAACCCCGAGACAAACAAATTGGTTTTGTTTTGTCTTTGGAAAGAAAACAGTCGAGTTCTGAAAATAGATATATTTAACAGTGGAAATAAAATGTGACCTTAAACTTTTTAAGAAGGCTAAAGAAAGTCACTTCTTTCAGATTGAATGTCGGTATTATCTTTTTGTATTTATTCATAGGCATCTCTAGTGTGCTTAGGACCAGCGTATTTGAGTGCCTGAAAAAACTGAAAGACGTTTTACACAGCACCATAAATAAATGTTCTCTTGAGAATATTGCACGAATTGTCTGTAGTGTGTGCGGTGTCATACAGAAGGACTGCCACTGCTGTTATTTTGCCAATATGTATTGAACTTTAAGAAAAATTCAGTTTAATATGTATAAAATTGGGGCTACCGAAATGAGTGCAATTAGTTCAAATTTGCTGAGATGAAATACTGCTACTTATGGCGGTGGAAAAAGTGTTTGTGAGACCAACTCTTAATGTGGCCCAAGAATCAGAGAACCTGCTTTTTACATGTAATGATGTTGCTCTTAGTTAAACTTTCTTGTGTTTGTTTTACTGTTACAATATTTCATTTATAACCTTAATCATTTCTAATCTATGTAGTACAGCCTACTAAAATGTCTAGGATTAAATCTAATTTGCTGCCTGTTAATTTTAGCACAGCAAAAGCCTTTGGCATTCCGGTCTTACTTATTTTATTGTACACAAATAGTTTACCCGCCAATTCCTTATGCCATGATCATTATCTACTAGCAAATGCTTTTGCTTTTGAGAAGTCGCATTCAAAGTGATCATAAAGTTCAATTAGGTACTGATTGTCTTTGAAAAATAGTTTACTACTAAAGGAAAGCAAGAATAAATGAGCTTTTTGCCTTCAAATTATTTCCCTGATATACAAATTGATTCCTAAGTTAAGAATAAAATAGTCAAAACTAAAATAATATTGCCTCCTCCACACTGGTGCACTGGTAAGGTTTGAAATGTATTTTACAGCTGTATTAGTGAAGATGATTTGTCTGCCCTAGGCGTCTTGTATCATCGAGGTCATCTTAGATTGCTATCATAAGACCCAAGACCCAAGTAAGAGAATAGGACAGGATACCTTCATCACCATGACAACTACATTCTGGTTTTTGGTTAACATGAGGTAGAATTTTTCCCAAGTTGTAAACTTAGCCCACGTTTATTTACTCTTTAAAATCTTTTCTGTCACCAGAAAGTTTAGAAGTAACATATTAAAAACGCACTTACATCAGAATATCATCAAACGTCAAATAGAGTAGCTCTGACTGTTTTGCTAGATCCAGTATTTTGAAAGTTCTCAAGGTAAAAAACAACTTTTCATCCAGAACAAGCTGAGAAACTTAGGTGCTTTTTAGATTTTTTTTTTTTTTTTCATTACCATCTGCATATTTTAAGGTTCTTCATCCTGGTTTCCCAAAGCATTGTAATCTTCAGTTTTATCACACAATACGCATGCATAACCAATGATAATATATGCTTTGAAAATATTCTGCTTGCTGTAACTCTCTTGATACTGATTTTTAAAAATCCATGGGAAAAGAGTTAAACAGCCAAATTCTTCTGAGATTGGCAGCCCTTTCTTGGGCTTGACATTTGCAGGTGATTTGATGGGAGATGGCATTTGCTCTTGCTTTGTAAACATCTTTGAAAACACACCGTCACGGGTGGATATGTTTTCATGTAAGGGAAAAAAGAGCGAGTTATTAGGAGCAAGGCTGTTATGTTAGCTTATTTTCTCACATCAAGACCACTGATTTTTTCCCCCCTTGCCAACTTTGAGATAATATCTTAAAAATTTTAGTGTGTTCATGATGTATCTTCATTGTAGATATATAATTATTCCATACAGACATCTTGTGTAAGCACTGTGTGGTAGACACAGAAGAAAAAATTTGTTTATTTTTGCAAATATTGTTCATGTAATTTCTAATATGTACAGACAGGGGCAGCAAAAAGACTCTTAGTAAGGGGACTGCCTTGAAGGCCTTTGTCTTCTTTGGCCCGCAAGGTACTTGAGACGAGACTTTTCTGAAATACAGGATGATTTTGTTTCCTCTTCTTCCCCTCCCTCTCACTTTCTAGCAGTCGCGTAAATCCCTGTGATTTACCACTGAGGGGTTTTGTGCTGAAGTAAGGTGTCTATCTAACATCATCCTCTTCTAAGGATGCATTTTGGGAATGTGAAAAGGAGGGAGAGATGGATGATCAGCCAGTGCTGGCTCCAAGGGCAACCTCAAACTCATCATCTGCTTCTACTCATATGGGCCATATCTGTGCTGGAAGGCCTCTTGGGAGACCACGTGGAACAGGCTGGTAGCCCTGCATTTGTGCTCCTTGGAAATGCCTGGCTGCCCCACAGCATGCTTGTTCACATCATTTGGCAGTGAAACAAGTCCATAAAATGGTTAGATAAATGTCCAAAAAGCATCACATAGGAGTGTTGCTCTGGGATGATCTTCTGGTTTGTCATTATTATCCAATATTGAAAGGTATCTCTTTTCTTTTTGTTAGCTGTATGCCTAGAAATAATGCCAGTAATTGTTAACTATTACAGTGGCTAGACATGAGTATGATTATTTGATTTGCCTTTTAAGGTGCTTTTTCGCTGAAGGGGTTTGATTTCAATGAAGTAGGTTGCTGTGGTACTGAATAGCTGGGAAGAGATTCGTGGTTTGATTAAGTGATTGTAAAGTCTCACCAGATGCATGATTGAAGTAAAATAGTGTCTTTGAATGCTCGTTTAATTAAAACATTTGTATTCTTTTGGTAGCCAGAAGTGCAACTTGCAGAAGGCTTTGACGTCTTCATGCCGAAATCTCAGCTGGACTCTATATTATCAAACTATACTCGCTCAGGAAGCCTGCTTTTTAGGAAGCTGGTCTGTGCATTTTTTGATGACAAGACTTTGGCTAACTCTTTACCAAATGGCAAAAGGAAAAGAGGGCTCAATGACAACCGGAAAGGACTAGACCAAAATATTGTGGGTGCAATAAAAGGTATGTTTTTTGCTTTCTTTCATATGTGTAATTATAACATCTTCTCAACTAAGGAGAGTGTAAGGGGATTAGAATTTCTGACGTGTGTTAGATCTATTAAAATATGCAGTCTTATTTTTATTCCCTTTCATTCACTTGTTAAAAATAACTTCTATGGGGACAGCTTGTGTTAATTTTAAGCCAATGATCCCAGTTTCTGAAGTCAGGCTCTAAGGTTAGAAACTCAATGTTCGTATAAGATAATTATTTTTTTTTCCGGATATCAGAGATGCAAAGAAATCTTGAAAACATAATGACAGTGTAACTGATCCTCTTCAATCAAAATTCTGAGGCTTGCATTGCATCTGTCTGTGTCTGCTCTGTAAATAGTTTAGTAGCTGGTGGCTGGATTGGGGAGAGATGGAGGGAGATAATACTGGAACTGAGATGAGTTTGACGTTCATAAAAATGGTGGTGGTCCTTCTCCTGTGGGAGCAGATTTCTTAGTTGGCGTGAGGATCCTGTGCTGGGTGGTTTTTCTTAGCGGTCACTGCTTTCTAGCTTCCAGAAGAACACTTGTACCTTCAAACTCTGATCGCACCATACAAAGCGCTGGTATTAGGCCAGAGATTCTGAATTGGATTCTATTATTTTGAAATCCGATATAGTAGGGAAAATACCCAAGTTACCAAAAGACAGGCTGTGTTGCAAAGTAGAGCTTGTTTTAGAGGCTGTGACTCATCTTGAGGTACAGATTGCTAACCTAGGCGACATAAGGCAGTGAGAAGAGCTTCTGTAAGTCCATTGGCAGCAAAAGGAGGCAGGGGAACCTTTTGCAGCCACCTCTGTGTCCACTTTTGGCCCCCTCTCCCCATGCAAGAAAGACATTGACATACTGGCTTGAGTGCAGTGGAGGGCCACCAAGACTTAGGGTACTGAAGCAGGTAAGTGGTGAAGTATGTATGTGAAGTGACACATGAAGAGAGGCTGAGAGAACAGGAGAGAAGATGATTCAGGAGAAACCTTATTCCTGTCCACAACTACCTAATGGGATGGTGTAGAGAAGATGGAGTCAAGGCTCTTCTCAGAGGCACAAGAGGCATCGGACACATGGAGAATTTCAACATGATATAAGGAAAAGCTTTTTCAACGTAAGGGTGGTTGAGCAGTGGAATAGCAGCTCAGAGAGGCTGCAGGATCTCCATACCTGGAAATATTCAAAACTTGACTGGTCACAGTCCAGAGCATCATGATCTAGTTGGCCATGCTTTTGAGCAGCAGGCTGGGCATGGAGACCTCCAGAGGACCCTTTCAACCTGTGTAATTCTGTGATAAAGTATCTGTTGTGGCTATGTCGTAGTCCTAATACATCTTACCGAGTTGCTGGCGGACTTTCGTACAGTTATGCTTATAATTAGGTTTAAATCAAACCCACTTTTTTATACCCTCCTTTCTTGAGCTCAGTAATCTGCAAAAATCCAAAGCTGATTCACTCTATCTGTATCTCATTCTTCCTTAAAAGCTTTAATAAATAAGTTAAATGGAAGAAAAGGGAGCTTAAAATCACTTCAAAAAAAAAAAAACCACACCTCTAATTTGAGCAGCACTGTGATAAAATAAATGTTTTTCAGTAGATGCAGCAGCACTATTGAAATAGCAGTCATCACCCACTGCAGAGAGCAGCGTTTCTCAGTAGCTAAGCTCATATTACTGGAGCAAATTCTTAAGCTTGGTTTAACCTCTTCCCTCGAGTTTGAGAGAAGAAAGGGGAGAGTTGTAGTTCCAACAGATAAATTTCCTCTGTGATGGTACTACTAGGTACCACTGTAATAACGGTGATCTTTATTGGCATTTACAGTATTGCCCAAATGCTAGTGCCTGATCCCTGGTAGTGGAGCCCATCCCTAAAAGCTGTGATGGAATCAGACGCCAAGGGCTGACATCCTGTGGGTCTTTGCTCAGCCTGGCTCCAATAGCACCCTTCTTCCCTCCAAAGAGCGGGGCAATCAGACACTGTTGTTGCATTTATTCCAAGAAATAACTGTACCAGTATGAAATCTCCACAAGAACAATGTCATGTTGTTTGTATTATTATTAGGACATTCCTCTACCACGTGCCCATTAGTGGCACTTTTAGTCCTTTTCCGTGACAGAGATACAAAAGTGGAGAAAAGGCTACATTCACACAAAAACAAGCAGAGTACTTAAAGGGGGGGCTGTTTGCTTGAAAATCGCTCTTGATGTCTGAAAACGTTTTAACTGTCGTCCTTACAAGTAATTTAATGCTTCTGCAACAGGATGATTAGATGGGGAGAAATTCTGTCTTTTGACTTCGGGTATTCAGTGACACTTGTTGAATCAGTTGCAGTGTTTCTCCTGGGCAATCAGTTTCTCTTGTGAGTCGCATCAATCTTTCACTCAGAAATAGGGGAAAAAAGATGAAAAAAAAAAAAAAGATCAGATGTTATTTTTCCTTTATGTCATTGACTGGAAATCCAGCTAGTGAAGTCCTTCCCTGCAGAAGTCAGAGAGCTGTGTTCAGATATGTGATGTGTCCCTCAGGGATCCATACTGGGACCAATTCTATTTAATATCTTCATCAGTGACATAGATAGTGGGATTGAGTGCACCCTCAGCAAGTTTGCAGATCATAGACTCATAGAATGGTTTGGGCTGGAAGGGACCTTAAAGACCATCTAGTCCCAACCCCCCTGCCACGGGCAGGGACACCTCCCGCTAGACCAGGCTGCTCAAAGCCCCATCCAGCCTGGCCTTGGACACTGCCAGGGAGGGGGCACCCACGGCCTCGCTGG
>JAVKLA010000005.1:7740413-7758481 GCA_034782735.1 Sagittarius serpentarius | reverse complement strand
TGTTGTGCTAGAGGGAAGGGATGCCATCCGGAGGGACCTTGGCAGGCTGAGGGAGTGGGCCCACGTGAACCTCATGAAGTTCAACAAGGCCAAGTGCAAGGTCCTGCACATGCACCCGGGCAGTCCCCAGTATCAGTACAGGCTGGGGGATGAAGGGGTTGAGAGCAGCCCTGCGTAGAAGGACTTGGGGATACTGGTGGACGAAAAATTAGATATGAGCCGGCAATGTGCACTCGCAGCCCAGAAGGCTTGCATCACAAGCAGCGTGGCCAGCAGGTCGAGGGAGGTGATTCTGCCCCTCTGCTCTGCTCTGGTGAGACCCCATCTGGCATACTGCGTCCAATTCTGGGGTCCCCAGTACAAGACAGACATGGACCTGTTGGAGCGGGTCCAGAGGAGGGCCATGAAGATGATCGGAGGGCTGGAGCACCTCCCCTCTGAGGAAAGGCTGGGAGAGTTGGGGTTGCTTCACCCTGGAGAAGAGAAGGCTCCGGGGAGACCTTCTTGAGGCCTTTCAGTACTTAAAGGGGGCTTACAAGAAAGATGGAGAGAGAGATTTTACTGAAGCCTGCAGTGACAGGACAAGGGGCGGCAGTTTTAAACTGAAAGAGGGTAGGTTTAGATTGAACATTAGGAAGACTTTTTTTTTTTATGATGAGGGCGGTGAGGCACTGGCACAGGCTGCCCAGCGAGGCCGTGGGTGCCCCCTCCCTGGCAGTGCCCAAGGCCAGGCTGGATGGGGCTTTGAGCCCCCTGGTCTAGTGGGAGGTGTCCCTGCCCATGGCAGGGGGGTTGGGACTAGATGATCTTTAAAAGTCGCTTTCAACTCAAACCAGTCTACAATTCTATGATAGAGGGGTTATAAGCGCCATACAGCTCAGGTCAACTACAAAGGGGAGGTCCCACTTCTCCTGCCTCCTTCCTGTTGCATTCCCATTCCTTTTTGCCCACATTTGTGTTTCCCTAACCACACGTGGAGCAATCAAAGCTATTTGGACCTTCATTCAAGAGAAGAACAAGCAAGTTAACGTGTGGGCTCTCCAGGGCTGCCAGACTCTGGCTGCCTGTGCAGACAACAGTGGGCAGTGGTTGTAATTCCCACAGTGGGCACCTGCAGTGAGTGGCCTGGGTACAGCCTAGTGTCACAGACTGTCCCCAGGCTCTGGTCACAAGCAGGAACTGCAGTTGCATGTTTGAGGTAAGTAGGAGTCTTAAGTCATTCATTAGGTTCCCATTGTGTCAGGTACTGCATGAATTCAGAAGGGAAAGATTATTTCTACGTTCAGAGAGACCGTAATTGTTGCAAACCAGACACTGGCAATGTGTGGGGCTGTACTGACTTCTCTGGCAAGCCCTCTGAGTTGGTCTGACATCCTTGCTGATCAGACTACAGTATTGCTAATGCCTTTCATGCTCTGGTTTTGTAAAGTTGTTAACGTGGAAAGAGTTTGGAAGATGGGGTTACTTTTGGTCCCCTTATACTTACCAGCTAGCACTATTTCAAAAGCATGTGTATAAAAATACTGAAATTGACATTTTTTGTTGCATGCTTTCCCATCTCATTTGTGTGACGTTTATTCTCAAGGATTACAAATTCCTTGAACTGGGACCAGTTTTCTCTCTTTGTTCGCCAGTCATAACTGGACACTGGGCTCTGAGACCTCTGACCAAGACTACAATAGCAATACTAACAGTAATAATATTTTTTCTATTTCTGCTCTTGTTTATTTTTTGCACACCTCTCACTTGTGTGATGAAAATCAATTGCATCAGTTTCACTCCATTTATAATTTTGTATTTTTGGTATAACATTGCTAGGTTTGCTGTAATATGGAATTAAAGATAATGTACCATTTTTACAAAATATAAAATTGGACCTGTAGGATATTTCTTTTTTCTCAATAATGGCTTTTTTTTTTTTTAGTAGCTTTATAAAAATTCTATTCCATCTGGTTTGGCTGTATGAGAACTGTAGAGATTTCCGCAGTGGTGGGACTTCTGTCTTTCATCAGTTTGCCTGCAGCCTTAAGAACCTGACCAAGAGGCCACCAAATGACCAGATCTTCAGCTCTCTACTTGTTCCGTATGGAAGAGAGCATTTATAAGTTCCTGCCACATCTGGAGAGTCAGTTCAAAGTACACTATTATTTTTCTCTGGTGCTTTTGTGTGAAATTCGTGAATGGAAGATGTCAGGCATAGACCATTTCTCTGCGATAGGCTTTTATAGGTAGTAACTGTGGTATTGCTGTGATATTTATACACACAAATGACTTCTGCATGATAAACTTGTGAAACATTGAGTTGGACTCTGTTCTCGCAGTCCTAGATTTGGCCATTTAAATGCTTTTTGTTAAGTGGATAATTTGATACATTTTTTTTTTATAATCCTCTCCAGTCTCATTTTCTCCATTCTGGTGGCAGATTTCAAAAAGATGGTATCTTTTTATTTCAGTCTTTACAGAAAAATACTGCACTGCTAACCACGTGGATAAACTTCCTGGTCCTAGGGACTGGGTCCAGATTCTTCAGGATCAAATTAAACTTGCAAGACGACGATTAAAAAGAGGCTCAGGTATGTATAAAAATACAAGGAACAACATGTGAGTGTAAGATTAAAAGCTTAGAGCCTTTTTATCCACAGAAGTGTTTTTCTTGTTGACAGTAGAGTGGTACATGTTCACTCTATGAAAATTAGACCTCTAAGATTTTAGCAGGTTTCTGTGTGAAGTACAGTGTTCCCTTATGTTTGGTATGGTGGCAAGTTTAGGAGCTGTCTTTGCAGCCAAGTTAAGTTTGAGTCTTTCTCAAATGTTGTCTCTACCCCTTTTTGTTAGCACCCAAAATCTTCTTCCCTGCGTTTGGTGAAATCTGAGTCCTAAACTAGCTTATCCATCCAGGGTTGCAGGTAGAAGTTTTTTAATTCTGTGTTATTTGGTCTGACAAGCCACTCACTGTGCTGTTAAGACATAACCCAAATGACCTTTCCCTCTAAACTATATGTGTCTGGAAGGATAGATGAGTTTTCTCACATTCCTTGTGAAAGAATCAGCATCACTGTAGCAAAAAAAAAAAAATACCGCTCGCTCTGATTGTGCCAGGAGGGTTCTGCAATACATGGGAGGGAGCTTACCAGCAGTGAGTAACAGGTAGCGTAGGAAAGTTAATGCAACAAAGCTGCTCAGCCTGGGCTGGGATAACCTGCATGCTTGGGGCTGGGACCAGCCTGTGGTGAAGGCTTAGTGCTAAGCTTTCACCCCAACAGCACGCAGCTGGTCAGCTCTCAGCTCCAGTGACGAACAGCAACGTGCAGCCTTGAAATCCCTGGTAGAATTCATGGGAAAGCAGTATCACTGATTAAGAGATGTGTAATGATGCTATAAACCTTAACTAGTCTCCTTCCTGTCTTCATGCCTCCTATCCTACAAGGGACTTTCTTCATACAAGGCTTCACTTACTCTTCCTCGTCCTAGTGTTTACTCAAGGCTCTCTCATGGTCGTATTTCTTGTCCATCACTCCCTCGGAGCATCTGACACTGTTGTCTGAGGCACATCAGTTGTGCCAACGTCCTTAAACGTGGTCCTTCACTGTTACCGTATTTAGCTGTGCGCCTGCCTTTTCCCCTCTTCCCTCCTGCCCATCACCACAATTAAGTGCCTGTTAGCATCGGTGGGCTGACAGGAAGGGAAACCTGATGGCTCCGCAGGGGATGCTGGTGGTCCCTGTGGCTACCGGGGAGGGGGGGGGGGGCGGCGGCGGCGGGGCGGGGCAGGGGAGGGAGAACACACGAAATGACCTCTCCAGCTCCCTCTTCTCGGAGAGCCAACATTTTCTGTCCAAAGCTGTCTCTGAAGCACACACTTAGACTGGCATCTGAAATCATTCTCCACGATGTTATTAATGCCAGGAGGGAAAAGCGCAAGATTGAGGAAAATGAGAAACACCCTGAGACAGAAATAACACAGGGAGAAAAAACAGTGCAGATTATTCAGTAGCATAAGCTTCCCTGAGTAGAGAAGCACTAGCCTTAAAAAGGGTTTCTTGTGCGTGTTGGGGGAGGGAGGAGAGAGGGATACAAGATAATCTTGTTAAAGACAGTGTCAGATTACTGGTGTTGTACAACAAGACTGCTTTCTGCCCTTTCCAGGGCTGCCTCTCCCCACCCAGGACAGGAGGGTGGAAGTGGGGTGCCAGTCTTCGATAAGGCAAAGGGTGCAGTGTGGGATGTGGGGAGCAGAGGGTCCTTGGGCTGTCTGCAGAAGATCCCTCGGGAAAGAGGATTGACCTAATTTTGTTTTGATTTTGATTTTCTTTCATCCTTTTTTATTTGCTTTTCTTCGTGCCTCTGCAGGATATTAATTAAAATGGCAATGACGTCCAGCTTTTGCCTTTCAAATAGGGCTACCTCCATCTCTGGTCCTTTCTCAGGATGGAGAATCTAAGCAGAGGATATTGTCTCTAAGCTAGCAGGACTATGAAGGAAAATAAGTGAAGCTGAGTATAGTGTGACTGAGTAAGATAGGCTCCGATATCTGTCTCTGCCTGCAGAGGGAAGATAACTCGTTAACTGGTATGTGGATGAGTAGTGAGCAGCAATGTACCTAGCAGCCCCTCAGATTTATTTGCTGAAAAAAAAGTACACAGTACCTAGATTGGTAGAAAAGCTCTTTTCTGTGTTGTTTAGTTTACTGGCCATTCCCTGACGTGCACTGGTTTCTCTCTGGCATGAGGCCACAGGCAGACATGCTCTTTTTGATCTAGCAGGAGTGATTGAACACACCACTGTGGCCATCTTCACCTTACCATCCACTGCCATCTCCACTGGTGGCTTAAGCTAACCCAACCTGACCTTGCACTGAAGCAAATGAGAAGTTTCCACAGCCTTTGTGACAGCAAAGCAGCAGATAGCAGCAGAGGCAGGAGCAGACAGCTGATTGCAGTAACACCTTCATTGTGTTGAAATAAGATGTGTTAGTACTTTTATGTTACAACCACGAGCTTCTGATATGAGGGTTGTAGAGCTGATTGGGCGACAGATCCACCTAGCCCCATATTTTGTTTCCAATGATGGCTGTTAGCAGATGTCTGGGGAGATCTATAGGACCGAGGGAAGGATGTTGCAATGTTTGCTAGCATAGTCTCACAGCCCTCAGCAGCTTTATCCTGATATAAAACTGGTTGTGTGGGGACTATGCACATCTTAACTATTCATTGTGAAGCCATACCAAAATTGTTAAAGCTGTGTGTAATTTACAGAGACCAAAACATCAGGGGAGGGCAGGCATGGAGGGAGGTTTGATCTGCTATGGGAAGAAGGTGTCCCAGGACTCGCATGTTGCAAAACGTAGCTTTTAAGAATCTGAAAACTACAGGAATCACAACCACTGAGATGTGGGACTCATCACTCTTCCAGCTGAGCTCTTGAGCTCTTCCAGTCTGCATGTGGCCAGTGGAGCGGAGGCTGAGCCCTCCTGAGTGAGTGTACTCATCTCCATACTCCCAGGTCATTCTCTTTTAGTTTTGTCTCCACTTGCTCACTGAAACACGCGGGCTGACTTTGTGGGTATAGACTAAGGTGCCCAAAGAACAAATCTGAGCCAGCGTTAAGCTAAAGTCACCCGAGACTTTGTGAGCCAATGTGTCTCCTTGCTTCCTGATCACACTGATTTATCTATATTGTTTTCTGGTTTGTCGTAATGTACAGGCTTTATATGGAGAAAGCTTAAAATGATCCATTTATTTTACAGAAGCCACAAGACAACTTTTTAGTCACTGCTGAGTTGGGCTAAATTTTAACAGCAGAAATATTTAAGAGAGGAGAGGCAGGCTTTTCATCCCGCTTGCCTTCCCCGAGCCATTTAGTGCATCCTCTGATTAGTTTTTCATTTCAAACCAGGCAGTAAGACACTGCATTCATGAGCAGCCCTCTCCGCTTTATCCTGTGAAACATTTTTTCAGTCTGATAACGTAAATCCTGCTCTAGCTCTCAGTGGTATTAGTATTTTCAGAGATTTCTAGCAAATGAGTGGGGTGGATCTGCTTTTTGTACCTCTTTCTATAGGGCGTACTCCCCTGAGTGTTTCCAAATTAAATAAAATCATGATCACTGGATCATAGATGCTGCCCAGCTTCAGCCTTATTTATCATGTTTGGCTCATCTCCTAGAGTTAGGGACGGAAAAGCTCCCTACTTGGAAAGCTAATCTAAAAAACACTTAAAAATTCTGGTTTCTAGAAAATAGTTCCCCTGTGTAGATTTTGAAAGGTTGTTATCCTAAGCCAAATAAAAATTCATTTAAGTTCTGAATCAGTGACAATATTTTTCATAGCTGGAAATATTCTTTTTTTCATTTATTTATTTTGCTTTGGCTTTTTCATAGTTCTTTTAGATTATTGCCTGAGATCTGAGACTTGGGTAGGTTTTTTTTATTTGTTAGATCTGAGACTAAAGCTGTCACTGCCATTAAATTTTTATTGGCCTTGTTCAGTCTTTTCAAAATTTCGCAAGTTGGCTGTCACAAAGGGGAGAAGAGACTGCGAGGTTAATGTTACAAACAGATGTTACAATTAAAATTAAAGAGTATGATAATCTTCAGCCTTGACTACTGGTCCCATTTCATGCCAACAGCACAGCATACTGGGGCACGGCTTCATAGTGTTGGATCTGTCTTCTCCCAGCAGAGAAGCTGAACCTTTTTTTTGGCTGCTGGGATGGGATGCAAAGTGGCCCTGGAAGGGAAGAAGTCAAAGGAAAAGGCATGTGCACAGGTTTCCTCTGTTAAAGTAGCGTGAATTACAATGCAAATTGCCTTGTAATTTATGACAGCAGGGGGTTTCCCACGGCGCATGGTCTTTTCGCTCTGCAAAAGAGAATACGGGTAGGTTGCTGGTGGCCTTGCCAGTGGCAGCACAGAGGGAGACGGTCGACCATTAGCACAGAGGTCTTGAAACGGGTAAAATCAGAAGGAACCGATTCGCTGTTCATGTCACCTCTGTGCCAGACATAGCATCCAAGCTTTTGGATTACTAAACTCTCCATCCATTAATAAGCAGTAGGTCAGGGGCCACACGTCTCTCTTAGTAAGTTCTTCCTCCCTTTTTATGTTCGGAAGAGCCTGTGAGCCATTATTCTGTAGTGGCTGTCCATTGCATAGACAGGAAAGCTGATACTGTATGAGTAATACTCCTGAAGTACACAGGGTAAGAGCTGTTCGTGCAAAGTGATTACCTTGTGCATAACCTGGAAGCTTTTGATTGCCGTACTCCATAAAGGAAAATATGGCAACGTTAGAAAACATGCTGAAGTTTTTCAGGCAGGACTAATTTAAATAAATTACATGCCATGACGCTTTGTCCTTGAATTGTTTAAAATTAACATCGCCTTGTTGCAGTGTAAAATAGTGGGAATGAAGGAAGAATTTCTGGAAATACGCCTTTTCTCCCACATCCTTGTTCAAACTGTTGCTTCCATTGTTTTGTATGAGGGTTTTTTTGCTTTCTATTTTTTGCTTTCTATTTCTCTTCATCCTTCTGATTTCCCTGGTTTGTGTTTTTGATACCATATCTACGTGTTGAGAGAGATCAGGTTGATTTTTTGCTTAGCAATACACACAGGGCCAGGAAAGATGTAGGATGCAAGTCCAACACGTGGTACGGTGCTTTTGTGGCCAGTATCTTAGATAAAGACAGCGATATTAAAATGAGTAGCTGCTGCATTCATCTTCCCAGCCCTGAACATACACGTACTTCTGTCCAAGGAGCAAACCAGCAGGGGTACACTTAACAGACAAACGTGTATATCGGAAGCTCAACAATTTTTTGGAAGGGGGAAGAAAAAAAATTCTAAGGAAACAACTACCAGGATTGTTTTGCAAGAGCTACTGAGCTCTATCGAAGCAAAGGACGGAAAAGAGGCTCCGAATTCCCACAGTAGGATCTATTCCTGCTTGCCCCATCTTGCAACCTGGCTGAAGACAAAGTTTGGCTGGCAGTCTCTGGGTGCGGTTGTCAAAGGCAAACCTTCTTTCCTGCTTGGAATGACATGTGAGAAGCTGGTAGTTTATATCCGTGTTAGGAGGCCGAGGTGTTTGTCATGCCTTTGTGTCATACTTCACCTGGAGCTGCAGTTACGCATCCAGTTTCATAAAACGAATTCAGGCAGCTGCTGAGAAGAGTGAGTAGGCTCTCCAGGCATCTGCCATGCTCCCACTCCCTTTCTGGCACCGGCATAAGCATTCACGTGGCGATGTTGTTGGTTTTTAACTAGATCTGATCTTGGTGACCATATAAACGTTTGTGCTGGCATGAGGAATGGGACTGGAACAATTGGTGGAGA
Source organism: Sagittarius serpentarius (assembly GCA_034782735.1). Lineage (NCBI taxonomy): Eukaryota > Metazoa > Chordata > Aves > Accipitriformes > Sagittariidae > Sagittarius > Sagittarius serpentarius. The sequence continues at coordinate 7,750,148 of JAVKLA010000005.1, read as the reverse complement.
GTCTGGACCTCATCTATCAGTCTTGTGGCAGATTAAAATGGCCAGGTAGCTTTGTTACCAACAAAGCTGGGTCTGCAAAGTGGGAGGCTCAAGTCCTTATCTTCTGAAAGCGAGGTAATTCCTAGCTTCCATTTGTTTCTTTCTGCCTTCCTCTGAGTTCCATTTTAGCCAAGTGTAAGAAGAGCAGTTGGGCAGAAAGGTAACCGCATCTCTAGAGCTACATCCAGAGTCGCTGCTGAGATTTCCAGGAAACCTGTCACTTGAGTGGACAGCCTAGTTGGCACCAACCCTGGTATTGGTAGAGGGAAGACTTTCCAGCTCATTGTGCCAGTGCTCAGATCTGGCTTCCCCCGTTTTCATAGCTTGGGTCCCTTCAACCCAAGGGGCCGGTTACAGCTTTGTCTCTTGTATGCTGAGTAGCTGCGCCACAGAATCACTTGGTGCAGGTAGGTCTTCATAACATAGCTAGAAGTTGGCCTCAGACTATCACTCCAGATTTTTTAAGCTGTGTATATCCTGTTGCCTGTTTCTCAGCTGCTTGTTTCACTGTGCTGTCTCCTTTGCACATCCAGTCCTTCCATCACTGGGAGGACTCCAGATTCAAACCAGCCTGGGTAACCTCTTCCCATTTACTGAGCTACCCATTCCTTCCAAAATTGAAGATTTTCACAGTAAACTGTACCAACCACTAATTTGTTTCTGCCCACTGAGCCGCCTCCTCGCAGGAAGCGGAAAAAGGTATCGATTCAAGGCACAGAGTCACTGGCAGGTCTGTGCCATGTACTTGCCAGGGCTCTCCATTTAAACCTTCTGTGGGAGGAAAGCTCCTTAGTACTAGGGGTTTTAGTTTGTTTCTGTTTTCTTTAGTTCAGTTAATTTTGCAGAACTGAGTAGAGAGCATATAGCTAAAAACTAAACTGAAATCCGTGCACACGGGAGAGAGAGCAGCCTCTTGGTCCAGGGACGGATAGCCAAGGGTTGATGGATCTACATTACAAAACTAATGCAGATCAGGAGCTGGATTAGTTCTTCTTGTAATATCATCATAAAGGCAACAACTCAACATCCCTGTGTGTAGAGCCGTGATAAAGATGACCAGGACAGTTAGCTTAGTTTCAAGTGGGAGCTGAACTAAGTTGCTCAGTGCATCTGTAGCCTTGGTCAGATTCAGTCCCTATGGATATTGTGCAGTGAATGGATGTGAATAGATGCCTATCCACCACACTGACCACGTACAATGTAATGGGCTAGTCCATTATGACCACACCTAGTTTGCTGAAGTGCTCTCAGAGATCTGCTTGTGTTTTAAAGGCCTTAAATATCATGCTGAAGTGCCAAAAGACAAAGGTAATAGGGTTTTGAATAGGGCTTCTGTAGGTTAGGCACCAATCTCCTGTTACACACCTATAACTTACTCGGGGTTCACATGCACACTCCAGGGTACTACAGTCTAACAAGTCCCTGCACATCTGCTGAGCCAAATTAGATATCTTTATGCATACCCTTGGCCTGCGGCAAATACGAGAAGAACAAATTAGGCTTTTAGCCTTCTTCACCGTGGGCTAAATTAAGTCAAATGATCTTGCATAAGCTGTGGGTTGAAAGCACGTGTGTATACATACCCTGTAACTGCCTGTGTACCTGCATGGTTACGTGCTTTTTTAATTACGCTGGGTGCCCACCTGCATCTTTGAAGACATTTTGCCCTAGTAAATCTGTCCCCTGCTAAATGAGCTTGGTTGTGGTCACGGGAAGTTTGGGTGCAGAAGTGGGGGTATTCCCCCTTTCCCCGTAGGTGTCGGATGATGGCAGCTGTCGGAGGGTGGAGTACCAGCCTGCGAGGCTTTTTCTCCAAGGACCACTGGGGAATTTTCTTACGTGATTTTATCAAATGATCGCAGCTCCTTTTATCATCCGAATACCCTGAAACCTTAAAAAGAGCAAGTGTTACTCCATCCCATTGCTGGCACACATGCTTTTTAATACCCAACTCCCTCAGCTAAGTTTGCGGTTTTATTATATGACCTTTTCCTCCAAGCGGCAAGTTTTTAACTGAGCAATAGCAAATTGCAGCTGAGGAAGGTAGATAGGAAATGCAAAATCACTCTACAGTATGTAGCTTTTTAATCTCATTCCCATATTCAGTAAAAGTAATGAGATTTCTTGTTTATATTTGTAATCAGCAGAGGCAACTGACTGTGATGAGAAGCCGGACATTTCTCTACTACAAACAGGTAAAATGCATTAAAATTTTTATCAGCCTCCAATGTATGTGTGTGTTTATTTATGGCACAGAAGCAGTTTTCAATAATCCTGGCGTGCCATATACAGTCAGGTAATTGCACACAGGACCCAGCTATCTTAAGTTTTGAATGGCCTGTATTAAAAAACAAATGCATCAGAATCTTACAATTTCCCCCTCTTATTTCATATTCATAAAACCTCAAGGTTCATGGTAGCAGCTAAGCTAATAAGGCCAGTAAGTTACCCTTCTTGTTCCAGACAGGGACTTGCGCTCATCGCTGGTATTTTGGGGAGGTTTTTTGAGTTCTTAATGGAGTTATTGGTAGGGACAAACAAAACAATTTGTATTGTAGCATCTGCTTAGTTATCCAAGGTATTGGCAATAATATCTTGGGTTCTCAGAAGGATCGCAAAGGTATTTATATGCTAGTTAAGTGTTGGTTTACGTTTTCTTGAAGTGCAGCCACCCTGCCTTAGAAGCCTGACCGTTGCTAAACAGCAGCTTAGCTACGCAGCTGCGTGGACTAGGAAATAAGATTTTTTTGCTCGCTGTTGCACATGGTGTTGAAATCAAGACAGGCTGAGACTGAAATCTGAAGCACCCTCTCATTAAGAGTCCATCCATCAATAGGTGCCCTGGTGGCAGGGGCTGAGCTGCCGTCCTCTGAAAATCCAGTGGGGCCAGAGTCTGGGGAGGTGGTCATTCCCCTGCATTACAGAGTCATTCCCCTGTAATTACACCAAGATGCTGCCTGTTATCCCCAAAGCCAAATTAAAAGGAGGGAAGGTCTTGAACAGACGAATAGGGTCATGGGTTATGGTGCATTTTTATCCTGTTTCTGAGGTGTAACAACAAAGGGTGGCTGGAGATCAGCGAAGCTAATGCTGTGAAGAACAGGACAGGGCTGACACTGGCTTGCTGAGCGCACGGCACGGTACCTGGAGGCTACGGGGTGGGTGGGAGAGTACTAGTACCATCGCAGCATCTGTCCCTTGTGCAAGGGCTTCCTAACCTCTCTTGCGTGAGGGCTGGAGAAGGAGCTTTCACACACTGCTGCTGTGTGCCGGAGCAGCAGCTGCCAGCCGAGGAGCGCTGTCGGTTGAAATCCCGCTGTCGGAGCACGTGCAGTTACTAAGGAATAGGACCAGCGAAGCAGTTGGGAGGACAAGCAGCTATAGTCTTGTTCTGGCATGGACCCAGTGGGGGCTGGGAGCACGCGCTGACTGTGAGCCGCCGTGCTGCTTTCTTGGCCAGCCGCTGAATAGTATTTCAGGGTACGGTTGTGATAATAGATGCAGGAAGCTCTGGTTTGAAAGGTCTTTTCCAAGTGACATCCTGTTCGTTTCTTTTATCAGGGAGGGAAGCAATTCCGTTGCAAGAGGACCCTAATAAAGGTTGTTAATGCGACGTAGTGTTATCTTTCCATTGCTCTGGTAATTGTATTAAGGAACAGAAATACCGGATTGCTGTGCTTTTCTTTGAGCTCAGTTTCTGTAGTTAATGCTTGTGTTGTACGTCACTGATGGCAATGAGAGTGCTGGGATGGTTGTGGTAGAGAAGATGACTCCCTTTCCACTCCACAGCAGATCACCATTGCGGTCTGCTTGCTTATACACCTTTGAGCATCCATGCATGCAGTTTTTGAGCTGAAATACTTGTTTGCGATGTATACTTCTCCGCGCTATCTGTGGAAGGATGCCTAAATAAACCACACTGCAATTTGCATCGGTGGGGGAGGTGATGCTCACAGTCTGTAAGCCAAGCGTTTGACTCACACCCGTTATTGTATGTGTGCAAGTGCCTCTTTGTAGTACATATCCATGTAATATCGTACTGTTCTTGAAAGCAAATGATTTAAAGTGATATACAGACAGTATAATGACAGTAATTATGATAGAGAGCCAAAATACAGATACTTTCTATCAAGGACTGTAGCAGAAGAGGTGGAATATAACTTTTACAGGGGTCTTTTCCTGTCTTAGTACAGCTGGTTTTATAAAGGGTTGTTACTGACAGGTTCTTTAAAGAGAGACTTTGTGTGATTTATTCAGCTGTCTTCTCTGTTTAGCTTGAAAAATTTTGGGGGAGGAGTCTCTCTGACTGTCTCTCTGTACAGTGCTGGGCGCAATGGGCCTTGGTCGCAGATGACAGCTAATATCAGATAAATCACAGCCTCAGGTTGCGCCAGGGGAGATTTAGATCGGCTATTAGGAAAAATTTCTTCACCAGAAGCGTTGCCAAGCACTGGAACAGGCTGCCCAGGGAAGTGGTTGATTCACCGTCCCCGGAGGTATTTAAAAGACATGTAGATGTGGTGCTTAGGGATGTGGTTTGGTGGTGGACTTGGCAGTGCGAGGTTAACGGTTGGACTCGATGATCTTAAGGGTCTTTTCCAACCTAAATGATTCTGTGATCAGTGGTTAACCTGGTGCGTTGGTAGAATAAAACCAGACTGAATTGGATTGCTTGAGGGGGGGTCTTGCAGGAGACTGGGTGGGGAGAAAAGGTGGGGCACAGAGGCGATCTATGACAGACATCAGATGGTTCCTCTCTTGGTCTTCAAGAATTGAACAAACTTGTGAAGCGAAAGCACCCAGAGTGAATTATTTGAATCCACAGTAAGTCATGGTGCCATAAAAACGGAAAACTCAGATGCCTTTCATCTGCCTTTCCTGCTCAGTCTGTCCTGCCTGTGACACCAGCGACATTATGAACAAGATCTGGGTATATGTGGACTAGTGATGCTGAAATGCCTCAACCTGCGCATTTTCAGATCACGTCCTATGGCTGACTCTTCATTCGAGACACTCGTAGCTCTCTTCATCATTGGTGGGAAGAGGGCTGCTTCCAGAGAGAAGGTCAGACCAGCTAAGGTCGTGCTTGGAGGTGTCTCTCCTTTGGTGCTGGCAGGACCGGGCTCTGAGTGCCATTAATTGGTGTACGTGCCTACAGACGGGTTTGAACCTGCTCCCTCTGTGCCCACAATCAGCAAAGTCTTGGACTTTGAGGAGAGCAGGGGGTGTTTTGTTTTCAAAACCCTCTTTTGGAACTCAAAAGCCTTGTAAAAAAATGCAGCTGGTACATCATAAAACTAAGGACGGTATTTTTGCCCAATTATATTTTAGCACTTCTGAGCAGAAATGATGCTCCCATTTTAAAATCACCCTCAACGCTAAGAGGGCCTTTGCTTTAAAAGCTGTTGATTGAAAGGTGTTTAAAGTAAATTGGAAGAATGGTGGCAGTTAAACTTGCTGCAAACTTTGGTGCATTGACAGATAGATACATCTCAAGAAAACAGCAGAAGAATTGTCTCTAACAAATGTTATCAAAGCTCAGCTCTTCCACAGTTCCAGCTTTTGCACCTACCAAAAGCTGAAGGCTGTGTCCAGACCGGAGGTGAGACAGATCAGGCAGCTCCGGGGGTAATTGCCGTGGACTAAGTGGAAAGACTTGGTGATAAAGGAACCTGGGAAGTGTGAGCTAGATCCTTATCAGGATGAAGACATGGCAGCTTTTAGAGTCTTTCTATATAAGTTGGTACTGCAGAAAGGCTCATCTTATTTTGGTCTGCAATTTACATGAAGCATCTGGATTTTGCGTTTTTAAAAAAAAAAAAAAAAAAGGAGGGCATAACCCCTAAGTTCTGCATGTGGAAACAAATGTAAGCCAGCTGCAACACCCTTTTCTTGAATCCTCATCTTGAAAATCGGACTTGAGAGAGAGACGCAGCCCAGGACCATGAGGGAGCCCTCCTTATACCCATGCTTTGCACTAAGCTGTGTTGAGAGTTCGTGTAGTTTCTCCACACTGGGGTTAATTTCAAGATGAGAAAGAATTTTGACATCCCTAAAAGAAGCCGAAACACTAACTTCCCAATCCTTGGGTCCAGGGGTGATACGGCTTTGTGAAAAGATGAGAGCAATCTCTTTGTAAAGAAACAGATTATAAGAAAACAGCAACGATCCAATTCTATATAGGTTGTCTCCTTTTCTCTTGAAATACAGTATCAAGAAAACGAAACTTCAAAAAAAAACCTTTTTGAAACCTTAAATATAAATCCTTTATTGTAATATAAATCTTTATCCTTTCAGTGCATAATTGTATGAGTCTTCCTTTTTCATTGGGTTGTATTTGCCTCTCAGGCTGATTGATGTCTGTCTTCTATTTGCCCTGTGTTCTTAGCCCTCTCGTCGTAATTCTTCTGTCCATCTTTCATTGTTCTGTTCAGAAAAAGCACATTCTTAAAGTGCTTTAAAAAAGATGGGATATAATCATACCGTGCACTTTTTTTTAATATATATTCTCCCATATGCATTTAGACTGCTGTGGAGTGTTGTGGGTTTTTTTTTCCAAAGAAGATCCCAAAGTACGTACTCTAGGTTTAAAATTCATGTGGTGCTTTTTTCACTTCTTCAGAACTGTAACTTCAAAGGGGTGAGCATCGCAGCACAGTTTGTGCCAAAGTCTAATGCACCGCTTTACATCTGAAGTGGGGTGCACTATATATGGTGTGTGAAAAACTTTGCTGGCAAATTCCTTATTCAAAATCTATTTAATTTATTTTTCTTTAGCCGATTGAGCTCTACCCTAAATGGAATTCAGCAGCCACTGCCTGTGTACACACCAGCACAAATTAAAGTTAGAACTCAAATACGTAATTTCCGTCATTTAAAATACTTTTTTTTTTTTTTTTTTGCAAATTACTGATTTCTTAGATTTTTGTATTTTTTAACTGATTTCTTCAAACTCTTTCTTCCTTCAGGTAACCTTTTCGACACCACAACAGATCATCTGATAGACACAAAACCAGATTTTTCAGCTTGAATTTCACATCCTGCATCAGTGTTCTTAACGGATAGAAACATCCTCTCCTTTGAGTGATGTTCCCGCAAGATCGGCGCGAGAGCTTCAACCTACTGCAGGATGTGGACATCCGTACCGTTTTCCTTTCAAGTTTGTGTTGTTTCATGCATTTTCCATGTAACCTCAAATAACAAAACCGCCAGATTGCTTCACTGTTCTTCATCTTAATTAAAGATGATTTCCCTCTGTATCCAATGCATTATTTAATTAGCAGGGTATCCACTCTGAAGACATTCTCTTGCCTTTGTTTTTCCTCCGTGATTGTATTTTTCCATGTGATTGTATGCTTGCCGGCAGTGTTTTGTCTTAAGCCACGCAGAGCTGAATACACACAGCCGGGTGACTCTTCCTGTCCCCGGGGACTGGGGTGGCATCTCTCTCCATCACAAACCCCGGGGGCTCGGTGAGCATTTGACTCAGCGAAGCTCTTCGCTTCTGCAGACCCACTTTTCCTTTCCTGGCTGCTGTGGTACCAATGACCAGTCGTACGCAGCTGTGATTAAAAAGTCCTCACTGGATTTAGCAGGAAATAAAGCAGGATTCTTCCCAGCAGTGCCCGGTTTCCTAATTACAGCAAGGAGAAGCTATTCCTCAAACAATTTCCCCTACATGGTCCTAGTGAGATGGCTCTCGAGCGTCTTTGTAGTGCAGATTGCTGGAGGTGGTCATTCTCCCCTCACTTTTCCCCTCCAGCTTGCCCTACCACCTCAATCTCAAAATGTATTAGTTTGCCAGTTTCCAGGAAGAGGGTCTGCAGACTGTGATTTTTCAACCACTGCCCTTGGCGACAATATTCACCTATTTTTACAAAAAAAAGTCACCTTTTGACTGGCACTCTATTAATATCTTAGCAGTTAAGATGAGTGAATCGATCAAGAAATTGCACTACCTTCTTAGACGTTGAAAGGGTCGGTCCTTTCAGGTCGGGGCTAAGGTAAAATCATACGCAGCCCTCCCTGCAAACCTTCGCTTCTGCACCTTTCATCAGCACTAAATTCACTTTAAAAATGTCGGGAAAAAGTCTAGTAGGTCTTACCTGCAACATCTATCGATCACCACGTAGTCTGAGTGTGTTTCCTGCAATTCGAGGGAGAGCTTGCTAGAGCCTTTACCATTGTGTTTCCTTTCCCCGTGTATATTTTAGGTGCATCTTTTGGTTTTTTGGAAACTATTTGGCCTTTGAGTGTCTCAACAGAAGTGCTATTAAAGAGTGGGGTGGTTTTCAAAATATTTAATCTCTTTTTAACAATCCTAAAGCCTGTTTCTCAGATGTCGCCAAATGCCCACAAATAACACCGAAGCCAACAGGAGTGGTTTGTTCTCTCGGCACCTGAGAAACCAGGTTCCCAGCCCTTCCCCACCGAGCTACCATGGACTGTTAGGAATGACCGTGTTCTCTCTGAAACTGTGGAACAGATCAAATACGCACTGCAGACCTTAAGATTTGAGTCTTTCTTTCCTTTGTGGCTTGGAGTTGCCTGCATTGGGCAGGGGGCACCAGTCCGTCGTGTCCGTATCGTAACCCTTCAGCAATGGAATCAGCGTTTTGTAAATTTGGAAGATTGCATTTGTGTTTACTTACTGTGACTACTGTTCAGAATTTCTTCAGAAATCTTTTTATAGGGTTTATTAGAGAGCAGAAAAAAAATCATTCCATATTTAGGTAAAAATGTCTCAATCTTCTGTATATATGTTTTATTAATATGTAAATATTTAGATATTTTTAAATTACTATGTTCTTAATAAAGCAACAAGGGACTAGTTGTGAAATGGTGTATAACATTGTGTCGTGTTATCGATCTCTGGGAAACCCTCTTTGTCAGTTCAGAAAAGAAAACCTACAATAAATAACTTTTAATTGCATGTGCGTTCCTGTGTTCTGTGCTGGATTCCCCTGTTTCAGAGGAATTACCTAGCAATTAGTGGACTATAGAGGGAAATGTATAGGAAAACCCTAAAAGTTACCACCGCAATACTGTTTTTCCAGCTGGCTCAGATGGAAACCATGCTGCCTGCCAATCACAACTATGTCTATGTCCAGTCGCATAATACCTCTTGAGTATTAAGTGCTGATATGCTTGAAGTCTAATTTTAATTGAATTAGGTGCCTTTATAATCTGCACTTAAAAGGTTAAGCTTTGCTTCTATGGAAACAACACATAGGAAGGACAAACCAATACTCATAATTTGGAGTAGCTGCAAAGATATATGCTTGGTAATTTATTATCACACCCTCATCAAATGTTGTTTAGTGTTAGAAAGTATTTCCTGCAAAAACATGTTCCTGGTAATCTTCCATCAATTACAAGGAGCCAGTGAAGTGAAAGACCGGCTTGCCACACCTTTTCTGCTTTATATAAGGAGCACTAGGGATAAATTGCTGGTGAAAAGTAGCGGGAGTTTCCTTTACACTTGGGTGGCTGCACGGATCAGCTGAAGCTTGGTGCACATCTTGCGTCCGTGTGACATGGCGTGAGTCAGTTCAGTACCTCTCCATTGGGGAGTATTGAAAGAGAAACTAAATCGTAGAATCACAGAATGGTTTGGGTCGGAAGGGACCTTAAAGACCATCTAGTCCCAACCCCCCTGCCATGGGCAGGGACACCTCCCACTAGACCAGGCTGCTC
>JAVKLA010000005.1:7724266-7740141 GCA_034782735.1 Sagittarius serpentarius | reverse complement strand
GTGTCTTTCCTGTGCTGAGGACCCCAGAGCTGGACGCAGCACTGCAGGGGGGGTCTCACCAGAGCGGAGCAGAGGGGGAGAATCACCTCCCTTGACCTGCTGGTCACGCTTCTTGTGATGCAGCCCAGGATCTGGTTGGCTTTCTGGGCTGCGAGTGCACATTGTCAACTCGTGTCCAGCTTTTCATCCACCAGTATCCCCACATGCTTCTTGGCAGGGCTGCTCTCAATCCCTTCATTCCCCAGCCTATACCGATACTGGGGATTGCCCTGACCTGTGTGCAGGACCTTGCACTTGGCCTTGTTCAACCTCATGACGTTCACACGGTCCCACTCCTTCAGCCTGAAAAGGTCAACATCAATTGCTGGCGCCCTCCACGTGCTTGCAAATTGGCTTCAGATCTGAATGCAATTCATCACTCACACAATTAGGGATCTTCCAGCTTGATGGAAGAAATCCATCCTTCGCTAAACAACAAGTATTTTCACTCACGTGCTCTGTGCTACAAGTCATCCCCAAGTGTGGCTTTGTTTGGCTTGTTTTTTTTAAACAGGGGGCAGGTTAATACACCATTGCTTGTAACATGAAGTGAAACGCCCATCTTTAAGATAGAATTAGGAGTGAGAAACGTTGCTGTGTGCCAGGATCCGCAAGGCACTAAATCTCATCTGTGCTGCAAAGCCACCAGCACGTACTGCTGCAAGGTTGCAGTTTCCCCTGTTGAAACAGCTTTGGGATGGACCAAGCACCGTTGCCATCACCCATGCGTGAGCTCCAGCTGAGCTCCAGCATCCTTGCCGGGCCATTTGGCCAGTGCGTCCCTCTGTCCTGTGTACAGGACGCTAAAGATTAATACTTCGGGTGAAAAAAATCCTTCTGAAGCTTAAAAGGAAAAAGAATATCCCCCTGGTAATGTGAAAGGAAACTGGAGCCTGAGCTTTATAAAAAATGCATTAATTGCGAGACAAGAAGAAAGTAATCTCAAGTGCCTGTGACACGTTGGTTTAGAAATGGCTGGCTGAGTCTTTCGGGGGAAACACAAGCCATCATGTCAGAGTGGTTTGGGGATGGGTGGTCCTGACGTGGCCACCCCTTCTGGAGAGAAACCTTCCCCCCTCCAAAACCTACCCTCTGCTGAGGTTGTGATGCCTCGCCGGGAACCACGTCTCTCCTCTGCTGGGCAAGGGAGGGGGCACGGTCCTAGGAAAAGCCTATGGGGCCACGTCCTCCTAGGGAGACAGAAGTAGCCAGGATTTTGCAAGACTTTTCAAAAATAACCCCCTTGTGCATGTTCTTCCCCAAATCTAAAGTAGCAGAATGCCTTGTAGGAAGTGCCAAGACATCCCTTCTCCCGCCACTGGCTCTCCCACTGCTCGAGCATCCCCACAGCTGAGCTGGGGCAAGCACCTTCACCCCTTCCCAGCACACTGTTACTGTGGAGAGCCGCGAGAGAGGCTTGTACAAGTAGGTCAGGTATGATTTCTCATCCGCCGAATGCTAATAAAAGCCACCGATGTGAAACCTATAACATTATGCGTATAAATAATTTAGCTCTGGTGTGTAAACATTGATTCTGGGCTTTAAAAAAAAAAGAAATAATTCCATCAGCTTTTGCCCTCCCCTCCATGCATATGTTGTTACGCCCGACTGCTAACGGGGGCAGAAAATAGCTGATACTTGGGGAATTTGGAAATCGGGGAGACAGACCCCTTGTGTTTCTGCACTGGCTCCTTCCTCCACCCAGATCCTCAGAAGTATAGAGGAATCAGGATGAGCAAGACAGCTAGTTAGGAATGAAGATGTAATTCTGGCTTGTAATTGCAAGTAATTGTTGACCAGAGGGATGGTGTAAGAGGAGAAGAGGCTATGTTTCATGACCCACGTTCTCCCCTTCGTTTCTCTCGCTTCCTCAGGCGGATGCAGGCACCAGGCTCGCCCTACGTCGCATCCATCTGACCTTTCCAGTGGCTGCCTTCAGATGAGCTGATTTGCCCTAAAATTGCGGAGTCCCTGCAGGGTGTCCGAGCCCACTTCAAGCTGACCTTGTGGCTCTCCAGCCCTGGAAGACCTCACTGCAGCAGAGCAAGGAAGGTAACAGTAACTGCCAAATAGTAATAGCATCCCTCAGAGAGCAAATTCAGCCTTCAAGAGTGGCTGCAAGGGGTGAGCAAGGCCCCATGGCTGGAAATCTTGGGCAAAGGCCAGGAAAGAGTGGCTTTGGCTCACCCTTGCCCTGTGAGACCCTCTGGAGGGACCTTTGTCAAAGATTACAAACTGGTGTGGCAGATAGCATGCCGTTAGCCAGACCCTGGGCCCAGAAGTTGCCGAACTGGTCCATAGTCTTTCCTGAAGGTCTGGGGTGATGAATGGTCCACTGATGGTTGCTCTCCCATGCAGCTTGTCCCAGCATAACTTGTGTTAAAGTATTCACAACGCCGTGGTTGCCCCTGAAGCTAGCAACTGGCATGGGGTGAAGATCTTCATCTGCCTTTGCCCAGGAAGACCCATCATGGGTGGGAGGACCATGGTGGCCCATGGCACCTGCTGGAGCCTGGCCATGGGGCGAGCTTGGGGCAGCAACCACCACCATGGCCAGGGATGTACCCTGGCCATGTCCATCATGAGCACACCCAGGAGAAATGTTATCCTCAGGTGATGCCTGGACGGGTCAGGGTGGATGGAAAAGGCCAACCCACCTAGCTCTGCCATCCACTGACGCTCAGGTGGCCTCGAGGACCTTCCCTGCCGCGGGATGGTTCAGCAAACCATCATATGGACAGCACGTGCACGCACTGGGAGGCAGTCCTGCACTCCAGCAAAGGAAGCCAGTCCAGGAGACTCCCAAAAAAAACCTCACTGGCAGCAACGCTCCCGCCCCACAGCATCCCCGCTCTGCTTTCGCCCGATGCTCAGCACTGCCTCAGAGGGACCAGGTGAAAGCGAGTGTGGGCTGGAGGGGGACAAAGGGGACATTTGTGTGTCAGGATACTGTAAGCCTGTGCCAGCTCCCCGAGGAGTCGCTGTGAAGTTAGCACAGAGGGATCTGGACTGGAACCAGCATGTGGCTATTGCCGTTACCACGGCTTAGGGAAAGCAAAGATTAATGTAATCATTTAATCCCGAGAGATTTCAGGATTCACCAACTGTATCTCATGTCTCCATTCATCGGGGCACAAGGGACGTGTGTAAACTGGTCTGGTCTTAGCTGGACCTCCGCTCCCTGCTGATTTCCCTTTCCCTGAGCTCCTGCATGTGCACTCAGACCCCAACTCTCCCTGCTGCCACATCTCTGCCTCCTGCTGCTGCGGCACAGCGGTGGCAGGTCCTGCCCGCAGCATTCCACCCACTTTTTGGCTGGTGAGAATGGTGATACCATCCACCCTTGATTTTCTTGACTTTTTTGCTGGTGATGGCTCGGTCCCCAAAGCCCGCAGACCTCCACCTCCCTGGAGTGCACGTTGCCTTGCCTGATGCTGGCAGCACCAGTGGGGTATCCGCTTCCTACCTCTCCATCTACCCTGGTCTTACTGGGCTGATGCTGTGGGGAGAGCCAAGGGCAGCCAGACTGGGCTGGACACCCTGCAGGGAATGCGGTTTGCTGCAGAGTTAGAAACACCCTCTGCCTGCATTAAATTTGCCCAGCCACCACAGTCTGGCCAGGCAACAGGACAGCACCAGTGACACCCTATGACTTGCAACGCATTCGTCCTTTCTGTCCCTCTGGTCCGGGGTACCACACATGGTCTGACACCGTGGAGAGCAGCCCTGCTTGGGGATGCTGCTGCCCTTCGCTCCTTCCCCTGGGGCTAAAACACGGACGGAGGCTGGTGAGCAGCCCACAGCCGCCCTGAACACCCAGGTGCTGCCAGTCCCCAGGGAGGGGAGACAGGACATGGCGGCAGATGTGCTGCATCCCACAGAGATGGAGTTTTGGGTGCTGCTGCAAGACCTCCTCCATTTCCTGGCTCTGCTCATCAGGGCATCACCTTCCTGGCTTCAGCACCTGGAGAGCATAAAGTGTGCCAAACGCCAGTGCATTAACATAGATTTTGCATTTAACATTTATTACAGCAATGAGCTCCCGTGTGGTTCCTTTGCTGCCCTTCACTGAGCGTGATGGATCATCCCCATCTCTCATTTAATGTCCCCTTGAGGAAGCCTTAGAGCAATGGAGACTCCTGCCTCGGCCACAGGTCACCCATGTACAGGCTCCCAGCACGCATCCCAGCGGGATGGCATCCCTGGGGTCTCCATCCAGCCCCGTGGCCAGGGCCAGGCAGTGAGGACCTCCTCATTCCCCAGGCTGTCTCCCTTCTCCCTTGGTTTTTATTTCCATCTCCTGCTCTGCAGCAATGTTCTCCCTTTCCCCATCTCTCCCCGCAGCAGAGGGGATGTCCCTTCAGGATGGCAGGGAAAATCTCAGGCTGAAGTTGTACCTGCAGGTGTGGTGGACCTGTGGCGAGGATGATGGACAGGTTTTGCTTGCCCGATCCATGACACCCCTGTCCTCCAGAGGAGCTGCAGGCAGGAGCAGGAGGTGCTGCCAACCCAGGGAAGCTGCAGCCACAGACCTCATCCCAGCGTGCCGGGCTTTCCATGCAAGCCAGAATTCACTTTAATGAATAGAGGCGGATGCTTTCTCCAGATTAAAGTCTCTTACAGCTGGGGATTGCTTTTGGAGAGCTTCTGGTAACTCCACTTGTTGCTGTTCAGGTCGGAAGCCCAGGTTCATGGCCAAGATTTACACCCTTCATGCTTTGAGTCAAACCATTGCACTTCTTTTCATGCTAGGCAGAAAATCAAAAAAGCTTAACCGGGGGAACGTGGGGCCTCGAGCTGGGGGGGGATTTCACTCTGAGGAGGACGTTGCTGAGGTCTCAGCCTGCAGCTTCGCTGCTTAGCAGAGCCAGGTTAGCTCCAGCCCTGGGAGAGACTGAGCTGCTTGGGAAGGATGGCGACCTGCAGATCTGCTGCCCTGTCCACTTGAGGGGCACATACCTCTCTCCCACACGCCCAACGCTGGGCTCTGCATTACCATTCGCAACGTTTCATGTGGTGGGCACATCTTTTTCACGAGCAGAAAGGTCATCAGCTTCACTACCACAGCCAGGGCCAGGGCATGGAATCACAGAATGGTTTGGGTTGGAAGGGATCTTTAAAGACCATCTAGTCCAACCTCCTACAGTGGTCAGGGACATCTTGAACCAGATCAGTTTGCTCAAAGCCCCGTCCAACCTTGTACTCATATGGTTGAGTTACAGCCTAACCATGGTGACAGTGCTCAGTTTAGGGTTAAATATGATGCATTGTCCTTTAAGGAGGACCACTACTCAATAGTTTCACTATGTAGGCCTGGTTACTTTGTACAAACAACGCATGCTTTGCTAACGACTATGCCCTTGCAGAAGGAACTAAAGACTGATAAAAAGGAAACGTCCTGCTCCAGAAGGCGCCGAAGGCCAGATGATTGCCAAAGAAGCGTGAACTGGGGGAAATGTAAAGGCGGCAGGGGGAGATCCCAACCTCTGACAATTCGAGACTGGAAAGACTTGCCCCATACACCCCCTCAAGGAGCACGCTTGCTAATTTACATAGCAAGCAAGGCTAATTTAAATATAACTAACCAATAGTAGATGAGTTGGTGACTACCAATGAATGACCATAAATTTAGGCGGGTTTTTACCAATCATGTAACAGAATAAATATGCTGTAGTTCTTTGGTGTGGTATGCTAGCTTTGTGGAATTATCACCTAGCACCCATCTTTGTGCAAACACAAAATAAATAAGTATCTTGGCTCTGTGTGTAAGGCTGGCTTATTGCACAGTAGGTATCGAATCCCGCTTGTGGGACAACAACCTGGCCTTGAACGCTTCCAGGGCGGGGGCAGCCACAACTTCTCTGGGCAACCTGTGCCAGTGTCTCACCATTTCTTCCTTATGTCCAGTCTAAATCTTTCCTCTTTCAGTTTAAAACTGTTGCCCCTTGTCCTGTCACTACAGGCCCCAGTAAAAAGCTTCTCTCCATTTTTCTTATAAGCTCCCTTTATATATTGAAAGGCCTCAATAAGTTGTCCCCGGAGCTTTCTCTTCTTCAGGCTGAACAGCCCCGACCGTCTCAGCCTGTCCTCAGAGGGGAGGTGCTCCAGCCCTCTGATCATCTTCGTGCCCCTCCTCTGGACCCGCTCCAACAGGCCCGTGTCTTTCCTGTGCTGAGGACCCCAGAGCTGGACGCAGCACTGCAGGGGGGGTCTCACCAGAGCGGAGCAGAGGGGCAGGATCACCTCCCTCAACTTGCTGGCCACGCTGCCTGTGATGCAGCCCAGGATACGGTTGGCTTTCCAGCCTGCGAGCACACGTTGCTGGCTCGTGGCCATCCCTCCCTCCCTCCCTCCCCAAGTCCTTCTCCACAGGGCTGCTCTCAATCCATTCATCCACCAGTCTGCATTGATGCTGGGGATTGCCCCGACCCAGATGCACTTGGCCATGTTGAACCTCATGAGGTTCACGTGGGCCCACTTCTGAAGCCTGCCAAGGTCCCTCTGGATGGCATCCCTTCCCTCTAGCAAAACAACTGCACCACTCAGCTTGGTGTCATCTGCAAACTTGCTGAGGGTGCACTAGAAACCACTGTCTATGTCACTGATGAAGATACTAACTAGTACTGGTGCCAGTATGAATCCTTGAGGGACACCTCTCATTACTGGTTTCCACTGGGACATTGAAATGTTGACTGCAACTCTTTGGACGTGGCCATCCAGCCAGTTCCTTATCCATCTAACAGCCCATCCATCAAACCCATATCTGTCCAATTTAGAGGCAAAATTGTTGGGAGTGACTGTACCAAAGGCCTTACAGACGCCCTGAACCCCATCACTGCAGTTTGTAAGTCATATAGAATATAACATTTTTTGAAGAGTAATCAGGTAGTAGCCTGTCTTGCCCTGGGTCTTAGCCCTGTCACAGTCAGCGGTGCTCCTGTCCACTGCAACTCCCTCCTTGTTGGGTCTAGGGGTTCTGTGGGGCTGAGACCTCTTCTTCTGACCCCACAAATCAGGTGTTGGTAGGTGCATGCAGGACATTGGCACAGCGACGAGCCCAGCTGCCACCCACTCAAGAGGCTCAGACCCAGGAAAACGCAACCTTTGCACCCATAGCCAGGACTCAGAGGCTCCATCTCCGGGGGTGCAAGCCACTCCTGTGTTTCACACTGCAAGTTTTGCTCCACAAAACTGGGAGTCAGGACGCTGCTGGGCCAACCTTGAACAACACTCACATCTTCTCCATCCTCCTCCATCCCTGTCTCCGGTGGGGAAGATGAACGCACCCACCCCATGCACAAACTACTTTGCTTTTGTCCAACGCAATCCCCTCTGCAAGTGCGAAGGTTAATGCACAGGCAGCGTGGTGCCCTTGGAGAGATGGTTTGATGGCGAACCCCGGATCTCTTCCTCCAGAAACAAATTGCTCTTCAACTATTGCCATCTTGTGGCGTCTGTGACCTGTTACTTGTTCTTTTTATCTGCTAATGGTGTTGGTGAGAATCAGCAATGTACACAGGCAATTTTGAAATGTAAATGAATCAGAAATGCCTACGGAGGAGCCATTAGCATAAATCCAATCAAAGGGCTTTGTTTAACTTGTTAAAAATGACTAAATATTTAGTGAGCGTGGGTGGGCGAGGTGATTCTTGCTCACACTCGGAAAGTTTTAGAAGCAAAATTAACGCTGATATCTTAAATGGCTGAACTTAAAAGCAATTTTCTACCCTGAACTCTGCCTCCTCAGTCTGTAACCCACTGGAATATTGTTGCCTGTTCAAGGAGATCACCTCTAAAATATTATCTTTGCTTCTAATAGCGGTCAGCTCACACAACAAGGATATTTGGACTCTGTGTTGTGAGAATTGCAGGGGTCTCCTGGCAGTGAGGAGTCCCTTGGAGCAAATCCTGCCCATCCCGGTCATGCCAGTGGTCTCCCCAGGTGGGATGCTGGGGGTGCAATGCAAGATGGCACCACCGGCTGTGCAGGACCACCCTGACCTGCCTGTGTTATCATGCACCACCGAGATCACCTTGGGCATGACAGACTAGATACAAGGAAGAAATTTTTTACAGTGAGGGTGGTGAAACACCGGCACAGGTTGCCCAGAGAGGTGGTAGGTGCCCCATCCCTGGGAACATTCAAGGCCAGATTGGACGGGGCTCTGAGCAACCTGATCTAGTTGAAGATGCCCCTGCTCATGGCAGGCGGGTTGGACTAGATGGCTTTTAAAGGTCCCTTCCAACCCAAACCGTTCTATGAGCAAGAGCCGTTCCAGTGCCTATAGTCTTTGTCCAAACTGGTAAGACTGGGTTGGGTTCACTGCTCTGTCCCTGGCGCTATCTGCTGAGTGTCAGGAGGTGCACATGAGGCTGATGTTTGGTGGCAGTTTAAGTGGCATGAGCAGACCTGCCAGCAGCCCCCTGTGTTTCTCTGCTGCAGTCCACCCATCCCGCATCCACTCCTCACCCCCTGACATTCACAGCAGCTTTTGCAGATTAAACCAACCCCTCCAAAAAGGGAGAACCCCCCCTTTTTTTTTTGAGCCCACATCTATTCCTTGACCCATCAGTTACACAGCAGACATATGGATAACGCTAAGAATATTAGTCATAGCAAGGTTTGGCTCTACAGATTGGATTAGATCAAATAACTGAGTTGAAAACAACACTCAGGCTTGGCTCTGCAGTGACTCCTTGGACTCCACAGGCATCTCTCGAGCAAGCGGTGGATGGGGCTTGGGGCAACGTTTTGCATTTGGGAAGAGTGGCTTTTTCCTGCTGGTTTGCTCTCCAGCACAGAGTTTCATCGGGGCAGGTGTTAATTGCATTTCTGGAAATCAAAGCAGCCAGCGCTGGGGCTGTTTGCTGGTTTTCACTTTGCTGCTTTGCCCCAAGCACTGCCCGTCAGCTGGGTTTGCTTTCCCATCTGCACAGGAAAATACTTCACCCAGAGGCATGTCTCTCCCCAGGGACCCCCAAGCTGCCCCAAGTATTCACCCCTTTCCACAGGCTTATTCCACTGCCCGAGCATGAGGCCCTGCAAAGGTGGACGCTGCCGTGGAGAGTTTACTTAATGCCAACCCCAGGCAGAAATCCTGCGAAAATACACTTGGAATTGGCTGCAAGGGGGGTGGGGGTGGGGTGGGGAAAGGGATGCAGGGGATGGGAAAGAAATGGAGAAACAGGAAGATTTAACAGAGTGATCATTGCTCTCCCTGTGTGGTTTTTTTCTTTTAAATGCTGGAAAAAAGCCCTTTAGGAGGATGCGGACCACCACATTACAGCACTTCCCACCACTGCCAGGCATGCATGCTGAGTGCAGGGCGGCATTTGGGGGTACAGGGGCTGCAGGGAGCCATGACATCCTCCTCCATCCACCACCATGTGCCAGCACGGTGGGAGGCCCAGCCCCACCGGAGGGGTCTCGCCTCCTGGCAGCTCCACCGATCATGCCCATGAAACAGCCTTTGCATCTCTCCCTCTGCATGTAAATCGGGTGCTTTCCAGGAGTTTCTCGGGGGAGTTGCTACCTGCAGGCTCGGCTCAGTAAATCTCGCTTCCCTCCAGCTAGCTGGGCTGGATGCAAGAGAGATGTTTAGGTTCCTCCTCTGCTGTGAGATTGTTATGGTAACACGCTCACATTCAACCCCTCAAGGAGAGCAAACCACCAAACCCCTGCTTAGGGGTTTGGGCTTGGTTTATTTTCGCTTTTCCAAAGGGAAAAACACACCATTGCACAGAGGTGATCCCTGCGGAGACAAGCGGTTGCATCGAGCACACGTGGCCTCTTTCAGGGCACCTCGCCTCCAGCCTGAGAGCGTTTTGCTGACATTACACCTATTTCCCAATGGACGAATTGGATGCACAAACCTCTGTTCCCCATTTGCTCAAGTTTTGGGTGCCTAGTTGGCATGATCCCAGGGTGGGATTCAGCTCTGCTTCAGCAGCCAACAATTCAGGTGTGTTTAATGGATCCTAATTAGATGCCCATCTAATGGATACTGCTGGGGCAGAAGAAGGAGCAGAGGCAGGGACAGACCTGGAGGGCTGCATGTCACCCTATGGAGGGGAAAGGAAACCTGGGGGCAGTGGCACCCACCACTCCCCCCAGTTTCCAGCAGGCAAAGCAGGCAGGGCTGCTGAGGTCATTTTGCTCCTTGCAACAGATGCCAGTTTTTTGCCCTGGTAGTTGCTTGCTTCTTTGCTCACGCATCCAACTAGCCTCAGTTCAGCATCAACAAGTGCCTGGCACCTCAAAAACTGAAGCACCCAAAGCAAGATGGAGTCCAAGCTGAGGCCTTTCAGCCCATTGGTGACGGAGGAGAGGAGAGCATCCCACCTCTGTCTTGATGGGACTTGGGCAAACTCCTCTGGATGAAGCCCCAGCCCCTCTGCATCAGTCCTGCCAGGTCTGAGAGGTATTTTAAGCTGAAAGATCGTAGATTTAGGTTGGACATAAGAAGTTTTTTATGATGAGGGTGGTGGGACACTGGCACAGGTTGCCCAGGGAGGCTGTGGGTGCCCCCTCCCTGGCAGTGTTCAAGGCCAGTCTGGATGGGGCTTTGAGCAGCCTGGTCTAGTGGGAGGTGTCCCTGCCCATGGCAGGGGGGGTGGGACTAAATGGTCTTTAAGGTCCCCTCCAATGCAAACCAGTCTGTGATTCTATAGTTATATGGTTTAAACAGCACATTTGCCTTCTGCTGTGCTTCAGCAGCAGGACAGCATTGCCCCCATGGGTCCACCTAAACTCCCACCCATCAGTACCAACCCCCACAGCTACTAGGTAGGGCTAGCAGCAGCGGGAGGCATAAAAATCCTGGATGGAGAGTAAGTAAAAGACCCCTTGCCAAAGAAATTATCTGAAGCAGGTGGTTCCAGCTCGGAGGAACTCAATTTATATTCCCAAACGATGTGCCGGGAGCTGCTCACAGCTCCATCAACAAGCACGACGCAGGCGAGGCAGATGTTTCGGTGACTGCCAGCAGCTGGAACAGGATCACCGGCTCAGCTCGGCTGCACCCATTGCTCCAGACGGTAATTTGGGAAGTCAGTGTTCGAGGCTAGTCCCAAAGGAGCCTGTATCGGGTGGCTGCAGGTCTGGCTGGCAGGATCGCGCAGCCCTTTCTGAAACAAAGCTGGGTAGTAGCACACGAAGCCAGGCGGGAGGCGAGGCTCCTGGATAATTTATAGGCTGAAGCCTTGGAAAGGATCTCGGCGCAGAAAAGCACAGGGTGCATGGGTTGTGCACAGGGCCAAAGCAGCCCCGTGATGGTGATAACGGGGTTGGGCCGGTGCCATCCATGTTGCAGGAGCGGCTCTCCCCAGGGCATGTCCCTGCCAAAGCTTTTTTGGCATGGAGGAATGGCAGATTTTTGGGGATGCCCAGGCTCAGCATCGCGGGATGTGGCTTGAGGAAATGAAGCCCTACAGAGGGTGAAGGACACAAGGAACGTGCTAGCGGGCAAAGCGAGGCACAAGGCTTGCCCACTGAAGCAGACATTGTCCGTACAAGACAAGGCGAACTTTGGGGGCCGGAGGGGGAAGGAGGTGGCTCACGTGTAGGCTGGGCAGCGGCACTTCAGGGAGTGTGGCAGAGGCTGCTGCATTGCCCAGCCCCATGTGCTTGTTTTATTTTCTATGTGGTGACCAAATGGCCAGTAATGAAGAGCAGCTCTGCAGTGTCTGCTGCCCCAGCCTGGCAAAAGTAGGGAGGTAGACGAAATGTTCCCAAGGTGTGACAAGGCAAGGATATCAAACAGATCGAGACAGCAAAGGCAGGGCTGGGAATACCAGATCTAATGCAGTTTTGGAGAGATGTAGGTAAGGCCAAAGGGCATTCAGCAGATGCCACACCTCACGCTGCCAGCAGCTCTTGCAAGAGACCGTGGGAGGGCACACAGCAGACAGGCACGTCTCAGCTGCAAAGTGCCACCTTCCCAAATTGCCCACAAGGCTTCCTGCAGCCAGGAACTCAGCCTGCCCACCACGGGGAGAGCCCTCGCCACCCCAGCCCAGGGCTGATGGCTGTTTGCACCAACCATGTACATGCCTGGGCAAATAAATAGGTAGAAACTGGGAGGTGGACAATCCCTTTCTGGGCAGCTGAGTGCAGGGCCAAGGTACGAAATGCTGCAAAAGGGATGAGGAAGAGATGGGTGTTGGGAGGGTGCCTCTTTATAGGAAGGATTAGAGCAGCTCTAAAGCACGATGGTGTTTAACTGCTGGTGCAAAAGCCCCTGGCCAGGCACACAGTCCATGTTTGACTGGTAGATGGTGCAGGCTGGTTAGGGGCTGGTGCTGGAGCAGCACCCAGGACTGCAGAGCCCCGGTCAGGACCCCTGCCCATGGGTGCTCCCTCCACAGCGGATGCTCACCTGGGTGTAGGGGCAGGGGTGCTCAGCCCAGCCCAGCCCTCCAGGGCTGAGGCGAGGGCAGCCGGGCGAAGGGATCACCAGATAAATACAGCCTGCAAAAACGCAGAGGAAACTGCACTTCCTTAAACTGCTGTAAAACACGATGGAAACATTTAATAGAAGCTACTAGGCGGGTATTATTTATTTGGCTTTGGCCAAGGCTTTTGATAAAATCTCACGTCAGAGACTATTAAAGCACCTTATCAAAGGTTAAAGGGGCAAAGTCTCCGTTTGGCGACAGAAAACAAAGACAGGGACCATCTGCTCCTTGAAGCAAAAAGAAGCAAACACTGAGGCACAGCAGAGGCCACTACTGGCATCATTATTATTTAATACTGCTTGTGTATTAATGAGACACAGGAAGAAGAGAAAAACAAGGCAAGGAAAGCCAACGATAGCACAAACTTACTTTGCTTTGTCAAAACAGAGAGAGGTGGGGGGAAAGCTGTGCTGTGAGATGTGTTTTACAACATAAGAAATTAAATTATCACACCAAAGTTGAAGTTTTTGTATCAAAAGCATAGGACCAGCCCCACGTGCCAGTGGAAGTGGTTTCAGTGCATTAAACCTGGTATTCAGCACAACTGGGGCTGGTCCAGCTGGTCCCATTTCACCAGCCACTTCATTGTGAATTCTGCAATGAGAAAAAAAAAAATCACTTTCGCTGCCCTGGTTTTAATCAGAGATATTTTCTCATGCTCTTGTGATGCCGCAGTTTCTTGGTTATAAACATTGCAGGGGGAGGCTGCATTGTTTTGTTTAAAAAAAAAAGTTTCTGCTGACATTTAAGAAACAGAACAGGGACAGTTCAAATGCTGATCATTTTGTAAAAGCCAAAGATGCAGAACCAAGTCAGAAGCCTACTTGGATCAGAAACATTGCTTAGATTTAACCTGGATATATATGCAACAAAGCACTTTGGCCAAGGAAATCTGAGCTGCTAATAACCCATGCCCCGAGTCATCCAAGGAAGAAAGACTGAAGAAAGGCAGGCGCTGCACCTGTAAAGGTTAAGGATGTCTGTCTTGTCCTCCTGTCCGCACAGGAGGCAGCCGGCTTTGATGTGACCGAACGATCGGGCAGCACCTAGGGGCCGCAGCACGGAGGGCTCTGTCTTCTTTTCTTTTTCCTTTTTGCACTTCCTAAGGTGTGCAGAGCAGACTGTTCTCATGGCATCGGACCAAATCGCTCCAGATCATGGAATTTCTGCTGGAGATTTTGCATGCAGATGGCTAAAAAGCCTTTGGGAGGGAGGGGGGGTTTGGGGAAAAAAGACATTTGATCATTTTTTAACTCTAGAAAACCATTATTTAACTCTAGGAAAATGTTACATGAAGCAGGTGGTTCCAGCGGTGCGGGCTCTCCCCAGGGCTGCTGGATCCATCACTACTCTTTTAGGGTTTTGCTGACGATCCTGCACCAAAAGGATGTTCCCCTGGATGTAGAGGATTCCCTTTCTGATTCCAAACATCCTCCAGCAGCTGTTTCAACCGTGGGGCCCCAGCAGAAGTTTGGGGTACATGCATGCTGGGTGCGGCAACAGCAACCTGAAGCTGCAACAGAGATGCGGCTCGCTGCTCCCTCTTGACTTGTTTTGCTGGCAAAGCTGCTTTCCTGCCGGTTACTTGCCCACACAAAGACTCACTCCAACGCAGGCAGGAGGGACCGGTGCACATGTCCGCTGGGACACATGCAGACCCACCTGAGGATGCTCCACCATCGGCCATGCCAAGAAGCGTGCTTTTAATTAATCAGTGCAGTCAATTATGCACAGTGCCCACCTCCGTACCCTGGTCCTGTTTAGTTTCAGCTCCAGAGGGTCACATCCGTACTGGTACTAATGGACTGCGTGGATACCCCTGCATGTGTTTTCCTTCTGGAGACCCTTTCCCACATCTCTGTCTTCAGATGTGACCATCCCACACCCAGAAACAACAGGAAGGGACAAGGGCAGCCCCACAAAGCCGGTACCTCCCTCCCACTCCTGTACGTAACACAGGACATGAGGCAGCGTCACCAGACCTCACCACCTTGGCATGAATTTCCATGTATTCAGGTTTTCTTTCAGTCATGCTACCGCCCAGAAATCTCCATATTTTTTCCCCTGTATTAAAGAAGCAAGCATCTTCTAGCCCTCATGGATGTAGATGGATGTAGAAAAAAAGATGAAAATATGATTCAGTTCCCTTTTCCCTCCAAAAAAAATCACAAAGGAAAAAAACTGTAAGTGAGGGCTTAAAAATCAGCAATGTTCATTTTTTCTTTTATCTCATGGTTTTCCTTATGTTTCATGATTTATTTTTTTTAAATGAGGTGCTGGTGGTAGAGGCAATGGCTAAATGCTGAACTAATGTTAGATCAGAGCGTGCAACTACCACCTCTCAAGATACTTAGGGTTTTTTTTCAGATTGAAATCATCTATCAAGGAGCATGCAGACATGATAGAAAGCCAACGCTCAGCAAATCAGCTTGGATCGATGGCAATGAGAAGATCCCAAGATCTTCTTCCCCCTCTCCCTCCGAGAAGAAGGAGAGGCACCAAAGAAGAGTTCAAATTCCAGGTCAGGACTGTGGGCGCCGTGTCCTCGATTTGTATCTACTGCCAAAACCATCAGTCAAATGCCCTACGGCTGCTCATGAAGAAACAACTTCTGTGTGTTGAGCTTGAAATCCTTTAGGAGAGCAACACGGAGGAGCCTGAAAATCAATTAATTATACAAATAGTATTAGTGACTTCCTAAAGGTGCCTGGTGCTAGGAGCTCCCGTGCACCTCTGGTCCTCTGCACCACAGTCCAGGGGCACTACGTTTGCTTGGAGATAAAAGGAGTAATTAAAATCAGGCAAGAGAAGCAACATTTTAATTTCCTCTCTTTCTGCTTGTTTTTAGGCAGGACTTTTTTAAAGACAGTTGGAAAAAAGGCAGACTTTGAATTAAGAGGCAATTACTTAATTAGGTACTTAATTGCAAATTACAGGAAGCGAATTGCCTTTTTTATCTATTTGGCAAGGTAAAACTGGGCCCTATGCTATCCGTAACACCAAAATCCCCTCCTTTCTGGGGAAAACTTGTCTCGCATGTAAAGCAAGACAAGTTTTAAGTGAGAATCATTTGACTTTTGGCTTTAATCAGTTGGGAAAAGGGTCTTTAGAAGCACGCAAACCACCTTCAGGTAGAAAAATTAACTGAGAAGATGCTGGAAGTCAGACTTGTTAAAGATATGTCAGATTCCTGTGATTTACATATTAAACGCATAAGAAAAAATGGGATGCTTTGCAAATCAGTGATGGAAAAGGGTTGACTGAGGCAAATACTGTTGGACAAGAAGGGATGTCCTGGCTGTGCGGGTACTTAAACACGGCACAGCTTTCTCAGGTTGTGCTAGACTCATCACCACCTGCTTCAAAACAAGGTTACATTG
>JAVKLA010000005.1:7643135-7712634 GCA_034782735.1 Sagittarius serpentarius | reverse complement strand
GCTGTATTTTAAAATTCTCTTGCTGTCCCGTAGGGGACATCCTGTATCACAGTTCTGCATCTTCATCAGGAAACTCGATGTCTCATCTGTGCTGGGTCCACATCCCAACGAACCCTCACTGGGATCCACTAATTTAGCAAAATTAGAGTAGCTAAGCTCATGTGACCTAAGTGATCCCTTCTAAGTCCTGTCAGCTTCAAGACTTAGAGGAACCTTAAGCAGAAGACTAGGTCTCTCAGACAAATTTTTGTTAGTGGAGATGTTCACACACACACAAAAGTCAATTAAAATGTATGTGTAGCAAAATTCAGCCTTATCTTGTCACTTGAACAAGCGATGGAGTAGGCACATCTCCCTCTCCATACAAGTGGTGGGGACAGACATCTCCCCTCAGTAACTGTGCATGCTCTGAAGCGGTGACAAGGCCAGCTTCTAGGAGCCCTGAGCTCCTTAATCCCTGGCATGCGCTGTCTTCTGCAGACAGCTTCTTATTGACATCCTGACAGAAGAAGCACCCCAGTGTGGCTGTGTGCTGGCAGCACAACTCTGTCCTCTGGGAAGAAGAGCACTCTCCTACAAACTTAGGAGTGTAGATGTGGCCTCCAGGGTCAAACAAACAGCTTTCTCATCAAGGTCCCCATCTCCTACGTATTCTGATGCAGAAGAGGTACAGCAATATAGGCTTTTCAGATTAGCTTCCTAGCAGTTGTGAATTACATACAATGGTCATCATCATCAGTGTGTACAGTTTTGTGCTGGAATAAAGTTAATAGGAACATATCAGATTAAGTAAACTGAGCTTGTTAACAAAGCTAGACTTTGTCAAGCTTAACTTCAGCCTCTAAAATTAGGGATCCAGTCTAAACTCAGCGTGGGATTCCTATGTAGTCAGTGAGAGTATGTTGTCCAAGACAGCTGGGATGAATTCTCTCCTTTTCTGTAAAGGGAACAGGTATCTGCACTTCTAGATGGTCACATTGCATGAAGTGGATCATACCACATCTTTGGCTGAGTTTCTTAATGCAGGAGCCTGTGGAATAAGCAGCTGTCTCAGAGGGCAGACTAAGGCTGGAAGTTTTGTTCATGGCAGATGTTTGCCTGAACACTGACAAACAGTCCTGCAGATTATTTTTTTTTTTTTTGTCTGTCTTTCTTTTTTAGGGACGGATAGCGTGTGCCAATGTCCTAAGTGACCTTTATGCCATGGGGGTCACAGAATGCGACAACATGTTGATGCTCCTTGGAATCAGCAATAAAATGACAGACAGGGTAAGATTTTTGGTACTTGCTTTTGAAGGAAGACCCAAACAGCTAAATGTGCTTAGAATATATTTACCTTTAGGGTGTATTCCCCTCAAAGTTTGAACCCTTTTGAAGAAGAGGTGGTTTTATTGAATGGCTCAGTTCATTGTATGAGTCTTGTCTCATAAATGTTCTGAGGTCACTTGCTAAAAGTTCAGTTTTCTGAAGCATTGTAATCTGCTGCTGCTAATACCTTCATCTACACCGAAACGTGGTCCCTGCTTCTGACAATTCAGGACAGTATTGCTCTAAGGCAGCATTTGATTACCAATTAATGTATCAATCTGGATAGATACCTCTGGTTTGCTTATGCCAGCTTTGTAACATCTCTCTGAAGCAGAAGAAACTGAAATAAGATTGCTGTTCTTTTTCTTTTTTTCCTTTTTTTTTTTTCTGATTTTTTTGTGGAAGTGACCAGCATGTATGTTTGTTTTGCTGTAGCAAAAAAGGGATGTTTATTCTTAGAAGGAAGTAAGGTGAAACTTTGCATATAAGTGGAGGCCAAATGCAGTTTGATTTAACTTTGCCTTATTGCACTGCACTGCTGTGGCTGTACCTGATTACAACAGCAGGGTAGTTTTTCCTGAGTTTCCAGAACTCGGATTTCTTTACTTTTATATGACCTTTTGAAAAATGTTTCTTCAGCGTAAGAATGTCTCTTCACCTCTTTTTAGAAAGAGCTGTAAAACTATAGTTCTATGGGATAACATGCAATTTTCAGGAGGCTAACCTCTTCCTAAGGCTGGCTTTTCTGTCATGAACTATTTACCATGAGGGCATTTGGCTTGAGTGATTAAAGCCCTGGACCAGTCTTGAAATGACTAGCACTGCTGTGTATGGAACTCTGACTTCTGTTTTGATCTCTAGGAAAGAGACAAAGTGATGCCCCTAATTATCCAGGGTTTCAAAGATGCAGCAGAAGAGGCAGGAACATCTGTTACTGGTGGCCAAACAGTGTTAAATCCCTGGATTGTTTTAGGAGGAGTGGCCACGACAGTCTGTCAGCCTAATGAATTTATAATGTAAGTTAAATCGCTAAACAATCAAAGGCACTGGTCTGAAGTGATACAGTAAAAAAGTCCTTTAAATACTGTGTTGTGATCTTGTGATCTGTCTCCTGATTGAAAAAAAGCAGTACCTTCTGCTTGCATTTGTCCTTAGCACTCAACAGATGCCATGTCTCTTCTGTACATACTTGCCTTTTTAAACAGGATGTCCTTTTAACTTCTCCCCACCCCCCAGTATCTTTTAATCATGTTCACCTTTTGACAGGAGAGTCAAGCTTCTAACCTTTAAAAGTATTGAAGACTGTTTTGGGACATAAATTTCTGTCATATTTATACATACGTCTTAAACCATCTCCCAATTACCCTATTAATGGCTTTAGAGAACTACAGAATTGCTGTTTACAACATTCTGTTTTAACAGTAGCTGATTTTGAATGTCCCACTGTGGCATGTTACGCTATACAAATGCATTTGTTCATGATCCTAGTGATGGTTATCTTATGCCCTGAAGTAACAAAGGTCATTTTTTTTCCCTATCCTATCTTCCATCTCCAGTAAATTGAAAGAAAAGATGTAATTTTGTGTGTGTCTGACTGCGAGCATTGTTATATTCCAAGAAAGAAGGATTAACACTTGAAATAAGTTTGCAGTTTTTTGCTCAATAATTTCCCATAGCAATGAATCCCAAAGGGTAGTTCTGCAATTAGTTGGTTTTTTACTGTGCAAAAAGATACGTGGGTCTGTGAAAACGTAATTAATCAGCACTTACTCCCAATAACGTGTGTGAATCTCACTATGTAACTAACACATGAATTCTCTGTTTTCAGGCCAGACAATGCAGTGCCAGGAGATGTGCTTGTATTAACTAAACCCTTGGGAACACAAGTGGCTGTAGCTGTCCACCAGTGGCTAGATATTGTGAGTACAATGCAAAAAAAGAAATAGGGAAGAGGGGCGTGAGTTAAAGGTGACCTTCCTCATTCCCTCAAAATGACAAAGTTGAGCAGTGTAATAAGTACACTGAGGGCTCAATTGGGAATGATCTACCACCCCTCTCTCCTCCTTGGTGTGTCAGCCTCACCTGCTTATGTGCAAAACTTTTGGAATCGAGAGTTCACTATTTTGTGCTTAGTGAGCCCATGTTAATTGCATCTAATTCTTAGTTAGTTCTCAGGCATTACTGTAATAAACAAAGTTGTTTACTAACCGAACAACAGACTAGCACCATGGGTAAAATTATGCCCTACTCCACCTGCCAAAGTAATTGGCAAAAGCTTATTGACGGCAGTTAGGCCAAGATTGCTGTCTGTGTTCATGGGCTTTCTGCTTGTGTACATGGAAATATATCTACATTTCACATGTATTGCCCTGTGCATTCAATAAGAATATTTCTAGCAGCATTATGTATGTAGACATACTTCCATCTGTTACTTCAGGCAAAAATGTAACTACTGAACTGAAAAAAGTGCCTGCAAAATTGGCATCTGCTTTTGTTGCCTGGCTCTCAGTACGTGTCTTCAGAATTATAACTGCTCAGTTTACACTTTAAAAAGATGCATCTTTTCTACTTTTGGGACTACTGAGCCAATAGACTGTCAGAGGAGTGAGCTGGAATCTACTTTGTTTTGGCTGTTGGCCACTACATTGTCAGATGAATTCTAATTACAAAGCTTGTATTAGCAAAAGTGGGCGAGAACCAGCTTAAACCTTCATTGGAGTCTGAAGCATGAGCAACAAGAAAAAAATATTTTTCTCCTTCTTCATAGGGTCTGGCCTAGCAATTTTGACCTCTGCAGAATCCTGCGTTTTCCAATCAGATATAAGGATCAGGGCCTCAGATAATCTTGATACGAAAAATGATGTGAAACAACAAGACACCAGTTTTATAGTACGTTTTCTGGCCATAATCTTACTTCTTAACATATCTATTATTGTACTGACAAACCGACTTGCAAATTAAGGATATTCTGAATTTCCACATATTTCAAGTACTTCTAATTTCCTTGACTGTCAACCAGAAACAGTTTCTGGTCTGAAAAATGAGGACAGCAAGGAAATCAATCCTCCTAATATGTGTAAACAGCATATATCTTTGATTGTGTTAGGAAAATTTCTGAGTAGCTGTGCTGCATTTTCTTCAGCTTTGTTTTGTGAAAGAGTAGGGAAAGTGAAACTAGAATTACCTGTCACAAATCCACCCATAAATCAAATTTTGGTAAAGAATTAGTCTTTGTATTGAAAAGTATGTGGGAGAAGGTACATAGTACAGCAAGTTTATGCCGAGGCAAGAAAGGAAAACGAGTGTAGAGAGATGTGGCTGCAAAGCAAATTAAAAAAAAAAACAAAACCAACCTAAAAGCTGAGGTATTTAAACAGAGCAGTAGCAAATGAGTTCCTGGTGACAACTGAAAGAAAGATCCAAATGGAGGCAAAACTTGTCCTCCTTGCTTGGTTGCTGCCAGTATTGTTGCAGCCAAGCCCCAGCTGTGTTGCTGGCAGCAGCTGCCATAGGGTGCAAAGGAAGAGACTGCAAAGAGCCTGCAGGGAGCTGGGATGTGCTAGGTGTGATAAAGCTGTTTGCTGTAGCTTTGGCTGCCAGGCTGATGATGTGGACTGATTAGGCTGGTCCACAGCTAGGAACTGGCATCCCTTTGCGTTTTCCTCTTTCGGCTGAAAGGCATTAAAGGGATTGCTGTGATGTGCCCCTTCAGAAGGGGTTTTCTAGCCCTTGTGGTTCTGTACAGACCCTTCCCATTTGGAAATCTAAGCTTGGTTTTAGAAGTTATTTCGTGATTTTTGTGAGCTTGTCTGCCTTTGTTTCCTGTCTACTAACCCCAGTATCTGATTGCTGTAGTGGAGAGGAATTGGCATCTAACTTGTATCCCACCTGTGTTCTACTGGCTCTTCTATCCTCAGCCTTGAGTTCTGCTTCCACCTCATTTGTGATTTCCATTTCCATCATCTGACCAGTTTCCATCACATGATCAACCTCAGAACAGTGTTTTTGAAAACTAAGGCAGAATAACTGTTCAGGTTTTTCAGTTGTACCCGCAGTAAGAATAATCGTTATTCTGTCCCCTCTCCAGTAGCCTTTTTTTTTTTTTTTTTTTTTAAGTTGCTTTCTCTCTTACTTAATTGGTCAGACCCAGTTCAACCTAATTTCAGAAGCTCTGATCTTACTGCTGTACTTCCTTGCTCTTTAACAAATTATTTGTTTTGGCTGACCAGTCTTTCCCACTCTTGCCATTTCTGGATTCTCTCTTACACCCCTCAAAGTCAACACTTGTTCTTTGACAAGCTCCTTCCCCAGTGCAGGATCATATACCAGTTCTTAGTAATTTTTGCACCTTTGGTTTAGTAAGAAGTTTGTTCTATGCATTTTTTCTATGGAATAGCAGTGTAGGCAATGTGGCTTCAAAAATCCTATTTTTGTTTACTTTCAGTTCTCTGTAAAGTTTATTTCCATTGCAAAAAAGAAAAAAATTAAACCAGTTTGTAGTGTTGCTCTTAACAGCTGAATGGTTGCTTTGTTTCATTCTGGATCTGGAATTACTTCAGCTTTGAATGAAACAATTTCCCTTTATAAAGGTACCGTTTCCTAAATTGTTCTGAGACCCTTTTGGGATGAAAAGCATTGCTTAGAATGTGATGGAGGCATGAGTCCATACAAGACACTGGAGAATGGGTGGAAGGAGATGCTGGTATTAAACTCTAAAGGAACTATTATGAAACTGCCTTAATCCTAACTCACTAGGGTGATTACATCCTGCCTTAGCATACATTCCTCAGACCTGGACTTGTGGATGTCAGTGGCCTTTCTTGATCAAAGTGTCCAGAGATGAAATCAAGAATTTTCTCTTAAAAAACCAAGAAGCCAGAGATTACAAATCTCAACATCCAGCGACAAAGTTCTTTTCATTTTGCTGCGGAGTTCAAACCAGAGAGTTGCCTTGAAGGAGTTCTTTGCCCTAGGGTAGGTTATTCCACTCCACCCTGCTGCTGAAAGCAAGATTTGAGGTGCTTATTGCCTAACAGATCTTTAAATGAACTTCACTTATGTACAGCAGAGTAAGACGCATACCTCTGCCTGTTGAACATTTTGCCCCTCTTTAACTGAGTTTAAAAAAAAAAAAGTACATTTTGGATGAAGGATTTTTTTTAAAGTGGTGAGGGTGTGCTTTAAAATATACAGCTGAAAATCTAAAAAAGTTATCTTTATTTCATCCATTAGCCAGAAAAGTGGAATAAAATCAAACTAGTGGTAACGCAAGAAGATGTAGAACTAGCATACCAGGAAGCAATGATGAATATGGCACGACTGAACAGGACAGGTAAGAAGAGATGTGTGTGTTAAGGGAGATGGAGGGGAGGTTCTGGGTTTTTCCAATTCCATACTTAATTTCATTTCATTGCCATGGGGAAATGTGACACAGCTGCTTTATCCCTTCCCTCTGCCCCATCTTTCTGCTGGTCAGTGTTTGTGAAGCAAGCAAATTAAAATCAAACGCCATCTTGTAATTATACAGCAAAAATACAAATGCTGCTGGAGGTGATTATGACTTATGTGAGTGCTGCGAGTAACAACCCAGTGAGTTAGAGGATGTTTTAAAGGGAAATATATTGGATTTGTTCCTTCTTATCTTCTGTGCCTAGAAAACTTGAGGGCTTGACTGTAATAAGGTTAAAAAAATTCAAAATAGATTAAAGAAGGAAAAGCTCTTCATTTTTGTACTCTTCAATTTAATTTTTTATTTTTTGTCATATTATGTGCTTCCCGAAGTGTGGAATATGTAGCACATGTTTTCTTTTTTTCTGTTTTGTGGTGGTTTTTTTTTTCTGTTTTTGTCGGTTTGTTTTCTTTTAATTTTGGTAGGGGGAAGGTTCTGCTTTTACCCTAGAAATTTTAATCCAGGATTTCCCTTTGTTCAAAGTATCTTTGGACAGAGAATTGAATTAGGTGTTTCCTTACTTGTTAGTTGAAGGAACAGGGATAGTTAAATATCTCTTTTCCCATTTACTCAGTTTTCATTTGGTATTTGTTATGTTTCATTCTTTCACAATGTCTTCCAGGAAATATAAATGACCAGGATTGTCTTATGGAAAAGAACTGGGTCCTGCTCATGTATTGGGAAGCACCAAAGAAGGGCAAAGCATTCTTGGTTTTGTTTTTCTCTGCTCACTCTTGTCAGGCACTTTTAACAACACTTAAATATTCTTAACTGGAGCTATTGTCTCCATGCAGAGGTGCCTTTCTCCCACCCAGGGCTCTGTAGTTGCAAATGCCCAAGAATTTCATGAATGTGTAGGTGGGGAGGCTGGGGCCCTTCCCCTAAGACCTGCAGGCTTTGTTCTTAAGCTCTTAAACTTTAAGTGTCGAGAACTTAAGTTCTGATGTGATCATTTTATGGAGTGGCAGGGGAAGAGGTGTGACAAAACTGACCCAGGATGAGTCTGGTCCTTGCCCTTAATGAAGCAAAGCTGAGCTCGTAGCCTCTCTGGCCCTCAACTTTGGGAAGTCTGAATCTGGAGCAAACCCCTGTTTCTTAGACTGCTAATGTAAATTACTAGCACATGTCTAATAGAGCGTGCTCATAAATAAAACTTGGGTGCTGGATTTTCAGCACGATTGAATACCTTAAATATAAGTTGAATTTTTTTAAGGGTTACATGCAGTATTGGTGCATTCCAATTCCCTTCAAGTATGATTTTTTTTTATTTTATTAATTTAAACAGTAACCCAACCTGATGTGAATTAAAGGTATGCAACTTCATTCAAACTGTGCACAATATTGTTGAAGCATTGCTTTTCGTGATATTTTTTCTTCTGATTTGTTTTTTTTTCTCCCTCCCTCTATTGTAGCTGCTGGACTCATGCATACTTTCAATGCACATGCAGCTACAGACATCACAGGATTTGGAATCCTGGGGCATGCACAAAACCTTGCCAAGCAGCAGCGAAATGAGGTGTCCTTTGTTATTCATAACCTTCCTGTTCTTGCTAAGATGGCCGCTGTCAGTAAGGCTTGTGGCAATATGTTTGGCCTCATGCATGGGACTTGTCCGGAGACTTCAGGTAGGTGGCAGCTGTACCACCCTCTTCCTTGCCTACACCTCCGTATTAGAATTTAATAATGCTTCAAATGTACAAATCGCATGGTTTGCATCCAAAATCACATTTGGTTTGGTGTATAGCCAAGCTAATGAGTATTAGACACACAACTGTTTACAATTAACTTCTTCAGCCTAACTTCCAAACCACCATCCTATTCAGAATGCCTTCTACTTCTTTATAAAACACTATTATAGAAACCCTTGCTGTATCTAGAACATTTTGCAGTTAGAAGTTAGTGATGATTCTGAATTCTTTTGAAACCTATTTTTCCTCTTAGCTGTTAACTCCAGAGCAGTGAATATCTGAAAATCCCAGCACAGCTGACACAGTTTTCTCAAAGGTAAAGCCACCTGCAGTAGGTTTGCCAGCCAAATGAGTGGTGTTTTTTTTTCTCATCATGAATGTGTGTGAAGTTTCCTGCTGAACGGGCCAGTCTTGGCGACAGAGAAGGCTCTCTGTCCACAGCGTACATAAAAGAAAATCTGTATTCTCCATTACGTTTATGAAATCTGACTTTAAGAGACTGTGACTAGCAGCAAAAAAAAGTAAAGAATTTGGTCTCTGACCTATTCATTACTTGAGTTCTTTATTTAATAAAGCTGCCGCTTGCTGTGGCAATGAATACAACAGACGTGTACTGAGAATCAGCCTATGGACAAACATTTAACATCAAAAGTCATCAGGTGATAAGAATTTTGGATATTTTTGAAGTTGTCTTAATAAGTGTAGGCCACTGCTGACTAGCATGATCACTGTCTGCTGCTGGAAGTCTATACTTCTTTTTCCCCTTGAATATTCTTCCCTATTCCATTTTGTTTTTCTTCTTTAATCTGCCTTTTCTTTCTCTTTGGGAAATGGAGATGATGTAGCAACAAATCTTTTCTCTTATCTCATTTCCCCACCCTCTTCCTGCTCTCCAAAAGTATTATCCAAGTTCTCTGCAGTTCACAACAGAGGGGGCCCCTTGAAGCAAAACAGTCTGAAGATCTGGAAAGAAGCATCGCAGTGAGAGCCATAAACTTTTCCCCTAGTGAATACACAACTTACCATGATCTGCTGAATTGTTGCTTAGCCATCTGTGTTTAAACAGACGCTCTGTCCTACAGAGACTGTATGGCTCAGATGACGTGTAATAGGATATGCGACGTGAACCCTTTCAAGAGTTCAAATGCAGCATCAGTCAGCAGAGACCAGAAATATCTGGTGGCTGTTTGGCAAGCTGTGTCAGTAAGGTTGGTAGCACCAGACAGATTCTTACTGCTCAGGAGTCCACATGACCAGTGTGCTAGAATCGTTTGCTATCAGTTGCAAAGAGTCCAAAAAATAGCACGGACACAGAGCTAAAACCATAAGCTGATCTTTCAGGTGCTTGGCTGTGGCAGAGGTTTGCATAGCAGTTGGCATGGGAATGGTTTAGCTGCAAACTGAGTGCTTGAGTCTTCAGGGCTGCCCACCCCACACCCCAGGGATATCCGATTCAGTCTTTTGACTGAAGGAATGTAGAACAGTGCGGATGTAGGGACTGCTGTGAGAGTACTTGGAAGTGGAAAACAGTCGACTTCAGAATCTCTTTTGGGACTGAGAGCGAGAGGTGTCTTTTGAAATGCTGAACGGCTTATGTTTCAACATAGATAGATGATGGAAAAACCAGCAAGACATACCTGGTTATTTGTGAACTTTGGGTGCCTTAAAACATGTATATTTGATTTTATCACAGCATTGCATTTCTCGCATTAGAGATGGCTATAGGGATTTGTTACAGGGCACTGTCTGCCAAATATTAGAAAGATCCATAGCCATGTGGACACAATAGCTCCAGTCTGAAAGCTGTATAACTGCACTCCCATAGGCTTTAGGCTTATGCTGGCTAGCCTGACACATTGCAGCAGTATGTATTAGCTTGGGCATGGTGTGCTGGGATGGCTCATTAGCATTCACACCCAGGCTGTTTGCACACTTCATGTCCTGGGGTTGATTTATATGAAGGCAAGCATTTGCCTTGCTGTGCCTGTATATCCAGTTGTGAGGATGCCTTTTAGGGGGCTGCTCAGGGCTGTTCACACTGTAATACAGACACGCTCTTTCTCTGTTGTCTTAAATTTCCAGAAATGCTCTGTCTGTAGCTTCTTCATTTGTGAACAGATGTTTTTCAGCGGAGTGGGCAGGCAATGAGAAATTTACTGGAAAACAATTTGAATTGATTTTAAGACTTCTTTTTTTTTTTTTCCCAGTGCACATTTGCTGGGCACCTGTTGACAAACGTCAGTGTTGGAAAGATCTATTATGATCTGTTCCATCCTCCATGCGCTCCTGCTTATGATGTATTTTCTTAAAATTGCAGTTTTACGTGACTTTGCTCTCTCTTTTAGGTAACTCTTTGGTAAAGGTTAAACTTGCAATCAGGCAGTTAGTTTCAAAAACCTTAATTCTGTTTTTTAGACTGGCTGTTTGCAGAGATAAGTTACAAAGTTACTCTATGTGGGGTAGTCATGCATATGTGTATTTTTGCCAGTCCTCTGCTAATAAACTGTTGGCTGGTGTTGGCCAACTTTAGTGTGCAGTGTTTGTGCAGATTTTGTGGAAATAGGCAGATGGGTAGAAAAGGAGGGCTATGTTAGTGCCTGACAAGAGGCAAGGCTAGTGATCTCATCCTTTTGTTAGTCATTGTGTGAGAAAGCCATTAGCAGGAGCAAGAACACTTGGTTTCATGAACTGTTTGTATCTCTGCGCTTAGTGGCAAAGCTTTGTCTAGTCCACTTTTGAAGTTTTCTGTCCAGTTCCCTGCTTGCACTAGAACAGTTAAAACCAAGTGTTCAAAACCTCCTACCAAAAAAACCCTTAAGATTTTTAGAAAGGTAAACCAAGACAGATACCAAGTATCTGCGTCCTTTCAACCCCCAAAAGAAGCGTGCAGCGAGCTCTCAAACCACCACGGCCATTTCTTCATTCCATCTGCAGCCCATTTGCTTTGTCGTTGGTGGCTGATGCAGACCTCAAAAACAGAAATACTGCTTGCTTCAGTGCCAAGTGGCACTGCTGCTTCATTTTCCACAGGCACATTGCAACAACTTAAACTTCTGGTGGCTGTGACCTTGTACAGGTGAAGACTTCTTGTAGTTGTCCACGGGACAAAAAAACAGAGCAGCTGGGATGGCCTGTAACAGAGAATAGAATACATGGTAAGTACTCTTTGAGTACTACCCAAACAGACTGGTCAATCTGCCAGAGAAGTAATTATAATCCCAGCAGACAGGAATCCTACTACTGATCAAGAGTAGCCTATAGCCTCTATTAAGGGTTATTGATCAAACTGTGGGATGCAGCCAGCAAGTGGGAAGTGATTTTTGATTGGAAACTGGGATTTTGTTCATTTTTTGGATCCTGCCAAAGAATGTTAACGGGTTGTACGTACAAGTGATACAAAATTGCAGAAAGATAGTGTGTTGGGAAAAAGAGAATTGAGTGAAGATTATTCTTGTGCTCTTTATTTCCCTTTTCACCATACTTCTACTCCTCCTTTCTGGCTAGTTAGCACGTTCTGTGCGCTACCACTTGTAAACCTCTTCCCTGACTTGCTTGCACCATGGCATAAGTTAAATGTGATTTAGAGCCTTCCATGGGAATGGCATATAATTCCTTTGCAATTGATTTGTCTGCTACATCTGGAGTAGCTTAAACACTGTCTTTGAAGCTTCTAGGGGTTTTTTGTTGTTTTTAATGGAAGTACCTGGGTGTTATGTTCTGAAAGTAGGCATTCTTCTAGATGGCACGCTCATTTGCTTCATATAGAACCTAAAAAATAACTTTAACACTTCCACGTATCCTTATAAATAATTCCTCATGTTCAGTAGCTGCTTCTTTCTCACGGCCTTAAATTAAAAGTGTCTTTAGTCACCACTGAGAGGACTGTTTGCTTGGAAAAGCAAATGTAAAGGTGCCCAAGGTGCTAAGAAGTTGTCCAAGGGCTGCAGAGGAGAGGTGGCACTGAGCCCAGGGTGGCCCGCTCAGCAGGTGGCCCTTTGCCCCCAGGGCTGGCTCAGAGCTAGTGGCAAGATTTGTGCTGCTGGCGGCTGCCCGGACAAAAAGACTTTGGGTCAAATAACTCTAAGAGTAAGTAAGCCTCAAATTCCTGTTTGCGTGAATATACTCTCTTGCCTGTGTTCTCCACACATTTTCCAATGGGAGATGATATTTTAACATCCCTTACAAGAGGCTGCTGTGTGTCAGAATACAGCATGTTGTACACATGTGAGCTGCGCAAACTGCTTGTAGCATACAATGCTTTGAGGTTTAATTAGTCATCTGCAGATGAGTTTGCTGCTTTGTGTTGCAGTGCTTCGCACATTTGCAACATAGCATAAATTTAAAAAAGGTAAGGGATATAGGAAAGCTGGATAGTAATAAAGGGTAGCACCAAAACATTTAATGATTTGGTCAGAGCCTCTTGGAAACTTGTGCCAGAGCTGACAATGAAACTCATTCTAGTAAATTCACTTGCCAAGCCACCTTCTTCAGTGCTTTGGGATTCTTCAAATGGAAGTGTTCTTAGGTTTAATAACTGAATGGCAAGCTTGCTCACTAGTTACTGTGCTGCTTTTGAAAAGCATTCATTAGTAAATATTTTTCAGTTGCCTCTGAGGAAAAAAAAAAAATCTTACAGTACAGGCTAAAAAAAATTAGAAAATTCTCTAAGAAAGGGGTCAAAAGGACTATCACAGGGAGCACTGGATCAAGCCTATGTGTAATTTTCTGCCTCTTGCATTCTCTGATAATAGTCCCTACTTTGAATGATTTCATTGTGGCCAATGGGATTACTTGCAGAATCAGCTGCTACCAATACGTGGTTATAGGTATCTGAATATGACCTTTATCCAAAATGTTTCTGTGTAGAGGCACTTTGCAGAACTGTGTTGGAAGTTTACAATGCTGGTGTTGTTTCAGTATGTCATTCATTGGCATCAGTATGATGTCCTTTTGCCAACATCTTTTGTGTGTATTTGGCTTCATTTACATACCCACTAAACACTGAAGTCAGGCACAGACTACTTTCTGTAAAGCAAGAGCTCAGATTTCCACCATGTCTTCTCTTGGAGTCCCTGGAGTTCAGCAGAATCCACTGAAGTCACCAAATGCTTGTCTAAATGGGGATTTGGCAGATCAAGGTTGAAATGCTTTGCAATCAGATGTTTTAATGCTCTGCTTTTTTTCTTTGCAGGAGGCCTCCTCATCTGTTTACCACGAGAACAGGCAGCACGTTTCTGTGCCGAGATCAAGTCTCCAAAATACGGCGAAGGTCACCAAGCATGGATTATTGGCATTGTAGAGAAGGGCAATCGCACGGCCAGAATTATAGACAAACCACGAATCATTGAAGTCGCACCACAGGTGGCCACTCAGAACGTGAACCCGACGCCCGGTGCCACCTCTTAATATAGATGAAATAGCTGTTTGTTTTTAAATAGATCTATTCCTTTATCATCCTACAATTTAAAGAACTGTAAAAAGAAAAGAAAACTTGTTGTGTCTGCACATCTGGTGGCCTTAGGTCAGTTTATGAGTGGATACAATTAATAAAATAAAATCCATTGCCTTTTTTTCCTGTTACATTAACTGAAGATGCACCTAATCTTGAGGCAGCTTCTGAGTTGAGAATTATATTGTTATCCAATACTGTTGATTCATTTTGAATCTTTAGACACTTATCTCTTGCCGCATAGGCTCTTTTTAAAGGTGCTTTCACGTAGCACAGACATTACCAGTAGTAGTGTCGAATAGCAGTTTGTGTCCTTTCATTATATGTATATTTATCATAAGTCTAATTTTGATGCCTTGAGTGATATTCCAGAAAGGCAATAAATTGATAAAGCGACACAGTGGGTATACCCAGTAGTAAGAGGGTTGCATGATTACATTCAATCTTTGAATTTTTTTTTTTTAATTTTTTTTTTTTTGTAAGGTTTAGTCTTACCAAGAGCATCTACGACCCTGGACATTGCTTGGTAGTGCACTCTGTTTAAACGAGCAAGTGCTGACTTTGCATGGAAAGCGCTTCAGAGTCGAAGGATCATTTTTAATTTCATTATTTGTAGACCTGACAATATTTACTGTATTATCAATGATTGTTTTCTTTATTGATAGTAAGGAAAAATAATTTTTTTTTTTTTTTTTTGCAACGTGATTGGATGTGCTATAGTGCAACAAAGGTTTTGCAGACCAAAAGGAGGTTACTGTATAATATTCATTTACAATTCACTATATAAATAACTACACAAATAATTTTTAAATATAATCAAACTAAAATAAACCTCTGTTCTGTGGATGGTAGTGTTTAATACATTTTATATTTTGTATAGTGATTACAAGCCTTTTTTGTTTCTTTAAAATCAGCAGCTGTTTAGTATAATTCTTAGTATTATTTTGTTCTTTGCTCAAATACATTTTTCTGCACGCTTTTGTGATCTGTGTTTAAAATCTACATTGCCAACATTGCAGCTTGAACTTAAGCTTGTTATTCAAAATAAATATTTAATTTTTTTTATTGCTCTTGTATAAGTGCATGAACTTTTTTGATTCCTAGCTGCATTACAAACTGGAAAGAGGAGAAATCCTAGTTTTTATAATCTTATTGCAAGTGTAATTATATTGATAATTGTTATTACTCCTTTGGTCAATTCTGCAAGCTGTGATGTTCATTAGTAATCTAGTGTATCTCTGCCTGCATGCCAAAGTTGGGGGCAAGTAGGTTATCTCCAAGTGTATTATCCACTTTATTTTGTTTATTTTACTTATCAGCACAAAGTATGCAACAGTTTTGAATTGTTTCCTCTGCAAGTCCTCCTGGCTGCGCCTGCTGTAAGCTAGACAAGGGTTCGTGAGCAGCCCCGTAAGCGGAATAGATGCTGAAACCCATCCTTTCCCCGACAGCACGGTAAGCTGCCCTGTTGCAGCAGGCTCACTGCTAACTCTGCTCTGCCGAGACACACCTTGCGGTTCTTCTGCTGGATGGGACTGAGTGCGCTTCGCTGAACCAGCTCTTTTCAAGCCTTACCCAGATTGTGGAATTGGCTCCTTGACATTCAGACCAGGAAGAAGATGATCCTGGATAGTTGTTACTGCTACCAGCACGAATTATAAGGGCTTCTGTCGATTAAAAGAGAGAAAAAAAAAAAAAAAGGATCATTAGAGATGAACTAGTCTTGTGCATCATGCAAGGTTTAAATTTCCAGTCTTGCTCCTGACCACTCTGGGAAAACTTGGCTCGTCTTTTTTCCACTCAGTAGTGTTCTCAACAGACACCTTTTGCAAAGCTAGGTTGTTTTGGTTTTTTTTCTCTCCCCCCGCCCCGCCCTTGTGAGTAGCCTAAACCACGCAGAACCTCATGCTCCTTTTCCTGGAGAAGAAATGTGCGAGTTGCGTGTTCACCACAAAATCTCAAAGCAGTAACTAAGCTTTTGGCTTTGGTTTGGGGTGGGGTGGGGGGGAATTGTTAGGTTTTTCACAACAGTTCTGAAAATAAAGCATCAAAAACCAATTGTCTGTGCAAAAAATACTGCTTTAATTCCTTTCTTTTTCTCCTGTTGTTGAAGTTTGTTCTGTATCCTGATACAAAGCCACAGACCTGGCTTCTGTTCATTTGTTTTATGGTCATGGATGAAACTGTTGCTACGTAGGTTACTTTACTAGATTAAAAAATCCCAAACTAGATCAAATGTGTGCAAAACAGTTGAGTACTACTGCGTGAAAGTACTTGTTACAAAGATTGGTTGTATTTTAAACTGGTGCTAGATGTGTGTAAGGTCACCCTGAGCAGAAAAAGGTACTAGCTGGTAGATATTGGTGGTTTGGGGTTTTTTTGTTGTTTTTTTTTTTTTTTTTTCACTTGTCATGTTGATTAGTTCCTCAGCCAGGTGTGAAACCAACAATTCTCCTTCCCTAGACGTGCCTTGAATGGTAGAAGGCTCATCTTCAAGAGGAAGGGTGTGCGGAGGAAGGCTGCTTAGTCAGCAAGGTGAGTGGAAATTCACAACCATCGCGCCAACCTTTCATGGCATGAACCGTTTTCATCTGGACGTTGAGAGGAAAACTTCCCTTTGCAGCTGCAGAAGCCAGCTAGGAGCAAAACCCCTCTTGGGTGAGCTGGCGGTTGAAGCCTCTCCTGATGTTTCCTGATGGCTGGAATTTGCATCCCAAAGTGCTTCCTGGCTTGGCTGGCTGAAATGTGCTGCTGAGTGGGTGATGATTGAGCTGGGAAGTCCTCCGTTAGCATCACCTAATCAATTTAGGAGCGCAGTGATTTATATAAGAAGTTTTATGATTTGTTTTGCTAAATACCAGATTGCAGATCAAGCATAAGCGGTAGGAGGGTATATTGTACAGGGTTCGCAAGTCCTAAGTCGTTCACCTTTAAGCAAGACACTTAAAGATCTCCTTTTAAACGAAGTTTTTTGAGATGCTGGTATCAAAAAGCTATGAGGAAGCAACAGCAAACCGTTTTTATTAGCTATGTCCAGTCATTTACACAAATGAAACGTACTTGGGTTTGCATACACAGGTACTTCTGTGTGCACCAACTTCCATCCCTCTGTATGAGAAGACTGTTAAAACTCCATCAAAGTTGAGAAGAGTGGAGATTAAAAAAAAGAATTTAATAATTGGAATATTCACTAGCCTAATCAATACATTTGATAAGTAGCATATATTCTTGGAAAGCTAGTATCTATTATCTTTCTCTAATATGTTGGTTTCCTCAGACTTTTGCTTTTCCCCCTACATCGGGGAAAAAATACTCTTAAAATAGTCTGTGGCAGTATGTAAAGTCTTTTGTCTTTTTTTTTTTTTTTTTTAGATATTTTGATTTCACAATTGGCTAGAAATTCAGGACTGACCCTCTTCTACTTAGGAGGTATGAAAATTAGTGTGATTGCTGCAGTGAGAGAGCAGCAAACCTGAGTGACTGTGGGGGGAATGGATGGGCACAATGGCCAGTACTTACTGTTTTACTGATTTTTTTTTTTTTTTTTTTTTTCACTGAATGTTGGGCGAACAGTTGGGAAGAGTCGCCTTCTGGGTGTACATCTGCATTCTGACCACAAGATGTAATTGGCAACCTTTCTGGCTGGTGCTTGAAGAGGTGGGGAAAGGTAATTAAATATCCTCTCGTTCAGCCTTTGGATAGGCATTTTTCCCAGGCTGGCTGGTCATGAGGGAGAAGGGGATCCCTTTGGGGAGCTGTAGGAGCTCAACAGGAGCAACATCACTGTGAAGGAGACTTCTGCGTATCAGTTCACTAACCGCTGAGGTCGGCGGGTACTGCGAGAGCCAACGATGAAGGAAGAGCTTGGGGGTTTTTAAGCTCTTAGTGCTCAGAGCTGGCTATGATGGATCCAGCTGCCCCTGGTACTTGTGAAGGCATCTGTCTTTAGGAGTGGGTGGGCACCCGCAGCTCAGACGTTGGGGACAGATGTAGCCCTGAGATGCTGTTTCTTACGCTGGAGAGAGAAGCCAGGCTGCAGTGCTTCTGTAGGTGGGTAGGGGTTGCCCAAAGCTTGAAATTCAGCAAAGGCCAGGAACTAGAGACAGGACTCTGCTTTTGTGGAAGGCAATGCTGTTCAGCTTGTCTTTTGACACACCGTGTGTCCTCCACGTGGAGGATTTCCTCAAAGTGTGTCTAAACCAGCTTTAATCTGGTTTGCTCTGCTTCCAGCAGCAGCAGTTTAGACTTCAGCACTTCAGCACGGCCTTTGCTGCTCCAGACCCTGATTTCAGGTATGTACCTTGTTGCCTGCCCCATCTCCGGAGCACAACACTACGTGTTTCCGTCACCCAAGGCATATTTAAGCTAATGCTGGTATTCCAAGCAGTGGTGTTTGGTGCTTTTGCTTGCAATGTTGACATATTTTCTGTTGCGTTTTTTTAAGGCATGAAAAAGCTGTTACCCCATGTCTCCAGCCTTCAGAGAGGCGGAAATAGTAACAACAGAAAAACGGCCCTGATATCTCTAAGGTAAAAATAGATTTGTGTTCAGATGCACATTCCTTATTGTAGTAAGTCAGTTGGGGAATGCTCCTACCACCATAGCTGAACTCAGAATAACTCGTTTTGGAACAGATGTCCAAAGCAGGGATGACTTTGAGGTCACATTAGGTTGCTCAGGCCTGTGTGCAATCAGGTTTTGAATATCTCCAAGGACAGAAATTTCACAGTCTCTGCACCCTCTGTTTCAGTGTTTGGCCATCCCCATTCTGCAGAATTTTCTCTTTACATCTAACAGGATGTTTCTTGCTGCAGTTTGTGCATATTGTCTCTTAATTTTGCTGTAAACCTTCAAGAAGGGTTTGGCTGTCTTCTCTATCTCCCCCCATTAGGT
Source organism: Sagittarius serpentarius (assembly GCA_034782735.1). Lineage (NCBI taxonomy): Eukaryota > Metazoa > Chordata > Aves > Accipitriformes > Sagittariidae > Sagittarius > Sagittarius serpentarius. Next base: position 7,693,847 of record JAVKLA010000005.1, on the reverse strand, counting down.
ACTTGCAGACAGCTGTAGGATCTCCCCAGAGCCTTCTCTTCTTCAAGCTGAGCTATTTTCTCAGCCTTTCCTAGTGTATCATGTGCTTCAGCCCCCTCATTTTAGTGGCTTTCCACTGAACTCGCTCCAGGATATCAGTGTCTCTGCTGGGGAGCCCAAAACTAGACACAGGGTCCAGATGTAGTCCCACAAGCTGCCTCACAGTGGTAAGAACCACTTCCCTTGACCCTCTGGCCGCTCTCTTGCCAGTGAAGCCCAGCACGCAGGCAGCCCTTTTCATTTGCAAGCGTGCACTGCTCGCTCGTGCTCAGCTGACCTGTTGAGTCCTTTCCTGCAAAGCAGCTTTGCAGGCAGGCAGGACCCAGCTTGTCCTGCAGCAGGGGATTACTCCATGCCAGGTATGGCACTCTGCCTTTGCTGAGCTTCCAGGGGTTCCTGCCAGCCTTGCCCTTTGTGAAGACAGGTACCACGTTTGCCTTTTTCTAGTCTTCAGGAACCTCTCCTGGCACCAGGAGAGAGAGCAGCTTTGCAGTCGCGTTGGCTTCTACAGATGAACCCCACATGGCCCCATGGACTTGAAAATGCCCAGCCTGCTTCAGTGGTCTCCAGCTCAGTCTTCCGCAGTGGCCCCCGACCCCACTGCTCAGCTGAGAACAGACCATGCCAGCAAACCCCGGGGCAGAAAAGTCATCGAGACCCTTGACCTTTTCCATGTCCTTTGTCACTATGTCCCCCTACTTTTGTTCTCCATTGGGTCCACGTTTTGCTTTTTCTCCCTTTCGCTGCTAATGTATCTGTAGAAGCCCTTCTTGAATCTTCTGGTGATGAGAAACGAACCTGCACGTCAGTGGTGGATTTTGTTGTTGTTCTTATTATTGTCACATCTACATCTGTTTTCCCTGGCATCTAAGTTAAAAAAGCTAATTTTGCTGAGTTGTAGCAGCTGCCACTTCCCACCACAGTAAATTAAGCTTTCAGAAGACCTCATCTTTGGAATTACCGTTCTGATCGTAATGTGGATTTTAATAGTCAATTGAGATGCTTATTAAATTATAACACTGTGCATTAGGAGCGTTCCTGTACTGCTGGAGAAATCTTGATCATTTAGTTTTTATTAGTTTTGTGATTTAATGAACAGAAAACATTAAAACTAAAAGCCAAATGCAAAACAGCTGTATAAAAATGTTCTATAAAATTCAGGAAACTGACAGATGTAGCTGTAAAAATACTTTGCAAAGACACAGCCCCTCTTAAATGCCATTAATTTTAATAAAAAGATGAATGCCACCATCAGTTTTCTTAATGAAGAAAATCTCTCCCTTGTTTCTTTTTGTCAGGTTCATGACATTCAGTCTATACTTGGGTGAAGCTTATCAACGGATTTAAAAATTATTCACTCTGGACTGTTCTGGGTTTGAGGTTTTTTTTAATAAAAATCAGATTAAGATGCAAAGGACAGGGTTTTTCATACGTGTCCACACACTTCTGTTTTTAGAGTGCATAGCTACACCACAACCAGCTGTTGTGCCATTGAAGTCCCTGCGTGGTTCTCAGCGCTGCAGCCCAGAGTGGTGCCAGCAACGCCCGAGATCAGTCTTCTGTTGTATTAAAGTCTGGTCGTGGACTGTGGTAGCATGAGGGCACAAATAAAGGGCAGTCACCTTAACCACCCGCTCCTCCGTGCCAAGGTAGATGAGGTATCCTGAATTATTTTGGGGTGTGATATAACAGGGTGGTCCAGTGACATGGCAGTTACTGCATAAGCCCATATTACTGGTAGTACTGTCAAGATTACCAGAGAAGCAGGAAGTAAAAAGGAATAATTGTATTCAATGCACAGAGAGATTAGTTTTTTGAGGCTTTTGTTTAAAAATGCATATATATGTATGTAAGCATGTATTAGGTATATATAAAAGCATCTTAGTTCTCAAAATTCTAAATCAGGACAGCAAAATCACTAACTACTTTTTGTTTATTTTTTTCAGGTATGAAAGGCACCTTTGCATAACAGGCTGTCAAACACACACCAGTGGAAGAACTATCTACATTGCAAACAGGTCTGTGTCAGAATTGGCATGTGTAGTACTGTTCAACTTTATCTTTTCGAGGGGACTCTTACCTGAATTTTGAAACAGAAGATTTATTGAAGTTGCTCTTTCAGTTTGGATTGTGAAGGCAATTGCAGCATATATCTGAACTGTAAATAGACCTTCCTTTCAGTGCAGTTCTAATTAGGACTTCGGTAATAAACCTGTTACTCAAGTTGCTTTTTTTTTTTCTCTTTCCCTTCCTCCTCACTTGAATTTGATTTGAGGGACTTTTATCAACTTTCTGTTTACCTATGACTAAGAGTTTTCCTATAGCTCATGAGTCAAAGGTCTGATTTTGTTGGCAATGAAAGGCTGGGTGCTGTCACTGCTGCTGCTAGTTGTCCCTTCATAGTGCCTGTACGCTTGCCTCTGCGACTACACCAAATCGTTTTGAGAGTTTTTTTCCTGGGTTCCTAACCTTGTTTGCCCCACTTTTGTGAACAGCCTATGTTTTGTTGTAGCCTCTGCAAAGAGTCACTCCACTCAGCACATGTGGAACCACTGACCAGGAGAGCCATAAACAGGAATGCAGCCCAGTTCAGGCAGCTGCCACAAATGGAGTATGTAAACGTGCTCTGGTACATCTTTTATTTAAAACGGTGGAGTTTTGCCACTGAGTTTTAAAGGGAACCAGCTTTTAGGATACAGGTTAAGTTCAGAAGCACCTCCTATGCCGTGGCTTCTGCTTAGCTGTAGCACTAACATGAAGCTTAGTATATGGACAGCTGAGTTTTTGATCCATCAACATGTCACCTCGGATTCCAGCAAGACCTGTTGCAAAATGGAGTTAAGCTTCCTAAAGCAGCTGTGATGCAGTTTTGGTGCATACCCTATCATCGTGAGACCACCTGGAGCAACAGGGGACTTACTCTTCGTGGTGTATCTTTGGGAACAGGGCCTGGCTGGATTGCTCACGAGCAATGGGTTCATGAATAAAGTGGCAGGTGTGAAGATCTATTTGCATATGTTGGGTTGGCAAAATAATGCAAATTCTCAGCGTAATTTCCTTCCAGTCCTGATGCTGCTATCCAGCTTACATTATTATGGTATGTTCGTTACTGGGTTTGTTGCCCTCGGTTTACCACTCCTCTCTGCTCTCCCAGTTCTCTCATCCAGATCCTCAACTCCTCCATCTCCTGGGAGAGGAGGTGAGAGAGCAGCCTGCAAGGCTGGACCTGGAGCAGGCAGCATGCTGCCTTCTTCCTACCTTCATCCTCAGAGCTCTTACTTCTGTCCCCACCTCCCTGCTCTGTCCTGGTCAGAGGTGAATCCCCTTGGCCCAGGGAAAGGGGAAAGAGCATCTGCTTCACGGCGATGAACTGACTGTCACACCAATGCCACAAGCTCATCTGAACTGTGATGCAGGGGGACTGAAGTCCGCTTTGCAGAAGTGGTGAAGCGCTATGGTGCAGTGGCAACAGGGACATACGCAAAGATGATGAAAATCATCTTCTGAACTGTGCTGCAGGTCTTAGTTATGGGGCTGTTTTCAGTCCCTTTACATTGTTCTCCTCAAATGTGCCAATTGATGCACTCACAGTGTTAATTAAGGCAGATGAGAGTGTGCTAAGGACAGTGTATATTGAATATGCCACTTCTAAATGTATCCCAGCTTCAGAGAAATACCAAGGCTCTACAGCTTATTTTTTGCAACCTCTATTTGCAGCTGCCTGGTTTTTATGCTTCTTTCCCCTTTCCCTACCCCAGGTTTTCCCCACCGGGGTTTTTTTCCTCCCCTCCTGTCTCCCCAGGTGCTGCACTGTGACTGCATTTGTTCCTTCCCCTCTTTTCTTACTCAAAAGCGTCAGACCTGTCCCAGAAGGCTGGACAGAAAGGCCACCCAGCACAATACCCTGCCTCGGGTGCGGAGTTGATGCAGTCTGCAGACATCCCAGATCTCTCTCAGTGCAAATGAGGTACTTAGGAAGCACGCTCCGCCACCACACCGGGGTGACATTGGGGCCATAAAAATCTCTCCAGACTGATTTGTGGAGGGATGAGGCAAGCTCGGACAGTCTTCTTAGAGTTAGGAGATAAAGAAAATACCCGTGCTGGCCGTGGCTATGCTCTGTGCCCGAGAGTGCCAAGCATTGCTTTCTGCACAGGGCTGATGAAATCCTTGCAGCTCCGTAACTGCTGGCAGAGAAAGGGAAAAATATGGGGGCGAAACACACATGACGCACTGAGCTTTCCCCATGTATGTCCCCGCCTCCAGCAGGCCCTCCCATCTGCAAACCCTGCCAGCTTACCCTTACAGGCTCCCAGCAGCGTTTCTGCAGCCTTTCTGAGCATGCACGGCTGCTGGCGCATGTGCAGCCGAGGCAAAGGCTGCAGACGCCAGCAAGGCCCTGCTCCTCTGCAGCTGTGGTTGTAGGGTCAGGCCAGGGACAGAGTGCTCCGGCCGCCTGGGCACGATGGAGCAGCACGGGAAGAAGTCAGGGCCGGCGGCTCGGCTGGACGCCATCCTCCGGCACCTCTCCCCGCGGCTGGGAGCAGCCCCTGCTCCTGTATCCTTTCTGATGTGGGATCGGGGCCGGGGGGAGTGGGATGTTGGCCCCGTTGGGGTCGGGGCTCTCCTTCCCCTGCCCCAGCGAGCTTTGCCCATCGCCCCCGCAGCCTGGCGCCGAGGAGTTGTTCGGTGGTGGTTTGCCTTACGAGGACACCCTGCCAGGGAAGGACACACAGGCAAAGTCCCTGCCCGGTGCCCTGGTTATGGGGTGGTGATGTGGAGGGGGGCCGTGCCTCATGCAGCCTCTCGGCGAGCGGGGATGCACCAGGGCAGCGCTTCCCCTGGCAGCCCTGACTGGTGTTTTGGGGTCAGCCCCCATCCCACCCCAAAAAACGTCTTGCTGCCTGGTGCTTTCCCCGTGAGCTTCAGCCCTGCAACCTGTCGAGTGCTGGGATGTGCATCTGACGAGCCGTCCACCTCTTGGCAGCACCCCATGGCACATCTGCCCCAGCACTGAGCAGGGGACTTGCCCACAGCGAATTTTCCTCCCAGAGATTTGTGGGTTTGGGGGAGATAATCTCTGCAAGGCTTAGCAATTGCGGCAGCAAGTCTTAAACTTGGTTGAGAGGTACAGACTTGACTGGTAGACCAGCAGCAGGAAAAACACCAAGGTTTGGTTTGTGAGCGGGAAATGAGGTAGAAATGTTGGAGGCTGCCAGCTTTATGATAGGTCAGAGAAAGGAAACCAGGGCAGAAAGAAGTTTTCATGTTGGTCTGTCCCATGTTTCCATAAGTTAAATGAAGACTGCTTGCTGATACTATTTTTAAAGCTGTTGGTATAAATACTGCTTAAAAAAATTTTTTTAAATGCTGCTGATTCTCGGTGAGAGCTGAATCCTGACAAGTTACCTCTGAATTATAATAAATTGGCAAAGAGGTTGTGATCAAACAGGATGTAGAGGAGCCTTCAAATATATTAAAAATATGAAAACAGGTGGATAGTAGTTGACTCAGGCTGCTATAAGACAAAGGTACAAGTAGGAACGCAAAACTGGAAATAAATGCTAGGAAAAGCACCCTGGTTGTAAAGGGAGAGTAAGTAAGGAGGGGCATGGCACAAGCTGTTTTTGGTTTTAAATTCAGCTGCAATGGTCCTGATGCAAAGAGCTTTGGACAAAAATATGACTAAGCTGGGCTGGAGCAAGAAAGGCGTGTGGATAAAGTAAATGACAGACTCTAATAAGAATAGATTTATTTGATATACATTACATCAGTGCACGGGTTTTGTTTTAGTCTCTGGCTTTGGTGATTTGGGTAGGGCAGTCACTTTTCCTCCCAGAAAATGCCTTTCCTTTTATGAAAGAAGAAATACCTTGGTAACAACATCAGTCACCACCAGAGACACAAAATGTGAAAAGTCCCCAAAGCCTGCGAGGTCTCTGTGCTGCCCTGCTGGTGTGCAGATGTGCGCACCCACCTCTCTCTGCTTAGCGAGCCCTGCAGCAGGGGTTAGCTGCTTTCTGCCAGCTCACCCCAGGCTCAGACCTTCCCAGCGTGGAAAAGAGAGCATCCTGGTCTTCTCTATTTGAAATTAAACCTGCGTAACAGAGAGTTTAATACCATCTTGTACTTACCCAGTTTCCTCCCATAGTGGCTTTTAGGGATCGGTATATTAGAGATTGGTCTATGTTGGTTGTATTGGTGTATGGGAAGATGAGTTATTTCTGCATAACAGTGGAAGAACTCTGCCTTCACAGTCCTCTCCTGTGGCCTCGGGAAGGAGAGGAAGCAGTGGAAAGTGAAATGTGGCAGATTTTGTTTCGGAGCTTGGTGTAGGAGCCAGAGGGGAGGGCTGCATCTGTAACACCAGCATTTATCTCCTTCCAGGAAGGCAGCTGAGAAAAGGCCACATTCGTGAGTGTCTGTGGAAGACCTCCATGCCTACAGCTGTGAATTCAGCTTGGGTACTGCCTGGTTTGGGACACTGGAAAAAAACCAGCACACCAACTGTAGAAGTGAAGGTTTCCTCAAAGTGCAGGCAAACTGGGGAGATTCAGAAAGCAACTGCACCTCTTGAGTGATGTGGGTCTTTGGCTTCTTCAGGTCAAAGCTTCAGGCTGTTAGGCCAGCACCTTCTCACCAAGTGTCTGTGAGATGGTTTCTAGAAGAACTATACAAGTTTATTGTGCCTGTCTTAGATATGCAGAAGTTGCACCATCCCTTGAGACTCTGCAGGGAGATCCTTTGGACAAGCTTCTGGGGATGTTGAACCTTGCTGTGCCTGTGCTTTGGTCTCTCCAAAGTGTTTACTTGCTTTGGAGTGGTCCCAGGTATTATAGTGCCTGCTCGGTTGGCTAACATGCCTGTGAATACATTATTCCCAAAAGGGGGTGTGTGAGGGGAAGGGAAAAGTTTAAATACTCCCACGTCTTCACCAAAATGAGCTGCCGCAGGTGGCAGCTCCTTCGCAGCCTGTGTACCTCTTGTTTTCAGTTGTCCAAGCAACCCAAACTTGTCCTTTGAGCATTGCAAGACGGCAAGAGCAAAACTGGTGAGAGCAAGAGGTGCTGCAAAGCCTGGGAGGAAGGTGTTCAAACAGGGACTGGTGCTTGGTGGACTTGTCTACTGTGCCCCCGATCCGGGAGGTGGAGGTGTGCTGAGGAGGGCACCACAGCTGGGGTTCAACCAGCACCTGTGTCTCTATCAGCTGTCTGTGGATATTTAGGAGCCTGAATGGCCAGGAGCCCCATTTTCACTGAAACTGGACCTGAAATGTGGTGTGTGGAGCAGTAGTGCCCTCAGTTGGGGAATCCCTTGGACTGGGACCTGCTGTGGTGGTTTCTACCTGGTCTCTCCCATGTCCTCTTGCTTCCCTCTCCCTTCCATCCAGTTCTCAGGACCTTTTTCTTCCACTGGCTCATAATTTTTGCTACACGTTTTTGCATGTGTCGTATTTCTTAGCCTACCACTGTATGTGGTGCTTGACCAGCTAATGTTTAAGCTTCCTGGTGTAGGGACCATAGACACAACTGTGGTGATGAAACCTGTTTCTTATTCCAGAAACATGCATGCTTTTATGGCACATTTAAAAGGTAGTAGTGAGCAGTAGAGGGAAGTCTTTGGTTTGCATAAAACCTCCAAAGCACAGGGGTCTCCAAACATGCATGTGGAGACGCAGAGATCTGCATGAAAATGCTCTTTTTTTGTCCTTGTCCCTGGGTGACACTTCAATACTGTGGACAAAGCTCTTCTGAGGCTTCATTAGCAAGTGGGGTTTAATTGCTCTGTCAATGAGAATGCTTCTCTGTGCATAGGAGAACACAACTGTGTTTATTCAGACCTGTTGAAATGAATTGAGGTGGAGGAAAAGTCCATAGCTCTCCTCTCTTCGTGCTCTCCCTATCCTGTTTGGGAGGGACCTAATCTCTGCAGTAACTGCAGAGGTAAGGGTTTGCACCACCGCATGGGAATGGAAGTCCCAGGTTCACCCCATATGACTTCTGGCTCCAAATTTGGGGCACCGATGTTAGGGGAGGAGAGATGGAGAAGCACCCGAGGGAGGCAACACAGGTTTTGGGTAGGTCTGGCTGCCCTCTGGGGCATAGGGAGGGAAATTGGGCAAATAAACATCTCCTCTGAGCATCTCATTGAGTGTCTTGATGTTCTGGGAGATTAATTGAGGCCTGTGGACTACTCTGGAGTCTCAGGCCTTTTGTACTGACTTTTCTATATGTGTGGACAAGGCTATACTATGTTGTTATTTTATACTTCTCTGCCAGACGTGCTACTCCAAAGGTGGGAAAGATTTTTTTAGAAGCAAAATAAACAAGAACGTGAATTGAACGTGAAGCACAGCACTTATCTTTAAGATGAATTGCATCGCAGGATGTGTATAGATGTTCTTCTACTGAACTGCGTTGTAGGATTCAGGACACGTGTATAGATGTTCTTCTACTCTGTTGTGCTTGAGTGTATATTCCTTAATTTCCATCCCAGACAAGCGTTCCTATTTCAGCCCAAGTTAGTGCTGTTCCTCAACCAGGGAGGTTTTGGTAAGCTGTATCCTCCTTTGTAGAGACAAAAAAAACATAGCCTGCAGAACTCAATTCTTTTTTCCACCCTAGCACATAATGTTGATCACTAGGTATTGTGTAGCTCTTCATTTTGCAAGGGTATATTCTCTTTTGTTTAACTGTAGTTTAATAAAAAAGCTTAACCATGCATCCTGAAAATGTCTGAGCAGGTGACCTGACTGCAGAGACTATGCCAGTGTGCTTCAGTATCACCGTTGAGAGTGTAGCTGCTGAAGACTGATCCCAGCTTTCCTCCTCACTTGTCCACTTTGGGAGGGCACGAGGGGGATGCTCTGAATTCTGTCACAGAAGTAGCGGGTGGCTGTGGGCGGAGATGATGCACAGCCACGGGCACACCATGCCGGCTCTGCTGGGGCGTGAGAAATGCTGCACACCTGCAGAGCTGAGGTGGACGTGCAAGTGGGGAGAGTTTCTCACTGATTCTCCCCAGCAGCCGCTGATCCCCCGTGCGTCACCATCTTCCTGCAAGGTCTCACGGACATTGCTCTTGTTATTCTGCTCAGCCCCACTAATGTGTTTCTCCTCTGTGTCTCAGCTACACCCTGGACAACAATGTCCTCACCACAGAGCAAAGGCAGTTCTATGAAGACAACGGGTATCTGCTCATTAAGAAGCTCGTTTCTGATGAAGACATTGAGCGCTTCAGGTATGGGGCACTTGCCTAAGGTGCTGGGGGGTCCTGTGTGCAGCAGCATCCTGAGGGAGCTCTGGGAAGCTGGAAGAAGCTGGACTCTCCCAACATGGATGTTCCCTCTGCTTTGCAGGAAAGAGTTTATAAGGATCTGTAAAAAAGAGGTGAATCCACTCGGAGCTATGATTATGAAAGATGAGTCCCTGAAATCCCAGTATGGTCAGTCTGAAAAAGTAGTTAATAAAGTGCAGGACTTCCAGGAAGATGAAGAGTTGTTCAGATACTGTACTCTGCCAGAGGTAAAATTCAAACAAACAAACAAACAAACAAACAAAAAACCCCACAAGAAAACTCAAAACAAAACAAAAACCAACAAAAAGGGGGATGGTGGTGGAAAAGCCTATATGAATGTATCTATGTTTAAATGCCTATGCAAAGAAGCTTTTTTTCATTCTGCTAAAGCTATATCCTGTATCCCTTAGAGCCCCTGTATGTCACTCCCATAAGTACCTATACAAGGAAGGAATATTAAGCCATCTTTTAAGAGTGAACATGGGATGATGGTGGTCAGGGCAGAAGACTTAATAGAGTGGTCCTCTGCTTCTGTGGTGCGGAGCCAGTCAGGAATGCGACTAGCCCAAACCGTGTCAGGCTAGTAGGAGAGATCAGCAACATTTTCTGAATGTCTTTTATCCAGGCAAAGCATCTGCTTTCTGGGCAGGTCCAGCTTTGTAGCCAGTATTCATGTTGTGGCAGACAGTCATAGCTTTGTGGAAGTATGACCCTCCCTGTCTTTTCACCCCACCCAGCAGCCTGCTGCACCATCTTCCATCTTGGCCACCATGCCCGTTTGTGTGCCATGCCAGTTCCTGCCTCCTGTCCTGCATCCCTCCATCCCAACCTTCTCCTCCTGTACCCTAGTCCTCAGCCAAACATCCAGGTCCCAGTGCTTCCTCAGCAATCTTTCCTCTTGTCTTTCATGTTTGCAATTTTTTTTTTTTTCTAATATTTTCTTTCTGGTAGGTCCTCAAATATGTTGAGTGCTTCACAGGGCGAAACATCATGGCAATGCACACCATGCTGATAAATAAACTTCCGGATTCTGGTAAGGAAAACTTGGATAAGAGGAAAATAGAGAAATTGTTGTGTGTATGCTCTCTATCTGGCCAAAACTGAACTTAGCATTTTAGAAAAGCTGTTTGAAAAAAATTAGACAAATTAAAACCAAGTAACTTTGAAAATTTACGAGGCTGCTCTGGTAATAGTTTGTTTTCTTTTTACCTTGGCTTAATGAGATAACATTTCTTGTCTTTCAATGTTCAGTGGATGTTTTCTGCTAAAGATGGTGGGTGTCTTGGCTGCACCACTCACATGTTCAAAGTGGGCAAGCAAGCTTCCTATTCAGCCATCTGCACTTGCATAAAGGCCCAGGGTTTAAAACAAGACAGGCTTTTTAAGCTTGACTTTTCAAACATGTTGAAAATGAGTGCTTCTGTGGACCTCGGTGAAAGGCAATAAATACAGAGATCATCCTTTGCTTGGAGTTTATGTGCTCCTGCCCTCACTGACAGTTGTTGCACACTCAGCGCTTTGATATGAAGATACTCGAATAGGTGCCAAAAGAAGGACTTTGAAGCCTGGCTTTGGCTCCTGCTGTTGGAAATCGAGATCATAATTTATACAAGGGTGATGGGCAGGGAGAGCAGAAGAGAACTGGACTAACCGTATTACAGTTTTTCAAAGTAGCTTTGACTCTGCATAAGCTGTTTCGGTTTAGCAAAGTTGAGACCTGAGTTACGTTTCTTATTCTCAAGCGTGCAACTTCTGAGCAGATACATAGTACTCTGAGTTATTCAAATACTGAGTTTGTCATCTGCACTTGTCATCTTAAATACTCCACAGAAAGCTGTGTCATTTTGGTTTGGAAATTCAACAGGAGACCGTACATTTGAAAGTAAAAACAAAACAGTAATGGACAAGAAATGGGAAGCTGCTCCATATTTGCAAGGTATCCATTCAGTATCTTTGAGGAGTACTTCAGGAAAGGTGCAGATCTCAGGATAGCTTTCAAGGCTGCCCGAAGTCTAGATAATATAGCAAATGAGGCAAGTGGAAACATCCTAACTATATCTATTTGAGGAGCAAACTCAATGGCAAAATAAATATATAAATAATATATAAAAGGCTGTTTTGGTGTGGACGGTATGTTTCCATTTCCATAGTGGGAAAAGAAGTAACAAACAAAACTTCAGAAATATTATTTTTGTTTAGACTTCATTGCAAAAAGCCTCTAGGGAGAAGGCTAATAGAGTGCTGGGTAGACTGTCTGGGGAGGCTGCAGTCCATAAACTGAGATTTTTTTTATTTGTTATTTTCAAAAGAAGGCTAAATAAACATGTGTTGGGTGCAGCACAGACAGGGCTGATTCTGCTTGCAACACAGCGATAGATCAAGTGACTACAGACAGCATGGCTGTTTGAAAGTCTTTGTAGAGGGAAAGGTTTGTGCAACACTGTACAACACGGTGCTGGTTAAAGTTCACAAAACTGGAGAGCAGCCAAAGTGAATGGCGAAAACTTGGCAGAGGGTTGGTGGTGGTGAAGACCAGCAAAAGGAGTCTTCTGAGGGATCGCACAGCCAGGCAGCCTCCTGGCATTCACTGTGTCCCCGTGCCATTGCTGACACAAGAGCCGTCACTGTGCTCTTGGTCCATCTTGGGATGGGGTGTACGCTAACCCATTTGGCTTCCAAGGCAGTGGTGGGCTGGAGCAGACACTGAGTACGCAAAGTCTCTCCAGTGGCAAGCAGAAGCTTCTTGGGACATGTGACAGCAGGTGCAATGGTTTAATGGGAAGGAAAAGGCTGTGTCGTTTTTGATGAGGTTGAAGGTTTTGAACCTGTGTTGCAGATAAACAGACTTTTCTCCACCCCATGCATCAGGACTTGCACTATTTCCCCTTCCGGCCTGCGGCCCGCATCGTGTGCTCCTGGACCGCCATGGAGAGGGCTGACGAGGACAACGGCTGCCTGATTGTGCAGCCAGGGACGCACAAGTTGCCCCTGAAGCCTCACGGCTATCCGAAGTGGGAGGTAGAGTGTCATGGGGGGCTTGGGAAGGGCATGCATGAGGGGACCACATTTTGGCTGGGGAGAGCTCATTGTGGAGGGATGATGTGCAGGTCAAAGCCGAGGTTTTCAGTGGTGGTTTTTGTGTTTATGCAAACGCTGACTTGTTGCTTCAGGAGAGAGTAACTTGGTTGGCCTCACTCTGTGTAACCTGGATAGATTTGCCTCTGTTCCCGCCTTCACCTAGAAATTGTCCAGTAAGTTGTGGCATAATGGCATAAACACGTGCAACTGTTTTCCACTGCCCCTGCCAAGTCTGAGGACTCTTCCTCCTCCTGTGAATTTGTTCCTGCCTGGTGAGCATGCTTACTGTCCCGAAGAGGAGAAATTGGATAGTAAACAACTGGACACAATTAAATATCAAGCAGTATCTTCCTCGTAAGAATGGATGTTTTCTGACCTGGCCTAGCATTGGTAATGGTTATACTGGGAGCAGAAGGCTGGATCCCAGTGCTGGCATCGGGCCACACTTGTGGGATTCCCTTGTGCTCTTCTCTGTTCTCTCCAGCCAAGAAATATTCTTAATTGTCTGAATCCAGCTTCAGAAAATAGAAAAAGTATTATTTTGTTGTACCTCAGGCTTGAAGTAGGAAGACTTGTAGGCAAGTGCGCAGGCTCTTAGTTGGGCATACAGAATACACTGCCTAGAGGAAAGCAGATCAGCAGCTGTCACTTGCACTGAGAATAGGCACTTGCTCTAATTTTAACCGAGTGATTTCAACTCAGCCTTTTTTTCTAGGGTAAAGCCAACAAACTTTTCCATGGGCTGCTTGATGAGGATGAGAAGAGTCCCAGGGTTCACCTTGTCATGGAGAAGGGAGACACAGTGTTCTTCCATCCCCTGCTCATTCATGGCTCTGGGGTAAACAAGACAGCAGGTTTCCGAAAGGTAGGAAACTCTCTCTTGATACAGCTTTTGATATTTTTGATTTTTTTTTAAGACTGATCAAACTATCCCCCCCCACTTTCCAAGCTCATGAATACATGGATTAACTTTTAAATGAGTTTTTAGTTTCCTAATATACTTTTACACTCTCTTTTTTATTTTTAAACATCTCTGTCTTTTGGGAGAAGAGCGTGCTGTGGGGCTGCTTGAGAAAAACAGAGCAGGAGTAGAAATTAGATGTTGAATCTATGTTTGAAGCCTGGCTGGCTGTACTTGCTTTTCCAGTAGTTCCCTTTCAGCTGTCCCAAATATCAGGAGCTTCTCTAACTTCCTTCCCCCTGCCTTCTTGGTTTCTCATCTCCGGATAAAAGGAGCCTCCGTTATCCAATAAATAATATTTATTTATTTATTTATTTATTTGATAACACAACACATTTTTCTATTAAAGATTTGATTACACATCATCCACTAATTTTGCATCATGATTATTTAACTGAAACAGGCCAAAGTGCCCTCCTTTGGAGGCCTGATCCTTTCTCAGGAGTGGATTCATCCAGGCACATAAGGGAACTGTAGCCTCTAGTGTAGCGACCAGTAGCAGCAATACAGATATCTCTCCTCATGCACATGCAACACAGGCTGCTCTATTTTTATTTTGTTTTACCTGCATCGACTATGATGTGGCCTGTTCTTTCAGCCCCACTAGCAGTTTACTGGTGTGGAATTCCTTCCTCCTGCAATCCTGAAAGCAGAGAGGACATCAGTTACTGAGAGTCTCATCTGCTGGCTCTTTCCTGGCTAGTGGAGCAATAGTCCTGTTTAGTATCCCACAGAAACACAAGAGCTTCCTCATACTGTGCCAAATCCCAACATTTGCCTGCCTTTGGGGTGAATCAGTGAGTATCCTGGAGCTCTCTGAGCTAGGTTATGGTCCAGCACCTCTTGAGATCTGGCATGATCTTGCTTGCAGCTAGCATAGCTCATGTAATGAGAGAACAGCTTTTTCCGGTGGGGTATTTCTATTTATTTCCTCTAGACTCTGCTCAAGCAAGGACTGATTACCAAGTAAGTGGTTTGATGTGACTGGGTGCAGAAAGTAAGAACCCTTACTGAACACACAGGTCTGCTCCAACCCCAACTTTCGCTATTCCCACTCTAGTTGCTGATTTCTGAGATCAAGTAGTGCAGTTCATGCTGGGGGAGTGTTTGGGAGAGAAGGGGAGGAAGAAGAGCATGTCAGCAAGCAAATGTCTCCAGTGGGACATCCTCAGGAGAGCAGGAGTGCTTGGAAAGGAGGAAGGAATTTGCTGACATGATCTGTAAGGAAGGGGTGGGGTGTCCGTGATCCGGGATGCATGAGATTTTTTTTTCCACCAGTCATTTGTAATCAATCTGGTAGTGAGTGATGCCCAGTTTCCTCACACAGAGTATAAGCTGTCACTTTGCCAGCTCTGAGTGCTACTACATTGACGTTAAGAACACGATCCAAGAGCACCTGGAGAAAGAAATGTTAGAAATGGTTCGCAAGAAATACAAACTGACTTCCGTGGAGCTCAGGGTAAGACTTGGCTATATGCCTTTTGCTACAATCCAGGTCAGTTCCCTTTCCTAAGTCTCTCTTGTGTGACAGATTTGTGCTTTTTGCTATGCCCAGTTTGGCAGATGAAGCTGTGCCAAGCAGAGGTGCTTGGCAGAATAATAATACCTGATGTTCGGAGGATGACCATCAGGCTTTTTTGGGGCCTTTTTTGCTCATAAGGCTGCTTCTGGCTATGCTGGAGAAGTGGCCTTGCTCTCTGGGCAGCCCCTTCACATCCCTCAAGCTCTAGAAGTTCCTCCTCCAGCTCTGCTTGTCAAAATGAGTTTTGTGAGCATGCCTTGATCCCTCCCAGTGCCAGCTGAGTTGGTGGAGATTCGATCAGCACTTTGTTAGGCGACTGCGACTGGTGATGTAGCATAAGTGAGGAGGAGCCACAGACTCTGCTGTCGTGACGGCTCAGCTCGGAGGCTGCTCACATGCACTTCTTACACCATTTGAGGGGGTCTAGACTTCGCCCCACTTGGTAGCAGTGGGGAGGGCTAATGTGGCAAGGCAGAAATAGGGTGAAGTCTATGCAAGCTTTGCCCTTCACTGCATTTCCTGGTTCACTGTTTGCTGGGGGAGTGTGTCTGAACCAGAGCTCTTTGCAGTTATATTTGGACTGCACTGTGTAAATGAGGAAGATGTGGTCATCTCTTGCCCTGAATTTGCAAGTATGAGAAAGTGCAAGAAATTCAGTGCTTGTCCACAGTTTGTATGTCCACAGTTCTTGCAGTTTCCCCTCCTAATGGCAGGTGGATTTTCCTTTTAAAACAAGTAGCCACATCTGACTGCAATAACAGACTGAATTTTTTTGGTTAAATATAATCCCACATCAATTGTTTAGACTTGAGGCTACGGCAGATACATCAGCAGTGATATACATCTGCCTCAAAAAAAAACCCCAAAATGGGGCGGGGAGGGGCAGTAATGAACTTTTGCTGAATAACTGAAACCATTGTGTAAAACAGAAAGCAAATCTAAATTCTTCAAGGATTCAGACACTGAAAGAAAAATAAACCTTGTTATTGTGGAAATATTCTGAATTTCTTAATCTGCAGCAGTTCCCAAATACGTGCACAGCCAGTATCAAGGCAGTAAAATCTAGATGCAATAGGCAGTGATTTTCTTTCAAAATTTACATATTTTACAGATATTACAATATCTAGGGCATTCTGGAGGAGAGGACTTTTTTTCACCCTTGGGGTTTTTGGTTTGGTTTTTCCCACAGCATGCCTGGGTATGGTGGGCTGTCCAGCTGTGTTTTGCAAGCCTGATCTTACATGTTGTTTGTGAAGTTACAGCTTGCTTGGCTTTTGATTCCTGGAGCTATTTAGGTACACAGTGAAATCTGAAGTGATGCATAGTGAGGCTCTCTCCTTCTTGTGAGTGGAAATGAGGCTGTGCCCATACAAGCCTCAGATGAGTCTGTGCGTTTTCATGTAGCTTTAAGCTTTTTTTCGACCAGAGTTGGAGCTTTCTGCCAGAGGAGTACCCAGCTCTCACATTTCACCTTCACAAGACTAATGATAAGAACTACATAATCCTCATACAAGGGAACTGAGGTAGGAGCTTGCCCAAGACATACCCCTGTGAAGCAAACAGCAGTGGCCTTCTCTGCTTTACAGTCTGCAGCCATGTCTGCCCAGCACCTGATTTCTGGCTAAGGGCTTGCATTCATATCCATTATTTCCTGCTGGTGTCTGCTGCACAAGGAACATCACTTGGATGGGCAGCAGCATGCGAGGTGTAGTCAGTCGGTGAGCTTTTTTGATCACCCAAAGGCGCACAAGGGAGGCACTGTGCGCGCAAGCCAGTGAGGGTGACTTCTGCAAGGGTAATGTTCTCTGTGCTGCTCATGTCTCCTCTTCTGCTGCCTTCCAGAATTGAACTGTGGGCATCTTGCCATCCGTGTAACACCTGCAAACAACCTGTCTCCTGAGGGTGGAGGTTGCACCTCTTCTTTAGTTTGGGCTGTATTTTTGTTCTTGATATTTAGGATTTGAAACGATATTCAGTAAATGTTTTGGTATGTTTTTATGGGTAGGTAGCTAAGCTGAAAATGCTGTATTTATTTCCATCTCTGTAAACTGGAATCCTGGTCATCGTTTTTGCTGGGCCTTATGTCTTTTCCTTTGTCTTTTTTTTTTTTTAAGGATCTTTGGAACTTACGAGCACGACTTGTGCAAGGGGAAAGAATTAACCTGTAGAACAACCTCTGAAGAGCAGGATGGAAAACACGTGCCTGAGAATGAGCTTCTCTGATCGGAGAGTGCAGACCCTGCCTCAGCAGGCAGAATTATGTGTGCTTTGCTGACCTCTGTATTGGTAACTTAGCCAAATGCTGCACGGCAAAAATCATTTTATAGTAATACAAAATAATTGCACTGAGGTTGGATGTCAAAGAAAACCTAACCTAGAAAAACAGAGATTTGCTGTGGTTATCTTAGACGATCGAAGAATTAAGGTCTTGGAAGAACACCTTGATTTTCTTGATTTTCATTCTTGTTCTTTAAAAGTTTCTCACATGACATACCTTTGGAATGATGCTATACTAACATAAGCTTTTATGCAAGAATTTATGCAAGGGTATGTTTTTTAACGTTTCCAGCTTCCTTTTCTATGCAAAAGAAATAAAATGAATCAGAGTTTCATGCAAACGCTCAGTAGGAGCTCACATGGGAAGTTATTAGTATAGCTGATGAAGATGGGGCTATTGGTACCAGCAAAATCAATGGTGTAAGGAACTGGATAAAGGGGAAGCAGCAGCCACTCACGTAGAAAAACAGGATTGATGGGCTGCAACACGATCGCTAGTAGAGCTCCTGAAACATGACCTGGTGTTGGCAGCACTGGCACAAATGAAATACGTGGCTGACAGTGTTGGGAGCTACTGGGCCAGCAAACCAGCCTCCCGTTGGCCTTGTACAACCGATCCCAGGCTGTATGAAATGAGGGAGTCCTCCTTGGAGTCTGGCGGGTCTGGGAAAATGTGCCTTTTGGTGCTGCCAGGTCAGCGAATTGGTTGGATGCTCCTCAGGATGCACTGGTGGCAGGCTGGAGCGACATGCACTGAAACGGTCCTCTCGCCTTTCACAATGTTTTTCCTTGCTTTCTGAAAGATTCCTTTGCTTCAGAATCTGTTTCTTGAAATACAGATTAAATCAGAGCAAAACTGCATTTGAGGGCTGTGTTGTATCATTTCTGCTGCTCAGAAGTTCTGGTGGAGGGTGTGTCGTTGAATACCCCAGTGCAAAACACCAGTCCTCAGCTCTTTTCCACTCCCCGCTTCCACCCGAAGACAGTGCCAAAACAGCACCAAAAGCCGCACTGATGGTCCCTCATGGCTCCTTCTGCTCTGTTATCCTGCAGCTTGGGAGGTCACTCCCTTGAGACGGGAGACCAGGTGCAGTCCTGTCCTTGACCCACAAGGCTCAAAATCTTCTCCCCCGGGGGACTGCCTAGACAAGCGGCTGCAAGTCAAAGCTGTTGCAGTCATTTCATGCATGACAACGTAATGCAGAGGAGGGGTTTGTGCTTCTTACTCTTCCTGCAGCGTCTATAGGTTTTCTTGTTTGTTTGTATGCTTTTTAAACAAGGTGAGGTTTGAGCACACTTACTGTGTTGGTCCTAAACCCTTGGTGGTGGGGTGAGGTGTCTGGCCTGTGGTTCCCACCTGGAGACAGACACATCCTCTCAGCAGCCTCTGGTTTGACCACAACAGCAAGAAGTCTGACGAGGGAGGAACTTTGGGACAGACCCCCAGCCCTGCTCCGTGGGTGATTTTGAGTATCCTGGTTCTGCATCTCTTCCCATGACTTCTATATAACCCTGGCACTGATCCCGCTCTTGGGGAGATGTGCCATGATGCCTCCAGACTTGGACCTTCTCAGCCTGGTCTTCCTGCATGGGCCCAAGTGAACGATTTCCAGTGAGTTGGAGGCTCCTCTGTTGGCTTTGCTGAGGTCTGTCTCACAGCCTAGCTGGTGCTTTCCTTGGGATTTTTGTGAGGACTTGGAGTATCCCGCCTAGTTCACGACACAGGATTCGTGGAGAGACTTCACTGTCTGGTGTTACTGGTGTATCCGAGTTGACTGCAGAGGGAGCTGTGACCCCAGAGAAGAGCTACAGGTGTCCATCAGATTCCTGCTTTCCAGACTCTGAATTTCTCTTACTACAGCTGGGAGAGAGAAAGAAAGGAAGAACATTAGCTTTGGTTTTAAAAATTTGCTCATAGCTGCCTATGGATTTAGGCTTAAATTTCTTCTTTCAGATCAAACCCACCAAAGACCTCGCAGATCATCTGAATTCAGCAGTTGTCCCACCTGATGAGACTCATGTCATCACTCCTTCCTACAACAACAGGTCGAGGATACTCCAGAGCCTGGGGAGGACTAAGCTTAGGCAAGCTCCCCTTGCTGTGTGCAAGGCCAGCTCAGCTGCATCCTAGCAATGCCAAGGAGTCTGATCCCTGTCCCCCAAAACGACCCTGTGCAGAACCACGTCCAACAGCGCTTCTTGGCTCCTTCTCAGCCAAGCTACATGCTCACGGGTGCAGGACCACATCCCTGGGAGAGTAAGGATCTGCAAGCACTTCCTCACGGGATATTCGAGCAAGGGCTGGAGTCCAAAGGACGCTTCATCAGTTCATGTAAATGTGACCTCCCGTGTGAGGGACCTACCTGGTAAGTGCTTTCTTGTTCCTGTTCCCACCCATCCCAGCCAGCAGATTCTGCAGTCACAGGTTTCCAAAGCACATGCCCCACCAGTGGAAATTCATGGCTCAAAATTCATCTCAGTCTCCAGCACTTGGCTTTCTGGGTAAGAAACAAAACCCCAACCATGTAGCTCTGAGGGTTTGGTTTCCTGGCAGTACAGTGCAGCCGATTCGGGCATGTCGGGTGGGTGACTGCGGAGGGAGCCGTGGCCACAGGAGAGCTGCAAGGTCTTACCAGCCTTCAGGTCCAAACTCCCTCTTCTTTGAATTACCACCACAGCAGCAGGAAGGGGAGGAGGACAGGAAAAGCAGTAAGTAACCAACTTACCTGCTGCCCCAATCTTAATTTTTTTCCAGGAGGAAACCTACCCAGCGTGCTGCAGCCCCATGAAGAACAAGTGCAGAAACCCAAGTGCTCTTCCCAAACACACTGCCCATCCCTCAATGATTTTTGCACTCCCAAAGTATTGAGCTATTTTCATTAGAAAGGAAATTTTTTTTTTTTTTGCTATTCTGAGAAGAAAAGCTCGTGGAAAAAAAAAGAGCCCTGCCAAGAGAAGGACCATGTTCAGCCTGTGGCCTCCACCTTTTCTGGATTTAGAAGAGACTGAAGGAAAGTTGACCCCGGTTCGTAATGGGGATATGCTGCATCCAGTCCACTCCTGGTCCTTGCAGCAAGAGCCGTACCTCCACCTTCCCTCCTGCAGCAAGTGCCTCAACCCGTGGGCTGTGAAGTTGGCCCAGGGAGAGGGGAAAGATGAAGGGACAGCAAATTCCAGCAGGACAAACTCTCCTTTCAACAGTGTCTGCTTCACAGTGTAGAGTTTGAGGGAAAAGGGAGGATGAACTGACTGTCGCACCGATGGCACAAGTGAGTCTGAACCATGGCATGGTGGGGCTGAGGTCCGCTTCGCAGAGGCAGTGAGGCTCTGTGGCACAGTGGCAACAGGGGACATGTGCAAAGATGTCAAAAATCATCTTCTGAACTGTGCTGTGGGTCTGTTATGGATCCATATTCAATCTCAATATTTATCTCCTCTCAAATACCACTCACGGAGTTAATGTAGGCAGATGACAGTACTGAGTGCACTGCTAAGGACAGCCTACATTGACTATATAATTTTTAAGCACGTCCCGACTTGAGAGGAATACAAGGCCCTTGCAACCTCTGTTTACAGCTCCCCATTTTTAAGCTAGCTTCATTTTTCCTTCTCTCCCTACTCCAGGATTTCCCCTCCAGACTTTTTCTTTTCCAACCGAGCACTCTTAGAAGACAGGAGCCATCACGCTGTTTACCTTAGCAAACCATCCATGCCAGCACAGATGCAGTGCATGACTGAGCATGCCAGGTGCTGGGTTCTGCACGCTTGTTGGTTACACCCTCGCAACCATTGTGTTGGCTGCTGGCAGCGGCAAATGAGCAGAGTTACGGGAAAGTGAGGATGCAGAAGCATGCCTGAACTCTCCCCACCTACTTCCCAGCCTCCAGCAACAAGCCCTACTGTTCCCAGACCATCCTGTTCCTTCACTCCTGTCCCTGAATTTCTCCTGAAGAGTGCAGGAGAGAGGTGGAATTGGAAAACTGAAAATGGCTTGTTAGAACAAAGGGCTTTTTTTTTTAAAATTGACAGTGTTCCCTAGCATCCTTCTTCACCACGAGGGCGGTGAGGCACCGGCACAGTTTGCCCAGCGAGGCCGTGGGTGCCCCCTCCCTGGCAGTGTCCAAGGCCAGGCTGGATGGGGCTTTGAGCAGCCTGGTCTAGTGGGAGGTGTCCCTGCCCGTGGCAGGGGGGTTGGGACGAAACCATCTTTAAGGTCCCTTCCAACTCAAACCATTCTATGGTTCTGTGATTCAATACCACGTGCAAAGCTGTTGTGAGGCTTCATTAGCAAGGGGGGGAACTGCCTTCTGGGTGAGACTGTGCTTTCTCTGCCTAGCAGAACACAGTCCTGTTTGTTTAAACTCATTAAAATGAACTGAACGTTTCCTTTCTGCGTGCTTTCCCTGTGAGGTGTTGTGAGGGGTGTCATTTCTCTGCAGTAATATTTTCATATTCTGCTGCGCCTGAGCGTATATCCCCTAACTGATATCCCAGATAACTGCTCCTGCTCCAACAGCAGCTTGTGCTGCTGCTCAGCCAAGGCTGTTTTGGTAAATTGTATCTTTGTTCATACAAAAATAAAAAATCAAACACTGAATTTCAATTCCTACTTAATTTTAATTATTTTCTTCCAAGTGCCCTCGGTGTCTGCTGTGGGGAGAGTTTCTCCTCCTGCTGGGTCTCGCCATCAGTGCCCCCATTTTCTGCCTGGCCCTACTAACGTGCTTCTCCTCTGTGTCTCAGCTGTACCCTGGACAATGATGAAGACAACATGTATCTGCTCATTAAAAAGCTCATTTCTGGTGAAGACATTGAGCGCTTCAGGTATGGGGCACTTGCCTAAGGTGCTGGGGGGTCCTGTGTGCGGCAGCATCCCGAGGGAGCTCTGGGAAGCTGGGCTCTTCCAACACGGATGTGTGTGGTGTTGGTGGATACCTTATTCTGCAGCAGTAGTGTCTTTGAGGAGAGTAATCCGGCCGAACGTGGCTAAAACGTGCTCTGGATTTTCTGGTTCCCTGTGCTCTGCAGGAAGGAGTTTGTGAGGATCTGTAACAAGGAGGTGAATCCACCAGGAGTTCTGATAATGAGAGACAAGATCTGCAGACCCAACCTCGTTCAGTCTGAAAAGGACAGTTAATAAAGTGCATGATTTCTGGGAAGATGAAGAGTTCTTCAGGTACCGTGCCCTGCCAGAGGTCAGGAGCCAATGCGGGGGGGTGGGGGGGGGAGAACCTAGCAAAGATTTGTGAACATGTATATGTTTTAACGCCAAGGTGGAGGCAATGTCCAAGCTGGGCAGGCCAAACTAACCCTTCTAGAAGGTTATGTGATGCTCTGTTCTGTACAGGCCAGGCCTGCTTCAATATATGCTCCATCCAATACCAGATGGATTTGTATTTTCTGTTCATGTTGGGGTAGTTATCAGCAGCAGATTCCCATCACTTTTCATAAGATAATATATTAATGTATGTACTGTGTAGATACAGTTCCTCATGTATTGGCTTGTCCTGCATCCTGGAGTACTACAAAAGTCATGTTGTGCAGGAGATTCAGAGGCGGGCACATGAGATTTCGTAGAGCTCTTGAGCTGTTGCCCTGGCAGTTGTTCATCTTTGGCAATGCCTCGGCTTATACTGCAACAGAGAAAGCGCGGGTGAGCATTGCACCTACGGCAGCATCTGCAGGTGGATTGTTTGTCCTTTTTTTTTATTTGGGGTAAAACTGCTGATAATAGGTCCAACCTCATGAACAACCCAATCAACAATTAATTTATGGTATAGATCTGCCTAGCTTTTGTTTTACTTGCTATATATTACTGCAGCATAAACCACAAATATTTCTCGTATTGCTTTTTCCTTTATAGGTCCTAAAATATGTTGAATGCTTCACAGGGCCAAACATAATGGCCATGCAGATGATGCTGATAAATAAACTTGCAGATGCTGGTATGCAGAGCTCCAGGGAGAGGGGAATGCAGAAGCTGTTAGTATGCCTGTGTTGCCGTGTATTTAATTGAAGCGGCACTTACCCTTCTAGAAAAGTTGCTTGAATTTAATTGAATTAAAAGCAATTCTGAAAATATATGAAATTATTTTGGTAATAGTGTGTTTTAGTTTAGCCCTGGCTTGGTGGGATACGTTTCTTATCATTTGGTTTTTTGTAGATGTTCGGATTCACACATTGGGAGGTACGTGTGTGCCTCCTCAACTGAAGTGCTGTTATATCTAATTGCATGTTACACCTAAAACATTCTTTCCATCTAATTTAATATGTTTCTGCAGTTTAGGTCTTTGCAGCATGTTAACTACTCCTCAACCATTTTTTTTAAAAAGCAGCATTCAAGTTTCAAAAAGGAACATGCAAAAATTGGACACCCAGCTGCTTATCCAGCCGTCCGCACTTGCATGAAGCCCCACTGTTTAAGACACTTTTATTTTTTAGGCTTGACTTTTCACATACATTGAAAACAAGTGCTTCCTGGAGCTTGGTAAAAGACAATAAATACAGAAAAGATCCGTTACTTAGAGTTTATGTGCTGTTTTCCAGACTTCCAGTTCAGAAATGTCAAATTTAGTCTGTCTCCTGACCTTGCTGACAGTGGTTGCACGCTCAGCCCTTTGATATGAAGACACTTGAATAGGTGCCAAAGGAAGGATTTTGAATCCTGGCTTTGGCTCCTTCTAGTGCTGGAGATCAAAGTCTTACTTTCATACAAGAGAAATGGAGGGGAAAAGGAAGTTTAATTAACTTCATTACAGTTTTTTCCTGGACCGCCATGGAGAGGGCCGACCAGGACAAGGGCTGCCTGGCTGTGCAGCCAGGGATGCACAAGGAGCCCTTGAACCCTCACAGCTATCCAAAATGGGAGGCAGGGTGGCACAGGAGGTTGGGGAGGGCGTGCATGAGGGGACCACATTTTGGCTGGGGGGTACACTCTAACACAGTCTGTGTCTGGGAAGCTGTCTGTTAAAAATTGGTCTTTGTTCACACCAATCAAACGTTTTTCACTATTCTTGCCGAGTCTGAAGACACTTTCTCCTTCTCTGAGTTTGTTCCTGCCAGGCAAGCATGTTTATTTTCCTGTAGAAGAAAACTGGATGATAAACAATTGACCAACATTTAATTTCAAGCAATATTTTTCTTCTAAGCAAGGATGCTTCCTGACCTGGCCCAGTGTCGGTGATGGCTGTGCTTGGAGCAGGAGGCTGGAGTTGACACCCCAGAGGTGGCATCAGGCAACACTTTTGGGGCTCCCTTGTGCTCTTCTCCATTCTCTCCAGTGGAGAGAGGTTCTTAATTATTTGAATTCAGCTTCAGAAAGCAGATGAAGAACTTTTCAGTTGCAAGATGGGAATTTCTTATGGGGGTTTGCAGGTCAAAAGAGAAAGTGAGCAGAGAAGTCCTATCACATGCGTGTACGCGGTGCAACTAGGGAAGATGAGCTACCCGTGAGCTGTGCAAAGATGATCCAGAAAGCAGAGTGGACCATTCTGGTCCCTTATAAGTGAGTCCTTTATCACTGATTAGCAAGGCCTGTAGGTGAACGTGTAGACTTTTCATCAGGTATATTAAACGTACTACCTTCAAGAAAGAAAATTAGTAACTGCTTTTGCATCTCTTCTCCTACACTGAGAAACAAGTGTTGTTCTAAGTTTACTGAATTATTTCAACTCTTCCTTGGTTTTTAGAGTCCGCTGATCAAATTTTCCCATGGGCTGCTGGGTTATGATGAGAAGAGTCCCAGGGTTCACACTGTCATGGAGAAAGGAGACACGGTGTTCTTCCATCCCCTGCTCATTCATTGCTCCAGAGCAAACAAGACGACAGGTTCCTGAAAGGTAGGAAACCACCTGTAGATACAGCTGTCAGCATTTGTTTAGCTGCTGAACACCATCAAAGTCTTCTTAACTAAGAACTAGTTAAAAAATAAGTGGGTTGATGTGAGTGTCTGGGTGCAGAGTACGAATCCTTATGAACACGCAGATCTGCTCTGACCTGACTTCTCTGATTGCCACTCTGGTTGCTGGTAATCTGAGATGAGGGAGCTCAAGTATTGCTTTAGGTCACATGTGTCCACAATTTGGGATGCGTGAGCTTTTTTCCACCGGTCATTTGTAATTAATGTGGTAGCGAGTGATGCCCGGTTTCCTCACGCAGAGTATAAGCCGTCACTTTGCCAGCTCTGAGTGCTACTACATTGACGTTAAGAACATGATCCAAGACCACCTGGAGAAAGAAGTGATTGAATTTGGACGTGCAAAATATAAAGTGACTTCTGCTTCAGACCTTGCGGTAATCTTAAACCATGACCTTATCTTGTAACTAGGAAGCATTTTTGGCCTTTTTGCTGGTAAGGCTTCTTTTTGCTGTCTGTGCTGAAGTGCCCTTGCTCTCCAGGCAGCCCCTTCACGCCTCTGGAAAGCAGCAGAGGAGCTCTGCAAGTTCCTCCTCTAGCTCTGCTCATCACCATTCCCACCTCTGAGCTACCAAAATTGATTTCATCCACGCGCCTTGGTATCTTTCAGCGCAAATCAGCCCAGCCGGGCAAACTTACACCAGCAGCTGCTTAGGTGACTGTAACTGAATTTGCAGGAATAGGAGGGCATAGTTTAGAGTACCCATCTGTGGTGTCTTCTCTGCATACCACGTCAATCCAATGAGCCTTTTGGTTTATGTCGTGTGGTTTTGTGCATTGGGATTTGTAGCTTTTTAATTGATTTAGTGTTGTCTGCAATTTTCTATTGGACACTTTGAAGAGACAATGAATAAGTTAATGGATATTTTTATGTATACATGGCCAAACAGATAAGCTCATGCCAGGAATGAGCAGGAAACACTGTATCCAAAGATGGTGGCTTCCAAGTATTTTTTTGTTTGATTTTTTTTTTTTTTTTTTAAATGCAGGGTGTTTGGAAGAAGCGAGGAAAGGTCATGCAAGGAAAAAGAATTAATCTTTAAAGTGGCTCTGAAGACCGGGATGGAAAATGTGCCTGACCATCAGCTTCTGAGCAGCCAGATTTATGTGCTTTTTGCCCTCTATGTAAGAAAACCAAATACTGCATTACAAAATCATTTTATGCTAATACAAAATAGTTGCATTGGGGTTGAACAGCTGATGCGCTTCAAAGAAAAACTGACCTAGATTTGCTGCAGTTATTTTAGGTAATCAAAGAAAAACGATGATGGGAGATGTATTTTTTTCTAGTCTCTCTCTTGATATACATTGGGGCTGATGCTCTGTTAATGTAAGGTTATTAATAATCTTAATAAGATTATAATAATTATTATAGTTAGATAACATTAATATTATTCATGTAAGATGCTGTGCATGATTATGTTTTTAAGGTTTCCAACATCCTTTTTCCATGCAAAATAAACACAGCGCATCAGAGTTTCGTGCAAGTTTCAGCATGACCTCAAGTGGGAAGCCGTTAATACAGCTGATGAAGATGTGGATTTTATTTGTATTTTTGAAATCAAGATTAAATTAGAGAAAAACCACGTTTGGTGGCTGCATTGTATTATTTCTGTGGTTCAGAAATTCTGCCGATGGGTGTGTGGCTGAACAACTGAAGTGGTGAACCCTGGCAAGGCAGGTGTTTGGTCTGAGAAAAAGGTCAGGAGGCTGCCGCTGAGAGCCACCCAAAACCCAGATAACAGCTGCCTGTGTCCTGCCCGTCTTGCAGGACGTTTGGGCGACGGGGCGCCAGGCAGGGCAGCTGAGAAGAGCAATCCTGGAGCTCCTGCCACTGAGCCCTCCTGGTGTGGTTTGCAGGACTGGGGAGCAGTTCGGGCATGGCTCTTCTTTTAGTCCAGGAAATCCCGCTGCAGTTCAGCTCGATGCTCTGGGATACTGGGGTGTAGTTTTGGTGTGTGGGGCTGGGCACCCTCTCCTGAAGTCTTCCAGCCCAGTGGGAGTTTGGCTTTACCACCATTACTTTCCCCCCAAATCATCAGGACATGTTAATGAATGGGTCCCGGGAGCTGCTAGGTGCGTCCTTGGCAACGTATTTCAGTGCAGTTACGAATCTTTTTGCTGACATTAAAGTCAATCTCCTTGTTGTGAGCTAAGGCCATTTTTTTCTACTTTTAAATCCTAGCAGACACTTCATGACTCTTTAATACAGCCTTTGCTCACATATACGGCAATACCAAAACCATTCTGGAGACAGCTTTGGGCAAACCACCTGCCAGTATCTCTTTATCCTGGTCTCAGCTCACGTCCTGGCTTCCACGCGGTTACAGCCGAATTTTCAGAAATCAGGGTATTGATGCAGAAGTAGACGAGTTATGCTGTGTCTGTGCTTAAAAGCCAGCTGTCCTAAGGAATTATTTTGTGAAATATAAACCAAGCTGCATCTGAAGGCCTAAGGACAGGAAAAATGGCACGCATGCTATTTACGGAAAGGTTTTGTTTGTTTTTAATAAGGACTTTTTTTTGAGCAACAGGCATGAAGCAACATTTCATGCATTTGGTTTACCTGCATGCAGACAGACAGTGTGTCCATGGGGTGTGAGGCAACCTGCATTGAACTAGGTGTCAAGCCCATCCTCTCCTTGCAAACATCTGGTCACCTGCACCACCAGGCAGGCTGTGTGGTTTCAGGGCTGTGGGTGCTGCGACAAGACTTAACATGTCTATGGTTTGGTGGCCTGGTCTTCCCCACGCTGCTTTGCCCTGTTGCACTGTGTGAGGGTGAGTAGGAAAATTCAGGACCTGAGCATCAGGGACATGGTACAAAAACAGACCTGGCCCAGGTTTTATCATTGCTGCATCCTGCTAGCGGGAGCTTGCTCTCCTGATCACAGTTCAAAGCTGTCAAGTGAGGGGAACATGGAGCTAAGGAAGATTCTGCAGGGAGATGGTATTTTTTCCTCCAAGGCAGTGGGTGGATCTCGTGTCTGCACCCATGGCCAGCTCCCCTCCTGCTGGGGCTCAGGGTGATGGTCTCTGTGCGACATGTGCCTTCCCTCAGCATCCGCCGGCCCTGAAACGCAGGGGAAATTCTCAGGCTTCAGAGGTGCTGGTCTAACCAGGGCGTTCAAGAACGTTATCACCAGGATCTCCATGGGTCTGAATGAAACCAGAGTTGACAGCATTAGGCAGGTTTAATACACAGGGCGTACCAGTCTTGGCATGTGCTAGCAAGTAACTGAGGCCTTAATTTAGGAAGGTAATTAAGACCCCATGTAATTACTTCCCATGGCATGGGCCATGCTGCCGGTGTATGGGATAGGCCCAGATACAGGAGCACCAGGGGCCATGATTTGCCCACGATGAGCTCCTGTCCAGCCCCTGACCTCTTCTAAGCCACCCTATTTACTCCAGCTCTGCAAAGGAAGGAGGAACCTGTTAATTTTATGCTTGTTCATGTTCAGCATCACGTGTCCTCTCCTAAAATCAGCACAGCCAAGGTGTGCTGAGTTATCCAGGGTTACAAGGCAGGCGCTCGCCTGGTGAGTACTCCCTGTTGGGATGGTAGCCTGCACCAATGTCGCTTATTTTCATGTTTGCACATGTATCCTGTCCTCTGTGCCTTTCCCAGCCCCTATCGTGCCCAGATAACCAGCCCGGACATGTCTGTTCTCCAGCCCTTAGCTGCTGTGGGGAGAAAGAGGGGGCAATTACCTGTTCCTATGCAAAACAGCCCCCTCTTCTTGCTCTGAATATTCCCCTGCTCCTTGTCTGTGCAAGTGGTGTGGGTACCCCAAAACCGGAGCTGCTCCTTTCTTGGCTATGAAGACAGAACAGAAAAGTACAATAGAAGCAGCTGCGCTGGAGAGGAAGCTGCGCCACATGTTGCTGCAGCAGCAAGCCCAGCCGCCTGTGCTGAGAGCTGTCAGGCAGCCAACAAAAGGCATAAGCAAACACCCAGGCAGGTAGGAAAGGCTGAAGAAATCTAAGGGCAAGGTGCAAACTTAACAGCGAAAAGAACTGTCCTAGAGAAGCCAGGTGCCTAGAGACACTAGGGATTTTCCTCCCCTCTGCATTTGCCTGTCATTGTAAAAGTCAGGTTTTGAGTTTTTGTCTAACAGACCACGGACAAAGGTTGTTTTGCCATTTTTTGAGTCACTGTTAGTCATATAATAGAAAAGAGCACTTAGTGCTCAGGCGGACTTTTTCAGCCAGCAGCGGAGGACCCCAGCTGCACCTTGAGGCTCTTCCACATGGGCATCGCAGGGCTGTTTTCAGGGCAGAATGAAGCAGGATCTGCCACGTGGCTTTGCACGGGAAAGGAGAACAAAACAAGAAAAGGTTTGCCTGCACCCTTGTCCCACACATACTTAGTTGTGGGAGGGAAAACCCAGGCAGCAAGCGGGTTGGGAAAACAAAATGATGTGAAATGGGTCAATGAGTCCAGCTTGTCGGGGGAGCTGCATGTGATGGCCCAAGAGACCCTCTGCACGGGCTCTGCCATGAAAAACTGACAGGCAAAAAGGAAGGTCCTTTAGTGGCATATTTACTGTGAAAGGGTATTAAGTTTTCATCATGATTTTACTTGAGAGTTAATAAAACTAAAGTGGTTAGTGCAGAGGGTGCAAATGCTAAAGGTTTAATTTTTCTGCAAATTGTCTGCAGAATCCAAGGAGAGAGAATTTGTGGCAGCAGCGCGAGCTGCTCCAAATTAACATTTCAGCAGTAGCTGAGGGCTGAGGAGAGGCAGGATGATTAACGCACCTAAACACCAAGCCTGATGTTCTAGGAGGTTATTATGAGAGAAGCTAGGTATCTCCCTGCCCATTTTCATTTACACACAGGGACTGTTGTAGCTGGAGAAACAACTTTGCAGACAGGAGAATACTTCCTGGCTGGGGAAAGGGCTGATTTATCAGTTTACTATTCCGCAAATCTTATAATGGCTGTGAGAATACACATTCAGCATTTTATTTCCAGTGCAGTTTTGCTTAATGGTTTAGGGGACATGGCATCTTCAGCAACACTGCTGTCTTGATTCACCACCGATGCTAACGGCAGCAGCGGAGGTTTCTGTAGTGTTAATCCCGTTTAATACCTTATACCCAATGGCAGCGTTAGGGCAGACTCACACCCCTGCTCTCTGGCTAATGTAACGCCGCCTGGCACACAGTTGGGCTTCTTCCCTGTAAGGCTGGAGGTCGTTGGAGCATGTTCCCCAAACCAGGGCAGCTTCAGTGACAGCGTAGATCCGGCTGGGCTTGTCAGGTCACGCCTGAGCTGCCTCTCGCAGGTCTCTGCCTCTGCTCCCAAGTATTGATCAAAATGAACGGGTATGGACGGGAGACGCCACAGGCGGCTCTGGCAGGGTACTGGCAGCACGCCCCAGGGGGGAAGCTCCCCTCCCACCTTCTCCTGCTGGGCTGGAGCCATCTCTGGCACAAGAAAAGTACCTCGAAAAATCGACCAAGGCACATAAAATCCAACACATCAATCTCCCCCGCTCCTTGCTTAAGGGGTTTAAGCAAAGCAATGGGCCCTGGTTTCTTCATCCTGTTTTTGCATACACGGAGGAACTGAGAGCACTGCTTTCATTCCTTGGCTCCCGAAGAGGCATGTACCTTTCCTGCGTATCACAGTCCTGGCAGTACTTATGAAGATAAAGCATTACCCCACCTTTGACAGTTTAGTATCTGCAGAAATCTCCTTTCCATCAGCCAAAGAGACAGGAACTGGAAAAAGCCCGAAGCTTCCACCGTGCTGGCTGAAGGCTGATAGCGATGTGGAGTTTCATGCTGGTTTTGCAGACTCCAGCTGAGAAACTCCTGTTGGTCTGAATGACAGAACTGCGTGGCAGCCGGAGTCAGGGACCACAAACCAGTTCCTCTTGGTGATTCAGCACCAAGCTCTCGGGCAAATGGAAGATGTTGGACAAGCAACTCATCTTCTACCTCAGAGAAATGATACCTTACAAACCTGGGGAGCATTTTATTGCGCACTGTATTTATTCTGAATGAGGAATCAACAGGAGACGTTGCCAAGCAATGTCACTGTTACATATTTACAGCCACCTACCAGTGACACCCACCATCAAATGGTATCGACACGAGACTGAAATGAACGCAATATGCTGAGCAAAGTTGCCCAGCAAAAGCACCAGGAGAGGAAGGCTGCAGAATACTGAGGTAAATCTGTCTGGTTGCTTCCAATAAGTAACTTATTTTTCTTCCAGCCCCTGTGCAAGCAAACAAGAGGTATCAACAAGGCCACCGGGACACGCGAGACTGTTGGTGGCAGCTTCACCAAATCACTGAGGTAGTAGTGGTTTTAGGCACTTAACCCCCCGCCCCGTGATCCTATGGGGCAGCAGAAGCATCAGAACCAGGAAAAGCTGGCCAAACGCCACAGGCATCCCTACAGCGATGTGCTTGCAGAAAAACACTTGTATGAAGGCAGCCCTTCTCAGGAGCCACCCCTTGGAGATCTTGTCCCGCTTGGTCCGAGACAGCTACTGTCCCCCGGGCAGCTGTGCCAGCAGCCAAGGCTGACATGGTGATGACTGGCAAAGATTTCAGGAAAATTTAAAATGCCAGAAAAAGGGTAAAAGCTATTAAATGTAATTGCTCAGCTCTTTAAAACCACTCACAAAACGGTGCCAGAAACATTAAAATGCTTTTCAAAGTGGGAGCTGCCATAAAGGTGCTGTAGTGTGGATGGTGCTGGGAACCCAGTATGGGCTGTGTGATAGGGAAAGGGCTTTCAAAAGAGCTCCCGAGAGTCTGCAGCGTAAATACCGCTGGCTTGCAATGCCAAAGCTACTGAAGGGGTTTTTAACAAGCAAGCCAAGGAGACGACTCAGGAACTGTCCGACATCTGTTTTTAAGGGTTTGAAGTACGTAATTTTGGAGCCAATGAAGACTGCTCTGTGGCTACAACCCTCTCACAACCCTTTTCGGCCAACAGCTGAAAAATCTTGACAGGTTGGCATTTACGCACCACTGTATTAACCTCACAAGCGCTTATGGAATCTACAGTCCTCCAAGTTCATGATGATTTGCCACATAAAATTCTGGTGAGGTCACTCTACACCAGCCGTTCAACATAAACTGCAGAATCCCTAGGGATTTCTTGGGACAAATTCCACTCTAGATGTCTCTTTTCTAGGTTAAATCTTGTAAACAAGTTGTTAGTAAGAAAGAACAGGCATGAATATATATTTCACATGCAGCCTTATTCAGTCAGTTTTAAAAAGATCAAAGCTGAATATCCATGCAGTGGCCTGGTGGAGACTTTGTGGATGTTCTTCTCATCAGGAATTGGTTCCCCTGCTCATTCATCCCTAAAACCAGAATCCTCTTGGCATTCCAGTAAAGAAATGTGTGTTTTAGACACAGAAATCCATCATTATGTTGTGGGAAAAAAAGAAAAAAAATCAACTCCAGGTCACTTCAGACTATTGAGAAACTTTGGTTGTTCGTCTCCTCTTGGTAAAAGTGTTTCTCCACCAATCTTTGGACCTTTTTTCTCCTAGAAACATGAACCATGGAGAAAAGAAGTTAAACGTGTGGCAAGATGTCTCTCAAACATTTCTTTGACAGAAGATGTGGTAGGGCTAAATTATCTGATTAAATATTGACAGTCTAAGAACCTTGACATTCTGAATTCTTACAACTTTGGTCAAAAGCAAACTCCCCACAGTTAAATAAAACAAAGCTTCAAGAACAGAAAGCAAGAAGAGAAAGTCCACTAAAACACAGCCTGCAGGTACCTGTATGTGCCTGACAAAATGCAGAGCTGCTTGGTTTTTCTGGGAGCTCTAAGGGCACCAAAGCAAAGCGTAGGACCAAAGTACCAAAAGAAGCAGCCAGAGTGCTGAGGTGCTCAGAAACTGCTGGCTCACACTGACCTTTAGCATCCCGTCTCGCTCCCACTTGAAGAGGCCACAGGTACTGAAAGATGAAGATGGCAGGTGAGGACCACTGTGGTGTCTGTTTGCTGCACAGTATGAGGGGGTCCAAAACTAGCCCCACACCTTCCCCACACTGCTCAGCACAAAGGCTGACGTTCCCATTTTAGGACATGGTTATGTGACTCCCAACACGTTACTTGTGAATGGACAGTACAAAAGCTCCAGTCACTATTTCACGGGGCTCATTTCTTACCTGCAGGGCTTTTTTGGGAGCCTGTCAAGGGAAATAGCTCGGTTTCCACAAGGACATTTGAAAAATCGCTTGATGGCATCATGCCAGTGGTAGTCATGGTTATCCTGCACACACGTCTCCAGAGGCTTGAAATAGGTGTAATTACACTGTCAGGGAGAAGAAAGCAAGCTGTGAGCACTTCACCAGTGAGTGAAACCTGTTCTGAGGGCTGGCAACACCTGAACGCTCAGAGGAAAGCATGTCTTCTCCCATCCTGAGGAGCCCACCAGTCCGAGATCATCGCCCCAGGCTTTGCCACTGCTCCTAATGCCATCCTCCCCTCTTTGCCACCGCCCTGTGGCCCTGCTCCCAGCACCTCATGTGGCACACAGTGGCCCACTGTGCAGTCCCAAAACAGATAGGAAAGGCAGCAAGAGGGCAAGTCCAGCAGTGGCTGAAACTCTGGGAATGGGAAGTAACTCCTCCCTTCATCTCAGGACATTTGGGATAGTAACAAAGCTCCACTCCTCCTCCTGATGGCAAAGTCCCTGGAAATGCAGATAGAGGAATCCCACCCAGCGCTCTGTTTTCATGGCACT
Source organism: Sagittarius serpentarius (assembly GCA_034782735.1). Classification (NCBI taxonomy): domain Eukaryota; kingdom Metazoa; phylum Chordata; class Aves; order Accipitriformes; family Sagittariidae; genus Sagittarius; species Sagittarius serpentarius. Next base: position 7,660,018 of record JAVKLA010000005.1, on the reverse strand, counting down.
CTGCTTATTTTGTCATGTAATATGGGGAACTGAGGGTCCTGGTACAAAGCACTTCAGGGAAGAAACTGAAAAGTATTTTCAGGACACCCAAGGAACCCACTGGCATAAACATCAAGTTGAGATGGTCAGCACAGCACTACAGCCTGCCTTGCCAGTGTCTTCATGTCTCAGTCACCCAGTGCAGGGGCTGCTCTCAGCAACAGGCATAAGGAATGAAACTGTCTCCATTTGATCCCTGCGGTAGACTGTGGCCAAGAGTGACAGATGGGAGCCTGCAGGATGGTCCAGCATCATTTTGTACAACCCATGTTCCACTCCACACTGCTGTTACCCTGGCTCCCCTTCACTCACCGTTTTACATGTCACAACTCGACATTTCACTTCTTTAATGCTCCTCATCTTCTCTTCCATTTCTTCCTTTTTCACCAGTGGCTGAAAGTATTGCTCCTGTAGTTCAGCCTCAGCCTGCGGGGGCACACAAAAAGAGAGACAAAGATGGGAGAAGCCACTCCATAAATGGCCTTAGGGCAAATTACTACCAGGCCTGTTTGAAGTAGACTGCAGTCTGGAAGCCAGAGAAACATCAAATATCTCTTGCTTTAAAAAATCCATATAGTGCATGTGCTGTGTTTCACCAACACTGAAATGAGCCACCTCTGAGCTGTGTGAGTGGGAGGGTTTAACAACAGCATGTACTACTGACATAAGCACATACCTACAAGGACGGTGCATGGAGAGGTCAGGTAGGCAGATCTAACGAATGGAATTGGTTCTTAGCCAAAATATTACTCCTCAGAAGACCTTAAAACAACTAGGACTTTGTACCAATACAACGTGTCCCAGACAACAGCCCTGTGCCACTGGAGGTGCTGTATCCCTGGGAATGCGCTCAGCAAAGACCCTGATGGGAGAACCCCAACCTCTTAGCTCTTTCACAGGCTCCACAACATACATAAGTCCCAGATGAAGATGGCAGCTGTCTTTATGTGGCCAAGATGTCAAGAAATAAGGGAAAAAATAGGCACGTGGTTAATTTGGTTTTAAGGCAGAAGGATTTCTTTGATCACCCACACTAATGAGGAAACTTCACTGATTCTTCCAAACACAGCAAAAAAACCGATGGCAACTTGACCTTGCCATCGCTGTGGCAATAATGCCGACTTGCAGGTACTGTGCCCTGTGAGCTCAGAGACCCCCCCAACCCTACTCATCAGGACGATTTGGCCGTATGACATGTTTGGGTGCCTGCTTCTTGCTATAAATCATTGAGGAGTCCAGACAGCTCCCTAGTTCTGAGCCCTCAGTCAAGGCTGGATTGAGGCCATACCTCTTTCAGGACATCTGTGTGCTTGGACCTGGCATTCAGGATTTTCTGGAACTCTTCGGACTCCAGATAGGCCAGCTGCTCACGCCGTTTCTTTTGGGCAGGCTCCAGTTCATCCACATCTAGGGAGACAAAAAGGCTCAGTCCCACAGAGATCAAGTGCAAAGCAAGGTTGTGATCTCTAAGCATGATCACTGCAGGAGATTTTGGAAGTCTGAGGTCTCTCAGGCAGATGTTCAGGTCAAACAGCAGCCTTTCCTAGTTCAGGAGAATATAAAGCCAAGTTCTGATATGGCTTCAGAAGAAATAAAAACATTTTTTAAAAAAAAAAAAACATTGCATCTTCTCTCTAAGCACTGTAGTAGGAATTTTCACACTACTGTCAGGGGAGTGAGCAGTGTTACCTCCCTGACTGATGGAAAAGTTTTAAAGGGAATTAAGCAATTCATCCAAGATCACACAGTAAGTCACCAGCAGCCAAACTCAAGTTTCCACAGAAAATTCAGATACCTTCCCAGGTGGGACTATTTCTTGGTTTCTCTTGGTTAAGTCAGCCACACATTGCCGATGCTCAAGTGCCAGAAGAAAGGGAACAGAGATGAAGACAGGGAGCTATCAGAGATTACATCTCACACTCTCTCCACTAGGTTAAAGATTGTTTAGCCTTTGCAACAAACCCTTTAAGTTCTAAACAGACCTAACTTGGCCTCTCTTTGGCATAGCAATTAAGTCCTTAACCCAGCAACTAGTGCTCCATTCAGCAGGACATACGCATATTCTTTCTATTCTAGAAGCTAACGTTACATACCGTTCTCTGCTTCTGTACCTTGTGGCTGAGCAACATTTTTCTCAACTCTTTCAACGATTTCTAGGACATCATCAACATCAGCTCTTTTCCTCTTGACACTGTTCGGGTCAGTTTTAGCAAGAATCTGGCCTTTTGCTCGTAGTCGGTGTATCGCAGCCAGCTAGAAAACAGGAAAGAGCAGCGAATGTGTTGGTGACCAGTACGGCTCCCATGTTCCTACTTCCAGAAGCAGCAGAGGAAGCCTGTCCAGCTGAGCAGACAAGATCCACTGGCCTGAGCATGGAGTTGGCTGAAGAAAGGCCCAACAAAATTCCCAGCTCTGCTGTACATCTAATTCACCACATCACACAACCCCTGGTGACTTCTGAAACCATAAAATCACTCCTCCAGATGTCTTACCAGGCTTGATATCTCTGCAGCTGTGCTTTAACTGCTTCACAAATCAGTAAGTTTTCCAGAGGAATCAAATCACTCGATTTCCACATAAATTGGTAATAATTGGGAACCAATAGAAAATTGTGTACAACTATTCCTTTTCCATACTCCCAAAATGCCAAGACTCCTCCTTCCTTGCTGGAAAAGTTTCATTGACAAACATGTGAACAGATTTGTGACAAGGAAAGACGCAGTCTGTTCTGGCTAGAAACCAAAATTATCCAAACTCATGGCACAACATAGCTGAGCTAGTTTAGTTCACTGTTGCTTACCTGGCAAATGGAAAACACCCACAATACACTGCGCTAGCAATCCCAAAGAACAAACATGCACAGTTTAGCATTCCCGGGATTTTCAGCACAAATCCCCTGCCTCTTCCCAGCACTTAAGGATTTTCACGGTTGTAAAACAATCAATAGCAACAGGCCTTGCTCTCCTTTCTTCTGTAAGGATCACTTCAGCATCTCCCATCCTGGTCCAGGACCTATCCACAACCTGATGCTTTAAGATATCTCAAACCCCCAAAACACAAGAGCAAAAGAGCAGCCACTGCTGGACAGAGAAGCTCTGTCCCACCTGCATGAAGAACAGGGTACACATCCACACAGCTACTCCAAACTGCTCTCCAAAGGTAATGTGCCCAAGGGGTGACAGATTACCTCAGGTCATGAAGAACGAGTCAGTTCTACTCAGAGAAGCTGCCAGCACGTGTAACAAGGTGTTTTTTCAGCAAAAAGGTTCATGATTTAAATGAGCCGCCCTATCTCCCCATCTCCTTTCCCCAGTCCCATCCCAAGAGGCTGCTCTGTCCCCTGTCCATGCCCAATTAGCATTTGCTGAAATTGCCAGTTGTGTCAGTGGCTTCAGTGATGCTTGCCTTCAGAGATCAAGAGTGAGCTCATGAGCATCACACGTGAGACAGATCATAACTCACTTCTGACCAATCCAGGTGGGCTTCGAACAACCAAGAGACACCAGCTCTGGCGGCCAAACGTCACACACACAGACCCCTCTTTAGCAGCTGGAGGTTGACTGCAGGCAAGATGGTAGCATGGACCTTGGTACTAACAGCTGTCAGGAACCGCAGGTTTCTTGCGTACTGTAATATAGACCAATCTGATCCCACAAATCTGAAACTTCACTAACATCAGAACTGAGCTGGGCTATATCTGATCAAAGACTCCTCTACTACCACAAACCAAACTTCCCTTAACCTCCCCTTCTAATACTGAAAAGATTCAAAAAGCTGTTACCTTTTTGGCTTCTGCCAAGCTGTCTAGCTTTGGTGTTGGAGGTGGAGACCCGTCAAAGAAGAGGATATCTTCTCCTTCTGAGAAGCCTGTGCCTAGCCTGGGCCTTTGAGGAGCTGATATTTTTGCAGCTTTGGGAAACTCTGCCCCAGGTGTTGGGGAATGGAGAGACAACTGTCTGGAGGAGGACGGCAAAGCAGGGCTGCCAGCTTTACTTGTGTTCTGGAGAAACCTTGTAAGACAAGAATAATCCATTGAAATAGGGACACAAGTCAAAGAGACGGAAAGGTTTAAGAAACAGACAGGAGTGGAAGGGACGTAGACTGATTTTTCACTAATCGGCCTTTTATTGCTAGAAAATCATGCAGCAATTCAGGTGTTTAGGAGAGGAAAACAAGACTGGTAAGGAATTCACTGCAGCGGCTGAAATCAAGAGTGACTTGAAGAAGTCACCAGGAGGAATGAATTGCTTTCCAAAACAAAAAACAGAGAGAAGCATCAAATGAAACTGGGAGCTGAAAACACAAAAATGGGCTGCTTTGCAGAACAGGCAGTTAAGCAGTGGGAACCCCTTGTCACAGGAGTCACGTAAATGCTGCGGTTTACAGAAGTCATGGTGAAGAGGTTGGACAGGTTCATGGGAAAAAAACTACAACAATCTTCAGAGATATTGTGACAGATACCACCCCTAGCTTGGAAAGTCCCATGAAATACATAGTGTTGAAGACTAGAAGAGTATTTGGAGGAAATACCATCATGATTGTGCCTAGTCTTATTACTCTCCTTCAGGTTCTGTTTTGGCTTCTGTTGAGCTTTTTGAGGCTACTTGGCTACATCAATCTCAGTCTCACCCAGGGTGGCTCTTCTGAGGTTCTTCTTAGGTTTGTTAACAAGATATGCACTAAACACTTGGCAAATCTTAAGGTTCAGAAGACCCTTGCAAGCCAGCAATGAACAGAACCAGGATTCCTGACCCCAGTTTCGTACTCTAATCAGCCTCTTCCCATCATGCCTTCCAGATGCTGGGCACTGTGCTGGAGCATTTGGTTCTCCACTGAATACTGGGGTATTTCTATTTAAATGAAGTTTTTATGAAAACAGAAAACCACCACCTCCTACAGTTATACTTAGGACCACAATAACGGAACCCTTCTTGTGAAAGTCAGTATGTATTACCGTCTCTGAATCTCTTCAGATCGCTTTTTTCTGGCTTCCAGCAATTTCTGTTTTTGTTGCTTGAGCAGTGCTGAAGCAGAGACAGACTGGAAATTGACCCCTTGCTTCTTTTCAGCATCTGGGAAAAAACCAAACCAAACCAAAATAAAAAGCCACTAATGTTTGCTCAGAAGGAAGTTAAGTGTTTTCAGGAGTGGGTTTTCCTTCAGTCAAAAGGACAATACCTGCTTTAGTCCAGTGTTTGCAGAGGTTTCGTGCTCCAAAAGTTGGCTGTGCCAGCAGTTCCTTGAATTCCTCAGAACATTGCACAGGTCTCTTTGCTGCACCTGGAGCAGAAGAGGCAGAAATACAACAGATTTGGAACCAGGAAGGGAAGCAGGCCTGGGTTTAGAGATGGAGAGTCGTCTAGGTTAGAAGAAACCACTGCAGGTCACCTGAGTGAGCACCACCCCAAAGCAAGACCAACTTCTACATTATATTTGGCTGCCCAAGGCCTTGTCCTCACAGAACACATCACAAAGACATTTCTACCCCTTCAGCAATTTCATCGGTCAGTCAGTTCCCCATCAGCCTTGGCTGTCTGTGGTGCTCCCACCACTCCCATTTTTAGAATGCTTGAAAGCCCTGAAGCCATATCTTATCCCAGAATTAAGAGCAGCTAAAAGCTAGAGAAAGGACGCACACCATGTTGTCTGAAATGAAGGCAACTGAGGGAACAGAAAGATGTGAAGAAGACGTCTAAGTGGCATCAAGAACATAGTTTGAATAACCTGTCATCTGCTCTCCACTGAGCATAAAGAGGGTGTAATATTAAGAGCTATACAGAAACAAAATGGAGGCAGAGAAGAATCAGTGACATCCTAAAGGCTATGGAAGGAAGATGCTCTGAAGATCACAAAACAAAAGCACTAGAAACAGGCTAGGTACTCAGGAGGTCCCCTGCATTGCAGACCTTACTCTGATTTATACTTAGTATTCCTTGGAAGCTTTCAAGACCAACAGAAGTCATTTATTTTAATCAAATAAAATAAATTCTCTGGTTCAAAGTTCTTAAAACTTCCAATTCCCGTTAATCTGGCAAAGATCTTCTGTCACTGTCCGAAGGCAGACCAGGATACTTAATTCAGGGGCACTGATGAAAGAAAGATGCATGGAGCTACACAGTTGCTTAGTTACATTTGCCTTGCAACTGCTATCCCAAGAGGGAAGAGGAGTTTTGATCAATTGAGAAAGTAGCCTGCAAACAGCTATCTCTGTAGCAAACCAATTGCCAGATTCATTCAGTGAGTAGCAGGGTCCTGGAGAGTGAAGAGACTACATGGGTAGTTAGGTACCAATTTTCTGCCTGGTTTCCTGGACAATTGCATCAACTCCTCTCACCACCAGATTGGAGAGAGTGGTTTGAATCTTCCTTTTCGGCGCTGCAGCTGCTGCACTAGAAAGAGGAAACAAAACAAGAACATCAGAATTTTCCCATGCTTAGAGCAAGGACAGGAGCTTGAACGCTAGCCCAGTGCTTCAACAGAACTCCAGCCACCCTAAAGGGCGCCTCTCTCCTGTCATCTGTCTGTCTTTGGGAAGGATGTGGATCTAAATCCAAATTCTAGCACAATGTTTAGGATCTCCCATTTGTCCCTGGGTTGAGATATGTATTTCCTATGCATTGAGAGAAAACTAAACGTAGGTAATGGCTAAGCTTTGCTCACAGTTAGTTCCAGGGTTGGAGAGGAGGCTGGAATTGCTTCATTACTGTGGAGTCACACCGGTTATCAGAGCGCAGCAGTAAGGGAATGAAGCTGTGTGCAAGCACAGGGCTTGATCCAGCCGTGACTCAGGTCTTTCCACAGCTGTGTTCAGAGGGATTTGGACGAAGGACCTGGCCCCTCCATGCTAGTTATGAGATGCATACTGATCTACTGATCGTGGTCGCTTAATAATATGCAGGGTGCACTATTGTCTCTTCATTAACACATAGTGATACTGCATTATTTCAGTCAAGGAAGAGAGGAGGAGGAAATACAGATTACACTGAGTCTGAGATTGAATGCAATGAGCCATAACAAAATACAGTAAGTGAACGGCACTGAAAAATACTTATCTTGGAGACTCAAATGCTTGGGAACTCACGATAAAGTTCATTTCATCTACTGAAACACAATGCTGCCTGGCTTCCCAGCACAGTATTAATTTAGAGGTAAAAACACCCCTTACCACATCTTAGTACTGACTGTTAAAATTTTCCTATCAAACAGCAGCTCTGTTACCCCACGGGGCCAGAAGGATTACACCAAATGTGAGGCATTTATTCCCATTTGGTGAATATAGTCAAGTCAAAGGGATCTCTAACTAAATAGACCCCCCTGGAGATAGCTTCAGGCTCACTTGTATATGGGAGGGAAATTCTGTTCAAAAGCAATGGAAATAAGTGGTTTATCTTACACTGAGGCTGCATATGCTGCTGAAGAGACACCTCCATAGTAAAACCCATCCTGACACAGCCTCTCCTTCAAACTGGGATTTTTCCGACCAACTTTTTTGGGAATGCGGCCACCAGAGAAGGTGGACTGCAGATCTGCCCGCTTTGAGCTCAGCTTCTTGTACTGGGATTGTATGTGATACTGACAATATTCACAGTCGTTCTGAAAAGAAATGGGAGAAGCCTGTTGCAGAACACTAGCAATTACAATTTACTTCATTCCTTTCATCCACATGCATCCTTCTATGGCTAAACTGAAGTAACATCTCTTTTGTAGTACTCCAGCATTTGACCAACTCAGCAAACATATGCCCACACTACAGCAATGAAAAACAAAACTGAAATTGCCTATACTAATGACTGGAAAAAAAACCTGTGCATCAAGGAATTTTAAGGCTATTCCTTGGCTCAAGCCAACAGATGTCCCAGGTCCTCTTGCCCAGATTCTGTACTCTTGACTCTGAATTGTATGTAATTTTCTTAATGGTACGAACACAAAAGAAAACTAACATCAGAGCAAGATATTTCATGCACTCATTTCAAATTAATTCATCAGTTTTCAGTGTCAATCAGAGGGAGTTTAGAACTGAAGATAGCAAGCCTGCCAGTCAGAGACAGCAGTGCCATAAATGCACTCACCCAGGGTGTTAACTTTTTACCAAAAAAATACCATTCTTACTGATATTCATCTGCCCCAGCTTTGGGTAACTACAATTACCCCACAATCAAACATTTTTTACCACTAATTAAACAGACAGCCAATTCCTTCATGAGGTTCTTCTGCCAGACAGCCTCCATCTATGGTTCCAGGTGGCACTGGAACATCTCACTGACACTGACAGCCCTGTGCATAGGCACCTGCTGGAGTGGGTCTGCAATCACAGCCTTGTTTTGCTACAAGTACCTTCTGTATTTGTCTGCCTCCCACTCCGCACATTTTGAGTTTCTCCCAATTCTTCATTCCTTCATTTTCTCTCCTCCTTCTAAGTGCTACCCTACTAACTATAACCCTTCCAACTTAGACAGGGTTCATTTCAGGTATCTTAACATCACCATAGCCATGAAGTGACACCGTCCACAAGTCCTTTAAACTAGTACAAGTCAGTACTGTCCCTAAAAGAAGAATCCCAACACCTTTTTCCTCTCATTTCCAGTGCCCCACATTCAGATATAAATATTCTGGTAGCTTGCGGGCAGGCTGGACCAGGGAACTCACTGGGTTAAAACCATCTCCGAAAAACACAACCATTCCCAAGAAAGGCTCCTATTGTTTTACTTTGGATAAGTTCTCTAGTGCAGTGCATGGAAGCTTGCACCAGCACAAAGGAAGTTGAAAGGGTGTGAAGACGCTGGCAGTCATGGGTCAAGACCACCTCTGTTCACTGCAGCACCAGCTTTGCATTTAGGGAACTACCATGCTGCTGCTACAGTGCCATCACAGAAGCAGCAACTCAGGGTTTCGTTTATCAGTTTCTCCACTCACTTTAGTTAGTTACAAGTCAAGATCCAGAAAAAAGTCAGAGTCAGACCATCAGTACAAAATCAGCAGCCAGATTTTTACCAACAGCTTAAGGATGTCCTAACTACTGATACAGACCAGGTTAACAATCTGTGCACAAGGATCACCGTTCTTCTTCCTAGCTTTGCACGTGCCCATGTCCAGAGCTTCACCCATGAGGAGGATCTTCTGGGGATGGTCAACAGACAAACACACCTAGAAAAAAAATCAGAACATGCCTTGAGGAGGACTGGATGGGCTCCTCTCTACATGTCACTGGTTTGGCTCTGGTCCAGTTTAGTACCTCCGGTATTAACAATGCAGTTTTAAAATGCAGGTCTAACTTAAGACAGACACATGTCCTGCTCAGATTGAGAAAAGGCTCAGTTAAAAAGAAAAAAGTGAATTTCTTTCTCACAAAGAGATGAAAGACGTTGGATTTCTATGCTCAGAGCCTCAGGAAACCAAGGACCAGCAAAAGCAGATGTAGTTGTGCTATGAACGATGGTCCTGTGCAACTGCTTGGCTCTGACACCATCATGGCAATCACATTCAGCAGTGGATGGGAAGAGGAGATGTACTAGAGCTCTGTCCCTCTCCATACGTCTAGGTCCAATCAAAACGGACTCCTGTGCAAGAGCAGTGTCTACTTCACACAACAAAAAATACTAGGAATTGTGTCTGTAGGCAAGAAACGCTTTGAGAAGTCAGTTTTAATGTAGTTCTAAATGTCTACATTTAGCTAAGAAAAGTCATTCTTAACAGTTAAATACAGCCCTTACATTAAATCTGGTATGCCTTTCTACTCACCAACAGCTTATTCATGTTAATTTAAGCAATTATATTGCTTAATAGACAATTAATGAGATTCTTAATTTTTCCATTTGGAGAATTTAAAATTCAAAACACTACATCACCAGCTACTCGACTGAAATTCCCCTTGACAGAAGCCAGTAAAAACAGTTTCCATTCCAGTGCAATTAAAAAGATAATAAAATTAATTCATTAGCAAAATGAAGCCACCTTACATGTTTTGAAACATGCAGAAAAGTAATTTATCAAGTTCTGCATTTACAAGGAATTGACTAAACAAGCAAACTGCTATGTATCAACTTACTATACATAATACATCCTCTGTTTAATAAATCAAATATTGCTTCTTCTCAGTCTTGATTTTGGAACCAGGAAACATTTTGCAATCACATCTCATGCTTAAATTAGAAGAGAGAAATGAGCTTCCCCACACCTTTGTCGGCTTTGAGAGACCTCTAGGCTGAAACAGGTATTGCAGTGAAGTAGCTGAATAAACTGAAATGAAAATACACTCCCTACACCTGTGGAAGAGCTGACTGCTACTGAGAGCAGATTAAACACTTGAATAAACTCCAGGTTTAGATACTTAATAGGGCTTCTTGAAGTTCAGTCTTACAGAAGGCCAGGAGTAAATACACACCACACAAATATCTGAATGCAATTCAAACTGTTTAGGCAGACTGCTGTAATTTCAGCCTTAACAGGTGTTATAAAGCTAAGTCTCAAGAAGGTATGAAAAAGTTCAGCTATGGGTTTTTATCTACAGTTGATGGGCAAGTGAAAAATCCTCTCACCTCATCTGAGCCTTCTTTAGGTTTCATGGGATTAGCATTGAGCAGCCCGATGACTGTGCCTTGGTCTGTCTTCCAGTGCTCTTTGTGGACATCACCAAACAAGAAGAGTGAGACACACTGATTGAGATCCCGTAGGTCGTTCAGCCGCCAGATACTGAAGGTTCTGCCCTGGAACAGACACTCGCTTTCCTTTCAGCTCTCAGTACAGGTTCACTGACTGCGTCCCCTCTTGCTGTTGCTTTTAAAGAGTTATTCTGATTCCCCACCCCGCCCCCGGGTTTTCCCGATTTAGAAAAGCACAATTTGTAACCTTGGTAGAGGTTAGATAAAATATCTCCAGCCATGCCACACAGCCAGTTCTGGGATTCTTAAAGGCCAAAGGAGCACAGTAATACTGCTACCACCAATATTCCTGATATTAAAGATGGACACCTCTCTCGATGGCTGAATAGAGGTTTTTATCTCGCTCAACAAACAAAACCAAGGCATATCCAGATCTCTGTTTCATCAATGACTTTCTATAGGACATGTACACCATCTAGGACAGAATGACTTCTAGGGAAATGACAGAAGCAGAATGTGTTGGCACATTTAAAACAAGAGGGCTATCTAGAAAGACTGAGAGTCACAGTCTGTTTTTTCACACTGGCATTTAACATATAACAGCGGATGAACAGATTTAAGACAGACTGATGCTATGATTACATTAGCCAATTCCACTGTCCAGGACAGTTGCACCAGATAAGCTAAGGACTTACCCTGAGGACTAAAAGCAGCACTACTGCATGAAACGAGAGGAGCCAAGATCTTTAACATAGTAGCTTTTCATTAACTACATGGAGTTGGCTGATTAAGTTGAAGAGCTAATTAGTTTCTGAGGCAAGAAGACCAGCATTTCACTTGAACTGAGCAAGGGATACAACAAAGTTACTTACATTATTTGCGCTCTGAGGAGTGACCTTCTTCACTATGACTCCAAATGTTACCCAGTCTATTTCCTCCAGATTTTCTGCAGCAAGTTTGCTCTTCAGCTGGGACAGTCGGATGAGCTTCCGGTTAGCCATTTTCCTGTCCATTTCAGCCGAAGACACCCGGGGTTTTCTAGATCAAGCGAAAGCATGTAAAAGAGAACACATCCATTGGCATAAATGGACAGAGACAATCAAAACCATCCTGCATTCTCTGGGGGAGCCTATGTCTCACTGCAAAACGCCTCTGTGCCTTATTTCACCCTGAGTTCACTTGAAAAAAAACCCTCAGGACACACTACAAATATCAGAAAGCTACCAGTCGTGGTGGTTTTTTGTCCAAACAGCTGCACTGCAACTTAGCCCCAAGCCTGCATTAACACTGCTCATTTCAGGAAGGGACTCAGTATCACAAGTGTCTGAGCAAGGTTTGGAAATCCAGCATGGTTTCTGGTGAGGAAAGACACCATGAGTATTCAGAGACCTCTTGTGGCCACATCGAGTATGGGGATCACGAGTGTCTCCCGAGACTCCTTCGTGTCGAGCAGAATCTGCTCAACTGGAGCACAATCGGGCTTTGCACATGCCCACTGCTTCCCTCCTCCATCCCAGGGAAGGCAGTGCTAATAAAATGATAGCTTTTTTTGTTAGAAAAGAGCAAATGTGAAAATCGAAGTACGGTAATAAGCCAGAAGTCAAATGTTACCTATTTACTAATCAAACAGCCAATGCTGTGGCTTTGTGTTTCATCCCTTAATGACAATTGACTATCTGACACGATTAAATGATGTGTATATATACCAAATCAGAAATCCAGTCCTCGGCTCACCACTTGTGTGACTAGTATCACAGGACACTAGACAGACTGTGCTTTCCCTCTCGTTACTCGAGGGTGATGTCCTCAGACAGAGCTCAGTGCTGGGCTGCTGACCTTAATCTCAGTCCCGAGAAGGTTTCCACAGACACTGGCTGAGTTGTTGCACTGGAGCACATAGGCATGTGAGAAGTCTTCTCTCTGGTCACCTTCCTGGATGTGTTCCCTGCAGTAGACTTGAGAGGCTGGAATGCCAGACTGAGGACTTGCTGAGGAGGAGTCTTGTTCTCTTTACCAGGGAAAAAAGGCAAGAAAAAAAAATCTTGATATTGAAAGAAAATTTCCAAATAAAAACAACACTAACACACCTGACCAGAGACAGAAGTCTATATAATACACCTGAGAACAAGGTGTAAAACTGTCTTATCTGTACCAGACTGGTCTCCCAGTCAGCTAGGAACTGACAACTCCAGATCAGTCACAGGTAATTCAAGCAATGAGTTCTACCTGCTGAGGAGCTTCCCAGAGCAGCTCTCATTTTCCAGGCAAGCTAAATTGCAGGATACACAGGTGCAAGCTAGACTGCTGTCAGTGTCCAGCTTAACCACAGCAGTACAGATCATAGCACCCATTGCAAAGAATACAATAATTAACTGTAATAAGCTCCATTCTGCTGTGACCAGACTGCTACTGGTGCACTGACTAGTGTAAAACTATCCTGGACGTGTCTACACTGCTGCTGTGAATAGACAGGCATTCAACAAAAGCCCAGTTGTTTCAGTGAAAGGCAGATTGAGAACGCTACCTGCTGAGGATGCTTTTGATTTCTGGATCCCTCGTTTGGCTGGCGGTAAAGCATTGCCCAGCTGGGCCGAGAAACATGGTGACTCTTGCAGCTTCTGAACTTTCCTTTCCTTTAAGGGTGGACAGGGAGATTTACCTGGCCAAGAAAACAAAAAAATATTTAAAAGATCTCAGGATCTGGGCTCAAACACTAAGAACTGCTCCAAACTAAGTAATTCTCTGAGTAACAAGCCCAAGTCAGTGTCCCACATGGAAACCCTTCAGCTAAGTTGCCACCATCTGAAATGCAACAGCTGAAAAAGCCCCAACAACTCTTCCCCATGATGATCTAAAACTCTAGATGCCACTGAAACCACAAAGCTGTGGAAAGTAGGAACGTCCCCTTGCTTTTCAATTTTCCAATGTAATTTTTTCACTATACCCAATGTGCTACAGCAACAAACATAGCTGTATTTTCTGGGTGTACCAACATCTGCCAGTAAGAAGGGACACTTCCAGCAGAAGAGTGGAGCACTTCAGTCATGAAAGCTGCCCCATGTAGAATCAACCCATGATGCAGATACCAAAACTGTAGCTCACTGATTTAGTCTGTAGCTGCAGGAAACAACCTATGTGTGAATACACCAAACCACCCTTCCTCCTTGCTACTCAGTGCCCACTTTAGGATATCTGGAGTCTTGCCTATAAATTGCACGTTGGTAGGCCAACAAATCATAAACTCATTTAATTAGTCTCATTACCAGGGGTTTTATTCTCAGGGCTTGAACTGCATTGCTGCCCAATAGCAGTCTTTTGCAACTGCTCCTGTAACGTCTTCATCTGTTCTTGCAATTTTCTCAGCTCAGCTAGGAAAGAGAGGAGAAGAAAAAAGGATAATAATGAGGACAGCAGGAAGCCATTGCAAACAGGGATTTATGAGATCCCTGGAAGTCTGGCAGTTTTACTACATCACAGGAGCTTAGAAAACAAAGACTAGAGCCACAATACAGATTTACTTGAGTCTACATAGCTCACAGTGCAGGGACACTTTTCCATACAGCCTAGAGCCGACTTCTCGCATGTAAGTATTTTACTTGACCATGGTATGTTCCTTGCCATGTTGCATATATCTTTCCTACTGAACATAAGACTATTTAAACGGCTGATGACTGCACTCCTTAGCATAAAGAAATGCTTCTGATATAATCAAGAAAGCTCAGTGGCCAGCTATGCTTCCAGACTCACTGGTATAGCAGAACCTCCTGCCAGTAAGTCCTGAGGGGAAAGGGAATGCTGTGCTGGTGAAAGATGCCAGGATGACAGCCCTGAAGACTGAAGCAACATTGCTCTTCTTCAGACAAGGCACAGGTACATATGCAACCTTCTCTGTCCTGCTCAGCAGAGCTAGTTTAGTCTCCCTGGCTTACTTCAGTCTCCTGACTTTCTTTCAGGAAAATAGGTTTGGCGAGTTTGGCCACTGAGCACTGAAAACTGGACTTAGAAACTTTCACAAGGACTTTCTGTATTCCCCCTCTGGGCACCATCCTGAAGTGAAAAGCAGCAGACCATACCTTCTGTCCATTAGCTCTCTAGAGAAAAGATATATATCATAAATCAGATAAAAGATGCTGTTACAGAAACCTTGCAGTTCTTGGTTGGTCTTCTCTTTTGCCTGACTTGGAGCTGAAGCGGGGACAGTTTCTTCCGCCTCCTCCTCTTTCAGCAGGTCATCCACATCTCCAAACAGGGTAGCCAGGTTCTCCTTCTGCTCATCAATCATGCTGTCCTCAGCATCGACCTCCTCAGTGTAGGATGCATCATCTTCTGCATCAAAGAGTTCATCGTATTCATCTGGTTCTCCCCTCTCACCCTCTGGGGTATCTTCTTCCCCAGGAGAATTCCTCTCCTCCGTTGCCTCGCTTTCTTCCAGAAGGGAGGCCAACAGATCCAAGTCATCATCAGCTAAGGCAAAAATTAAACTCGGTGTTATTTCCATCCAGTTAGAGGAAAGCTGCCATGGAATAAAACATCCAAGATACTCTAATCACAAGCTAATGACAACCGAAACTAAATCGGAGCAGCTAGTGGCATTTTTAAAAACTACTTCAGCTTTGGCTACAGGAAGACAGAGCAGCTTCCTGCTGTCTGGTCAGACAGAAATGTAGTTGGAGACACTCTCAGCTTGTAATTCAGGCTGGCCGGTAGGCAGAAAACTTGCAGGCTACTTAGCACTGCCTTTTCCTCCTATGCAGCTTCTTGTACAATAGCTGCTGTTACAAAGAAAAGCCTTGGGACCTGTAAAGGTGTAGCCAGGAGCTCTACAGATGCCTACGTGTCTTTTGCCAATGGAAGGTGAAGAGGAAGATGCAAGGCAGGCAAGAAAGCACATTCTCAGCTATGGTTTGCTCAAGGATGAGAACAGAGAGCAAAGAAATACGGACCAAAAGGGCAAATAATGGAAAAAAGAAAATCAAGTACAGAGAGAGGAATGGGACAGACAAAGCAGAACTGAAGTTCAGAACAAAAATTTATTTAGCCTCTACTGCTGAAGAAAACACAAAGCCAGGGAAGGGAGAGAGCAGCCTCACTGAAAGGTGACAACAATGAAGGCAAGGGGCAACCTCAAAGGCCTCCTCAAGTGAAGTCAGTGCAAAATAATTTCCTTTGCTAAAAGGTTTACCAAGCTTTCTGAACACTTGAACTTATAAACTAACATATCAGTCAGAAGACAACTTTCCTGCTGAAAGTAAAAGAGTACTTTCCCCCTTACCGTCCATGATTTCACCAGGATTTCTTCAAGAGCCCCTCAAGGAAAAATGTTCTCTGTTATGGAGAGAACAACATTGATAATGTTAAAATGGCTATAGCTCAAGTAGAAATGCATGTTGCATTCAGGCTCCTTATTTGGTAATTTACAAACCACCAGCTTGTTTTTGTTTACAGCTGCAGATGAGGACTCCGCTAAATTTAAAATCCCCATGTACATTGGTTGGGATATGCTGAACTCACTGCAGTGTAAGGGCATTACTTTTAGAAAAAAAGCCCATAACAGACACAGATTTTTAAGGAATGCCTACCATGTTCTCCTAGTAACAACCATTTCCACCTCATCAGTCCTGCACCATAATTATAATTAGCATTTAACCAAAGCAAATCTTCCAAAAAGGATTCAGTCTTCATTTGAGAATGGAAGAAGGTACCAGGGTTTCGCTCTCTCCACACATCACAGTTGTTATTCTTAAAAGCATATGTTCCACGTTTCTCACAGCTCCTCCATGGAAAAAAGTCCATGAAAAATAATCAGCACAGGCAGACATAAATGGTCAAGGGAAGACTGGATAACAAGAGAAATCCGCTGGGGATGGATTACTCACAAACCCAAACTCTAACTCTGTGCTTACAGGTTTTCCTGCTGCAGGGACTTTTGTTTTGCCCATAAACTCCACTGTTAATAGTTCTCTCTTTTCTCTTGCTCCAGAACATTGATGTTCATCAAAGAACAAAACAAACCTCAAAATAGCATACAGGAGCATGCATGGCTAGTGACCACCACACTGCCCCGGGCTCCCGCGGTCCTGCTGGTGACACTGGGCCAGGGATCCACCCTGCTGCCAACCGGCTCCTGCTGGGGCTCACCTGGGCGGCCGCAGCGAGTCACCCCGCGATCTCCCCCTGCCTCTCTCCTGACGGCCAGCCCCGGGCTCCCGAGGCCCGGCAGAGCTCGGCTGTGCCGTGCCCGCCGCC
>JAVKLA010000005.1:7623440-7642691 GCA_034782735.1 Sagittarius serpentarius | reverse complement strand
CGCCCGCGCCATCGTTGTGCCTGGCAGCAGGGGGCGCCGTCCAGCGCCATCTTGGTTGTGGGCGAGCGGCGCTGGGAGGGGGTCGGGGACGCCCGCGGGGGTTTGGGCCGAGGGAGGAGGCGATCGCGGCGTAGTGAAGAGGTGCTGCGCCGAGGGAGGTGTCACGGCCTGCCCTCTGGTGTGAGGCCTGTGTCCACACAGCTCGGGGTTGGCCCTGGGTGAGCCTGCCTTAGCTGTGCCCACCTGCCTGTCTCGGGTAAGAGTGGCCGCCATAGTCACCCGAGTGACCTAGATAATCTCAGCACTTGTGTTAAGCCAGTAAATGCAAATGCAGGTATTGTCACGTGCAGTTGACAGGATTTTGTAGTCTGGTTCAGTATTCTTTTGGTACAAGCCATTATGAATCTGTGAAAAATTAATATTTCTCAATATGTACAAGCTCATTGCTCTAGTCCCTTTCCCCTTGCATCAACTATATGCAGAAATCACCCCCAAAACAGAAGGATTTGAGCTCAAATCCCAAGGCTCTTGCACTAAACCCACCCTGCAAGATGATACACAAAGAAAGAGAGGATATCTCTGGCATTTAAAGGCCAGCAGTACCAGTACTGGGTTAGGCAAGATAAATTAAGGACAGAAATTCTGTGGTAGCTGAAGGAATCGAGAAGAAGTTCCAGCAGATGGCAGGAAAAAACTCAAAGAGAGAAATGCTCCGCTGAGGAGTTGAAACGTTCTGCCGAATAGTCGTCAACTAAGCTGTCCGGCACGTGTCATGTTAGACTCTCTTGGTTTTGGATTTTCTCCTGAAAACCACACCACGTGCCTAGCCCAAGCATGCTAGGTTCACTCATTCTGGATGCATCCACTTGCGTGGTGCTCATGCAAAGGTGTTTCGGGGAGACGGAGCAACGGCTAACAATAGGAGCTGAGGAGGAGCGTATGGGTGCTGAGGGCCCGAGGAGGCTCCTCTGTATTGCTGCTCATCCACGATGGAAGCAGGGAAACACTTTGTGCCCTATCTTGGCATGGGTGTGAATCCATGGCCAGGCATCAGGATGCTGTTTTTTTCATATTTTCCCTGCTAATTGCCGGTGTGACCCAGGCTAATCACAGACCATCACCAGGTCCCCCTGCTCTCAGTCTAACTGGAGTAATGATGGCTTGCCTGCTCCTGTGACTTCAAGTTTGCAAATCCAGAGATACCTTCCTGCTGACAAATCTTAAGCCCACCCCACAGGACAGTTCTGGCCCCTTCCCAGCCTGGATTTTAAATCTGAAGTGGAATGAAATGCTTCTGGCTCCTGTTCCACATCCAATCAGGGTACTAATCGTGGGACACACTGCTATACCAGGAATGTCCTTTGTTAAAGACAGAGATACGGGGACAAGTAATATTTCATGGACTTGTACCATCTAGTCACTTCAAAACACAAATACATTTTATCTTATCTTTCATCTAAGGGAAAACAAAGGGGATGTACTCTTAAACCTGTGCTAATGAGCATCTGCTGGCCATGGCCACCTGTCATAATAGCACGTCTGTCCTCTGGACTGCAGTTACTGGTAACAACAACAGACAAATAATCCTCCCTGTTGTATGAACAGGTTGCAGTGTATTGTGGTTTTATTTTTTGGAGTTCCTTGTCCCTCCTGATTTGCACTATTATACCTAGTATCTTATCTTTCTACAAAGACCTACTTCAGCTAATGCCTATGTCTTCCTGTTAGTATTCAGTGCTAAGATCCCTTCTCTTTATGATGCCTCTTAAAATGATAAATTTTGACATGACAGATGCACAAGTAATTCCTCCTTTGGCCTTTCATATTGATTTCTTGTGTTTTCATTAAGGTTAATGCTTCTCAGAAGAGATCAGCTCTATTATCATTCTATTAGTTTGATTTTGGCCTAGCAGCATTTCCATCAGATTTTGATCATTGCAGAATCCATAACTATCACAAAGCTCCTGTAATAAAATTGGATTCAGGGAAAAAAGCCCATAAATCCTACTGTTGTAAGGAACCAATTAAAAGCCAATAAGAGATTGCATCTGCTGGGAGTACTTGTAATTGATGAAGGTTGCAACCAAGCTGATGAATACCTCTTCACAACAGATTTCAGTTAGCTCTTGCGTTACCTGAAATTATGGATGAAGCTGTGTGAGAACATGAGCTATAGCTAATAGAAAACAAGAATCCAGAGTCTACAAAAGATAATTAGAAGAACAGTGACAACCAGCAAAATAAAAGCAACTCCTCACTTTAATTACAGGGACAAAAAAGGGATTGTTTCTCCTGGTATTGGTAGCTGAGAAGTCACTGACAGCATGACATGAAACATACACTGAAGGAAGATTTTCTTTGACCCAGGAATCTCTACAGGTATTTTTCTTGTGTACATCTTAAGAATATTCATTTGCTGAGAGTGAAACATAAGTCTTATGCTGCTGAGGCTTAGTTTTGCATTAATCAGCTCTAGAATAGTTCTGTTTCAGGTTTGAAGCAAAATATTGAGTAAAATACTGAGTCACCAAACTTTTTATTTCTAATCCCACTGTTGATCTATTCAGTGTGTTTTGTCCTCTGTGATTTGGATCTTCATCCACAGGACAATTTGGAGAAGCACTTATTTATGGAAGCAGGTTGACAGGAGACTTTGTCACGTACAAGTACAAAATATCTGCCCATTCAGTCATGGTATCCAAGATCCCTAAGGCTTTCTCCTACAGAGTTGTTCCATTCTCCTTAGTTCAACATCACAAGATGACATAAGCTATATATATAGATTTCACTGCACAAGCATCTCTCTCACAGGTTGTACCATTCTTTTAATGTTCAGAACTTCAGGGTACAGAAGCATGTTGATCAGCCACATGTGACCTGATCTTTACCTTCATTTGGAAGAAAAGCATTCCTGCCCCCGTACCTGAAAAGGTGTGCTGCTCTCCATTAGCCATCACTGATGGACGAGCAGTAACGCTTGGACTTTGTACCACAGCTTGACTTCTTTTTCTTGAGAATGGTCAGCACAACCTTGTCTGAAGCTGGGGGGACAGTGGAGTTTTCCATGTACCCTGTTATGCTAGAACAGCCATCCCCAAACCAGAACCCCTCTTTCAGGTGTGTGAATATGCCCTTTCTCCTCACCAGTCAAAGCACTGAGCTGGGACGTTCTCATAGACACTGTGAGCGCAGTGGAGAGAGGACAAGCAATGACAAAAATGGATGCGTCTTTTAGCTAATCTCTCTCAAAATTGGAAGCCCATGTTTCTGGAAGTGAAACCCCTCCATGAATTAATTTGGCAATAAAGGCCATGGACCAGTTGCTTTTGGTCGTAGAGCATAGTCTTGTATTTCTTACAGACAGATGACACCGGCTCTTAAGCCATGTCAGGGAGCACAGGACTGCTTCACATATGCAACACTCCAGTGAGAGTGTCAGATGAGTGAGGAGACATGTTTGAACACTGGGTCTTACCTCCCTGGTGTAGTGCTTGTGTGGAAGGGACTGTCCTTTTGTAGCAGTGACAATTGCCATTTCTGGTGTACGTGGAAACTGAGAAAACCCAGATTTTAGAACTAAAACAATTGCCAATTGTAGTTATAATTTGTCCTGACATTTAAGACCTTTCAATATACATTCTGACTGAATTGTATTATGTAATTATCTGCATAACAGATATGGAAGTAGCTGTATTTTTCAAATGAAGAAAAAATGGCATCGATGGAGATCTGTTAAGTCCTGAACTCACCTCACTCTTTGTCCCTCACTTAATTTACTAAATGTAACGCTATTTCCCATAACTCCTGCCGTGGGGCACAGTAAATACTGTCATGATAGCTGTCAGTTTTCTGTTCAGAAATTCCCACTTTGGACTACTTGAGGCTCGCCTGGTTAATTAATGTTACAATGGTCTTTTCCCCTGATTTACTATTTTCTGAGTAGAATTCATGTTCTTTTTATTAAATAAACTTTTAAACTGTTTTACTAGACTAATGCTGAAAAGCTAGTATTTTGATCAGACTGCGCAGCAGTAGCAGTTTATGATGACTTTAGCACTACCCTAATGAAGCTGGATACGTGAAGTCAGTCAATCACTTTCACTCACAGTAGTTCTGTGGGAAGCTTATGGTCCACACAGTCCTTCAGGGGAATTTTAGGTGACTGTCACCACAAAAGACATTTCCCTCACCTTTTCTCTTCTACTCGTTTCTTTTTGCATTAGGAATATGCAATTAACTAAAATCCAGAGCTGCAAATTCCCACTTGCTTGCCTTTATTCTGAACAACTTTTCAACCGATGAGTCCCTCAGATAACCACACCCAATGGTTAAGGTAAGGTTTGGGGATCAGGGCACCCTGCCTTTTGTTAAAGCCATTACAACCGTACAGGTAAAAACTAGTTACAATTGCATTTTGTTATAGTTTGCCCTTTACATAAACCTACTCTAGTATAGGTGCTTTAGTTAGAAATGCAATTTCTCTGGCATTTTATCTGCTAGAGATCCAAGTATTTCTACAGATCACACGGCCTCTATATGAAGGAGGATTCAGGTTTCCTGACTCTGGCAACCCATCATCTCTGAGACCAGTGCACTGTAATGGCAAATCAGGAAATATTCAGGCTTATTATAATGTGAACTTTGAAGTGGAAGGGTGAGACAAGAAGTAATAGAGATACTGAAAATAAAACATTGAACTTTCATATTCAGGTTGTGTGATCATCCCACCCTCCTCCTTCTGAACACCCAGCTCACGATTCTGGCAATCAGAATGAAGTGGACTGGGCACAAATGAACCTTGCTGGTGCCCCTCGGTGAGCCTAACAGACCTACCACAGGACAAGATGGCACAGATTTAACTGCTGGATTGTAATGAGTCCTGGCAGAAATTCAGTTTTGAACAGTGGAGGAAAAAAAATAAAAATCTTTCCCTACACCAAGGTTGGCAGATCAGTCCAAAACCACTCAAGGCTTCCTTCCAACTGGGCAGTGCCAAAGTGACCAACGCTTTTTTTCTGCAGCAGGAAGACGATGCCATAAGAAGACACCATTTTGGCTGCAGGATTTCACACATCTCTTGCTTCCCTTCCCTGCCAGTTTCCAACAGTGCAAATGTTAGCTGTTTGCAAAAGACATGAAACTCCTCATTTGCTTAGATCCCAGCAACTTCCTTGAGTTGTTTCCTGCCATTCATGCTGGTTCATACGTTGTTAAGACATTGTACATTTTCCTCCCTTATGCAATGGCAAGTTAAGAACTGGTTTTTTGTTGAGATAAAAACACCAGGGAGGACATTAACAGAACTAATACACTACAGTTCTTTCTACATGAGCTTTTCAGCCATAGGTATTTGCAATCCTGTTTCAGCCTCCAAAGTATTCACAGGCACAGATAATTTTATACTTGCAATAGATTTATTTTGAGATGTGAAAATCCATTATACTCCTCTTTTTAAATTAGGTTACATCCATCTCAGCGCTTTCTAGCACAACACTGTACAGGTTCAACTGAATTTATTATAATAAGGAATCAAGACAACATCTTAAAAATGAACAGTTCTATAAAATCAAGTGACTTGGGTACACCAGGAGCTACATATATCAGACCTCAATGATCTGTTTTAAACCTTACCCACATCTGGCTAAAGCAAGAAGTTATATAAGCCATCAAAATTTTAACATCAGATTAGTATGGTCACAAGGGCAGCAATAAAACTGCCATCTGGAGAAAGAGCAGGGTTCATTTCAAATGCTCCATGAATACAGCACTACTCCATTTTGCTGAAAGCTTCTCAAACAGCTTTTTTAATGTATTAGTTTCCTGATATATAGTATATGAGATGAAGTATTTACAGGCTCACAGTACTTTTAGTTGATCAGCATATATCCCATGTCCCTTCTGACTTCAGTGATTCAGCCCTGTTCTGTGGGCTAGCCATAAGAACAGAGCACATCAGGGGAATGTTCCTTAAAGATTTCATAGCAGCAGACACACTGAGAGCTCTTTAACGCATCCATATTATCCTACAAAAATCCTTTTCCTAAAGCAGATTACAACAAGATTAGTGAGTACAGGGCAGGGTAGGAGTTTTACCCTTTTCTCATTGAATTAATGAGAAAAACCCTGAAAACCTTCACAGGATGTAGAGTTGAGCATTTATTTGAGCAGGAAGGAAAAAAAAAAAAAAAGTATTTGGCAGGTGCAATTTCAGCAAAGAACTGGAGGGCATCACTCAATTAATGCAGTCCATAACGTGAATCTGCAGTGTATCCAAATCAGGTAGAATTTCTTCACATTTGGGACATGAATACATTGAGATATTCCGCTGCTCTGGCCAGTCTTGACTACCAGTTCCTGCAAGCAGAGAAGATAAATGATTACCTGTTATACTACTTGATTTTTCCACTCTTTTTGTGGCGTGGTTGAAAGACTGGCTTGCTCCGAACAGGCAGAGAATCACGCTCTCTGCAGCTACCCAGCTGCCAGAACAGCCACAGGGGAGCGCCTGCAGCCAAGCAAAGCTGTTTTAAACTGAACTCAGCAGGGCCTGGCCCCATGAGCTGGAGAGGTTGCTTACCGTACCTCTTTGGACAAGGCGAGGTGAATGTTCCCGGTCAGGTGCCCTGGCTCCGTGGCGATTCTGCATCTCTGCCAAAGAGCTTCTGTGGAGAATAGATAAGTCAAGGGCTCTGAAAAAAAAGACTCAGCAAAAGGTATCTTCCCTTTGTCTCCAGAAAAGGTAAGAGGATTCAAAATAAATTAAAAGATTTGCAAGTAAATCATGTCAACGGGTCATGCATTTAGTTCCCAACTGCTGCTCAGAAACAGGACCTAGAAATGCTTCTGCTTTGTGAGACTGTGCCAAGGTCCTGCTGAAATCACGGTCATAGAACTGACACCAGCAGGACTTGGGCAGCTACACACCTAGGGATCTCGGGCACACTCCTCTGGAAAACTCCAAGGACTCTCAGCTATTCAGGGCAAACTGCAAATTTGATTAAAGCAGAAAAGCAAGTTATACCAGAGAAAGAGTTCAGTGTACAGTTAAGATGAAATATAATTTGATTCTTCAAATTCTGGGCACTCTTCTTGTACCCATGGCTTCCACAATATGAGTGGAGGATATATGGTTACTATTTCTTTTTTCTCTTTTACAGCTAGGAGTGCTAAAAAGCTGCAATTCCAGGGTATCACAGTACTTGAAACTAGGGGTACTCGCTTACCACTGCCACCTGGAGAAGCAGCAGATATCCCTGGCACACATGCAGCAAGCTGAGCTGCAGATTCACCACTAAAATTGAGGCCAGAACCCAAAGAAACTCACATGAATCTGCAGGGAGAATTTACCAAGCATGAATCATCCAAACTGAAAACTTGCTAATGCACCCAAGTAAGAACTAACAGACCTCACAGAGATTCTATCACAAAATTAAAAAGAGAAGTCAGCCAATTCATTTTTTTTTTTCTCTTTTAAAATTCAGATCAACCAAGAAATAGATGTCTGCAAGTTGTTCGCCTTTCTACTGACAATTTTGGTCACTGCAGCACACAGCATAACAAGACAGTCCAAAGGCAGCTCAGCCAAAGTCTGTTCTCACCGGCCAAGATCTTCAAGGTTTTGCTGCTCTTTTAGCAGGTATGCCAGCTGGACTGCCAACTGCTCCTTCTCTTCATGGATCTTCTCTCTTGCTGCCCTCTCCGCATGGAAATCAGAACAATAAACTTCCATCTGATCAGAGAAATGAAACCATGCTGAGAATTTGAAACTTTGAACCATATATGTCAAAATAGCAAACCTGTATCACAGCCTGCATCTACTCAAAACACTCCTACAGCACCTACACACCGCAAAGCGAAGACCTGCACTCCTTACAAGGTGAAGAAGACTCAGTAGTTTCTGGACTCTGTATTACATACTTCAAGTGTCTTACCTGGGACAGTGCTATTGCCCTCTGCTGTACAGACGCAGAAATGAGGCATAGGCAAGCAGTGACGAGGTGACGTGCCCAGTGAGACAGATCTGTGGCACAGACAGTGCAACCGGGCCAAGATGCCAGTTCTGTGCCTTAACTGTGAGGCAGACCCTTTTTAGTCACTGTTTACACACACGGGTTTGAGTAAAATCATCCCTAAAACATATGCAGTGATTCTTAGACAGTGGTTTTAAATACACAAACACATTTATTCCCAACTTTTGTTTGTTGTGCCAGACTCCAGCATACACAGTTCCTCCTACAGAACCATAAGATATGGTAGTAAAGGCTCTGCAGGGATCTGCAAGGCAGGCCGAGTAAGGGAATTATGCTCTGGAACTGAGGAAATGTATTCAGTATTCCAGAGTGAGCCATTAAATACCTCCTTCTGGTTTCTGAGTATTGGGTGGGGGAAATAGCCAAATTCTGAGGAAGAGCTGATACCTGAGCACGAAGCACAGCCATGGTTTCAAGGTCCTCCTCTTGCTTAGCTATTATCTGCTTCATTTCATCTATCTGGAGCTGCTTTGCAGCAAGGGCTTGTTCTGCCAACTCCACCTTTGCATTCAGTTGTTCCACCACAACTTTATCCACTCTGTCCAGCTGCAAGAACAACTATGATTATGAGATGAACAAAGAATACGAACCTACTTGAAGTGAAAGTTTGCTTCTTACTCCTCCTGCCCTTGGAAAAGCTTCCAATTTTGGTTATCAAAGGAACTTGGACTAAGACAGCAGTGATGATTGATATTTTTAAAGATTAGTTTTGAGCTTTCAAACTACATTGTATGAAGTTAAAAAGAGAACTCCCTAATAAACACTGCAAATGATGCTTCCCCACTTTCCAAAATTACACAGAAGAATCTGGCACTTCTATGAGGCCTCAGTTATGAACAAGACCTCACTGTGGCAGGCATTCTGTTTAAGATTACAAAAATGTTTAGAGGTCCATCTTCCCACATTTACAAATTACGCTGCAGGAACACCTATATGCCTTTGTGTATCACTGATCTCTAAGGACTCGACTCCATACTGCACTGCAGATTAGACCTGATCTAGAAAACACCATGGAAGTACTGATGTGTGGATAAAGTTTTCTATTAACTGACAGCACAGGATCTATGTCTATCAGAGCAATGCTGCTACACCGTGTGCTAGCTATATTATGTGGAAGGGACAACAATTGTTTTCTGCCCAAATTTGTTCCTGGATACACTGTCCCATCCCTTCCCACTCCCCATAATTAATTATGAT
Organism: Sagittarius serpentarius; assembly: GCA_034782735.1. NCBI lineage: Eukaryota > Metazoa > Chordata > Aves > Accipitriformes > Sagittariidae > Sagittarius > Sagittarius serpentarius. The sequence goes on along the minus strand of JAVKLA010000005.1, from coordinate 7,633,464 downwards.
TTCTTCCTGTGATGAGTTTACCTCTTTGAGTTTCATTTCATCAATTCTTTTCACTGCTTCAGTAAGCTCAGGAAGGAGTTTGCTATAGGCATCCTGCAAGCTACTATATCTTGCCCTGTTTATGACAAGAAAAGAGGTGAAAGTTTGAAACACTTAGAAGTTCTTTGAAATCTAAACATCTGTTAGAATTTAGAAAAAAGCCACCACCAGCTCCTTGCAAATGAATCTGCATTTCTGATGAGAAAAAAAATCATGCTCCGTGTCTCAACATCTCTTCCAATGAGTTGTGTGCTGCTCTATCCATGGACTGAGTCCAAACAAATGTCCTTACTGATCGTCTGCATTTGATATTGAAGAATCCATCACGCAATATTTTTATATCAAGCTCATAAATTCGTTCAAAATGTAACACCTCTCTTAGGAAGACATCCAAGTCTTGACTCAGAGACTTCAAGTAAAGGAGAATTCATCAGGAGAAGAACCAGACACAGACTCCAAAGATAATGAGCAGCTTCTCCAGCAGCTAAGACAGGTCCCTCAGGAAGTTTGGCCTCTCTGTACAGCTTGGACTGACATTTTCACACTCCTTACATGGACTGCACGTGACAGTGAGCAGGAATCAGAGCAAACCGCGAGTCTCTTTACCTCAGCTTCACTGCACACTTACCTCTCCTAGTTGCAAATGTATTATAGGGACCGCAGACCTCTTCATTAATGTCACTTTCCCATCGTTGTCACCACCTGACTTGTCCCTGCCCTCCAAGATATGGACACATTTACCCCTGCTAGTCAGTGGGACAGCTGTTGTCACTTTTCTGCTTCCTCTACTTGTATGTTATACCTGATCCTATTCCACCTTTGACTTTATGACAAAAAGAATATACAAGTCAGAGCTTACAGCTCAAATTTTCCTAAGTGAGGCGTTCAGTAGATGAAAGAATACAGTTTGGGCCTAACGTGGAGACTCCAGATTCAAAGTGACATAGACGCTGAGGTGAATGCAGGTTTCTACTTCAGACTCTACAAACATAACATGGTTTCAAAGGGTGCAGAACACAAAACAAGTATTTCAGATTCAGTTCCCCTTTGGCCAGGTTCCCTTGGACTTCCCTTCCTCACTGACAGTACCTCCCTGGAATATAAAATCAAGTCATACTCACTTTTCTTCATTAGTCTTGGCTTGTTCCAGCTTGACCTCTGCTTGCATGCTCTCCACCTGAAGTTCCAGCTTCTTGATGGTATATATTAGCTGCTGCTTCTCCTCCAATTCTGATGCAGCAGCCGAGCTTTTTCTTTCCAGTACTTGGCATCTGACAGAACAAGGAAAAAAGGTTGATCTCTCCTGTTCACCTTTTCCTGGTAGATTTGACATACTAGGCATATTACAAAAAGAATCTTTGTGTGGTTCACTTTAAAGGCTTATTTTGATGAAGAACAAGGAAAGACAAAAAGGAATCTATACACAACCACCAGAAAACAAAGCTTCTGAAACCAACACTTACTGTCTTACTATCATGAATCTCAAAGCACTGGAATTTGACAGAAAACTAAGTAACTAAAGGGAGGGTCTTGTAACCACTTTTTATAACCTATGCAATTGGTCTTCAAAAGCACAGAGTTCATGTGAAAAGGGCCATAACCAGGTCCCTTAGCTTCTTCCCCTAAGACTAGAACAGGGATTGATTATGTGAAGTGGAAAACTGGAAAGATTTGCCTTTACATCAGGAAGGGTTAAAACCCAGATCTTAAAATCCAAGGCACTGGGGTTCTATTTGTAGAACTAGGTTGGCAGCTCAGATTTTCTGACAATTACTGTATTTCTGTACTTTCATCTCCACTTACAAAGAAGAAGCAATCTTTTACAGAATTTCTATGAAACCGATATTTAAATTGACATTTGTAGAGCTTCTGAGTTTCCCAAGGTGGGAGTTATCATACAAATATATACTGTGTGTCACAGCAGAACTTTTGTTCTTCTGAACCTTACTTTTCTTGAAGCTTCTTCTGAATCAGTTCTGCTTCTTTTAACTTCTCATGGGCTTCTTGAAGCTCTTTAAACAGAGCACAAACTTGCAAATTCAGGGTTTTGACTTCACTGCCAACCTTTCAGAGAAAAAAATAAGGAAAATTACATATGGACAATTCAAGATAGCAAAGTTGGAGGCTAAGATATCTAAGCAGGAAGTATCATTCTTTCTCTAGAGAAAACAGCGTAAGTCAGTATGCACCATTGCACTCTATAGTCAGTAATAAGGCCCTGTCCACAAGGCTTCGCAATTACCAGTTATTCCTAAATATGGCAGAACCCCATTTTGACTTAACACTTCCATAAAACCCAGGTGACTCAAAGACAACAATATTACTGACTTTCCAACACTGGCTACAATATACCTCATGCAGATGGGAAACACATCTACATTTTCCTTCTCAAGAGTTCACAATTTAAAACACATGAAAAAAGCAGACAGATTTAGTGATTACTGCCACTCCTCTAAGCAGTAGCTATAGTCTCTCAAAGAAACATAAACAAATGATCTATCCCTAGGTAGGCTTCCAGTCTGCTAGCATCAGTGTGCTCTTTAGAAAGAGGAGTGACAGCAGTTGTAGGTCAGAAGCAGCCGTTTGGAAGTAGAGAAGCAGATGAGGAAGACTAAAACCTTAGACTTTCTCCTCCCAGTTATATCCTGCACTGGCATTATCCCTTCTATTCTAGTTTCCTCCTTTCTTGTTTTGAGCAGAAAGCAGAGAATACAGAAGTTTTTATGCACTGTAATTTATTTTGATTACACATGAAACCCCTCCAGCCAACTGGCACTCTCCCTACACATACCAGCCTCTCCCACACCACGCATGAGAACCTCAGGTCCGGAAGACTTCAGTTCTTGACTTTTTGAAGGAGAAAATACAACCGCAAATGTAACTCCACTACCATGCATTCATGAATAAACTTTGCAAACCAAGAAGATGATTTCCAGTAAAATTGTAACCAGTTTTGTTGCGAGTTTCTGGCCTGTTCATTTGGCCTTCAGACTACAGGAAGACCACTGAAGGATCCTAAATACAGGCGAACACCAAGAGGACAGAAACAGCAGCTGGGTTCTCCTCCAACCCAAGACACAAAGGACACCTCAGAGTTTCCCACACTCTTGAAGACATGAAAACTTTGACTCCTACTGGTTTGTATTCTCTGGAGGTACATCCTGGAGCTTTCCTAAAGAAACAACTGAATATCATCATCACACTAGCATCAGTTTAATTGTCCCTAGTACTGTAATTTTCATTGATAATGTCTTATCTCAGCAAATGCAGGGAAAGTCTCCAATGCAGGGGAAGTCTCCAGTCCAGCTTGGGAATGAGCTGGGTGGCTGTGGCTAAAAAGATACCAGGTGTATCAAGAGCATGCTGCTGTCCTATTGCCTTGAAGAAAAGCTCCAGTTTTCCAACAGGGAAAGTCCACAACTTCCCCAGGCAATTGTAGCAATGGAAGTTGTTCATCCATGATGGCCTGTGAACACTTCCAGCTTTCATCTCCGAGCCAAAGTGTGGAACCCAGCCAGCGTGACTGAGGCACAGACAGAACACAGTTGGCTACTGACAGATGCTGCTGACGATACCCTCCACAAGCTGCACAAGCTAGTATCATTCACCAGTCGTACCAAGCAAAAGGGACTGGACATAATGGTGTAAACACAAAGCACATTGCACTACGCTTTTTCTATCTCAGAAGCAAAAAGAGATTGTTCTTCTACCATCATAGCTGCAAAACAAGCCACAAAATTACTTTATGCAGCAATCCAACTAATCCAATCACACTCACAGATGAAAGCACTGCTGTTTGTAGGGTGACGGCACTTAAATTTGCAGAAAACTAGACATCAGTAGAAATTGCTTTAACAGAAAACATGTCAACAAATGAAACCATGTCTCACTGGCAAGAGTCTGACTTCTAATAAAGCTAGACTGTGAATTCTTGGTCCCTGGTGAAAGCCGTCATAATTCAAGATATTTTACTTAATTGGAACACAATCAATCCATGCTTCTGGAAAGCAAGTCTGGCAGCCTTGCTGAACGAAAAGGCTAACAACTCAAAAAATCCCATCCCACAGTACAGACTGTCTCTGCCCAACACCCATTTCTTACCCTGCCCAGGAAAGGAGCAACACCTAAATCACAGTCTCCTAGATCTCTGCTTCTGGGAAGCTTGCAAGCAGCCTCACAGGGAAGGCAGAGCAGTTAACTGCAGTGGTGCTTTAAGATGACTCGTCTCAGGAGACCTGGCTGAGGTTAGTGTCCAGCTGCCTGTTTGGCAGAGGATGTGCTCTAGCCTCTTCTCCCCCAGCCACTTCTCACTCTCCAAACAGTGCCAAAACAGGTTTGAAAAAACTTTTAACTCTCTCCCAGGATGTCTTCAAATGCAGAGCCCTCAAAAATGGTGCACGCTGCACCCCCACATTGTTTCATTAAAGATCTACATTTTACAATAGGGGGACATAACATGAGCTCTGCTGATAAGAGCCCTCTGAAGAAACCCAACAGCATATAAATGGAAATGACTGCCATCACAAGCATGTAGCTATGCTGACATCAATATGAGCACTTAGATGAGGAGCACTTGGCTCAAGCTGTAACTCAGGCAAAGTTGAGATAAAAATACTGGAAAGAATAAACTGAGACATCACCTCTCTTCCCTAGAAAGGACATCCCTTGGCCTGACTGCAAACTGGTCTTGTTTAACTAAGCCAGCCCTGCTGTAAAATACTTGTCCTAGCCTTCAGAAAGACACAGGTCTCCAGCAGATCCCATAGCATATTTGCTAGCCCCATGCAGCACCTCAGACAACCCACACTACCTCATACACAGGCACTCCTAGGTGCCTGTATTATGCAGTTGCACTGAACCTGAATGGACCTCCACTTCTATGGGAGCTTACACGCTTACCTCACATAGACAGGCTTACAGCTGTAGGCACATAAATTTAGGTGTCTGAATCTAGAGCTGAATCTGAACCCCAACATCCATTCAAACCCTTAACTGAAGACATCAGGACTGAGTTTGCCTGGAACAGTGCCTCAGTCTAAGATAGTTATGCCCCACCATTGTAATACATCCCACCAAAACCATGAAAAAAACCACTCAAATGAGCTCCACGTTTCAAGTCTGTAAAGTACACGGTAAAGTATGCTGTCATTGGATTCTGATACAAAAGCTGACCTAGCCAGCAGCGAGGAAATTCACCCAGTCTGGAAGACTTCCTGGAGATAGAAATGACTGCATCTCTCTCTGTTTAGTGGGCATGGCCAGGGCAATGAGGCACACCTGCAGTTATGCCATGCTTCCCTAGCTCTTGGCCACCAATCTCACCCCTTTTTGGTGGCTGGTGTAATTTGGAACCATCTCTATGATACAGATTGGAGAGATCAAAATTCACTTCTATACCCTGTGCAGGATAATTGCCCCTTGCTCCCTGAGTGCAAGTGGAAATCTAGGCCCTGAGGTTACTGGCCTCAACAAGTAAGCTGTATGTTGTGAAATCTGAGCTCAGGAGGACAAGTACTTACAGCCTCTGAACTCTCCTCTTCTTCCTGTTCAGTTTGTGTCCCGCTCTCCAGGCAGTTGCTGGTTTCCTTCTCCAGCTCTGACAGTCTGGAAAACAGAAGGAGCCAATAATGATAGATTTGGCGTATATTTAAAGTAGGACTGTGACTATTCAAGGATTTCATGCAAGTGATGTACTCTGTAACATCACAGCCACAAACAAGAGGCAGAACTGAAGGCACAGACATGCAGGAAAGCCTGCACAATCATGGGGGTTCCTGAAGAACCCAGGACACCCAGCATGTATATATAATTAAAATGGATGTATAAGTCTGCAGGTGTGGTGAAGGACAGTGACATTCAGTCCACAGTGATCGATCTTTGGTACAGCCCACAACTGCTAACACGTCAGAAATGGGTCAGTCTGTTCACTGAATCCAGTAATTAATATTGCCTCTATTTTAACTTGATATTTTCAGAGGCTGAGATTTCTAAGAATCATTTGGCTATGGCTCATTTCCTCTTCTAGGAAGACCATGTAGAAGCAATTACCATGACACCAACCTTTCATAGTAGATAATGTCCAGGAAGCCTTTCTTTGTCTCTGCAAAGTGGAGATTTGGAACAGCTACTGCCTAGGCAGTATTCCACACCTGAACAGTCATACTGATTTATACCAATATAACTGAGCTGAGACAGGCCCTCATGCAGGTCTCACTGGACAAACTCTCTTTTAGACAAGTTTGGAATTAAACTTATTTTAGTCATTTCTAAGGAGCTTTTCCAAGCTTATGCATTGCTAAATGTAGCCTCCCAATATCACAAAGAGGACTGTAATCCCTGTTTTATACACAGTGATTTGCTTAAGGCCCCTCCCGCAGATGATTCATACAAAAACAAATAACTATAGAGGAATGAGTGGAGAGAATATCCTCAACTAGTCATCATATCATTCTGACGTAACCTGAGGAAAGTTGGAACTAAAGACGAAATGGGCAATTTGTCTTGATTTGTAGTGCTATAGGAAATAATACTAAAACATGGAAACTCTTTTGCCCACGGAAAAGAACCTGTGGTTTATCCCTACAAGGACTACCAAAAAAATAAGTTACTGCTACTGACTGCTTGGGAAATTCCCCATCCAGGTCACACAGATATTTCACAGCTTGTCTCTGATCAGTCACAGACTTGGTAACTGCAGTAGCACTGAAAGAACAGCTCCAAATGTTACAGTGCACCTACTTCATACCTCTCTTTGTGATCCTGCAGCTCCTTCTCAAGTTTTTCCCTCTTCTGAGTTTCATTTCTAAGGCAGCAGAGCAGCTGGCTCACAGTTAGCTCCTCAGACTCCAAATTCTTCAATTCATCTGCAGCTTTGCTCCTGCTTCAAACCAAACCAGATGTAAATAACAACAGCTATGACTTCACTAGAGCACTCCCTTATCTGTACTGCTGGGACCCAGTGTGACAGGCCACCGTTTCACACGGTGCTGAAAACCAACACTATGAGAAAAGGGCTCATTCCCAAGAACCAAGACCTGCCCACAAGCTGCTAGCCATAGTCTCCGTGTGTGCAAATGCAGTCCTGGCTTTGCATAGCACTCAGACAGTCCCTGTGAAGCTGGGGGAACAATTTAGTACTTAAACAAGGAAAACAAAAGCAGTTAAGACAATACAAAACCCACTGCATTTATTCTAAGCAACTTTGCAGCCCCTTCTGCAAAGTGCTGCTGTCTGTTCCCAAAATAACATTTTTTCCCAATGAAACATGCAACATTTCTTATCTCTGTCTCATTCCTTTCCAGGAAAAGAAGGCATGTTCCACTAAAAATTGTCATCAGAAATTGCTTTCTTTTCCAGAAAAATTATCTTCCATATTTCACCTCTTTCATATTCTATAGCTCTTTTCAAAATCGCATTACACTACTGTAGAAGAGAACCAAAACAAATACGTTATTTTTCAGGTAGTTTTGTAAGTCAGTTTCCTGGGGATAAAACACTGTATTCCATTCCCTCCCTTTTTATCTCCATCTAGACAGAAAGTCAAAATCCCCTAACTATATAGTAAGACAGGCAGGTTATGTATTTCAGAAGATCAGCTGTAAAACAGCATGTGTTTAAAACTTTGCTTTTGTAGTTCAGAACAGAAAGTAAAGCATAGTCCCCTATGTGCTCCTGAAAGCTAGAAACCTTTGGTGAGCAAAATTCAATACCCCAAGGACAATGTTCAGCCAGGGTATTTTAAGTAAATAACTTTTATCAGGGGATTTTTAGTGGACAGTTCTACTCTTACAGAAATAAACCCATCCTGAGTGGATCACATTTCTCTGAACCTGTTAACAGCACCAGTCTTAAGTTTCAATGCTGGACAAAGACACGTGGTGACATAGAAAATATTCTAAGAGGTACATATACCCACTGTTCTTACAGATATGGCCCAGATACTCATCAAAAGGTAAGCAAGTCTCACAGAGAATGTCTTCTCGTAATCAGAGTGTTCTCACAAGCCACCGCTAATGACAAGCTGAATACTTGCAGCCTGGTCTGTGGTCAGCAAGTCTCTCAGTTTCATCTATGACCATAACTTCCACCCCGCCCCCTTCAACTCTTTGAGTGTACGCTGAGGTGCAAGTTTTCTATGTCATTACATTAAAATGCCATTCTCCCTTGCAGTGATGCAGGGAGTGACCACCTGTACATGGAGCACAGCTTTCTGGCCTGCTATGCCCTTAGCATTTTCTATATCCTTTCCTTCCACAAGCAAAGGCCACAGAGTAAATAAGAGTTCAGCCACAACCACCTAGCTGCTAAATTGGGCAGCATCCAAAATGGAAAGTTTAATAGTATCAGCTGTCTATGTCCATGAGGTGTAAAGGTTCAGCTAGGGGCAAGAAAGTCCCTTGTGCCCTGGAGCTGATGTAAAGATCAATTTTTGAGAAGTAACCTAAACAGAATGCTGGTGTCTTAAGACTAGTAACCTGAAAAATAAGGACTATGTCATTGCACTCTCTCTACCCCACCATGATACACTCTATACCACCCTCACACAAACAGAACAGACAGGGTTCAGATCTGAAAGACTACAAGACCTCTGATTCTTACCAACATCATTGTATTGGGTAGAGGATAGATACTCTATTAGATGGTCTCCCATGACTAGAAGGGAGGGAGTCCCTGGCAGCCTCTATCTTTATCTTTTCTGTTTGGCCTCCCTTAAAAGTCTGGGAAGTTGGCAAGTCAGCATGTACATAAATGCCTGGCCAACTGGCCAGAATATATGCACTCCCTCCTGTCAGCTAGAGAAAATTGGAAGGAAAAATGCCAGAGAGCCGAGGGTCTTTCTGACACGGTAGGAAGGTAGAGCTATTGCAACGGAGAGACGCAAAGCCACAGAAAAGCAGGGTTTTCTAGTGAGTTCCTCATAGAAAAAAGTTCCCTCACATTGAAACAAAACACATTGCAGAAGCCTGAGTCACACACGTGACACAAGAACCTACGTACATGTAAGCAGCAACGTTACTGGTCATTTCACCACTATTCTCTTGATGTTCCTTTGCACTTCTATTTATTTCTCCTTCCTAGGAAAGAAAAAACACTATTAGCTTGGTATTTGGACTAAGCAGGACACAGTTTTTATTTACTTGAGTTAAGGAAGGAAGAAAACCAGGGGAAGCTACTGTGGCAATAAAAATAAATAAAACACAGAATTCCTACAGATTAGTTTCATGTTTGGAAATTCTTAACTTAAATAGTTCACGTGCCTTTCCGTGTATCTCTTCTGGACTTATAAGAGAAGAGGAACAATAATGAGATTTGGCCTTCTCCTTTCACCAGCAACTTCCATGGTCACTTTGCCCTATAAAGATGACCAGGTACCACACAGCAACAGCCAACATCACTGCAGGAGACTTTAAATATATGCCTAAAACCCTCTCTCCTGCCTCCCAAAAGAACCACTCTTCTTTCCCACTACAAAACTCACTCCTTGATCTTTGCAGCCCAAAGGAGAATCTTTGCAGCAAAAAAAGGAAAATGCATCCTTGAAGGTTTCCTGCAGTCTGAAGTTTTCTTCGACAGCTCCAAACAAGTTTTAATTAAATTCTCTTAATTTCTTGTTGCACTTGTACTTTCCAGAGAGGGATCTGCTGTTTTGGGGACAGGAGAGACCCACATTTTCACATTTCACATTTTGCCTGTGAAGATTTTTCAGATACAAGAATGGTAGAAAAAGTAGATTTCTGTGCCCCTAGGCAACACTCAACAGCTTTGCACTTAGTTTTGTTTGCCTGCATCTCTACATATCTGTCAGTAGAAAGTGAGCCCCTTTCTCAAAAGAAAATCATAGAATCATAGAATGGCTTGGCCTGGAAAGGACCACCAAAGGTCATCAGGTCCAACCCCCCTGCAGTGAGCAGGGACACCTTCAACTAGATCAGGTTGCTCAGAGCCGCATCAAGCCTGGCCTTGAATGTTCCCAGGGATGGGGCTT
>JAVKLA010000005.1:7588810-7623340 GCA_034782735.1 Sagittarius serpentarius | reverse complement strand
GTGTTCCAGCCCTCTGATCATCTTTGTAGCCCTCCTCTGGACCCGCTCCAGCAGGTCCATGTCTTTCTTGAACTGAGAGCTCCAGAGCTGGACACAGTACTCCAGGTGGGGTCTCACCAGAGCAGAGTAGAGGGGGAGAATATGCCCCCCTCTATCCATAGGTGTCGCCCCTTAACAAAACATAGTACCAATGTTCCCAAGAATTCCAATTAAGATAAGACTCTTAACATTTTGAATTAGTCCGAAGTCACCTGCTGGACCATGTTGTTTTTTCCATAGGCTATTTTTAATGCGATGGAGGCTACCTTGACATTTATTTACTTTGAGCATGAAAGTGGAAGGACAAAAATAAATTCCAAGTCCTTTACCACGACATCTTGTAACACACAAGTGCTCCATGTCAGGTAATCTAAGAGACAACAGAATCATAGAATCATTTAGGTTGGAAAAGACCTTTAAGATTGAGTCCAAACATGCAACTCTTCTCCCAAATCTACTGCGCCTATATCTTGTGTTACTGCTGTTGCTGGCAGTTTGCTGTTCCCTCTCAAAGAGGCATAAACACTTTTCATTGACAGGAGTATAGGTTCACCCTTTCTACTAAAGGAAGACAGGCTGCTTCACTGTAGAACGTCATCAAGTAAACACGGTCACCGTAATTACACTCAGACCTGACTTCCTCATCATTTAGCCTAGTATGAGAAGAAAATTCAGTTTGCAAGAAAAGGAGGACCAAGCTAGAACCAAAGTTTCTGGCCGCAGGACACACTGTTCTTTTTATTCCCCTCACTTACGTTCATCCCAATCTCCACAAAGGAATCCTCTGCTGAGGAGATGTTCAGCTTGACCTGCAGTTCTGAAATGATGGCTAGCAGATCTGCCTTCTCAGCCTGGAGCCGCTGCACCTGGGATTTTAGCTGCCTCGCTTCCTTCTCAGGAGTCATGCAGCCCTCCTGGGATAAACAAACCCTGCATTAGCCAACCAAAAGGAAACACCAGCCAAGGAGAACAAAGCCTGAACTTAACAATGGTGTTCTGCATCCCTCCTTCTCTGTTTAGGTTTGCCTGGAAAAAAACAGTGTACAGATCCCTAAACTAAACTTTGGTCCACTAGACAGCAAGAAGTCTATACTGTGAAACCAAGTTAATCAAATGATGAGTATCATGCTTCTGGAAAATATGGGCCTGGTTCTCTGAATGCACAGATAATTAGGATGTAAATCTTTGCCTGAATCTACGCCTCTTACTACCACACAGGGTCTCAGCCAGCCTACAGAATTATCATCCAGAACTGTTGTCTTTTTTCACCCATATCCTATTCCTCTTTTCCCAAATCTACCTAACATTCTAGGAAGAAAAGACCAGTGGGCAGAGAGCTTTTCCACACACCCCACTTTCAGCCTTCCCCCACCATACAACTTCTCTGTACCGCACCTCCATGTATAAATCTCCCCCTATATCCCTTCTCTTCCACAAAGTCCCTGTCCCTCAAAGATTCTCCCCAAACTTAATCTCTTCCTCCAGTCATGACTGTCTCCTTCACCTTCCGCTTCTTCCCTTTCCCCAGGATCCTCAAAACCCTCTCTTAAGCCTCTACATAACCAGGAAGTAATTTTTTTCTCTGCTTTAGATGCCTCTCCCCATTATGAAACTTTCCCCGTGAGTTTGTTTCTTCCCCATTTTGTAAGCCTTCCACCTCCTGGTAACGCCTTATGACACCACATATCAACAATGTAAAGTGTGGACAATTCCTGGAGTCTGAATTACATTCTAATCTATCATTCATGCCAGATCTCCTAACTCTTGCTATGCTGACAGTCTCTCATCCCACAGTTATCACCCTATCCACCTGACTTGCTGCCGTCTCTGATTTTGTGCTTAGGCTATAAGAGGATGCAATTAGAGTAAGCTCCAGTGAAGAAGACAGAGCTTTACAGCAGCCTGTGGAAACAGAGGTACAGTTTTGAGAGAAACTCTCCTATGAATGCTGGTTTATCACTAAGGGAGGCAACACAATATATCTGTGATTTGAGTGAAACAGAGATGTCACTTAATGGTAGCAATGCACTACAGTCTATCTCAGTTAACAGTAAAACACAGAGGTGAGAGAAATTAGACTAATTTTAAATTAGTTAAAGGAAATTTTTTCATGCTATTTCTAAACAAAAGAAAAAAAATTAAAGTAGAACTAAAGCATTCAAGAAAAAGTCATTTTGGCTTAAGTGACAGCCAGCCTGAAAATCATGATCAGAAACGAAAATGATGCTGTCTAAATTACAGTTACCACTGGCTGACAAAACTACAAAGAATCACAGAAGAACCAGTGCTTACTCTATGAAGCTCTTTGAATGAGATAATTAGAAGGGATTTATTTTTACTTATCTGGATGTTGGATTACTCAAGCAGGTTGGATCACTCTGTCAATAACATACTTTAAGTATTCAAAGTACAAGAAGTTCTAAAACAGGTAGAGGCAGAATAAATCCTCTGCTTCCCCTTAAAATCTATTCCAGATTTATGAAATTCTGAATTTCCTTGACAATCCTGAAACACAACTTTTAGCCTGTAAAGGTTCTGTAATACTTACACAATCACACTACTTATACATGACTTTTTTCCCCCTTATAACTTCTGAACTCATTGGCCAATTTTGATTTACATGCTGAAAAATTTCATACAGAGTTCCACAAAACAGGCAGTTGGGAGAGGAAAGGAGAGTCTACTAGTGTCTCCATTGAGAAAAGGGCTAATGCACTCATCCTTCATCAGGCAACAGAGAATCCACATTGGTTCTGGAGGTACCAGATACCAGGATGCATCAGTTTGGCTCTGCATGAAACTTCTCATTAAACACCTCTTCACAACACCACTGGGACACAAAGTAGGTTTTGTTTTAGTAGGCTTTGTCCACAGATGTCTTCAGTACTACCTGCAAAATGCTGCCTGGCTACTAAGCAATCACCTGCAATGTTAGAAATGATGTGTTACAAAGATAAGACAGAGGGAGGAAGCTCAGTCAGACTCAAATGGGGCAGCAGAAGTACAGATCTAATCTGGCCTCAGTAAAAGAGCTTTTATGAGAGGAGAATGACATAATACAAATAGATGGAGGGGTTTGGGTTTTTTTTGCTTACATGTCAGCTTCTCCCTGGAAACACAGATACAAAAGCAATTAAACGATCATGAGAGATAGATAATCTAACGAGCAAAGGGAGGGATGAAGTCCAAATAAAGAATAAAAAGTTAGCAAGAAATGTTAATTTCTTATTTCTTATGTCAAGAATGTTAATTATTATTCTTGATCAAATGTTAATGGAAATGTAAATTATCTCAGGTATGGCACAATTTTCTGTTACTACACTCTGAGAAGCCTCATTTTATAAAATAAAGTCAGCCCAAAACCTCTTGTTAGAGCATAAGGATAAAAATGGAGATGTTAACAAATCTCCAAACCTCCCAGTGTGATGCAGGGACTGAATGCTCCAGACTTCCAATTCAAAAGCATGTCAATCCAACCAATTCCTTATTTACCATTTCAGCTCCTTCTTCTCTTTCCTTTAAGCTCTGAAGTTGTTGCTGTAGCTGTTCATTTTCAATGCACTTGGCTAGCAAGCACTGCTTAGCCTCCTTAAACTTTAACTCGTAAAATTCTCGTTCTTCTTTCTGCTTCTCTCGCCAGATGGAAAGTTCCTCATATCGGTCCTTCATAGCTTGGTTATGCAACTTCATGGCTTCTAAACGATAGCCAGAGACAAGACATTGATTCACATTAATACTCTGTTAATGAAACAGCAGATTTCCACTACACTGAGCTCAGCATTCTTCAGTATCAAATGGGTTAACAGTAATTGGGCATGAAATGTGAACCTCCTTCTCGTGTACCTTAAATACCAAACCAAAAATAAACTTCTTATAATCCGTTAGCACTATAATAAATAGTATTAAATCCACTGCTGAAATCATATGCCCATATTCTCTCACGTGACTTATTCCTAAATTGAGAAGTACAAGCAAGAAGTATTGTTCACAAGAGGTACTCGGTATCTTGCTGCATGTGTTATTTACATTATCAACCCAATTGAAACTACTGAACTGAGATTCTGAAACTACTGAGACTTAGTAGGGAAAATAAACATCCTAGACTGGTAAATTACTGCACGAAGACAGATGCTATCAAATCAGATGTCTCAAATATGCCCAACAATGCTCTACTTGAACATTTGGTTAAGATTTGATTGAAAGCATTGAAAAAATATACCCAACAATTTACAACAAAGTCAGTTCCCCTTGGCTGAGAAGTCATGTGTATGTAACAAAGTCAGTATGTAAGAACGTCAGTCTCACTATTGCAAAATGCTTACAAGATTTTTAGGAAGACTCAATGAAAGTATTTCAACTTGCTTTTTTTAAAGCAACAAACTCAAAGCCAGTTGCTTGAAAATCTTTTACAATGGAAGTTACTGGAAAATACAATGTATGTCTTGATGTCATATTGTAAACTGGCAACAAATCCTTCAGGTTATGCAAATAAATGTAACTCTGGAGAATGATTCTGCAAGGTATGAGTGTCAGCAGCTGTAAATATGGTCCTGAAACATTATCTTACATGATATAGGACCTTTTAGCATAATACCAGAGGCACTTCTAGAAACAGCTTTCCTGACAGATACCAATGAGACCCCAAGGCAGAGAACTTGGACCAGGTCCAAAAATGATACAGGCAGAATTTAAACACTAGTGTAAAATCACAGCACACAAGATAGGTGACTTCATGCTCTGCTGCTATATAAACAGTGAGGTATCTCTGTCTTTTACACAGAAAATTCCCAGATCCCTTGGGTTTTGCTCTATCCTTAAAAAAAAAATTAAAATTCGTATCTGACACTTAAACTCCTGGAATCGACTCAAATCATTAGGCATTTTCAGAGAAACTTATTGACTTCTCCCAGTGGTGCCATGGCCACCGCTTCCTTTTGAAATACAGGAGGTGCTGCCACATCTAAATGTTCATAGCTGTTACTACACACAGCGCAGAACAGCCTGCTCCAACTCCCCTTTCTGCCTGAGAGGATACAGCTCTTTTCAGACAGCATCCTAACTCAAACTGTTCTGGGCACTGTGCAGTACCCACCCTCCTGATGCACCTATGGCAAAATGTTAGTCTGTCTGCAATGGAGCTGCCCAACAGTCCAAAAATACAAACCAAAAAAGCTTTTAGAAGTTGATGAGCAAAGACCATATCACAGCAAAGAGATTTTTCACCTCACCTCCTCAAATACACAGTGCTATACTGCTTATACGTAGAATTATAAAGCAAGTAAGTGACCCGTACATTGGGCTGTTCTCCCCCTAATCTTCCATACCAATTTAATTTGATGTGTCATACCAAATTGGCCTTGCTACTTGCAGAGTCTCCTATAAAGCAAATGCTACCCAGGTATAAAACGTTATCCAGCAAGGGCAAATGAGCACAGAATTCATACTCATAGGACAAAAAAAAACCACAAAAGAGATTCAGGGCTGTTGCATTTCAAGACCAGTTCACATGCACATTCACCTTTTAACTCATTGTTCTCAGTAATTAGTTCTTTCATCTGTTGTACCATCTCTTCTGGGGTGTAGGTACTAAGGGCAGGGGCTGCCATGCTGTCCGTTCCGTTTTCCATTTTACTCCTGGGATGCCCTCCATTTTCAGCAGGACGGCTCTTCAACTTGCTGGACATCTCTGAAGCGTCTACTACAAGGTTTGCAAAGAGAAAACTCTCGATTTCTTGCCCAATAAATGTTTATAAAGAAAATATAATCATATCCTTATTTTATTAAGGCAAGCAAGCCACATGTCTTGTCATAACACACAGGTGCCTTCCAAGCCCTCTGACCCCGCTACATCAGAGTATCCATGAGTCTCCATATCCCATTAACCCCTCACAAGACTGCCTGAATAAAGCAGCTGATCCCCGAGACGTCTCTCGGGCTAACCAACCCTTCCTCGGGAGCCTCTTCCTCTGGGAATGAAACAAGAACCCCTGTCTCACCCACTCTCCCCTCCTTCCCTCACCAGCCCTGGGCGTGCGCAGCCTGACAGTATTTTGGGAGGCCGGCACCTCCCGTCCCTGAGGAGAGCGGGCTCCAACACCCGCCTGGCCCTGACAGGGCCTGGGCCGCCGCCGCCGCCTCCCCCCGCCCCGCGCGGCCCGACGCTGCGTTTCACGGCGAGATTCCATTTCCACCGATTTTTAACTTTCATTTTCGCTTTCTTGTCCCCTTTTTTTCTTCTACCACCGCACACCCAGCACCCCACCGCGGTACCGGGGGAAGCTGAGGCGCCCGCGCCCGTCTCTGCCCAGTCACGGCCGCTCCGTCCCACCACCCCCGGGCCGGGGGCGGCCTCCGGGAGCAGCGAACCGGCGTTTCCCCGCTTTGCCCTTCCCCGGCGCGACACGCCCCGGATCCGCCGAGTCACCGGGCAAGCCCGCCCACAGCGACCGCGAAGGACGGCGAAGGAAGGCGACGGCCGCCCACCATCCGCCTCCCCGCGCCGGGCTCGCCGCAGGGGCAGCCCCCGCCACCCAGCGTCTCCCCGCTCACCCCCCTCACGGCGCGCCCATGGCGGCGGCGGCGGCGGCGGGGGCGGCTCGACTCAGCTGACTGCCGTCCCCGCCCCCTCCTCCTCCTCCTCCGCGGGGACTTGCCGAGCTCCGCGCTTCCCGCCCACAGCCCGCCCGGCGGCAGGAGCAGGGGCAGCCGGCGGGCCGCCCTGCGGCTGTCAGGCCTCCCGCCCCAGCGCCCTCCCCCTCTCCCGGACACGTAGCGTCTCCCTGCCCTCACGCAACCCTTCCCGCCCAGGGCTCTGCCAGCCGAGCGGGGTTAGGATGCGGTTTGCCACCCTGTGGGGATGTAGCCCGTTAATGGCTGTCAGGCGACGTGGTTGGAGGCAGTGTCTGGCCCGGGAAGACCTTAAACGCCTGGTTCTCAGGGGTGGAGTTGGTCTGGGCGGTTCATGTCGCGCAGTCCCGGGGCTTAGTGACTGTCCTTAGCAGGCTGCTGAGCTGGAAGTACCTCACAGTGCCTGTTCTTAGGTAATAGGGCCAACTTTGATATTTTGCTTCCTTTGTTTTCAGTGGGAACAATGCCATTTTAGCTAAAATGTCAGCTTTCCGTGTGGAAAATACCAGTCTTTCATTAAATAACCTCATGGCTTGAAAACAAGGTCTTTTGGTTTGAAAATGCTGCTCTGATATCCCCTAGGAGCTGTGAACCGTCTGCTGCGTAATGAAACCTGCCTTTCCGCGGACTGGTCTCCCCAGCTGCCCTCCAAGCGCTGCTGCCAGGGCCTGCCCAGCACGGGGGAGAGAAGGGAGCTGCACGGTGCGTGGTGGACGCTGGCAGGGAGCAGTCCTTTCACAGCGGAGGAACTTCAGCATTCAAACTGAGGGTGCAGGTTACAAATCTCCCCTAGAAGTAAAACCAGCAAACAATGGGACCGCCTGCGTGGCAAAGAACAGGTCTGATAGCAGATTTATGCATGCTGAGCCCATAATCCGTGTGCTTTCTGCTTACACTGCTAATGAACGGAATCCAGCTCCTTGTAGGTACACTGAGATCTTCTCTGCTTGAGGGAGTGTGATCTCTGAATTACTGTCATCTCCCATCATTGCATCCATGGCTGGTACGTTACACAGGAGTGTGTGGGAGTTAGAGAAGCAATAAAGTTAGCTTCTGTGAGAACGAGGAGCAGAAATACTAGCAACTCATCCTGGCTTTTTATTTAAGCTCTGACCTAAGTTCTTGCAAACTGCAGAACCTTACTGCATGTGCAGCAAAGGCAAGAGAAGCGCAACAAAGATTAATGTGAGTTTTGCTTGTCAGAGAAACTTAAAGCAGCATTTGCTATTCTATTACACTTCTGATAGCTGACAGTAATCCCATGTTACAGTAACTTAAACGGAATCTGTTGTATAGTCACTTCCTAGCTCAAACGAAATCTATTGTATAGCATTAATAGAAAGATTTGCTAAAGCCTTAGGCCACAAGTGGTGAACTTACGCTGAGTTTATACTTAGTTACATGAAGGGAGGCCCCAAGACCGGTGCATCCTGTGAAAAAGAAGGTAGCCACATCTGTTGGCAGAAGCTGCATCCTCGAGATAAGAAAAGGAACAGCCTGCCTGGAGACAGAAAAAGGATCCAATGAGGAACAAGAAGACCCCAAACCCAAATGTTACCATTGGACTGAACCGTCACATGAGGGGAGGGGAACTTAGATTGTAAGGTTACAATTGCCCAGAGATTTCTTTGTTTGGGGTCCCTCTCCAGAGGCATCCAGCTCAAGCTGTCCTATACTGCTGTACCACTCAGTAAATTCATCTGATGTACGACGTGTTGGAGACTCTGCTTCAGGAAACCTAGGGTTGAGCCTGAGGCAAGAGGAAGCACCCGAGGGTGGGGGTGTGTGTGTGAGGAGTTAGAAGGGGCACCCATGGGCTCACTGGAGCCGCCTGCTGTGAAGGGGCTCTGGTTGGAGCAGGTAAAGTCTCTTGTTGTGTGTGTGCAGCTCCTTGAATGGCATGTGAATGCTCGGGCAGCAGCTTCTCCCGTAACACCCAGATGTGTTTTTAGTACCCAGAATTAATTTTTGGGAACAGATCTTATTTAGACAGCAAATATCCAAGTTTTACGGGAGCAGTTTAGCATTTCGATGTGTGCTTTGCTGCCGATAAGACCTATGTATCTTGCAGTTCTTTGAAGAGAGAACAGTCCTTGCTAACAGTTGTAGAATGGAGGGGGGGTTGCTTGGAGTCAGAAGTGATGTATCTGATTCTAATTGGAATGAAATATTTTGCTTTTTAAAAGCCAAAGAAAAATTAAAGTCCTTGTAGACAGGGGAGGGAGAGAAATAACCAAACAGACCTTGTGAAAAATAAAAAAATGAAACAATGCGATTTTTTTACATAAAAGGAAAAATTGCTTCTATCTAAGGAACATTAAAGTGTTTGCACAAAACTCTTGTTACACATCAGCATTGTGGGAATACAATGGAGAAAACAATTGTTTGGGCACACCTATTTTATTCAGATCTTTTTTTCACCACAGTCTCTCAAGTGACGAATTTGTTTTGTCCGTTCTGCAGGTCATGGGTAACACGCAGGAGTGGAGTGTGTTGGCTCTGTGAAGGAAGGAGACTTCTGCTCTAACTCTCCCAGTGAGTGGTCTGAGATGCTGAGATGTGAGTGGTCTGAGTTGTGAGTAGCTTCTCTGTCTATGCTGTACTGCACAGATGGTAAATATTTGGAGGTAAGAGTGTAAAAGTGTCTAGCTTTCCCCAAGCTGCTCCGTAACATTTGTTTGTGAAAACAGACTTCGGTCAGCTCTGGGTCTGAGGGCTCAGATTCAGTCAAGTTACTTAAGAAATTCCCTTGCAGCAGCTGAGCCATGGAAACACTCTGTGTGTATGCCCTTACTCCCTAGCAAATGTGAGATAATTCAGCTTAGTCTGAAATGATGGAGGGTTGTGCTGTATTATCTTCACATTGCCCTGGGCTAACAGCTTGGATACTGTTTTTGCAGTTGTCCAGGAGCTGAACCCCAAGAGTCAAACAAAGCTGGGACGAAGGCTTGAACTCCAGAAAGCTTTGATACAAAGAACATCTCTCTATGTATATCTCTACGTATATACACATAAGGCTTATGTTTTATCCATCTGTCTGTCTTATATTATGTGGAACTTGTGCTGCCTCTGACTCTCTTATGTTGGCTCTGCTCTTCCTGTCTTTCTAGTCTTAGCGTTGCCTTCTTGCTTCTGGCTGATGCTGTGGTAGCTGCTGGAAACTCCTGATTTTGGCCAGGATCCCATAGATACTGTGCAGACGTAGCCCAAAGACTGACTTCTCTGTCAGGACACTATGAATATACAGTACACCCATCTAGATTGCTTCCTCTGAGCAGCTCAGGTTCCTAAAGGAGCTTTGCTTTATTCTGTCCACAGAGGTATCCGCGGGTCCGTGGAAGGACTACTACCCTTGATTAATACCTGGGCTTCTTGCCAATGTAAATGCTGGAGTGTTTGCTGTGACTTCAGATTTGCTGATTAAGCTTAATTTCAAATTGACAAGTAATTTGAAACCACCATAAAGATATGTTCTTTCAGGCTTTGAGCAGATTAAGTGGGGGAGAGGGGATGTTATGAAGTGCATCCAACTTCTGCAGTCAGCAGCACTGTGTGATGAATGTCACCATAACCTAGAGAGAAGTAAGATAATGAAATGCATTCATTTCTTCCAACACTTAAATGCTAACAAGGCCTGGAGAGGGCTCAGAGCCAGCTGGTAAAATTTACATTAAACAGTGTCAGACTTTATCATCTACAGTAAAACAGGTACAAAGAGCATGAAAGTCACATGTATGATCTGAATGTTTATCTGCTGTTAACAGATGGTATGGTATGTTCAGTCTTGGATCACCATGAATTTTTGATCCATGTATTCCAGTATTAAACCTATTTCTATTGAGAACTGTTATTACTTTCAAAGGGAGAATCATCAAATGCTAAGTCCAGGAAGCCAAGAGGTGACAGAAATAAAATAATAGAAAAAAGTGATCCAAGATCATGTTTTTAGTCTGACAACCCTGTTATGGGCAGGATATGTGAAACAAAGGTAGTGCCAAAGAATGTATCTAACTAATTGCTTTTGGCCCATTCTGCACTGTTTAATAGAGTGTGTCATGTACCACTTTCTTTCCAACGTACAGCCGAATGGATAACTTTTACAACTGCAATTATATAACATCCCTGTCTAGTGACATAGAAGAGTAAAAATAGTACCTCTAGCACAGCTTTTAGATGATCTAATTCGGAGCTTGCTAGTATGTAAAGAAATTGGTAGGTAATGTAACAGTTTTCCATTTCAGCTTTTTCCTTCCTCAAACGAGTTGCAGTTTGATTGTGCTGAATTGCTGGAATTCCTCACCATCAGCTCTGATTTCTTTCTTGAAACAAACTCATTCCATCACCAGTCAAAAATTCTATTTGTAATTTTTTTTCTAATAAATTTAGTGATTGGAGTCATATTGGCAAAAAAGTCCCCAGTTATTCTGTGCCTAGCAAGAGCAGCAACCAAGAAAATTGCTCCATGCTATTTCCTCTAGGTACATGGCCCTGCATTAGGAGCCCTGATGACAAAGTAATTTTCTGCCTGTCAGTAGGATGCCTTAGACTTTTTGCTGGGAAGGAGAATGAAATGTTAACCACCAGTCTGGTGGTTTCGTGATTCTGTCTCTGGCAGTTCAGAAGAGATGAACCAACTCGTGACTGCAGAATAACTGCCATTGACAGTACCACAGGATCCTTGTTTGGGCTGTCTTCTCCTTTCTTGACCACTCAACAGGTAACTGGAGTCCACTCAGAGAGCAGCATATTTCACTCAACAGCTGCCATGCCAGCAGGTGCTGCTCTTTCTGTCCTTACACCCTTGATGGTAAAGGGGAAGAAAAAAATAAAATGGATAAATGTGCAGAATAGCTTAAAGCCAATTGACGACTGTCATTGTTTTCTCTTTCCAATAGATGGCACCAATTCTCTTTCCAGATCATCGTCGGTTGACCAGGTCAGGACTCCAGAATACCGCGTGTTTAAAAACAACAGGCATCTTTGCCCTTTTCTTTTGCTCTTTCTGAGTGTGAAATTTGGACCAAGAAGGCAGCAGACTGAGAAAATGTCTGAAGCCCTTGGAATGTGGTACTGCTGCCAAGTACAGCCATGCCAGGAAAACACAGGCAGATCGACGAGCAAACGTGACCCAGGGCTAGGAGGCAGGGGAAGGAGGTTTGCTTTTGCCTAAGGATGGTCAAAAGCAAAAGTGGGACTATTTTAGGGAATTATTGAGAAGGAATTGGAGAGCCATGGAGAGAGAGGAATGAAACATGGGGATTCCAGGTCAGATGGAGAAGTCTTGGACAGCCAAGGAGCAATGACAGTGCACCTTGTCGAGAGAGAGCAGTGGTCTGTCCATTGCAGCATGTTCCCCTTGGAAGAAGTGACTTCTCGATGTTTCCATGTAGGGGAGCTCTGCAATGCTTCTATAAAGCTGCAAGAGGAAATTAAGCCAGAATGGCGCTGAGGAAGCTTCTATTCTGAAAGTACTGGGGCAAAAATCTCTTGCAGATAATACTGTTTTCTTTATCCTGAAATGCACCTGTGTTCATCATCATTAAAAGAGAACAGTGTCTGCAGCTCCGTACCACCATATGGGCCATGGGGAAAGATGAGCCAGGCTCCCATCATGCGTTATAATCTAAAGGAAACATTGCTTCCTGGCTGCGAAGAGATGGTGAAAACAAAAATATTTGAGTGCAAGCATAACATTCTTTTAAAAGGCATAACTCTCAATGAAAACCTGGAGGCAAATGAATTCTTCATGAATTTTACCACTTAAATCCTTTTGAAAATCCCCTTCTAATATTTTTAGCCATACATGGCCCTTATTTTGTTTGTACCTCAGATGTCTTCCTGTGATTTTTGGTCGAAGGGCTCTTTGACTCCACAAGCTGCTTTCCTACTAAGTGTGGGAAATATCACTTCCGGTGGGTTGTGTAAGTGGACTCATCACTATTTCCCTTTTTACAGAATCTGGAGGAGGGAAATACTGCTATCATACTGAATTGAGCTGCACCATTTTTGATAGAATGCAGCAAAGACCATGTCAGGTGTTACAAACCACTAAGAGAATAATTACAGCAACTTTATGGAGGTTGTGTCCATTCCCCTGTGAGAGACCCCAGATCACACCCACGGTAGGAGTTACCTGGGTTTTTTTCTGGGGCATCTGCTAGCTCTAGAAGCCATGAACCCTCAACAGTACTCCAGAGGGCATGGGAACATATCCTTGTCTTGCTGCTACTGAGTGGAAATGAAGCTTGCAAGCACATCTCACAAGTTGCAGTATTGCTCTGATCGCTTAGGGGACCTTCTCGTGTTGCAGCCTTGGCTTATCTCTGTGATGATGGTAGGAATACCCTGGCATACCTGGGAATGCACCTCTCGCAAGGAGGCTTGGAGTGTAGAGTTTATATAGTGTTTAAGCCTGTATAAGACAGCACTGCTTTTGATAGAAGTGCAGGTGGAGACATACAGACAGCCAGATCAGAGCGAACCAGACCAGAGATTTTAACCTGAATCAATTTTCACCTAAATCAGTTTCCCTTGTGCTGGCTCACCACGTGCTCGCACAACTTTGGTAGAAGACTGTGAAGAAGAGGCTTTTGGACCTGTTGGAGCAGGTCCAGAGGAGGGCCATGAAAATTATCAGAAGGCTGGAATGCCTCTCCTGTGAAGAAAGGCTGAAAGAGTTGGGGTTGTTCAGCCTGGAGAAGAGAAGGCTCTGAAGAGACCTTACTGAGGCCTTTCAATTCTTACAGGGAGCTTATAAGAAAGACAGAGAGAGACTTTTTACCAGGGCCTGTAGTGATAGGACAAGGGGCAACCATTTTAAACCGAAAGAGAGTAGGTTTAGGTTGGACATAAGGAAGAAGTTCTTTGCTGTGAGGGTGGTCAGGCACTGGCACAGGTTGCCCAGAGAGGCTGTGGGTGCCCCATCCCTGGCAGTGTTCAAGGCCAGGCTGGATGGGGCTTTGAGCAGCCTGGTGTAGTGCAACATGTCCCTACCCGTGGCAGGGGGTTTGGACTAGATGATCCTTAAGTGTCCTTTCCAACCCAAACCAGTCTGTGTTTCTGTGACAGGGGAAGAAGGGCTGGTTCTTTCAGCAGCTGTGTTGGTTTATGGAGGCATAAACTCTGCATGAAACTACAGTGTGTTTGAGAACCTTGAATCCCAAGGCAGAGAGAACTCGTTGGATCAAGCAGGGATGTTATCATGTGCTGGTTTTGGCTGGGATAGAGTTAATTTTCTTCATGGTAGCTAGTATAGGGCTGTGTTTTGGATTTGTGCTGGAAACAGTGTTTATAATGCATGGATGTTTTAGTTACTGCGGAGAGGTGCTAAGACAGAGCCAAGGCCTTTTCTGCTCCTGACCCCACCCCACCAGCAAGGAGGCTGGGGGGGCACAAGAAGTTGGGAGGGGACACAGCCAGGACAGCTGACCCCAACTGACCCAAGGGATATCCCAGACCATATGGCGTCATGCTCAGCATATAAATCCTATAGAGCTGGAGGAAGAAGGGAGGGGGGGACATTCGGAGCGATGGTGTTTGTCTTCCCAAGTCACCATTAGGCGTGATGGAGCCTGGCTTTCCTGGAGATGGCTGAACACCTGCCTGCCCATGGGAAGGGGTGAGTTAATTCCCTGGTTTGCTTTGCTTGCACGTGCAGCTTTTGCTTTACCTGTTAAACTGTCTTTATCTCAACCCATGAGTTTTCTCACCTTTACTCTTCCAGTTCTCTCCCCATTCCCACCGGGGGGAGTGAGCGAGCGGCTGGGTGGGGTTTAGTTGCCAGCTGGGATTAAACCACGACAGGGACTTAGAGTGAGACGCCTTCAATGGACATCTGCCCTGCAGACCACAGAGGGTTACCCCAGCTCTCAGTGATGCCTAGATCCCAGAGGAATGCCAGCCCCAGCCGCTCAGCACTTCTGCTCTGCCTCACAGACACGAAGGGGGAAATTTGCCCTGCTTGGTGGCAAACATGCAGCACTCGTCCTCTGCAAAACAGGCCAGAAATCCAGAGCCTGCCATTGCACTGTCACTGGGACAGTGGTGAATATTGGGAAGAATTTGGTTTGCAAGAAAAAGAAGAGAATTTTTCCAAGGCTATTCAAGGCACTAAACACAGCCTTGAAATTTTGGCAGAAAAAAAACGGCTTTTCAGACAGCTGAGGGCGCTCAGCACTTCTTAAGTTGGTGTTTTGCAGGTTTGAGCCTTAAGATACAACACTAAAATGCACTGATGCTTGAATCAAAGATAGTGCTGCTAGTCAGCAAAGCCTGGGCAGGGGCTTAGGCTCTAACGTTGCCTGAAAAATAAAAGGCCCAGAACTGGTTAAATGGCTGCTTATGTGCTTCAGTACAAGCATAAATTTAATGCCTTAATTTTAATGGCATCTTGAAAGAGCTCTTTGATCACAGATTTCCCCTTCTGACGCAGCAGGGGTTTATTTATTTATTATGATTTCAAATATCTCCATAAAAGTAGAACTGGAGAAAGATATTAGGCTAATATACCTGGATATTTATGTTCTGACCATCTTCTTGCAGTTTTCTCTCATCCTGGTTTTATCCTTGTCTTTGGGACCTGCTTCTTGGCATGATGCACCTTTGCCAGAATCACCATCTATATCTGTCCCAAATTTCCCCAGAAAAAGACCTCTGTTGTGGTGAGTTCTGTGTTGTGGGCACTTCTGTTCAGTTCTGGAAAGAGACACGCTGACCTCATTTCACCCAGACCATGTTACATTATTGTTTTTAGGAATTTTTAATATAAACCAGATTTCTCTGGGTTGTCATTTATCTTCCATTGATTTCTGTAGCTTATTCAAACTTCTTAAAATCCTTCTGTGATTTTTGTTTATTCACCACTCTTTATTAGCAAATCCTTAATTCCTTAGTGCTTCTAAAGCTCCTTAGTACATGAAACAATGCTTCTGATTTGTTAACCATTATTATTACCACTAGTAGTATGAATAAAAATTAGTGTATTTTGCTGAAATACACTTAATACATACACTTATTTTATTTAAGTCAAGTAATTACTGCTACTAAAGACTTGCTTAGTTGGATACCTCATGTCCTTGAGAAGAAAGATTAATCTAGTTATCATGGCAATGATTTCTATACTTGTTTCATCTCTGAAGGGACATCTTGGCTTAGAAAGTTAAGGATTTTTAAGTCAGTCAATTGCCATGTTTTTCATCCACAGAGACTTTGATTTGGGTTTTCAAGCACTGGTAATTAAACTAAAGTACCTCTTCCTTGCAAGGCCAGTTGACATTGGGCATCTAGCACATCTCTCTTAGGTACACGTGTGAATTCCCCCCATGTGGAAATAAATTGTCTTAATTTAGGGTTCATGTATGACAAGGTGGCTGTAATAGTGCTTTCTGAACTTGAGCTGTGCAGAGCGTTATGGCATGGCACGGCACGGGTGAGCTCATCTGCTTTTTTTAGGTGCTTTGGCACCTAAGACTCTACACTCTGTCGTGGAACAAAAGTCTTCCTCTGTTTGGCTTGTGTGTGACAGGTCCAACCACACAGCCAGGCTGCAGCTGGCATGGAGCCTTCAGGTGGGTTGTCCCTTTCACCCCTGGGCACAGGACTTGGCTCCTGAGCTACCCAACTCCATGATTTCCCCACTGAGGGCTGAAGCACAGTGCTGCAGAGAAACAGCAAAGCACTTCTATTCTTGTCCTGGTGCCCTCTTCACTGAGAAAACATCATTTCTCCGTACTCATAATCTGGAATTCCCAACCCATTTCAGCATTTCTAATGAGATAAAAAATGGCTTTGGCAGAACTTAAGTTCCTCACGGCACAGCCAGGCAGCACAGTAACCATCTGTTTTCTCCACAAAAGGATGTACCTGGGTATTAAAGGCAGAGACATCTGTGCATGCAGAAATGATGTCCAGCTTCCTGATGAGATGCAGACTGATATCCAGATGTTAAACCCTCTGTTGAATCCTGTTGGTGCCAGTCAACTCTGCTGGGGGTGATTCAGATTGAATTTCTCAAGGGATAGCCTGTGGATGTCCCAGTAGCAAGTGATCCCTTTCAGATATCTCCTACTTAATATATTGTCTATCTTTGGGCTTCAGGTGCCCTAGGCAGCACTGCAACTATGAAATTCAGAGGGCTGCTTGAAGGGCATCCACTTCTGTGCAGTTCAGTATCTCACAAGCACGACCCATGAGGACCACGGCAAGCTAGAATACAAGACAGAGGCCCTTCTGCCGGCCTTTCCAACTCCCTCTGCAACCTGGATATTTTCTTTTCAGCTAGGACCAGATCCAGGTGGGGTTAATGGCTGGAGGCTCTGTAACCAGACATCCTCAGCCACTCCATGGGAGCCAGACAGCACTTCCCAAACCAGGCAGCGTTAATGGCAAGCCAGGAAGGGGATGGATGCCGCAGACAGCCACCTCTAAATCCTTGCTGCTTTCAAAAGCAAGAGTCAGCCAGGGAACAAAGCAGATGAGGAAGCAGACTTAATAATCAGGTTTACAAGTTGATCAATTATTATCATAGCTGCAATAAACTAGTTACAGAGATGAGAACAAGCTGATGTTATAGAAAGCCAGCTATAAAAAATATGTTTCTATACATGCTGAGTTGTGAGGACAGAGAAACAACCTATTAAAAGATCTTGTTAACCCATAGGTTGTAGCCTCAGAGCTGATGCTTGATTTATACATGCTTTATTTTTTCCCCCTTCTTCACTTACTTGTTCCCTTGCTTTCTTGTCTAAAGAAGTATTGTTTTCTTTGGGTAGCTTATTGGAGAATATAGTGTACAGGAGGTAAACACATGTGGTTACTTCTGTTTGGTAAGATCCCCCGAGGTGAACAGAGTTGCACAGGTCATGATGCAGACCCGAACGGGACCCCAGGCAGCTTCTTTGCAGTCGTTCCTGTGGTGTTTATTGTTTCACTTGTAGCCATCTCTTTTACTCTCTTTCCTTTCTCCTTGGCTGCCTGATTCTTCTAGCTGGCCGTTGGGTTAGAGGGTACAAAGGAGAAAGGGTACCTGGCCTCAACTCTGTGCGCTGCAGAGAAAGAAAAGTCAGGCTTATGTTTGATTGCATTACATCATAGTTTCTGTCTATTAAAAGGGGAAGGAAATTTAATGATTTTTAGGGACCTGCTCTCAGTGAAGGGTTTGGATACACATTTAAGTTATTATTAGCCTGACATATTATTTTTACCTTATGCATTTATTAGCATTGCTATGTCAGAGTAGGGCTTGAATGACAGAGTTCCTATCCAGCTCTCATTGCTTTGGTTTAGCCTATTCTTCCCTAGGAAAAGGACCTGTGACAAAATTCGAATCAAGCCCAGGGTCAAATATCACTAAGACCTGGCATGGTTCCCAGCAAGGTTTCCGTCTGAGGGATTGCTTCTACTTGCAGTTTTTTCTATAGTGCATCACTATAGAATCTGGGCTCCCCCCGATATCATGGTAAAATACTATTGATCTATACATGGCCAGGTCTGACTTCTGCAAAGATTTTTCCTTGACCTGATAACTTTCCTTCTGAAACAACCCCTTCTGTTTATAGGCTGTGCTATGGGTGGGGATTTAGTACAAAACTCTTTAAAAGCCCCAGTAGTTCCTCCTTGAGGCCAAAACTGGGCTCTAACACAGCCGCTGCTGGCGTCCCAGCTGGATGCAGTGGGTTTTGGCAACAGTAGTGTGTTCCAGAGCAGAGACACCATGTTGAAGGGTGCTTTAGGGTCCTGGAGGATTTCTGTGCAGGATGTGTAAGCTAGGGGGTAGCTTAGGGCTGGGGTGGGGAGAGTTCATGAAGGTAAACTTCTTAAGAGGCATTTTCTTTGCTTTATTCTTTGAAAGCAAGTGGTCATCTAAGGTTTCGGACTGCCTGAGAGTGCAGCCAGTAAAGTACATTTTGGGACTGAGGGGGGAAGATTGTGTTTGAGAGTTAGAGCTGGGCTAATATATTGCTTTGGTTTTGTAACTTGTTTTGCCTGTGAGCGCTTCAGTGTGATATCTACATACCAAATCTCAAAGAGCTTCCTAGATTACAGCCAGCTTATGTAAAGGTATCTCTTGCCCAAAGCCATTACCCCAAAACTTCTCATCCTGGAACCTGGGAAATGAAGAATATGTTGAGTGAAAGTAACTAGAGGAATTTGAGGAGGAAAAAATAACTTTTGTGGGAATGACTTTTCACAGGTTAACGTAACTCAGGGGCCACTTGGATTTCAGGTGACTGAACTGTGTTGGAAGCAGGTGCTGTTTTCTCCTTGTTCTTTTGCTTGCCACTTCCATTTTTCAGCACTTATTTGCTGCTAAGCACAGGGAGGCGAAATCAATAGTGCTCCAACATTAATAATTGAGCAAAGCAGGCAGCGACCTGAGTAAACCCCATCTCACTTGAAATCAGAGCAGTTACTTCCCACTTGAGCTAGCACATCTGAGAATTAGGTGCAGACTGAGGTGGAAAATGGGATAAAAACACCAAAATAAAAAAAAAGCCAAACAGTCTGCTGCCCCCATGGTTCTCACCAAAAGAGTGGTAGAAGTGAATGGAGATTGCTCTCTTGAATAATTCGGTATCGGGATGCAATCAGGCGGAATGGTTTGAAAGCATTTTTAGTTTGTAGGAATGAACTCTCCAGGGGTCTGAGTGCTATTTCCAGGTTTCATCCTAAAGCTTAAATCATGCACTTATTGAGAGCTGATCATATAAAGTACAGGAAGAAGAAAAGACCCTGACAAACAATAGCTTTTAACTTGGGCAGTGAAAAAAACCAAAAGGCAATAAATACACTGCTGGAGGTGTTTCTGAAGGGCATTTGGATACTCTCGCAATGCAGGGTGAGAACCCCACTAGAATATGATGCTCCACAGCATTGCCTTGCTGAAATGCTGTCATCTCTGGAAAAGACTGCAATAAACTTCTAACACCCCTAGTGAAATTACACAGTGGTTAAGGGACAGGGTCTCTTAATCCCCGTAAACCATCAAGAAGGGGTGCATTAGGATGTCACGTCAGATTGTCATACCACCCCAGTGGCTTTTGCAGTTTACAGATGGAAGTTGCCTGCATGGTGTGTTCTTTGAAAGTACTGGGTTTGGGAATCTCTAGATCAAACCTGCTTATAAATATTGAGAACAGGTGGCTTCTCTGAGGGGTAGTCTTGTTTTAATGGCGTAGACTGTCTATTGATGTGCATGTCAGTAAAGGCATAAATCATATCTGAGACATCAGGATACAGCCAGCAAAGAAATCCAATGAGGATTAATGCCAAGATGTCAGCAATCCAGGAGATACGTGATAACATCACTGTGGAGCCAACAGATACAAAATACAATGTAAAGATTTCTTTTCTTTCATGGGATCTCCAGGGATCCTTCTGCAGAGTGTCCAGGAAAAGTGCTCTGAATCCTAAGTAGTGTGAGGCGGCAGACAGCCTGATGTAAAGGTGTTTAAATATTGCTGAGGGATGGGGGCATCCACCAGGACAGTGCTCTGGGTCGATGCTGAACACGCACTGCGTCAGGGCTTTTGGGTGCCATGTTGAGGACAAGCTATGTGATGCACTGAAGCAATTATTCCATAGAGAATTGCGTGCCATTTCTATAAGGAATAAGAATTACATGCCATTTCTATATGGGATAAGAATCAAGAAAACCTTGGTACTGGTGTGTGTGGGAATCCCACTATTGTGTATCAAAGCTTCCTTTAAAGGGATAACACAAGCTGCAGTTGTGGACACAGTTTGTAGTTTGGATGAAGCCTGTAAGAGTGAGCTGCTGAGAAGCTCAGCTAATGCTGCCTTTCTCCCAAAGAGCAGAGCAAGATCAAAGCCTTTCATTGTCATGCCTTGCAATGTGTTCTTTTATTATTTCTTTTTGACAGTCTGTAGCGCAACAAGAGCTGCAGCATGAAGAGATCGTGATGTTCAGAAGCCAACAAAACCAAAGCTTTGCTAGACAGGGCCCATCTGTATCTCCTCTCCCAGCCCTAGCTTTCCCCACTGGCTTTCTGTGCCGCATCTGGCAGTATGTGTGAATCCAGGAGAAGCCTTGCAGTGCCAGGGGAAACCCAGGAGGCAATTAATTAATCTTGAAACAGCACCGCCTTAAACAGTCACCAGTGACCTGGAGTTTCTATACAGACAGTTTAGGTAATTGTGCTGCCAACTTGCCATTAGGGCTGGGTTTTTATGAATAATTTCTTGCAATGAGCAGCAGTTTGTCAAGTATTGCCTTTAAACATGTCAGTGAAGGAGCAATTGCACAGCTTTCTGCTGCAGCAAGCACTTCTGGTCTTGTGGGCTCTGCCCACCGCCCTTTGAGATCAACATGGCTCTGGCAGGGGCCACTATGTTGGAAAAGAAGCTCCAACCATGAACATGAGGGCTGGAGGAAAGAAAGGAAGAATAGAAGCTTGTTTGTCCTGATAACCCACTCAGGTGTGTGCAGACTGGAGGGGTATGGCGGGAGTGAAAAATAAGACCATATAACGTGATTCAGCTGATCCCAAACAAAGGTTAGGGGCGAGGAATTCCCACCTGAGCAGAGGGAAGCTTCTCAGGGAATTTCCTCTGGCTGCCTTTCAAAGGTCTGGCTGCTGCATCATGACCTGTGAGGCATTTGTTTGGTTTGGCTTTTATTTTCTTTTTCTTCCTTTTTTTTTTTTTCCCCTTTCAGTTCTTGTCTGGTTTGTTTCTGAAAGAATGACATCCCAGTCCCTAACATTTCTGGAGGCAACACACACATTCCTTGCAGCTCTGTGTTACCAAGAAAACAGAAAATGTTCCTCATAATTACACATGATTTGATCATTCCAGCATTTCCACCTCTTCCCAGAAGTTTTATTATCATAATTAATTTCTCTGGCACCTACTTGCAGCTCTAGGCATTTTCCCAGACCTTTAAACACACAGTTAGCAATTCTGAACATTTCGCTCCTGTATTTCTTTTCCTTGATTTGCTAGTTATAAATTCTTTGTTAGTAGTCTTTGCTACAACATGGGCTTTATTCATGTAGTCCCCATTACTGTAGTATCATGATACTCCAGGATCTCTGCTTCACCACACCACTGTGATCAAAGAAAGTGGTGTTATCCCTAGTTACAAATGGGAATCTAGGACACAATGGGACTAAGGCTCATATTTTTAAGTACTTGGTCTTCAGTCACTCACCCAAAATGTCACAAGAAGCCAGTGGAAGAAAAGGGAATTACACTCTGGTGTCCCGAGCCCAAGTCCCTACCTGCTGGGCCAGCTTGGTTTTACTGTCTTTCAGAGCATTTCTGTTGCCTTTCAGAAAACATTCTGCAATTTCCAATCCATGCAGGACTCATCACTTTCTCAAATGCCTTTAAGGAAAGGTGAACCAAGAGGGAAGTGATTTTAAGAACCAAGGACTCCAGTTGTGGTCTAGTACTTCTGGATATTAGATAAATCTTTTGCTTAAGAGAGATCTGAACCCTGATCTGAACTGTGGAGTATAAATCATAGTATATATTCATCATATCTACGTAAGCTAACACTTGCTCATAGTGAATTTTTTGGATCTCAGAGGGAGAATGTAAGAGAGATGATCTTAAATAATGTTGGGTTTCAACAGTCAACCCAACTCACATTAAAAACATCCGTTTCAGCCTCCTGTTGATTTTGGTGAGGGTTGGTAGATTATTGAAATAAGGAACTCCAAGCATGATCCAGCACAGCTCTTGGTATGATTCAGGGTGATCCATCTGTTACCATGCAATGGGCAGAGCTATGCATTAGCGTGAACTTCTGCATGTCCCCAGGCACAGCCAGGTACTGCAGTAGTGGAATTCATGCTAGCTCTGTCGTTACGAATTAATTGCATAGGCTGCAAAAATCTCACAGATTCTGACTTTTCATCTATTTAAACCCAACCCCATGTAACCTTCCCACCACAACTCACAAGACCCACAGGTATCCTCAATCTGGAGGCAAGCCACCCATAACTTGTTTGCTGGAATGGGAATGACAGACCCAGAAGCAAAGCTGCTGATGGGGATGCCGAAACCTTACTCTTTGTCAGACAGAAGCTGAGCCAAAAGTCAGGTTTCAACCTATGCAGAACTTGGCCAAACCTTATTATTAATTTGGCTTCCAACACAACCAGCACAGCAATGACATGCAAAACTACCTCAATGGGTAAACCATTTTCCATATACTCTCAGATTATAGCGAGTAGGATTAGAGCTGCCCTGGTGTGGGCAGCTTCCCCCAGTGTCAGAGTGAGAGCTGGGTCTCCTGGCTCAGCACCACGAGTCCTGGGGTGGTTCAGTGTGAGGAAGCAGTGAGCAACCTGGTGGGCTCTCCAGCCCCATCAGGTTGCGCTGCCGAGACAGTCACAGGAGAGAAGTGGTCGCCACGTCCGCTGCCCCTGGAGAGAGCAGCTTGCCAGGCTTGGGCACTGTGACTAGTGGTACCCAACACAGTCCTAAGTAATTTCACTTCATTTACTGCAAATATAGTTTCACCAATGAACTAGGCAAGGACTTCAACTAACCAACCAACCAACCAAACAGCCCCCAAAGAAGAAAAAAAGGACATCAAAGCATTTCACTTACATTATTTAAGTTATACGTCTGTGTCAGGCTATGTCAGCCAACACATATTCAGCACACCTTATCTCTGCAGTGTAGAGCTTGATAAAGGTCTAATTGCTTGAGAAAAGTACAGCCCTTGAGACTGCAGTGGCAATTTCCTTCTTTACAAGGGAGCCTTAACGAAACCCGCTCCTGCTTAATGAGAGCATGAAAGATTAAGGGACAAAGGTAGGGGTGTGGAGCTAGGCTGCAGCCAGCCGGGGTCTGCATGGGGTGGCTGGGGGCAAGAAGAGCCCCAGGCAGGGCAAGGGGTGCCTGTGCCATCCCTGCCGGCCTGGGGGGCCCTGCCACGCACCCCTGATGTGTGTGGTTCTCCCCTGCCTCCAGGCTTCCTGAGTGCTGTCAGTCCTGCCGGGGCACGACCAGGCCATCGGCAGCAAAGACGAACTCAGCCCCCGGCCGCCTCCGCTCCCCGCCGTGAGATCTGGCCACTTGTTGCTGAAGCACTTGGGGATGAAAGTGCCCAGACTGAGGAGAGGAGGACTGTTTGTTAACAACAGTGTTTCTTTGTTTCAAGTAAAAGAGCCAAATTTAATGCAGGATACAAAGCTGACCCTGGGGTGAAAGACATCACTGAGCCTCCTCAGAGGCTGCCCTCCCACCCCCGAGCCAAACCCAGCAAATATTTGACGCATCAGCATTTAAAAGTGAGAGAGAGCAAAAACCCCTCACAAATTGTTCCAGGGAGAGAACAAAACATCAGAAGCAGCAAAAGGTGGTTAATGTGGATTTTGCAGCACATACTGATACAGGACAATTTCCCTGTTTCCTTTTTCTGGTTTAGAAATAAGACTTTATTGACACAGAGATAGTCCTGGAAGAGCTAATGAAGCATAAAGCTGTGTGAAAGAAATCATCTTCTGGGGGCTGTTCACAGCAACTTTTTCTGCATGTTCTTTTTTTACCAATTAAAAAAAGAGGAGTTAACACCTGTGCCTGCTTTACTACGCCATTTTTCAAGTTTGCAGTTGTTCTCAGGGGAATCAAAGTGACAGATTTATGCAAAGCCACAGTTTGGATTTTTTCTTGCCCTGGAGCAAGGCTTTTATCCAACGCTCTTCTTCCCCCCTTCATGAAGGGATGGTGAAGAGGAGGAATGCATCACACTTGAAAAAGGCAAAGAAAAAAAATCTTTCACAGCTGTTCCTAGCAGCTGGGATATATTTAATCAGAACTGGAGATTACATACATCTCTCTGAAAGAGATATTTTCCTTCCCCTTATGGTTATGTTATCACCTGTGCAGCAGACAAGGCCTGGAGCTGAACCTCAGCAACGAACTCATGGCAAGAGGATGGAGGGGCTGTAAGTGACTTCGTACTCTTATTCCCAGTAACTCCTGGAGTGGGATGGCCCTCCAAGTAGTGAGGACAATTTGTTTGGGCCCTTTACATTGTGAAAGCCCCTCCTAAGCTTTCTTGCAGTCTCCTGCAAGACCTCAGGCCATGCCTGTGCCCAGCTCCAGCTCCAGCAAGCCTCTGCACAGCAGGGTTTTTAGC
The DNA here is from genome assembly GCA_034782735.1 of Sagittarius serpentarius. Lineage (NCBI taxonomy): Eukaryota > Metazoa > Chordata > Aves > Accipitriformes > Sagittariidae > Sagittarius > Sagittarius serpentarius. Next base: position 7,598,559 of record JAVKLA010000005.1, on the reverse strand, counting down.
AGGATGTGTGCAGAAGGCAGCTCTTCTCTAACTATTACATTGGAGATGGGAACAGCACAGAACATCTTTCCTGGTGTCTCAAAAGGTGCTACATGCACACAGATGCAAGTGAGTAACGTTAAATCTTCAGTAGCACAAGAACGTCTGCTGCCTCCTAAGCCTCCGTTCAGGGCGGTGAACTCTGAGAGGCAGTTTGGACTGTGCTCTTCCAGAGAGCACTTAGGTTTTAGCTTCACTGCTCGGTGTGCAAACTTCCTGAAACCCCCTGTCCTTGAATCATTAATGGATGTGAATTCACAACCCTTTATGTAGTAAGAAGCTGGTACCTATGTGACCTACCAGGCTTGGCTTTTTGGCCACCAAATCTTATCCTTCCAGTCAATCCCCTTCTCCATCCCCACCTTTCATTCAGATATGAAGGTCTTGCCCCTACTCATAGGAACAGTCTTCAACACAAGTAGAACAAGACATTAAGACATTGCTCTTTAGCCGTCCTGCTGAAGAGACCATTGAAACATTTTCCACATAAATCTATGCAAGATAAAGACGCAAAATATAATGTTTCAGCCTAAAAAATTAATGCAATCCAAGGAGGAGCAAGGCAGCTTTGCTGACAGGCGATACAATCCAGCAAATCATTTGCTTAGGCTGCTGCTGCTGGATTTTGTAGCCTTCACTGGCTCCCCCACCACCTGCCTTGTACATGTGCCATCAGCCCTTGATGTGGTGGCCAGGGAACAGCTGTCCCGGCCTTCACATAAGACCTCGCACTGGCTGCTCTCTGTGTGCAAATGCACCGATCTACTGCACAGCAGCATAGCAGTCAGCCTTTCCCAGTGGGTTATCAGCAAGTTGCATGGATGCATTTCAGTTAGCCAAGGCAGGTCCAGAAGTAGAGGTTTTTCCTCCTTTGCAGTGCCGATGGCGTGTGGGAGCATCTCATTGCCAAGGAGTTCGGGAGCAGAACTAGATGACCAACGCCATCAGCAGCGCGGCCTTCATTGCTGGCATGCAAGTGAATCCCCGATGAATGTCGGTGGCATTGCTAACCCGGCTCCTAGGGGAAGAAATTCCCCTGGGTCAGGAGGACAGTTTTGCTCAGCAATGAGACAGCTGGTTGCCATGAGAGGAGGGAGCAAGCTCTGGTGGGGGAGCTGGATCAGAGCCCATTTCACTACCTTGGCCACGTGCTTGGGTTAACTCACTGGGTTAAGCGTAGTTTTTTTATCCTTTGCTGAGGGCAATTTCTAAAATCCAAATAAACCTCCTGCACAATGGCAGGGGGGAGGTGCTTTCACGTCAACGGCTCTGTGAACACTATGTCTGTGTCAAAGACCTGGAAAGCCCTATTCAAAAACATACCAAAGAACAAGACCTACTCAAGACACAGAAAAATACAGAGCTCATACACAAATGGAGCAGGGCATTGAGCCATTTTGGGAGGTTTGTCTAGATGGTTTGATGCCCACCAAATGGGGGAATGGGGGTGATGGTGGGGGCACATTGGGAAGGCAGGCAGATGAAGGGGAGCGGCTGTCTGGCTGCAGCAGGTCAGGAGCACGGGACCAGCCGACTGGCAGGGCACGACATTCAGGCTTAGCCCAGCTTTCTGCAGGACAAGAGGCAAAGCAAGCTGGCCAGTGTGAGACTGCTGAGCCAAAGCTGGTTTTACAGAAGGGCTGACAGCTACTGTGGGGAAATGCAGGTGTCTCTGACGGTGTTTATTCCGGACACCTGCAAGCAGTGCTCACTTAAAAAAAAAAGGCTTAGGATTCTAGTTTCTCCTTTTTTTCCCTTTCTTGTCCCTGTTTCAATAGTTTTACGGTATGATGTTCGATAAATTAAATTCCAAACTTCTTAATTCCTTCCTTCATTCCTTCTTTGCCTAAAATATTCCTAGACAGTTACTTTCCTCGCTGCCCCTTCTCTTCTGTCCTGAGTCTTTCCTTGCCTTTCCTCCCAATTCCTCTGCCTTTCCCCTGCTGTCTCTGGTTTTCTCTTGGGCTCTGCATCACTGTGTCTGCCTCATCCCTCATGTTATTTCCTGTTCCCTTCATCTATGGGACTTCATGGGGTGCAGGAGCATTTGTCACCCCTGTAGTAGTCTACAGTAACCTACCACTCAGTAATCTGTGCTGCCTTGCCTCCCTTTCCCACATGTGCACGCACAGCTGGACGGAGGTACAGGTACTCCCAGAGCCAGGAGGCTGGAGTCAAACCTGGTTCAGGGAACTGCCAGCTTCAGTGGGATTCCCCCCACCAAATCCAGAGCTCCTTGGGTGTTGGATGAGACATGGATGGCAGGCAGTTATGTTCCTTACCACATCCCTGGAAAAAAGTCAGGTGCTCCACTGATTAGTGCAGTTTGAGAGAAGAGAAATGTGCTTAAAGTTAAGCATATGCTGTCTTACAGTGGAAAATATTTAAGTAAGAATGCTTTAAATTGCATAAAGGTGTTTTGTAAGAGAACTGTCATATACCATGAGACAGCTTTACCGGAAAGAATATCTGTAATGAGAAACAAATCACACTGACCTTTGCTATAGGGCTTGAAAGCAGGTTTCCTTGGGGTTGTGGAGACTCATTTGCCCTCCAGCAGTGGAAGAATTAAGATGTTATGTTTAACATAAACAAGAGAGGTTTAATCCCAAATCCTCGTGTGAGAGCACTTTGTGTTCTCTTGAAAGTTCAGTAATTCCATAAGCAAGATGGACAGCTGGGTTATTTTAGGCTCATCGAAAGCAAGGGAGGGACAGAAGGGACATCAAAGGGAATTAACTCATCAGAGTAAGAACCGAGTTGTGAAAACTGAGCAGAGTGTGACTTCAACGGCATGAACTATATGTGGTGCCAAGGTCTTGCATTATAAGATGTTTTTCTCGCCTTTTTGTTTTGTCTAGGTAAACTGCAAGAAGAAAGGTTGGCCTGCATGGGGCCATCCCAAGTCAGGGCCATGCACCCTCCTGGACACACGTGCCCATTCCTGCTTAGTCAGTAATAGCATGAGAGTCATGATTCTCATTACCACATGGGTTCTACACAAGATCTTCTGAGGTCAGATGCTGGTTTCTGAGTGATGAAGGAAAGGTAAGGTGGTTCCTGCAGACTGGAAGGCTGTACAGGGAGAGATGTTGTCTCTGATGACCTGCTTCTGCTGGGTCTACCTGCACATCATCTCTGCATTCAGCAAAGACAGAGCAGGCTTTGGTTTGAGAGCATCTTGGCCCTTTCGAAAGGGAATCCCTTCCGCAGCTCAGGTTTGCCCTGCTGCTCTTCTGCCAGTGGCACAGGCAGAAGTCAGCCCTGGCAATCTGTTACCATTTAGCAGCACTAAATTCACTTTAGAAGAGGGCAGTGTCAAACATGTTACCTCCCGCTGTGATTCAAAAATTAAAACAGATTCAACTCCTTGAAAACATAGGAGGGACAGGATATAAATCCAGAAAACCTGAGCTATTAAAGCAAAGGCAAAACATTTCACATCTCCATCTTCTTATCTCCAGACAAGAAGCCAAAGTCCTAAAATATCACTGCTGCATTAGGACTTGGACACATAGAGCATCACTTTCTTCATCGCTCCCCTGTGATCCTGCAGCTGAAGAGACCCAGTGTGAGTGACTGGATGCTGGAGGGATGATTGCTCTGGCCCAAAACCAGGCCAGAATTGCCTTCACCTGACTGAGCTACAATTGAAGTGCAAATTGTACTTTGCCAATGCAATTTTTCTTCAGGAGTGACCAATGGAAATTGCTCCATACTTGTGTAACATTGGCCAGCAGAATAAATGTGGTTCTTGGATAAAGGAGCAGAAAACCAAATAGGAGTGGTGGTGCTGCCCTCTCCCTGGCTCTTTGGAGACCATCCAGAGTTCATCTTGGGTCTCTGCAGGAGAAAAGGATGTTGAAAATCTGGGGCAATCAAGCTACAACAATGACTGATAGTCTGGTCATCCTGCCCATGAGTAGAAGAAACTGTATTCAATTTATTCAAGGGAGTGCTTGATTGTTGGATTATAAATGCCAAAACTGGGTGAGGATTTATAGTAAGAGACCTCTTTTTTCACATGTCAGACAACAGCACTACATGATCCCATGGCTAGAAGCTGAAGCCAGGCAAATCAAGACCGGGAAAAAGCGCAAGATTTTAGCATTGGAACAACTCAGCAAGGGATGAGCTTACTTCTCTACCATCTGAGAATTTAAAGTGAGGGTTGAATGTCTTTCTTCCACTTTCTTCTTCTAAATTCAGTTGTGATCTTGACATAGGAGTCCCTGGGTGTCATCTTCTAGCTGGTGTGGTCAGATTAGACTTTCATAATGGTCCTTCTGCCTTTAAAACCTCTGATTTATAAGAAGTGCATTTACCTGGACCAGGGTTCACCCTAGGGACAGGGGAATTAGACATCTTTATTCATTCCTCCACAGCTGTGGGAATGATATGTTTTGATATTTTTCCCATCGCCAGTTGTGTCAGTGGTATGTGTTATGCAGATGTGTGTCTACTGGGAGCTATGCTCCGACAGCGCATTTCACATTGATTTATGAACAGAATTCTGAGCGCAGCAACTTCTGGCCTCCGCTAACTGGGGCTGGAATCAGCTTGCACGTTGTTGCTATTCTTATTCTTGGACCTGCAGTCATGGCTTACAAAACAGATGCTGCAGAAATGCAAAGCCAAGGAGGTCCTTGCCTCAAAGCTCTTCTGTAAGAGCCTGGCGTGAAGCAAGGGGTGGATGTGGGTAGCCAAGGGAGCTCAGGGAAAACATGGGTGGTGAACGTGATCAGTAGTGATGAGCTAGAAAAACAGTGGGTGTAGCAACAAGCTGGGTAGATAGTGGTGGGCCAAGGCTAGGTCTGCCCAGGAGAAGATGCTGCAGGACTCAAGACATGAGAGGAAAGAGCCTGCACAGCACCTTTGTTGTGTGAATGGTAGGAAAGGCACGTCTGGGAGAAGCTACAGGGAAAGTGTCTACAGAACCTTGAGAACAGAAAGTCTAAGGTGAAGATGACATCCAGGTTGTAAGCCCCCCCAGATGTCAGGGAGCCAGGCTGAGATGGGAGTTTGGGTAGGAGGACACAGCTAACAGGACAGAGGTCCATATCCAAAGGAAACTGCATTTAAATTGATGAGATTTGTCAGAGATCGGGGCAGAGGGAGAGGAGAGCAGGACCATGTGGGTGCAGTGAGGGCAGGATGGGGAAGGTGGACAGTGGGGAAGGGTAAAGGCCAAAGGGGCCAAGAAAGGGCAGAAAGTTACAACAAAGGTGTAGGCAAAGATCTCCATCCATACCAACTCTTCAATCCTTCTACTCACTTTTCAATTCGAATTCTAAATGGTATTACAGAAAGTCTTTTTACTGCTGTGCGTAAAGTAAATCTCTGCAAACTCTTTGAGACAGCAGTGTATTCCCGACTGATCCCCAAAGGCAGATCCTGTTTCTTCGTGGTCATGATTACTCTTCAAAAGAAAGAAACATGAAGAACTACATAGAGAACTTTGGCCAGGGAATATGATTTTTTAAAAATAGGAATCACCCAGCCCAGACATCGGTACAAAAATAGTTACATGTGATGGACCAAATGTCGAACTATGAGAAGAACGACTCAAATTAGAGAAGCACAGACAGAAGAAGATAACGAAAAGATCTCTTCCTGTGACACTAACACAGCCAAATATTCATCTTTGTAGGTCGCCGAGTTTAAAGAGGGGTGGGCAGGGGGAAAGAAATCTGAGTTTGATATTTTGTACCCTGGACTGCAAAGAAATCACTGCAGATATATAAATAAAAGGCAGCTGGGCTGAGGTTTCAGATCACCTACACCCATCAGAAAGGCAGCCAGACTCCGAGCACCGTGCTCTCGTTTGACACCCGGACTAACGCTCAGCTCTGTCAATACTTTAAAGGCAAAGAGAGAGACAGAGCAAAGCTACGTTTTATTAAAAGGCTTACATCACCCTCATCGCCACAGAAACAGCAGAGAAAATGACACAGCCCGGAGGGAGAAACCTTTGGTTTAAATATCTGTAAAGATGTGTGGAAGAAAAGGAAGAGCTCCTGCCTGGGAAAACCACAAGCCTGTCTCAAAGTCTACAAGACTATCTAAGCAGAGGAAGCGCATGAATAACTGTGGCACATGCATGAGTGGCTGAAAGTGCAGCCTGAGCAGTAATTGGCTCTATTGGTGCTCCTCTGATTAGCTGGTTTTGGCTACAGCACTCGTCAGACCCATGCTGAGTTGACAGCACAAAAGTATTCATGCTGCACTGAAGAACGTCTCGGATCAGCCAGTGGATCCCTGCAGAGAAACAGCAAACACAGATCTGAAGGATGCGGTCTCCAGGGAGGGTTTCTAAATCCTTACTTCACGTCACTAATTCCTTGTTAGCCAGAGCTGGAAGAGAAAGGACTCGTGGAAAGGATTCTGTTACTCCTGCTACTTTTTACTACCTTGGAAATGAAGGAAAAGAGAAGAAAATTGACGATGCATCGGTGGAGAGAAATTTAAGAGCAGAATCACGTTAATCACCATGATGTGAATGTAGGCTGTTCTAATTCTTTACTAAAATACTGATCTGAAAGTTGCTAATGAACTCAAACAGCAAATAGCCAAGGGACCCACTTGTCGGGGTGGGAAGGAAAGGTTACACTGATGCATCTCCAGAGAGCCTCCTGACAGGGAGAGGTCTCAGCTGGGGATGTCTTACAGAGGGTGCGGCAGAAGATGAGCCACCCCGAACCCTTACAACAGCATTGGGCACAGCACCAGCAAACATAAATGGAAGAGAACAAGGAAATCGGGCGCTTTCAGGTGAGAGGTATTTTTATTTTTATGTAAAGACTTGCATACCTACTGCATCTGCTCCAGAGTTATGGCCAAGACCTCCTTTCAGCTCATGCAGCTCTGGTGTCAACTCCATGCACTCCTGCTGTATCCTCAAAACACCGGCACGGCCACTCTGCAGATTGATAGAGAAATTCCAAAGGACATTAATTACTTGCTTCCACACTCTGGGAATCACCACCAAAAAGAGAGTTGCAGAGCATCACTCAGAGCCAGTGTACACCAGCAAATGCTGTTCTGTTTTCTGAGACAGCTCACTGATTCACTCTGGACAAATATAAGCAGTTTAATTTAGACTATTAGCAGTAGCATTAAGGAAAGACACATCCATATTTTGGGTGTGAGCTGCCCGTGTCCCTCCCTTTCTCACCCTGTCCTCCTTCCCAGCTGCTACGTGGTGGCTAACTGAAATGTGAGGAATAGCAGAACAGCTCACAGCTTAGATTAGATACTTCCAAAGTTGTTTGAGGACAGTTGACCATTACTCACTTGCAACACACAGTAAACAGAGATGAAGCATAAGTATGAGGCTCTTCTACCTAGAAGGTATCAAACTCATATAGATACACAAAAGAAATAGCAATTGTGTTTCACACAAGCTAAGAATTTTGTTCCCAGGACGAAATCAACCAACCTACAGTTACAAACATCTCATCAGCTTCTTGGGCCTCTACCTCCTCAGCAGCAGCGCTGGAGAAATAACATACCTGGATGTTGCTGCCCACACCCAACATGAGATTCATGTTGCTGAAGCCGCCAGGCTCTGACGCCAGTCATACCACTTGGAGAGACCACCATGGATAGACTGAACATCTCTCCCATCACCTGCAGCGCTTCTCTTTCTTCACATGACCCCCATGTCATTGCCAACATCCTGAAGCACCCTTTCTCAACAGAAACCTGGGCTTTGTACCAAGGCCTCCATGTAAACTGGATTGCACAAAATGCCTCCAGAACTGCCCCAGCTTTGTCTGAAGTCAACTGCAGCCTCAATTCTTTGCTTTTTTCCTTAGCGGTTATTCACATATCTAAAAAACTACAGAATGAGGCTCTGAAACCTTCCCTACCACAGTTTAGTCCCTTCAGTTTCCAAAGAAAAAGCAGTTTTTGTGATGGTTAACATTAAAAAATACTGAGCTTGTTGGTCTGTTGGGATTTCCTGAGAATATTTTCTTCAAAAAATTCTTTTCAGGATTGGCTTTTAAGCTTTTTTTTCTGAAAGTTGGAAGCAATTTGTTGATCTTCAAGAAACAGGTTATTAAAAAAAGTTAGAAAAGCTCTATCTGTCATTCTGGAGTTTTTGTTATGGAAAAAAAAATCAAAATCTGTTTCTGTTTTAGCAAGAACCAACTTTGCCATTCTTGCGTAAAGCTATGATGGAACACATTGTAGCACCATGCCATCGTGAAATATGAATATTACCTTTATTAAACTCTTCAGCACACAGCTGAATCTGATGAAGCTATTCCAGAGGGAGACACTTGTCACAGAAGGAGTCTTGTCTCACTGTCATGAAGTTGGCTCAGCATTATTTAACTGATGATTCATTATTTTGCACATTATTTTGAACACCAGTCATGCATGAGGACCCCCCTGTACCAGGCAGAGCACAAACATGGAACAAAAAGGCACCTTCTGCTCCCAAGAGCTCCTAGTCCTTGTAGAGGACTGAAGAGGCAGAGAAGAGAGACAGACAGACGGAGGATGAGATTAAAGGAACCAGCCAGGACATGCTGTCAAACTTCTAGTAACCATCACAGGTAGGGAGAGATTTAACTGGCACCGTGTCTCCATGATATTTGTATTCTAACAAAAGTTTTAAGCATCCCATGCCCATTCCTGACTCTATTATCCCCAATGAGATCAGATGTGGGAAAAGGAGAATACTGAAATAGAAAGAGGCTATTTTGGACTGTGAGTGGTGCGGGGCCCCCGGGAATCCTCGGGAGAAACTCCACAGCAGTTTGTATGTGGGGAGAGGGTCAGTCTCTGAGCCGTCTGCTGAAAAGCTGGAGAAGCCCAAAGTTGCCTCAGCCAGTTCTAGGAGGAAATGGTGGGAAGATTTTCATTTTTACCTTGCTCACCAGATATATTTTGAAACACGGTTGCAGGCTGCCAGGAAGAACTGCTCTCCTCCACTTGCAAGTTTTCCTCCATCCTCTTTTGAAGTGGGAGAAGTGGGCGACCGGAGGTACAAGATTCTCCCCCCCCCCCCGCCCATCTTCAGTTTCCCAGGCTCTTCTTTCCCAGCAGGAGCTGTGCACAGCCCCCTGCTCCACTGGGACCCTTGCACTTCCAGCACCCTACGAGCCACCCCTTCACCTCCCAAGGCCCTGGGTGCCGCCAGTGCCCACCCCGGGGCCAGAGGATGCCTGGCAGCAGCTGCCCTCCCCCTGGGGTGTGTTTGCCCTTCGCAACTCTACTCTTTTACATCTTGCCTCTTCGCGCTCTCTGTCCTGTCCACCTCTTCCCTTTGCATTCCTCCTCTTTGCAACTCTGCCTTTGCATCCCTCCCCTTTGTATCCCTCCCTTTTCACCTCCCCCTTTGCACCTCGCTCGTTTACATCCCTCCCCTTTGCCTCTCTGCCCCCTTCGCATCTCTGCCTTTTCCCATCCCTCCCCTTTGCATCTCTGCTCCTCTCATCTCTGCCCCTGCGCACCCCCTGCCCCTCGACCCTTTGCATCTTTGCCCCTTTGCCCCCCCTGCCTGCTTAGATCTCAGCCCTTTGGGTATCTGCCTTCCGGCACCCTCCACTTCCCCCCCCCCCCGCCCCTTTGCACCCCTTCCCTTTCGCTTCCCTGCCCCTTCGCATCTCCGCTTCGCTGCCTCCCCGGCCCTTTCGCACCTCTCCCCCAGCTCCCCCGTCCCCCGCAGCCTCCGGGACCGCCCGCCGCGGCTCCGGGCC
>JAVKLA010000005.1:7574009-7588164 GCA_034782735.1 Sagittarius serpentarius | reverse complement strand
CCGGCTCCGGGGCAGCTCCGCGGCCGGGGGGATGCGCGCCCGCCCCTGCCCGGGGGGGTCCGCTCCGTCCCTTCGCCTTCGCGCGTCCACCCGCGGTTTCGACGGGGAAAAAAGAAAAAAAAAAAGCCAAACAACAAACCGCAACAAAAATACCCCAAACCCGTAATATTCCCGCACTGCCGGGCAGCAGATGTACGGGGAGCTGCTGCGGAGTAGCTCCGGGGCGCTGCGGCTTTTGTTTTTGCGGCGGGACGGTCAGGGCGCTGGAGAGGGGCCAGCGCCTCTTCGCCGAAGTTTGGCGTGGGAGTTCGAAACCCATCCCCAAATACTCACCCGATAGCTTTCTCTCGGCTCTCCCAAGTCCCAGCCAACTCCTGACTTTGGGCTCATCGAAAGAATAAGAAAATAAACCGCAATGTGGGAACAAAGCCATTGCCGTGACCTTTCAATCCAACAGCGTTTGCGAAATAGTACTCAGCGGCTTGTTTCGAAATACTTCGTATATTCTTACACTGGGTCCGTAACGAAACACAGTTTGATGCTGTCTAGTGCTCAGTCTGTAGCAGTATCTTTAAGCACATTTTACACAAGTTATTTATTGACTGCTTGAAGGAGTACTTAAACTCTGGGATCAAGGGCAAAGCAATGAAAATTCAGTAGGAACCATGGGCCAAACTACAGATTTGCCTCATTCATGGGGGTTCATTCATGTCTGCAGGGTGGCAGGAGCCTGTTAGGTCCTTACTGCTGCTGCCTAGTCCAGTCCCCCGTGGTGGAAATTGCCGTCTTGGCAACTAAGTGCCGGGAGAACTGAGAGCCATGTGCCAGCTAAAAGTCCGTCTGTGTGACTTCGGTGACATTTGTTGAGCCAGGCTGAAGTACGAGGGGTGACTTCTGTGGGAGAGGAAGTGCTGTTCAGCCTCGCAGTGGAGGGCTGCCCATGCAATTTGTGTTTCAGAATGGATGAGAACTACATCCTCCTGCCGCACGGAGTCAACTTCCAGGAGGCGATTTTCCCGGACACCCAGGAGAACAGAAGGGTGTTTGCCAGCCTTTTCCAGTTTTCTAACTGCTCGCAGGCGCAGCATGTCTTGAGCTTCTCCAGTGACTGGGAGATTCAAGAGGACAACCGGGTAAGGGATTTATTTGCTCTCCATTGCTTGTTCTCTGAGTGGGCACAGGCATTCCCATGTCATTTGCGAACACGTACGTACGAATGCAGAGCAGCAGGTCCCTGATTTTCCTAGTCCTTTGGTGGTATCACTGGCAAAGTAACACACTGGTGGGGAGATGTTAAACTCTGTTTTCAAAGCTGACCTCCGTGTTAGCTCTTCAGCTTCCCGTGGACCTGAACAAAGGTTGGTATCAACCTGTTCATAAGCAATAGGTTGGAAACCAGTATTGCTTGAGATCCTGTCCTACTCCACCCAGGTCGTTCCTGGGTTTGCTGTCTCTAGACCCCATATTTTAACTTCAGCTGAAATGTGCAGGAGCAGAGCTTTGCTTTTTTGCTTCTGTGTTCATCTCATGTAGCAAGAGCAGTGCCTGGACCATGACAGACTGTAAGGGATTACTCTTCCCTAACTCCACCTAACAGCATAAATATCTACTGAACTAATTGCTCTGAGCTGTCTTTGTAGCAGCTGGGGAAAAATAGATGGTTGAGGGCATGTTTCGTCTGAGTGATGAGAGCATGGTTCATCTGAATGATGCCGGCACCTACTTCTGAACAAGCTGAATGAAACGCCTCTTTCTCCTCCCAAGGGAGGCCACAGCAACTAGTTCACCCTCCAGGCAATCCTCCCTTAAGAAAGCACATTTTTAGTATGGAAACTCCAGCAATGCCTGTTATTAGTGGCTTCTGAGGCCCTTTATGGAGCTGTAGTGGGTGTAATAAATGCAGGATGTTCATAAATACTTCCTCAGCAAAGAGGAGCAACCTGCAGTTGTGTGTGTGCATGTTCTGGATGTGCATATACATTTGCAAAAGTGGAACTTGGAGAGCTGTTTTAGTGCCAAACCTTGTTTTATGAGGCTGGTGCTTTCCACCGGTAGCCGAGGACATTTCAAGCATCTCTTTAGGTCAGGATGGACAGGACGTGTGTCATGGCTTGCGTCTTCTGTGGATTCATCCAAGGCACAATATTTATGTACGGCAGCAGACGCACTAGCAGCTTGTTTGGGAGATGGATGGAGGGAGCTCGGTAGCTGGCTGAGCCCTTTCCCTTCACCAGCTGGCCAAGTCCTTTCCCTTCATCAGCTGGCCGACTGCTGGTGTACAAAGTTTGAGCTGCTGCATCTGGCCAGTGACACAACCCCACTCCTTGGGATGCCCCATGAGCGAGTGTTTTCTCACTGTTGATGTTTTGGGGAGGGAGTGAGGAACAGTGATATTCAAATATATATTTGGGGACAGCAACAGGAATTGATGTTTAAGAGAAAATGAATCATCTTACAATTAGATTGCAGAGCAGTAACCTTGGCTGGGCAAGAAGGGGGAGGCGGAGAGCCCCGCTCCCAGTCCTGCCTCCTCCCTGCCAGCCCGCAGGCTCCCCGGCACCCCAAGCAACGCACTTGGCAAGTAAAGATGCTGCCACTGCCAAATCCAGAGATTTTGCTCCGGGAAAGCAAAGTGGCATTGGGGGACCACCAGATCCAACTCCCAGTGTCTGCTTGTGATGCCCCTGCACTGTTTATTTAGCCACGCTGAGCTAGATGTAGGGGATCTTGATGGGTTGGTGCTCGTTTATGCCAGCAGTGAATCTCGCTGGTTCGCTTTAATGGAAATCACGAGGCAGAAACCCCCAGGGTAAGTTGCGGCAACTGAAAGCATATCTACCAAAAGTGCATTTCAGCTGTTGTGCTCTTTGACCCTGCGCAGCTGTGAGCAGACTAGGCAGGGATTAGAGCTGCTGGTCACACAGACTGGGGCTGGGGGCTTTACATACTTCAACACCCACCAGTCGAGCGAATAAATTCATCACAACTGACGGACACTTTGTCTCTCTTTCATACTGAAAAGTAAAAGCTTCCTCTGCATCAGTTAAAAATAGTTCAGGCTGACTGTGCTCCCATTCAGCTCCTGCATCTGTGTTTGCCCAGGCGAGCGCCGGCTCCCAGCGCCTGCGTGCCCCAGCCTCGCAAGGGGATGGCGTTTCTGGCTGCCAAGGTATTAGGAATTTGTTCCCCAGCTTTTCCCAATGCAGGTGCCCATGTCCAGGGTGCAGCTCTCTTCAGTGTTTTGCTCCTCTCTTTGCCTTGTCACGTCCGATGGTGACTTTCCCAGTTGCCACCACGTCTGCTCGCATCCCATCACAGTGCAAACAATTTCCATTTCCGAACGCGCTTGGCTGAGCTGTCCCGGGCTGGCTCCTGAGCCAAAACCTGTGGTGCATGCCGGCTTTGGGGTACAGAAAGTGAGCATTACTCGGAGTGTTACTCTTGAAGCTTTTTGGAAAAGAGGCTCTTTGGGAGCCTGGGGACACCCAAGAGGGGGCTTCTGTGGTGGTGTCAAGTTGTGGAGAGCTCGGACAGAGACGGAAAGGTCTTCTGAGGAGGCTCACCCTGCAGTGAGGAGTCAGAGATCTCACTACCTGCTGTGTCTTGACATAAATTGCTAGTTAAAATCCATCACGGATGTTTTGTGCAGTCAGAGGGAAGAGATGGAGACGGTGAGATCCTCAAAGCAGAAGGCAGTAGGGGCAAAGGTCTGGTTCCAGGAGTTAGTAGGTAAGGTCCTGCCTCTGGGCCTTGGGACAGCTGTGTGCAGGGACAACTTAAAAAGTGGCTCTGTCAAAAAGCAGCGTGCCCAGCTAAATTTGGAATAAAGGAGTGATGAAGTCTCCTGTTTACAGCTGGATCCCGTACTCCGAAAGACTTTTTGAATCCCTGTATTTGCTTATGGCCCTGTGCCCTACTCTTGACATATTTCTGGGGTGGACTTTTTAAGTAAGAATTCAGCACTGGAAGCATGTGCAGTTGCAATGAATAATTCGTGTTTGTAGCTCAGGGGTGCTCAGCCAGACGGTGAGAGAGCACTGTGATGAGTGAACGCCTTTTGCCCCATGTAATGCTGCTCTCAGTGACAGGTCCCTGCTGCAGGGTGTGCCTGAGCCAGCTGCGGAGCAAGGGGACCCAAAGGTGACCGCTGACATGCTGTCCTCCTGCTTGCCCTCTTCTCTCTGCAGTGCTCCTTGCCTGCAGGCAGCCTTGTCTGGGCCATCCCCTTGGGTGAAATGAGGAAAACCCTGACAGCTCCTTCTCCTCCGCCCAGCAAAGGTGTCTGATGATGCAAAAGAGAGCAAAGAGATGTGCAGGAACTTCTCGATGCACTGGGATGCGCCACTTGCCTTCTCTGTTGTGGGAAAAGCCTTTTAGTTTTCGGAAAGCCCCATGGCGCATGGTGAAAGGCAGTCAGACCCAAGGCACATCTCATTGGGGATAGTACGTTCCTCATGCTGGGCCTGCTGCCATCGCTGGGAGCTAATTCCAGCTGCATGTTTAAGCCCCTTGCCATCTGGGCTGAGGGTCAGACGCTGCTTTCCATAGTTTTCCAATAACCCCTCAGTCTCATAAATTCACTCAGGTGCTTGTTCTGGCCACTCTGGAGAGCAACAGCAGCCCCAGCTGTCCTTTCTTTAGGCACTTGCATTTTGGCTTCCGCGTTTGCAGAGGCAGTAATTTTTTGGGCTCCATCCTGACTTTTCTCACAGCCCCTTAGTGATGTTTGCAGATCTCCTGCTTTACTCTGGCTCGCTGTCGCAGCGGTTTCTGCAAGGTTGTTGCTGAAACCCTGAGTTCCCACTAGGCTTGGAGTTGGAGCTGAGTTTGTAACGAGTGGTTGCAACTTCTTGCAGAGAGAGGAGACCCTTCTTGCAGCATTTTGCAGGTACCTGGGTCCCGGGTTTCGCCCAGTCCCAGAGCTGATGTTGGTGGAGATAATAACAGAGGAATGCTCCTTTTCCCCTTTCATAGTTACAGTTTTAGTTGATTCTTCCCACCCTCTGCCCCTGGGAGAAATGCAGTATTCGCCTATCCAAGGAATCTTGCAATCACAGCAGTTTCTTTTAATAAGGTGCTTTTATTAAAGAAAGGAACAATTAAGAAGTTTTAAAAACCTAACTAAAATTATTAAAAGCTCCCTGTTTTTACCCAAGTCTCATGTTGACCCCCTGAGGGAAGACCTACAGACGTGTCAAGGAGTTTGTAAAGTCTGACAGCCTCCTATGCAGGTATGCCAGGCTGCCCTGTGTCAGCTGGTGTGCGGCCTCTGGGTCACCCCTGCCTCGGGAACCCACCTCAGACATCCCTTTTCCTTTACCCCCTGCTTCCCCAGTGCCCCTAAAATCGCTCACAAATCCCTGCGTGCTGCCCAGTTATTCTCCGGTGTAGCCAGCGGTGCTGGTGTTTCATTACTGATATTTTTAGGGAGCAGCCTTCCGACCTTTTCTTGCTCAAAACGAGTCCAAGGGGCCAGACTTTGTTTTGGGAGATAGGGATGAGCATTCAGCTGTGCAGCCAGCATCCTCCTCCGGGGATGGAGAGGGAGAATGGGAAAATCCCAAAGGCCCAGAGAGCATCTGTACTTGCCAATGCCTCTTTCTCATGACAAATTTTTCTTATGGCTAAGTGATAAATGACACTTTCCTACATGCAGGGGGTTGATTTCTGCTTGCTCAAGCCGGGAGGTGGGAATTGTCCCTGTGGTTTCCCCCCTCTCGCAGTGCCTGCTGCTGAGCCTCGGGGGTGATGTAGTGGGTTGGGATTGAAATCTTGCTCTCCTGCAGAGTTTTACCACTTTAGTGCAAATCTAGAGGCGTAATTTCTCCTCCTGACTACTTGGCCTTCTGCAGGGTGGTGCGATCTCGTAATTAAGACCTCGCCACCTTGTCTGCACACGGGAGATTACACCAAAGTGGTTTGAGGTCTGGTGATAGTAAGGTCTATAGAAGTGTCCAACAGTGCTTGTCATTATTTATTATTCATTATTCAGAGGGGTTTTAACTCCTGGTTTTGTCAACAGGTTGATAGGGCAACATGGTCTTTTGGCTTCCGTTCCAGCTTGCTGTGAGCTGCAAAGGTGATCACGACCTGGGGCTGTGCAGTGCTTCTTTTACAGGGTACCTTCCTCCCCTTTTTTCATGCAGGAGAGTTGCAAAATGACCCCATGTGAATCATAACAAGGGAATTAACAGTGGCGTGTCAAAACGATGGTGAGCAACTGTGAGAGCACTAGCACTGTGATAAAACCCATAGAAATTAAGGAGTCCAATAGCTTCAATTAAGCCTGGCGAGACTGCAGGGGGAGATTATATCTTTTATTAAGCCACTCTCCCTACATTGCCTTTCCTCCTCTTAAGCATCAGAGCCACAACCATGCTGTTACTTCAATTGATTTAGATGAACCGAGTTGCCTTCTGAGAGACCTCCACAGATTTATCTGGGTAATAATAAAGCTTTTATGAGAGTAGTTGGTGTCCCAAATAAAAAGCAAGGTAATTAGTGGGTTAGCAGGGCACTCTACAAATATCTGCTTGGCATCTTTGGGCCTGGGTCCTCTTCTCTGGTGGCACTTTGGCTGCTGTAACAACCTGATGACCTGATTAGGACACCTGCAAGGCTTTGGAGCAGCTGAAAAGGGAACCGGATAAGAAAAGCAATGTAATTGCATAAATGGCCTTGCCATTATTATGCAAAGCAAAAATTAAATTAAACGGCATTCTTGCTCTGTGGAAGTAGAGAAAATATTTTCAGAATTATTCGTATTTTAGCAATGGCTGTGTGCATGAACTGGGAGCCACTGGGCTGGATCATTCCCCAAACCCATCTGTGGGCAGCAGCACAATTGCTCAGCAATGTTCCCAGCCTGCCTTTTCCCTGATGCTCTCAACTGGGTGGATGGTAGCGGGTCTCACACAGTGACGCTTCACAGGACCACAAGGGCTTAAATCACAGAGAAATAGCTGCTTACGTGAAAGCTCTTTGGGCTCCCAGACAAGGGCTTGCTCAAGTGATGTTTGCTGTGGGGACCTGTTTTGATCCATCTCCCCAGGCAACAAGCCCCTGGAGAGGGGAAAAGAAGGAAAGTTGGGGAATTCCCCATAATTTTTCTGACTGCCCTGATTTTGAGCCTGGACAGTGATTAAATAGTATCATGGCTAGATACGTGCTGGAGAGATGCCTATGGCATCTCTGGAGAGAGCTTGAGCTGCCTTGGATGCAGGGACCAGAGGTCTTCCTGCTGTGGCTGAGATGGACATCAGTGATGCTGACGGTGACTCTGCTATGTGAACCATGCAAAGCCTGGCCACTAGAAAAAAAACCTGGTAACCGTAATGGATTTCAGCTGAAATTTCATCCATGGTATCCACCGAGATAAAATGAAAAGCAATTTGTTTTCTCTCTTTTAAAAGTTAACAACTTCTCCTCTTAAGGAGTTCCCTCTCTCCTCTGAGTGCTGGAAGATGAACTGCAGGACTGGAAAATCCTGGTCGTGGAGTCCAGAGCCAGCAGTTTTAGGGGAAGGACTGGTCTGGAGAAGAGCAGGCAGCAGCCTGGCTTGGTTAAGACAGTTTTCTTTAATTCCCATGTACTGGCCTTTTGTGCAGCATGAGCTGCATGAAGGATCCTCCCTTCTCTGCTCCTAAGTCACCAGGGAAATAGAAAATAATCTCTGTTCAAAACAGTGCTATGTGGCAAGGGCAGGGCATAAAGACCTCAAAATAGATGAAAGTAAGGTCCAATATCTAGAGGTCTGAAAATCTTGTTTTACATTTGGTTTCTTGCCCTGCCGTTGGTTAGAAGAATTGTTGCTCCATTAGCCTAATGGCATGGTAGAAAGTGTACATCGCTTCTGGGTTGTTTTAATAGTGATTTACAGCGCTTTTGTTTTCCTCCCAGAAACCCACCCAGAGCATACCCCCTCCCTACGGTCTGTGTTTAATTTGAATACATGTAAGCAATATTAGATGAAATGGAGAACTGCTGACAAGTGTCTGAGATGAGGGGACACCACGAGACAGTTGATACATTTGGGTAACATCCCCAAGAGTCTTTTGGCATAGAAATGGCATTGACTCATTTCCAAATCTTCCCACCCAGGCTGTGGTAGGGGACTCTTAGAGCCCTGATTGGTGTCTCCCTATAAGTTTTCTGTCTTCCCACATGCACACAGGCTGCTAAGATACAGAATCAAAGACCACAAAGGAGTACGCAATATTCTTGTCCACAGGGTGTTTCCATTGCATATGGTCTCTATCATGTTTATAGCACCCAGAAGGTGTTCTGAGGTCTTCCCAGGAGATAAATGGGGAAATATGTCTGGTTTTAGGGTGTCTCTTAGAGGCACCTTATTTCTGTGTCAGGAGACAGGTTGGCTGACTGCCATATACAATGCAGGAGGGATGACCTGAGGTAGCATGGGAGCCTTGAATTTGATATGGATTGTGAACCGTCTGAATTTGGGGTTGAATAAGGAGCTTTTCCCCTCCCATCTGAACTCTTGTCCCCACTGGCAGCCATGACCGGTGGGGAGCTGCCAAGGTGAGGCCCTCACTTAGCACCCTGCTGGTACCAACACGGGTGCAGGACAAGGTGAGGGGAGTCCCAAATCAGTGTCCCAGCTCCTGGTGAATGAGTCTGGACCAGCTTGCTCCCTATCAAGCAATGCAGATTACTCCAGAGCACAGCTCTCTGACTATGTCTCAGGCACATCCAAGTACATGATATCTTTAAAAATATCCAGTTTCCAGCCTGCCGAGCAAGGAAATGCCTAGACAGCCATGGGTATGTGTGTTTATGTACACGACTGCCTCCTCTGAAGGGCAAAACAGCAGTTGTTCCAGGAATTGGCAATGAATGAAGATCCACATGGCTCCAGGCTGCTTTTAATTATCCAGAGCCACACTTTAAAGAAGTTCTGCCAAATGCACTAAATCATTCTGGATTTTGTGGCATGAGGCTATCTGCTGCTGTACACGAACTTGGTAGCCAGCAGGCATCTGAACCTGGCCCCAGGACAGCTTTTTGGCTCCCCATCTGGCTTCTTCCACTGCCACAGGGGTGGGAAACTGCTGGTGGCCACAGAGGCAGTTGGTGGTTGTGGGCTGAGGGGACTCCGTTGTTCCTCCTGTATTTCAGATCCAAGGCTACCTGGAGAGGTGCTGTGCCCTTGGGTTTTCCAGCCCTGAGGTGGGTGAAAGACCTGTGGTGGTGCTGCCAAGCACAAATCCTGCCACAGTGCTTACTTAGCTGGACAAAGGGTTTTTTTGGAAGCCCCTGACCACTGACTCTTAGCCAAGGGCCAAGGCAATGTGTTTCCCAGTCATGTTGGAAAGATGCAGCTACCTGGACGGGACTAACGCCACAGTGTGCTGCACAGGTAGGATGTCACTGCTGTTGTCTCAGGGTAGGTAGGAGAGATGGGACTTCTAATGAGCTGGTCACATTCCCTCTGTGTCGGCACAGAAGTGGCTGAGGTGGGAGATACCTCCCCCTGGGGAGGGCAGTGGAAAGTTTGAAGCTACCCCCCTGAGCATCTGCATGTTAAGGGAGGCTGGGAGTTGCAGCACTGTAATGAGAGGTGGACCTCTCGTCCATGCCCTCTGGAGATGACATTGTCATGGGAAAAGTAGCAACAAGAAGACATAAGGAGGCTGACTTCAGTCCCTTGTCTCCTTCCCTGTGTGTGAGCGATTTGGTGATTCCTCTGCTTTTCTGCCCTGCCCTCCTGTTCATTGCCTCCCCAAGTGAGAGAGGACATCCCACCGCACATAGACTGCGAAGAGTGAGAGCACTGGCTGGCAAGGGGAGGCAGCTGGTGGGGACCTGGGCAGCTACTGGAGCTGGGAGATGAAGTGGTGCAGGGCAACATGTGCCTGAAAGCGCTTGTGTCCACGGCCAAATCACCTTCCTCGACACAGGTTCCTGTACTCAAGGTGCTTCTCTGGGTATCTGGGACCTGGCCTCCAAGGAGAAGGATTGAGGCTGGTGTTCTCGTAAAGTGGATGTATTATCTTAACTAACCTAAGGCAAAACAAAATGTGCAGTCCAAAGAAGCAGATCATGGGTGGGTTTTGATCCAGTCATGCTTATTATTCATCCTTGTGCCATGATTTTTCAACCTTAGAGAGTGGAAGTACAGACTTAGCCTGAGAGCTACTGGAACATGCTCAGATACGACTCCCGGTACCCCGCTCGCTGTAACCCACTGGGACTATTTCAGTGCTTTCAATTGGGTTGGGAACAGGAGGGGGAAGCAAACATCTGAGCTGGGTGCATCTGGCTCTTCACCCGCTTGGGTTTTCTTAGACCTTGGTTTGGGCTAGCTGTTTTGGGGAATACATTCAGAGTGAGTCTCAGGCAAGTTTTCTGGGCCAAGAGCAGCCAAAATGAATGAGGGAGGTTCCCAAATTCTGTGTTGTTCAGCCCAGTTATGGGACCCACCAAGCCCCTCTGTAAATCTGCAAGTATAGATGTGTTAGGTGTTTTTGTGTGTGTGAATCCGTATTTTGTGTTGGTCAGCAGTTGGGAAGGATGATTCATGTGGAGCAGCAGTCCTGGGCCAGGATCTGTCCTTGATGCACATGCTACAGGCGCTGTGGGCAGATCCGGTCTTTGGTTTAGTTGCTGGCTCCAGTCGACCTTGAATCCAGGGAAAAGTCTTTTCTTTCACTTCCTTCTCTCTCCTGACCCACCTGTGAGATAGATACATAAAAAGATGGAGCAAAAGGTTTGTTAAAACAACAGCCACCAAAATCCAGCTGGCAGCTGGGACACCTGTAATGCTGCCTGTAACCGGATCAGCCATTGCGGCTTGAAGGGAGATGAGATCTTTCAATTTGGGACATATTTTCTCCCAGCCCATGCATTTTGATATTTATTTTCACAAACGGCAAGCCACGCTGGCTCCGAGGCAGTGGTAGTTTGAATCCCTAATGGAACCTGCAGATGGAGGCTTTTAAAGCCCGTCCTGCCTCCACCAGCCAAGTGCCTTTCCAAATTTCCCCGGAGCAGTGTCCTTGCCCTGTTGCGCTCGGCCAGGAGCAGCCACGCAGTGCCAGGCTTGGCTTCGCCGCCGGCCCTGGAAGCATGCAGCCCCTTGCAGCAGCTAATGTGAGGTGACAAACCAGAGCGGCTTGTTTTGGGGGACAGGGAGTATGAGGTTTTAGTGTGACCAATAGCAGCTGGTTGCTGCTCAAATCATTGCAGGTGCCCCTGGCAGCTGAGTTAGTGACGACCTCCTTTTGCTGCCCCAGTTGGCGGGTTTTTTTGAAAGAATGCTGCTACGACTATTAGTCCAGTTATCTGTAAAATGAATGACGGTAGGGAAAAATATACTGAGGGAGAAGCAAGTTTCCATGACATTGTATAATGCAAAGGGGAAATAATACGGCTAGAAAGCCAGGTCTGAATTTCTGCCCCAAAAAGTTAAGAGCAAGCAAGCAAGCAAGCAAAAAAGTATTTCCTGAGATCTGAAAGCATTTAATGGACTTGTTCTGCAGTATTTTTGCATTTCCTAGATCAGTGGGGAACCAGCAGAAGTACTAGCTGCTGCAAGGGGGAATGTCAATGCAATGTTTTGTATTGAGACAAGAAGTGGGACAAAAATGCAAGCTAGTACCTACAAACTGTCATCCTCAAACCGACTCGTCGTCACCACCATGCAGGGCAGCAGGAGAACTATTCCCATTCTGCAGATGGTAAAGGCGAGGCAGATGTGTTAGGCTTTGTATCCCAGTCTAGTGGAGACAATTCTCTTTGACCCAGGATTTATCCCCAGTGGGATCAGAAACTGTCTGAACACTTTTTCTGTCTGTAAACTTATTTGTCTAAATCCTGTGCCCTTCCCCTTCCCCCTCCGTGACTTCCAGCCTTGTTGCTCAGGCAGTGCTGTACTTGGAGTAAGGAGATCTATTCAGATGGGTGACCTGGGGTTTTGTTGTTTGTTCAGACCAAAGCATGTTGCTGGTATGAAGTCTGGCTTCCTTATTCAGGTGGACGGTGACACGTGTTCTCTGCATTGCCTCCAAATGCAATGAGTTTATCACCTCCATTTGCCTTCACTGTATACCCATTTCAGAGCACATTCATTTATTTGGCTTGCTTTTTGTCTTTCCAGAGCTTTTAGACAGGGTCTGAACACAATTGTGTTCTTCTGGATGTTTTTGATTATATTTTTTATTGTGGAAAAAGTTCAGTCAGTTGCCTAAAAGTGGACAGTAGCAGGGGAGAGAAAGGAAGGAAAGTCAAAGTGGAGGAACAGCTTGTACTGACATTGGCTGAGGATAGGAACAGAAAGTCAGATGCTGTAAGTCTCCATTTCCATTACATGGGGAAAGAAGTCCTATTTCAGAGCCTTTGAAGCATGAACATAGCAGCCACATCCACTCAAAATCCTCCATTTCGTTGCAGAGCAGGAAAGCTCTTTCCCACCTTAAAAGCATCGTCTTGGGAGGTGGAAGAGGAGTGATAATGAGGAAGGGGCATAGCCACAGCAGCCATGGGAGACCTCTGCCAGATGCCAGCCCGTGGTTTAAAAGAGCTCTGAGGTCTCAGATGGGTGGGAGAGATTTTATTCATGGTCTATACAAGATGCCTTAAAGTGAGAATCTCTGTGTAGGTGGCTTATCTGTGGGAAGGAAACAGGCATCTTATTCTTGGTCTGCAAGTAGAGACAAAGAAAAAATAACAGATGTAAATGAGATAAAATTTAAAAAAACCCATAGAAATAGGAAATGAGGAAATAATCCACCGAAATATATAGCCAACTGATGTGGTGAAATCTCCGTCATTTACAAGGCTTGGTCACACTGGGAGATTGTGGTGGGTCTCTTATTTGGAAGACATTCTCCTTTTGCTGGCTGCCTCTGGAGGAAGAGCCATTGCACGGGTCATGACATGGCTCTGGGAGTGACTGTATAGGGTTTCAGAGCGCTCTGGCCCTGTCCACTTCTTATTCCTCAAACTGGATGGCTGTCGTGACAGCCCTCTGGGGAGGGTTTAGTTCTCCCACGTTGTGACTGAGCAGCTCCAGGAGGTACCAGATAGCATCCAAAGCCCACCACCATCGGCTGGATTCAAAAAGACAACCTGGAGGTAGATTTTCTAAAAATCACTTGCAAGGTCCTTGTGCCCTTCAGACAGCTCTTTTAAGAAGACCCCAGGGAAGGGTTGTTAGTACCATTGGTGACTAGGTTTCTGCCCTTTTACATGTTGTAGGCTCAGGCATGTTTTGTCTGAGTTCAGTGAACACTTCATGATCTGTCCCTTGAAATCCCAATTGAGCCTGTATTTTTGTAAGTCTTGATTTCAAAGGGCAGGGGAACAAACGTGATTCTTGGTTCTTTTCCCAAAGGTGTGGAACTGTAGATTAAATGTATCCTGGAAATAATATTTTATGCTCAAATCTTTCCCACTGCAATAAAAATGGCTCAAAACCACATGCAGTGACAAAACCCTCCTATATTTAACCCATGTCTAGAAGCAGTTGAAATACTGCTGGGAAAAGTCCTGGTGCTTCCAAGTTAGTGGCACTCTGGAGCTGCTGGAAGTCATCCCGCTCCTTACGGATGGTCGATGCTCCAGAAGCACATTAAACACGTTGAGGATGTGAAGGAGCAGGCTCCGTCCATCACAGCATCAGGGCAGAGAAGGGCTAAAACAAAATCCCAGACTGGAGGCAACCCTGCGGCATTTTCTAGCTGTTCTGTGTCCAGACTTTGGGATTGACCTCTGGTTCCTGCTCATTGTCAGAAATGTCTGAAATGGGAGAAGCCTCCTGTGGTCCCTGCTAACAAAGTGGTGTTTGTCACGCTCTGGTAATTGCATTTGCTATGGTATTTCCAGCATCTCCTATGTTTTGAAATGGAGAGATCTCAGGCTTGCCCTGGGCTGATTGTGTACTCTAACCTGCTCCTAAGCCCACATGTATCTTTAAACATTAACATACACATTGGCAGTGTACAGCGTCAGTCTCAACCCCACAACTACCAAGCTGGGAACGTAGCTATTGCAGTGTTGATGTTTGCTCGCTGTATTTATTGTGGCAGTATCTTGTCCCTTCCTCTGCAGATCCTAGAGAATTTTCTTTTCTTTTCTTTTCTTTTCTTTTCTTTTCTTTTCTTTTCTTTTCTTTTCTTTTCTTTTCTTTTCTTTT
>JAVKLA010000005.1:7553895-7573592 GCA_034782735.1 Sagittarius serpentarius | reverse complement strand
TCCTTGACTGAGTCTAAACACGACTGAGCAACAGCCGAAAACATCAGGGTGTTATCAACATTCTTCTCATACTAACCAAAACCACAGTGCTGTACCAGCCACTAGGAAGACAATTAACTCTATCCCAGCCGAAACCAGGACAGGCAGGCAACTCAGGAGGACTACAAGGATGTCGTGAGGTAACGCCGGGAGAAAATTAGAAGGGCCAAAGCCCAACTAGTACTTAATCTGGCTACTGCCATAAAAGACAATAAAAAATGTTTCTATAAATACATCAGCAACAAAAGGAGGGCTAACGAGAATCTCCATCCTTTATTGGATGCATGGAGGAAACATAGTGACAAAGGATGAGGAAAAGGCTGAGGTACTTAGTGCCTTCTTTGCCTCAGTCTTTAATAGTAAGACCAGTTGTTCTTGGGTACTCAGCCCCCTGAGCTGGAAGATAGGGACAGGGAGCAGAATGAAGCCCCCGTAATCCAAGGGGAAATGGTTAGCGACCTGCTACACCACTTAGACACACACAAGTCTATCAGATGGGATCCACTCAAGGGTGCTGAGGGAGCTGGCAGAAGTGCCCACCAAGCCACTTTCCATCATTTATCAGCAGTCCTGACTAGCTAGGGAGGTCCCGGTTGACTGGAGGTTAGCCCATCTAAAAGAGGGACTGGAAAAAGGATCTGGGGAACTACAAACCTGTCAGTCTGACCTTGGTACTGGGGCAGATTATGGAGCAGATCATCTTGAGTGCCATCACGTGGCATGTACAGGACAATGAGATGATTGGACTCCGTCAGCATGGGTTTATGAAAGGCAGATCCTGCTTGACTCACCTGATCTCCTTCTATGACAAGGTGACCTGCTTAGTGGATGAGGGAAAGGCTGTGGATGTTGTCTACCTAGACTTTAGTAAAGCTTCTGACACTATTTCCTACAGCGTTCTGGAGAAACTGGCTACTTATGGCTCTTATGGCTTGGACGGGCATACTTTTCTCTGGGTAAAAATATGACTGGATAGCCGGGCCCAAAGAGTTGTGGTCAATGGAGTTAAACCTAGTTGGTGGCCGGTCACAAGTGGTGTTCTACAGGGCTCAGTATTGGGGCCGGTTCTGTTTAATATCTTTATCAATGATCTGGACGAGGGGATCAAGTGCACCCTCAGTAAGTTTGCAGACAACACCAAGTTGGGCAGGGGTGTTGATCTGCTTGAGGGTAGAAAGGCCCTACAGAGCGATCTGGACAGATCTGGATCTGGATTGATGGGCCGAGGCCAATTGTATGAGACTGGACAAGGCTCAGTGCTGGGTCCTGCTCTTGGGTCACAACAACCCCACGCAACACTACAAGCTTGGGGAAGAGCAGCTGGAAAGCTGCCTGGCAGAACAGGACATGGGGGTGTTGGTCAACTGCCAGCTGAATATGAGCCAGCAGTGTGCCCAGGTGGCCAAGAAGGCCAACAGCATTCGGGCTTGTATCAGAAATAGTGTGGCCAGCAGTACCAGGGAAGTGATCCTCCCCCTGTACATGGCACTGGTGAGGCCGCATCTCAAATACTGTGTTCAGTTTTGGGCCCCTCACTACAAGAAACACATTGAGGTATTGGAGTGTGTCCAAAGAAGAGCAATGAAGGTGGTGAAGGGTCTAGAACACAAGTCCTATGAGGAGTGGCTGAGGGAACTGGGGTTGTTTAGCCTGGAGAAAAGGAGGCTGAGGGGAGACTACATCGCTCTCTACCTGAAAGGAGGTTGTAGTGAGGTGGTTGTTGGTCTCTTCTCCCAAGTAGCAAGTGACAGCATGAGAGGAAACAGCCTCAAGTTGCACCACGGGAGGTTTAGTTCGTATATTTGGAAAAATTTATTCACTGTAAGGGTTATCAAGCACTGGAACAGGCTGCCCAGGGAAGTGGTTGAGTCACCCTCCCTGGAGGTATTTAGAAGACGTGTAGGTGTGGCACTTAGGGACACGGTTTAGTGGTGGACTTGGCAGTGCTAAGTTAATGGTTGGACTTGATCTTAAAGGCCTTTTCCAACCTAAATGATTCTATGATTCTGTGACTAACTCCTTGAAGAGCTGGAATTTTGCTTTCCTAGAATTCAGGGTCATGACTTTTTACTCTTCACCTGACCTATATCCCTCAGGACTGCGAACTCCACCAGTGCACGATCACTGCAGCCCAGGCTGCCTCCAATCTTGACGTCACCGATTAGCTCACTTGAGTTGGTGACCAACAGATCCAGTATCGCGTCCCCTCTGGTAGGGCTGTCTATTACCTGACTTAAGAAGTTATCCTCAGGAGTCTCCTGGACTTCAGCAGTCAGAGTGAGATACCTACCTTTACAGGAGCAATTCAGCTGCCTGTTGCCATTTGAAATGCCATAGGGGATCTGAGAGATAGGGCACAAGCCCAGAAAGAGCAGGAAACCTGCTGTTCATTACTGAAACATCACCTTCTCCAATGGCAGCTGGAGCCCACATGGGCATTTCAGGTGACACTAGGTGTCACAGGGTGAGCAGCTGAATCACAGTTCTGTTTGTTTAATTACGAAAATTGCCTTTTAAATATGAGAATTGCCAACAGAAATACTGCTCACAGAAACACTTGAGAAAGCAGAGCTATGTTATACCAGCGTTGTGTCCTCTGCTTTGCAGCACTGATGCTTTCTCCAGGCATAAACTGATAGTGAAGTGACAGGTTAATGAATATGCATCTTGTGGCATATAAAACATGAAGGTGGGGTCAGTCCAAATATTGAGACTGGTTTGTCCCATGACCTGAGTTGGGCTTACAGTGTTAGCTGCATTCGGTATTCCTGACTTCTCTAGAGCAGCACAGTGATTTGGAAATCCATGCCCAGCATAACATGTGAGTTGAAAGAGCTCCTGTGTTGCACCCAGTGGTGAGGGTAGCCCTGCAAATAACTGTTTTCAGATTGTGCTTGTCTCCTGGATGAAGACAGTATATTAATGTTGCAGAAACAGAGCTCATTTGAGCTCACATAGTGGTCTGGCTTTGGCCCCGTATGAACTTATTAGCATCTAAAAGGGACTGACGTGATCCTGGACCATTTATGCTACAACACCTTGACCATGACTATGGCTTTGTCGCACTGCATGCTTTTCCTGTATATAGCAGTTCTGGGCTTAGACTCAGTGGATTCTGGAAAAGTCCAGAGCTTGAAACAATCACTGCAGCCTGCCTGGGGTCCTTCTTCCATTTCTGTTGCTGTGTGGAGCAGGTGGCTTAAATTTGGCTGGAGCTTATGCACTTTGGAGTCTTTATCTTCTAGCTTATGAAGCCTTTTGGATAAGATTTGCTGAATGCATGTAAGACATTGAGTTTTTTTGTGTGGATTTAAATCCAATCTTCTAAATTGCTTTAAAGTAATTCCTTGTGGTTTGAAATTCAAAAACCCCTGGCCCCCTTTTTTTAAATGCTTGTGGTCAGTTACAGGCTGATTTAGGAAACGGTGCAAAATGTGTAAATGAAACTCAAAGCATTTTTAAAAATGGTGTTAGGAAAAGAAAAAAAAAAAAGAGGACACATATGTTATCAATACTCTATCAAAAGGGAACAACGTCTCTGACCATAGAAAGCCTTAGACTCCAAAGCCTGCAGTAGCAACTGGAATAAGCTTTCTAATCCAGGCAACACTGTTGGGACCATCATACAAGACAACCTTTTTACACGACCCTCTTTGAATTACTTCAACATTGATTTTAGGGCTTTGTCTATTTGGTCGCCATGTGTACGCACTAGATGGGACTCTGAACATACTTTTTCCATGCAATTTATGTATAAATATTCTGGTTTGGGAATGGCTTCTTGGTTGGATTTTTTAAGTAGTAGTTGAAAGGAGTTAGGGAGCTTATCTACTTTAGCATTGCTCCCAAAATGTGAGGAAAGACTGAATTCGTTGCATACAAAGCTCTAAAGTGCTGCAGCCAACAGCAGAGTAGAGTACAGGAGTCCTTTTGACAGGTGCTTCAGTATCAGAAGCCCTGAATTTGTGCAAAATAGCGGTCTTCTGAGGAAAAAGTGGAGAATACAAGTTGGAGAATACAAGTTGGGGCTACAAAAGAAATGTGAGGTATGTGCTCGTTTGATTTTAAAAGTTTGAAATGGTAATCTAACTATATTCAAGTGAAACAATCTGTTCAATAGCTAAATATACTGTGCTTTGTATTACCTACTTAGAGGAAGTACTCTTAAGTACTTCCACCTCGTCCCATTTCCACTGAAACTCCTACTGACTTTAAAGGAAATGGAATCATGTGTTAAGGAATATAGTCCACTTTCTCCTCCTCTGGAGTTTGTGCCTGTGATTTGAGAAGTGTGTAATCTGCAGTTGTGATGGAAAAAGTTGGTGTGAGGCACTTTGGTCTCTTTTGAGCTGGAGGAAACTAAAGATGCCGTGCAGAAGAACCAGCCAAGCCAACCAGTGTTGCTTCTGTTTGGGGGTCCGAATAGAGGATTGCCCCATGCCGGATAGAGGAGACATGCTTTTATGGAAAACTCTCCATTTCTGGAAAAGGAAAAAGGCAGGAGACAGGGTTGTCTCTTGCCACTATGCAGCAAGCATGGTGCCTGAAAGATACCAAGGGTCCTGGGAAGATTTGCTCTTGTCAGGAACTAAAACACCATATCAGCTTATATTGCCTCAAAACATTATTTAGAATTTGTCATTCCTTATGTAGCCCCATTTCTGGGGAGAGCTGAACTTGGAAATAGAAGATCCAGCCAGATCTAAGAAGCTTGAGCATCATCTTTCTAAATAAAAGAATCGATTGTTGCAGTAGTCTCAAGGCCTGGTCGACCTCTTGAATAGAACAGTGAGTCATGCCATATTTAACACGAAGGCCTAGCAATACAGTAAACTTGAACTTTTCAAGGACATGCAGCTGAGAAAAATTGATGTGATTTGTTCTAGGCACTGGTTTGCTTAGCTGAGCTGATCCTCAGGCTTTTAGCTGCAGGCTCCTCAGGTGTTAGATTACTGGGATGGTGGATGCTACAGAGGTCAGGGCTTGTTGGATAATGGATTTTTTAGACCATCTCGCTCATACATTAATACCTACAATGTAGACACCTAGAGCAGGGTTTGGTTACCTAACCACAGGACCCTTATGCCATGTGAAATGCCCTAGGCTGGACAAGACTTTGTGCAGAGCTGGCAGATACGTCACAGGACTTGTGGAAAACTCTAAACCATCTGCAGTGGCAGATTATGGGTAGGAACCCGCCTGCAAACTCACACCACCTGAAATACGCACCACCTAAAATGAGGGTAGACACCTCCACTTGGGCAACTGACTTCTTTCCTTAGAGTCAGGTGTCTAACCTAGAGCTGGATCCAGACCTGGAGGACATGAAGTGGAACAAAGGTCTATAAAAAGTATTTTTTTCTGCTCATCTCAAAAAGATTTTGAATGGACTTGACTTGAAGAATCAAGGTAATCATACAAAAAACCCACAGTGCTCTTAAAGACTTTTGGTTTTGTATGGGTTTAAGTGCTGTTCTAGTGAAGAGGAACTTGGGTCTGGAGTGCCAGTGAGGTGGAGAAAGCACATCTTTACCTGGCATGTCATCATGCTCATTAAGTGATGACCTCAACCTCCAGAAACTTCACGAAGTGAAATCCGAAGTGAATTGGAGGCACTGCATAAGGGAACTTTCTGGGAAACCACTGAGACAGTGCGCAGAACTTATGGGGTGCTTCAGCATCACTTTTCCTCCGCTGAGTGACACAAAGGAAAGCTGTGATACTAAATCCAGGGGCTGGCGTCCTGTGTAGGCACTCGCTCATGGAGCTCCGTGTGCAGCAGTGGAGCGGGTTGCCCCATGCCCTCAACCAGGTGTCTCTTCTCCGTGCTTTTCTGGAGGGGCTTCTCCACCTGCCAACAATAATGGGATCCTGAGGAGACCAGCCTCATCCACCAAGGGTCCGCTTTCATCAGTACCCTTCCCCAGCACAGTACTGGCCTTCTGAAATCCCCAGGAGTTCAGGTAAATATTTAACCACTGTTAACCTGGGCAGAGTGACATGAAGAAGTGAAGTGTCTTTCCCCAAGAGATGCCAGAAAAACCCAATGAACAGTTTAATGGCTGAGAGTTCAGAACTGGGAAATCAGTGGAGGTCATCAAACACAGAGGTCTCACCCCACCTCTGGTCCTGGAGTTTCTTCTCGTGTTGGAAACTAAATCATCTGCTTGGGAGGTCATGCTCTCATTTGACATGGGAACCGTGATATAGTTTACTGATTTAAAAAAAAAATAGTGCTGTAGGTGAGCCGGAGGGGGCTTTTGATAACTGTTTCTTCATGGCCACTCCTCCTTCATCTGCTTAATTTCCAGGGGGAACCAAGTAGGACCTTCTGGAGATGAAAGTCTCCATTTGGGACCTCATTTATGTCTGTTTTGATTTTCTGGGATGACATGTTCAGACATAGTTGCAAGCAGCGAACTGGTGTGCCATTAATAAATCAAGATGACTCATGTTTTCTGGTGTCTCACACACAAATGTTTAGAGGTGGAAATACAACAGAAGGTGAGAGTAGGAAACCAATTTTCTTAAAATCATTCTCAAAAGCTTCCATCAAGGTGAAATGTGCGCACATTTCTTCATTTAATATCCTTACGCTGAGCAAAGCCATCTTCCAAGCAGTCCACGAGAGGAATTTGCTGGGAAGGCAGAGGGATGAGTTTTGCCCCGGTGCTAACAAGGGGTGACTTTAGTGAGCTGTAAGGGATTTTCACAGGCCCTGTCAGGTCGTGCAAGTGGTTGCTCCCACCGCATCTCCCAGGAGGTGGGAGCTCCCTTCCAGCACCTGTCCCAGCTTTGTCCTCTAAAATTGGAAATAAACTGTTTTCCATTGATGGCAAAGAAGAAGGAAGCAAGGACGAAGAACACAGAGTCTGTGGATCGAGAAGAACAAGCATGATGTGAAAATCAGGTTGCCTACGTCTGGTGCCCGTACCTCGTCAGTGGTGACCCAGGGGAGTACCCGGCACAGGTGAGCTTCAGAGCTGAAATGGTCCTTGCCACCTGCTTGGCTGTGAAAGAGCTGAAATGAACCAGTTGCACTAGTTTTTTTTCACATACAGGAAAAGACTGCCAGCCTTCCTCCCTGCCCCCCCAAGACCAACAGCATACCAACAGATATCTAAATCAGGTATCCAGGGAAGAGTGTAAGAAGCGGGTAATGATATATGGTGGTTCCTGCTGATGCTTTCCCAGCCTCCAGTGTTTTCAAGTGAAGGACTGTCTGTGGTGAAGAAATTTCCATGTATTTAGCTGTTTCTCTATATTCAGTGACTTCAGTGGATTTATCTTCCATGAAGCTGTCCAGCCTCATCTTGAGAATGACCACTTTTTGATTGCCTTGAACCTGGTTCCTACTATATCATCTGATACCCCCAGTTCTTCTGCTGGGAGATGCTGTCAGTCTTTATGGCACTTGTGACTGTGTAGATCTCTATCCTATATCCTCTCATAGCACAGGACTCAAGGTTACAGACGGCGCTTGATGTCTGAACCTTAAAGGTTGTTTCTGTCCTATCCTGGATGGGAATCAACTACCACAAATGCTCTGCGATGCAAGTCCATGAGAAAAGAGGGAGTAAAGCCCCTTCCCTGACTGTCTGGGACCTCCCACTGCTATTGCCGCAGGGAAATTTCAAAGTTTTGCCTAGACTGCTGGAAGTGCCAACAGGGAAAGCAAATATTTGTGTGTAAGACTTAACCCCAAAAAGATTAAGTGCAGATGGATGTCAGTAGTGCCAGCAACCTGCGAGAGAAAGTGAAAACTGAGAAGGATGTGAAAACAGAACATGGTGTGGAAAAAAAAAAAAGAAAGAATAAAACGCAAAACAGATTAGAAGCAAATCGGGGAGAAGGAAAATTTCAATGGGGCTTTTTGCTTTCCCAGAGAAGGCCAGCATGAAGACCAGCAAGAACAGCACTGCAGCAGGGGCTCATCAGTATTAGCAGCTTGGGAGGCTCCAAGAGTGAGCACGAAGTGAGGAGGGGGTAGGAATATCAGCATGAGGGATGCGGCTTGGTGGGATGCTACATGGACAGTAGATGCCCTTGCAAACTGGGAAGGGTCCTGGTGGTGATGAATATCATGCATGGCCTTTAGTTCCCACCTCTTCAGCTCTCGAAGTCCATTGCTAGCCAGGGAAATGGTGATCCGTGGGAAGAGGTTTGGTTTTGTGAAGTTTGGCCCATGTTCTGTGGGAGGAGAGCCGTGCAGTTTGGAAAGCGTCCATCTCAGGAAAATAGTAAGTGGTAGGGCTGTCTAGACTAGTCAGGAAGGCGTGAACAAATAACCAGGGGAAAACAGAAGAAGAAGAAAAGAAAGCATGATTCCTCACCTAGAAATAAATTAAGATGTCAGGAAAAAAATGAATCAAATCTTCAAAGGATGCAAACAGAAGACGCTCTTAACTGACTTTATGCTAATGCTCTGAATCTGGTTAACAAGGAGGGGAAGTTAGACATACCCATCATTGGACTTACATGCCGCTGCTGGAAGTGGGTGGGGAGATGTGCAATAGGAATGTTACAATTAATTATTATAAATCTCTTCGTAACAACCATGTGGGCAGCGTGCAGGTGTGTGTGAGGACCTTGGCAGCCTGACAAAAATGTAATTATCAGTTATGGAGTCAGCGGCGATACAGAAGCAAATGCTCTTCGGCACTTCGTCGACCAGCAAAGTGCTAATTAGCGATTGCTAGAGGCCACTGTGTTTCTCTGGAGAGGAAAGTGGTACCTCCTTACACACCTGGAGGTGGCGTGGGTGGGAGCACGGAGGGAAGCATGACTTACCTGGGAGACTGCAATTACAGAGCGGATTTCCTGGCTCAGAAACCAAACCAGAACTGTTCTGCCTTAAATCTTTATTTTTTTGACCTGCAACTGGAAACTGGTGGCAATATATGTCCATATAACCCAACTTAAATATAGTGGGTTTTTTAAAGTTTAGTTTGCCAGGGACCATGATGGATTCTCTGTCACTGAAAAGGGGGCTGTATCTTTTTTCTAGGAAAGATATGTACCTGCTGAGGTCATTTGGTGAGTGTAAGGGATGACTTTGAACAGTTTTATACAGGAAGTCAGATCTAATCTAGTTTAAACAGAACTGATTCTTGTTGCCCTCATTGCCCTGTACTGGACCTGAGCTTTCAGCATGTTATTTTCTAGTTCGGCTAACAGAAAATGTGGGTTTTGGAGCTATATGCTGTGTAACAGAGAATTCAGTGTCCTTGCCCCAAAGTCCATCCTTAGGGATTTTTCTCCCTGTGGGCCATAGGAAACATTGTACAGCCATGATTACAAGGAAATCTCAGCCACAGGAGTGAACAAGAAGCAGCCCTGAAAGCGAAGCTGTCCAAGGCACCATTTTACCAACTCAACTATAGCTGAAGAGTGAGAGTGAGTAAAAGCATTGCCGTATGGAGGCTGTCTTGTAAAATCACTTCAGAACAGGAGCCTTTTAAAGTCCCCCGTCAAATGCAATAGAACATGCTGTAGAGCAGCTTTAAAAATAGGGGGAAAGCAAGGGCTGATACATCTCCATCATAGCAGTGACAGCCAAGCAGATCTTGTGAGACCTGTGTTCTTTTAAAAATGTGCACTGAGCCCTTTCACACTCTTAGTGCTGTTCTCTGAAGTATTAAGGAAATGGGAAAGCCTCCAGAAAACTGGTTCAACTCAGCTGACACTGTAAAGTTTTAAAAAGGAGCAAGGAGACTGAGGTCTGCAGTACACCGCTGACTTACCACCGGCCGAAGCATCATGCTGGTCCTGCTGGCACAGCCCCGTGCTCAGAGGTGTCCGGCAACTGTTGAAAGGGAGGTTGGAATAACATCTGCTCACGGCTGCTACGAGGTTTTTTTGGGGTCCTGATGGAAATAAGGAGAGGGATTTTTGTGGTAGCCTTCAGGAAGTTTTGACTTTGCTGACTACAAGGAGAGAGAGTGCCCCGTAACACCACATTGCCCTCAAAGACACGGAAAATCTGTAACAGTGAATTGATTGTAATTTTTCAGAGCTGAGCAGAGCTGTGTCCTCTTCCTCTGAACTTCTGCAAGCTTCGCAGATGCTGTGTGTGAATTATTTGTGTGCTGTAATGCCTGTAGTGGTTTAATGCATAACACACACACAAGATGAAGATTAAGGAGTACCCATCTGTGGTTGCTACAAACATGCTTTGTCATGACCATTACTGTAACTTCATTGTTTCTTCACCAGGGTTTTTAAAGTCCAGGCAACCCACATCTGCATCCACTGTGTCACCATCCAAGATTAAAAACTGAGCTCAAAACTGATTAGGTATAACTGCATATAACCCCTTCTTGCGATTGAACTTCAAGGGGAATTGATACTAGAAGATACTTACCTATCTTTTCAGGTAATGTAGGGTTTATTACAGGATCCCTCCCTTTTCCTTTTCCCTTGTATGTGGTTTTTGTGCAGACCTCATGAACTATGAGTCATACGTACAAAAATAAAGTTATAAATTAGTTTGAAATGTGAAGCCACTTTCAGAATTTTTTGGATGAAAGTGGCTTTGCTAATTTAGGATATTGGCCTACTTTGATAAGCAGCAGAGGTGTAACATTGCTGTGTGAGCTCTTCTTTTACCACCATCTGGTGTAGACTTGTGTTTGGGCCTGGCCAAACAA
Source organism: Sagittarius serpentarius (assembly GCA_034782735.1). Taxonomy (NCBI): domain Eukaryota; kingdom Metazoa; phylum Chordata; class Aves; order Accipitriformes; family Sagittariidae; genus Sagittarius; species Sagittarius serpentarius. The sequence goes on along the minus strand of JAVKLA010000005.1, from coordinate 7,562,904 downwards.
AGAGGCAAAAAGCTGTCTCCAAACCTAAGGAGGAGCCTGAACTTTGGGGTTCAGCCCAGTAATTGAATCAACTGGTGTTTGTGTTGAATTATCACTATAATTTTCTTGTTTCTTGATTATTGTTACATATGCATCATTTTTATTCTAATTGTCTAAAAAGGCTTTTGAATAACTAAGCTTTGAGATACCTGGGAGATATTCCCTCAGCAATCAAAAGCATACACAAAGATGTGGCATGCATTTTCAACACTCTTCACTAAATTTGGGTATTCAAATTAGTGACCTAAGACATGAGTTTACACCTACCCAGCAATGATACCACTGACTTCAAAAGGCAGACGTAAGCTGACATGTGGCTTTTGGACAAATGGCAGTTTCTTTAACTGCTATCACATTACTTTTGATCTCTTTCATGTCACCTTATCCAAATTGCTACTTGGTCATTTAAGCAAGTCTTAGACTCATTGCCTTGAGTCTATAGCAGAACATCTCCTCTGGTATGTTACTCCCTGTGCCCTCTCACAAAGCAAAAGGTCAGGGCAAACTCCGTTTCTTGGCATTTTTTAGTAGATCTGAAAGCATGTGGCTTTTACTGTATTCAGTCCAGCTCTAGCCTCATGGTGTACCTGAAAATCATGTTCTGGCAGTGTCTGAGGGACTCACTTCACTACTGGAGAATCAAAACAATTTTTAGCTGGCTTTAAGGTGTGGACAGTCATTAGCAGAGCTGGGAGGCAATATGGGGATCGTCCTATCTATTCACTTCTTCTTGCTTTTAGACATCTGCCTTCCTTCACACATAACTCTGAAACCACTTTCCCTGTCTCTTTGCCTGCATTTCATGTGTGGTATTTTGGGGGGGGGCTCATTACAGCCAAGCTCAAGTGTAGCCAGCACTTAGTTACAAGTGCAAACATATAATGAATGTCTGTCTTTCATTAGGATCTTTCCAGAAGGCATTAAAACACAGCCAAAGTGGCTTCACGGGCTCTGCGTTCTCCCAGCACTTGTTGGTTCAACTGTTCTTAAAAAATGTGGGAGTTTGGGAGAACGCGGATGTCAGCACCAGTAAAGATTTGCATTGTGTCAAGTAGAAGGAAATAGGCAGGTTATTTTAGAGCTGAGCCAGCCCTCCTCTTTGCTCACGCTTTCAAGTGAAACATCAGGGAGAGAAACATAGCGAGCTCCAGTGGTAGGTGGCTCTTTGGGGAGCCACCAGCTGCTATTTCAGAGTTACAATCGGATCACACAATCCCGGAGCTGCGTTGCACATTCATCACCACCTCCTGTCCGCAGCCGAGCTGCGAGGGGCCCCCACCAGCCCAGTGCCAAGACCTTCAGAGGCTGGAACCGGCCCCTCAGGAAGGATGGGAGGCAAGTGTGAAACCAGTTGCATTGCAGGCTGTGCAATGGCTGTGAAGTCTACTGTTTGAAGTTTTCGCAAGCCACGGAGCTCAGGAAAGACACTTGTGGGATTAGTGGCCATCTTAGGTTTCTCAAGGGATTTGCTCTTAAGTTTCCAAAAAGTCTGATGCCTCAAGCAAAACTTAGCTTCATTTTGTCCACGGTCAAGTGCAACCTCTGCCTTGCTCTTAGTTTTCATCCAAAACATTTGAGACACTAGTTCATCAACATGTTCACCAGTTTTTAGTAAACTGGGGCAGAGTTTCTGCTTTCTGACAGCTCTGCTTAGACTGACGTATGTTCCTGCCCTTTCCTTCTGTGCAGGGATGGGTCTCCTCATTTCCATTGAAAACCTCCATAGTGCGGAGTCTCCTTTTCTTTTGGCACATATCAGGAATTACTTCATAAAAGTCACTGAGAAGGACAGTTGGAATTATCTTCACATTTTATAACTTGGCTAAAAAAATCCCGCTGCAAGCTAAAACTTGACACATAAATCTCAGCCAGGAAAAAATTTAGTTTCTCTTCTTCCATCAAAACGGCAAACAGCTCCTCCCCTCACAAACACTTGCAAATTTCTCAATGGTAAAAGGTTATTTTAGGAAGGGATTAAATCAAGAAACATTAGGGTGGAGAGAATATGGAACGAAAAACACTTGAAATGATGCATTTTTTAATGATTTCTTTGTGCTTCTTCACTTGAAATACCTCACAAATATCCTGCGGGAGCAGTGTAGATCACCAGTTTGATTGCCTTTCAGTAACACCAGCTGCCATGAGAAGTGTAGGTGCAGTATGCCAGTACAGTGATGTACTTATTAACAGGATCAAACAGACCAAGGCAGAACTGAGAGACCAGCCTGGATGGGAATCAGATTAAACAAATTGGTTATCCAGTTTTTCCAGCTGAGTTTGTGTTGCAGTTTACATGTATTAACCCTAAATCACATCTGGTTGATGGACAGAGGCCTCAAACACCTGCAGAAAAGGGTCTTTACCAGTCCCTCCAGAGGCTTAGTGCCATGTTCTTGCTGTGCTCTTCCACACTAGCTCAAACTCCTGCTAATTTCTGTCCTAAACAATGAGTGAGAATAAATGTTTCCTTCTCTTCCTGTGAAAACCCCTTGTGTATTCTTCTGCTGGCTTTTCTGCTGGTTTATGGACCCTTAGGTCCAGAAGAATAAGAGATGTGACCATTGGATTGTTGTTGCCTAACTGCTTGCACCTGTTTTGTCCCTGTTGGTGAACAGTGCCTAAGGAACAGTTGGGCTTGTAATCCATGTTCTGATGAAGGCAGTTGCTGGAATTTGTCTCTTTGGCCATGCTTGAAACCTTTGGTCTTAGGGCTATAACACCTATCCATCTGCATCCTCCGCTGGGCACATCTGGAGCCGAGCAGAAGTATGAATGTGTCCACGCCCTCCTCGATGCCCATTGCCAATTCAGCGATCATGCACCAAGCAGAGGGCACAGCTGTCCCACCTTGATGACAGATAATGACATGACTGTGTTTAACCAGCTAATAAATGGCCCAGGTTTTAGATGGTGAGACACCCTTCAGATCCCAAAAGAAAATGTTTTTTTGCAGGGGGTGAAATGACAGTCCACCATTTCTTAGTCCTTTTCAACCTACCAGGCACTTGTAAAATGTCACGCCGCTTTCATTATGCTGTGCAGGTCTGTCCTTGTCTGCACGCAAGCAGGATTTACAAATAAGCATTAAAAATATAGAGAAAATAATCATTATTTAATACCACAGAGATCCCTCTTTTCCTAGTTTTATAAACTTCTGAGGTTGAAGCCTTGAGTACATCGCCTACAGCTCATTCTTCTGTCTTCAGCATCTGAGGGAATAAGGGGTCAGGATTGCAACACATTTAACCATGTTACCCTTCTCTTCAAAGAAAACTTAAACCCTTGGTAAATCATTTAGACACATGAGGAGATTTCCAAAAGTGTCCAGCGATTTTGAGTGGGATCTGTGATCTTCCCAGCTTTGAAAATTCCTCCTGTCTGTCATGAATGCAACACAGCACGCACCCAAATCCCGTGGACACTGCTCACGTAGCTAAGCCAAGCATTCACACAGCCAGGATTTTCCCCTTCTTGGATAATGTGGACTTAAATGCCTTGATCTGTGACAGAGAGAGATGCAACTTTTACATTACAAACCTTTATTGACTAAACCCCTGATTATTGAAAGCTCAACCAGTCACATGCTCCAGTGCCGGACAATTTATCCAGGATCCTTACCGGAAAATGGGTTTCTAGATCTCTGGCGACAAGGCTGCCATGGTAGGCAATACCTAGCAGTACCATTCATGGAAAAATGTGGTTTCTCAGGTCATGCTCTGAATTTGCACAGAGAAGCACTGAGGCCACTCTGCATGCATGTCAAGTATCTGACCACAGGTCCTGGCTCCCCTGTTGCTCCTGTCCCCACACTATCCAGACTTTGAAACCTTTTTGGTTTGGACTATAACTGCTCATAAAACTCTAAATCACAGATGTCCTGTAATCCCCATTTTTGGAGATGGGGAATTGAAGCACAGGGAAAGTACTTCTCACTGGGACTGCTTTTCCCCTAACTGATTATTGCACTCTCTGTAGTGGAGACATCTAGTTCCTTTCGCCTGACTAGGACATTCATTTTATCTGCCCTCTTTGATTAGGTGTGAAGTGCTCATGTTGCTTAATGAGAACAAGCTGTTCAGATAACACGGCTCAAAATAATTGCGATTTTGCTCTTCCAAAATTACCATTGCCAAAAGACAAGGAAAGTGTCCTACTTAAGGGACTAGACTGGAGCCCCAGTCCTGGCTTCCTCACAGCGGGTTTTGGGTTCTTTTGTGTTTTTTTTTAATTGCTATGATGTTAGGCAATTCTTGTGGGGTTGTGTGGATGGTGCCTGGTGTGGATACTGTGATTGCTACTGCAGGAGGGGTTGGGGGGAATTCAGATCATCCACTCTTTGGGGCTGTTCAGATCCTGGCTCTTGCTATTGCTAAAGCGATGCAATACAAAGCTGGTGAAAGCATAGATAACTTCTGTGTCAGAGAAGCGTGAGAAAAGCAAATGAATATCCACAGAAGAATATTGGACTGATAGAGAAAATTAATTTCATAATCAGATTTAAAGCCCTCATATGCACACACATACACAAACGGTAACATAGACTTACAGAGGATACATTTGCTACCTGTCCCTAAGTATTTGGCCAGGAACAATAGCAGATTTTACAGGTAAGTAAGTGCACGACAGCAGGATTTTACAACAATTTGCAGAGCACAGGTCAAAAACCAAAAGAGCCAAAACCCAAAGTAGTGTGTGATTGAACTGTAGCTCAGAGGTATCGCCGTGTGCTTGCTGTGCGGTGGTGTGGCACTTGCTATGTAATTATCTCGTTCCAACACAATTATTAACTTAGGATTAAACAGTCGAGAGCCACCATTGTAACACTAACCAGCAGCAGAGCGTGTGTTCTGTAATTTACATTCTTGCAGGGAAGAGTTCACTGCAGGGCACCTGTCAGCCCTGTGGGCATTTTTCCTGGTGTATCTGTGGCTGCAATCCTCCTTCTCCCAAAATCAGGCTAGAAAGAAGGCTTCAGGCTTGTGTGTATGGGGAGACCTGACTCATGCTCACCTTAAGACCTTATTTTCCATGGGCGTTGTAACCAGCCCTGTGTGAAAAGCTTTTCCCTGTATGAGGCAGTAAGTTGCGCAGCACGTGATGGGAGTTTCTGATGCTTCTGTGTCCAATATGAAGTGCAGCAAAGCAGCAGGGAGAGATTTTGGCCATTAAATATGATGCTGGATCTCAAATACGACCCTGTATTTCCCTGACCCAAAGTTTCTACTGACAATTGAAATACTGGCTCAGGAACAGGACCCTATCTGAGGGAGTGCACTAGAGTGAAACCAGCAGCTTTTGACTCCTATGGAAACAAGCATTAATGCCCTGAATGCTTAGGGCCATTCGAGCACAGGCAAGCAGGAGGGTGGTCCCCTAAATACCACGTCTCTGCACCTTGAAGACTGGTTATTTGCCAAACCCTGCCATGCTCAGCGTAGCCTGTTGCCCATTTATCGCATCCAGGGTGGTCTGGGGCCCTTTCAGGATTTACAGCCCACGCAGCAGCCGGAGTTGTGGACAGGCTGCTCTGAGCTGCCCAGCGGGATGGGAATATCTGTGAGCAGCAGTGAGCTCCCGTCAGCCAGATGTTAGTGCTTGGAGCTTGTTATTCAGAGCTGCTGATTAGTCTCCCAGGCATTTTGCTTCCTCGGTTCCTTTCTCGGCGTGCTGACGTTAGCCAGAGAACGCCTGCAGATCGCAGATGTTTGTTTTTCCATCCCTTTGTCTTTGCTTCTTCAACCTCACCGAAGCTTTTCCACTTCACCGCTGTGGCAACCTGTGGCACTGCCACGCTTGGATGAGGGCTGAGCCTGGTCCTCTGCTGTGCATGTGCCTGTTTGTCACTGCTGGCTCCCTCGCCTCTCCCGAGGCCGCTTGTGTGGGGCACAGCAGACAGCTTCTTGCCGAGGTCTCCTCTTTGCTCTGGGCTTGCAGAGGAGCTCGGGAGCAGATGCTCTTTGTCAAGCCCCTGTGCTTCATCCAGTCTGATTTCAATGCTGCTGCTGTCGTTTCCCTCAAGGTTTCACAGATCCCTTATTGCTTGCAGGGAAAGGCTTCATTAGAGCCTCTTGTCCTGCTCCTGCCATGGCAGGGGTGTCTCTGGCTGTGCGTGTAAGCACAGTGTTGGAGTTGTTTCCGTACTACTCAGCTCTGTTTTAGTGCCTGCTTCCCTGCTCTAAATTAGCTTCTCTTACTCATCCTCTGGAGGAATTTCTGTCTCTCCATTGACTGTAGAAAGAGCCCAGAAAACCAACGTTTCCTACCCAGGATCTAGGTTAGATACGTTAAGCAGGGTGGTGCAAAGGCGACCCCAAGAGAGCCACCAAGCACACATAAATGCAGGTCTGAGAATGCTGTTTTCACTCCCCCTGCTTTCCTGCTCCCAGGTGGACTTGACAAATGAAGTAAAACGGCTCCAGCTGTTCCCAGGGATGCTCGGGAGTGATGCAGACACCTCTGCTTCCCAGCGGCACCGGAGGACGGCAGGTTGCCGCGGGGCACCTGCGTTTGCTCTTTGAAATCCAGAAGCTGTGCACAGCAGCAGTGCACGCTCAGGGCTTCCAGCCGAGCCTGCAGCCAAGGAAATCCTATCTGTTTGTAAAGGCAGCTGAGCTGCAGCAGCTTGTGTGAAGTATGAAGCCAAGATGTCCAGAGTGGAGGGATTTATAGGGAAACATGACTTTTATAGAAGTTGCGTTAACTTTAAACGTTTACCTTTCTCAGCACGGGTTCTCCTCCTGTGCATAAAACTTCCCCTAGGTATGATATATTTACTGGGGAGGAGACATGGACTCTACTTACAGTAAATGTCCCTGTTTCTGAGCTTTCTTGAGAGGCAACATTCAATGCAATGCAGTCACACTGTGGCCATTTGCCAATACCCATCCACAGCCTGCTGGGATTTGCTCTGCTTCTCTCTTTCCCCATTTGGACTTAGAGATGAAAGAGAAACAAAGTTTTTTTCCTGTTATATATAAAATATATTTTATTATGTATTTACTGATCCCAGTCCTTCCCTTCTCTTATCAGCACAGAGGATGTGGGCACTGAGCATCTGCGCTCTGAACCTGCCGAGGGGTACACGGACGTCTGGCATTGCCTTACCCACAGGAGGTTTTGAATTCATTAAGCCCTTAATCATCCTTGTTTCACTGTTTCCATGTGCCCCACATCCTCCCACAGCCCACATCTCCCACCTGTCATTCTGTACCCCTAACAGCTATGTTTAATCTAAAGCTCAGCTTACAGACATCCATACAGCACCTGCCACACCAGAGCATCAATCTCCTCTGTTAGGACTCCCAGGGAACTCCTGTGAGTTGTCATATGTTAGACTGAAGTAAACCATACTTAAAGTAAACACCCCAAACCAGGTATAACCCTGGTTTAAACTAATATTGTTCTCATGCAAATTAATATTGGTAAAGATGAATATGTTTCCTCACCAGCTGATGCTGGTTCTCAGCTGCAGCTGCATCTGGGGATTGCGTATTTGTATCTATTGTACCTCCCTCACTGCTACCCTGCTATAGGGTGCATCCTGTCTATTTAACAGGACCATTAAATTAAATGAAGTTTCTAGGAGCTGTGGTAACATGAGGTAGAGGTCAGCTCATTCAAAAATCAACACCAGTATTTCAATAAATAGGAGCAAAGTGTAAGATGCCGTGCTGCTCTGATCAGCAGTTTCTCATTTCCCTGCATTCCCATCAGTGAGAGGGAAGGACACAATATGCTCTGTTTCTGGGTCTTGCTGGTTTTATCCCTTCCTTGGTATTTAATTAATTTGCTGTGCGTATATGTGGGGGGAATAGTGACCTAATCCTATTGAAATACAAGCCAAGTAAAACAAGTTCAGATGGAGAGGCGGTCACACGGAAACTTTGTCAGAGAACAATGCACTTGAGGTAAGGTATATTGGCAAAGTTGTTTTAGGCATATCAGACCTAATTAGTTGTATTGTGATGATAATAATACTAGGTGGGAAAAAGTTGAGTTGGAAATTAAAGTGAATAGCAAGTTTCGGAAAGTTTGGTAGCTGTGGAAATGAAAAGTTTCTGGACGAGTTATAGAAAAAAAGCCTCTTACAGAGGCTTTTGAAGCCCATCTGAAAATGCAACCCTAGCTCCGAGGCAGAAAAAACCCAAAACCAAACAGTAACTCGGTGACTTGGTCATTTTGAGCATTCAGGCAGAGCAAAATGCAGAAATCTATGAAGCAGCAAGCAGCCTGTCTTGTAAGGCAGACTAAAAACCATGTTTGTTCTCAACACCTAAATTGCTTCTAGCAATAGAGAAAAGATTTTAGTCTTCCTCACTCAAAACATTTTCCTTTAAGCTCAGCATAGTTGAGCTGGGTAGTGCACTTAAAGTTTCAGTGTCATTGACCTATAAATAAGCAGCTTAATCCATGCCTGCACTGTGAACTCTGCAGGAACGGGACAGAGGTGTATCAGGAATATCTACCATCCATGCATGGTACCTAGAAGGAACCAGAGCAGACGCTGCATTGCCTTGGACTGTATTTGCAATTTGTAGCTTGCAAATAACTCTGTTGCGAAGCCTATGAGCTATCTGCCCTTGCAATGAGCTCTGCATAGCCCCTGTAATAGGGGTGGAGAGCCATGAGTAGTGTCCTGGCTGGTCCCTCTGCTTTTGCATGCTATGGAGGCATGTGCCACCCCACAGTTTGTTATTTCACTAGCCACCCTGAGTATTTTTGGTGGAGGGAGTGTCATGGTTTAACCCCAGCCAGCAACTCAGCACCACGCAGGCACTCACTCACTCCCCCCGCACCCAGTGGGATGGGGGAGAGAATCGGAAAAAATAAAGTAAAGCTCGAGGGTTGAGATAAGAACAGTTTAATAGAACAGAAAGGAAGAAACTAACAATGTCACTAATAACAAGAAAAAATGACAATAATAATAAAAGGATTGGAATACACAAGACAAGTGATGCACAGTGCAATTGC
>JAVKLA010000005.1:7536740-7553795 GCA_034782735.1 Sagittarius serpentarius | reverse complement strand
CTCATACTAAACCCAAAACACAGCGCTGTGCCAGCTACTAGAAAGAAAATTAACTCTATCCCAGCTGAAACCAGGACAGGAATCAGAGAGGGGTGACATGGGTCTCAGCAAAGAGGCTGGCAGGGGGGCACCACCTGTCACTGGGGGCTAAACCCCTGGGACGGCTGTAAGACCTTCTGCTTCTCCCCAGTCCTGACCCATCTCAGAGGGTACACATTGCCCAGCCTCGAGCCGGGAGCAGTGCTGAAGGCTGGGAAGGTCTTGGAAATGCAGAAAGCACAAGGTATGGGGCTGGTGGAGCTGAGCACCAAGCCCAATATTTGGCAGCTGCAGCCAGGCAAAGAGGAGGACGGCTCCTCCTGCAAAACCACTTAGACGTGAGACTTCACTGCCGCTCCCCTCCCAGATCCACCACCGCATTCCTGTGGCATCTTGGGCGAATCGCTTGGAGGAACGTTTTCAAAGGAAACAAGGCGAGAGCGGAGCCCCTCCGCCTCGGAGCAATGGGGAAAAGCAGCTGGCTGGCTCTTGGTGTGCCTCCCTCGCTGCCTGCCTGGTCAGCAAGGAGAGGAAAGGGGACTTGGAGATGCCCCAGAGTGAGATCCTACCCTCTTGATTTATTTTTCTTTCCTTGGAGACCTTCTGTCTCCCACTGCCTGGGCAGGGAATTTAGGGATTTACTGTCAGGACTGACTTATCTGCTCACTTGGCCCAAGTGAGGTGCCTGTGGTAGGCAGCCTGGCTCATACCCCACACCTTTTTTTTTTCCCTTTCCTGTCTTCTTGGTTAGAGCGGTTTCTATTCTCATTAAGCCATCACCTTTTTTCCTTTGCAAGTATAGGGAATAAGCTGTCGTTCCCTTCCTGGGTACTGGTAGTGACCAATCCAAGTACCGTGGAGGCACATTTCCACCTCCATCCCCATCTTGGCAGAGGCGACCGTGTGCGACTGTCACCTGGTATCTTTGCATCGATCCCCCTCAGCAGCGGCTCAGGCTTCTGGGCTCAAAGTGTCTGGGGAAAGCGATGCCTCAGGACATGCTCTAGGCATGGTTTTGGGACCAAGGACCTCTCTCCAAGTACCTCCAAGGTTGAGAGTCTTTTCACTGGGTCTCAAATGCCTCCTAATCCCCCTGTGTCCTCTAAAACCACCCCCAGCCTAGGACCAGGGGTGCAAGTGCTGTGAGTTCAAAGGCAAAGGGTAGGGTTTTGAGATGGATGCCTGCAACACCCACTGCAGATGAGACAGCAATTCAGACACCTTGCCAGAGAGGAGGGTCTGTTTTTTCGAAGTACTTAATCACATGGAAATATCTTTTTTAAAAATCTTACAGTTAAAAAGCTTACAGTTACTATTTTAAAAAAGATGAGAAGAAAAAGAATAGGTTGTGAGTGTTTTTCCATGTGAAAAACACTCTTCCCTGTGAGTAAACCATCCTCTGTGCTAAGTCGGTGTATTCGTGGAGATGCTGTCACTTGGGCCTTACGTCACAGCTTGTAAAGACCATTCACGTTTTCTAGGTACATGGGCCCTTCTCAGTGGCTCGGGGGATGTCAGGGCCAAATATTCTCCAAGAGACCTGCCAAGATGTTGTCCAAGAGCTACCCCTGGCAGGCCCTCCCACAGTTCTTGTGATGGTTTTCCACCAAGCAGTGTTTTGATGCAGATTGGAACAAACAAGACTGTTTTTAAAGATTCCCTGTCTGCCCATGGACATGGATTTGGGTCGGTTTCCAGGGCAAGGTTCTCCAAACTCCAAGAATACTATCTGTATGCTGCCCTTGCAACCTGCCCCGGCTAGTCAGTGATGCCAACTGCCATTTCGTGGGACTTGGGGTGGGATCCATCTCAGTCTGAGATAGTTATCTAGGCAATGGAGACAGGTCTCCAAAAGTGGTCCACCCAAGGTAGGTGTCCAAGGTAGGCAAGAAGTCTCCCCTTGGACGTGCCCATTCCTCTCCGATGACGGTTGGGAAAGGTGAGATGACTTGCCTTGACTGGCTGCGTCTTAGGAGTTTAAAGTGAAAATCTGCTCTTAGTGAGCAGTGAAATGGTGAAGAAAAGCACTGTTCACAATGCCGAGACACCTCGGGGTAGGTGTAGCCTGGCAGAGGCTCCCTGCAGGCAGTGCTTCATACCCCCGTGAAGCCCCCATCTCTAATATTTCGAATGAGCTGGAGACTTGTGCCATAAGGCTTACACCTCCCATGGCAAATGCTGACCCAGCATTCAGTAAGATAAGTAAGATAAGAACAGCCACAGTAATTTCCTTCTCCATCCAGGTCTTACGTATCTTGGTGATTCACATGAAGTCTTAGGGTTAAATCCCAGCTCGTCTCCATTAATGTCAGTGATGCTGGATCTGCCCGCAGGACCCCGATTCAGTACCTCTGAAAGGTGCGGTCTTGCAGCAAGCAGAGGTGGTTTAGCCCAGCACTGCCATGCCCCCACCACGTCACCCAACACAATGGTTTAACAGTGCTGACGGGCTTTTCCACACTTCAGCAGGAGTGTTAGTCTTGGCTGAAAAGTCTCAGTAACTGGAGGTTAAGTCACTCCAACCCAAACCCAATACCCTCCACTGCCAGACCCCTCCTGCTATCCTTTGCTGCACTGTCCATCTTTCCATCCAACACGCTCGCTCCCATGTAGCCTGCCCAAAGGGGCTGAACAAAAGGAGAAAGTGATGCTCAGAGTCTGAAATGCGGCTACTGCAAGGCAGGGCTCAAAGGGGACCTCCCTGGCCAGGAGAGGTGAAGATCATCTGCATGAGCTCTATCGTGTCCTTACCAGCTTCCCCAGGGCACAGAGACGTTCCTCTTTCTAAGAGCACAGAAGGGGCTGGGGAAATAAATCCTGGTGGAGTTAAAAAAAATAAAGAACTATGTTTGGCTCCTGAGCCCCTTGAGAGATAGTTCATGAATTATTGCTCTGCTGAGACAAATAGAGCTGGATGTACGCACTTTGTGCTGCATAAGGTTTCGGTTTAAGATGTTTTATATAACTTGAACAGCGGTAAAGCACAGAGCAGCAAGTGCAGACAGTTTTTACCTTTTCTGCGGAGCAGCTTTATAGCAGGGAAGGGCAAGAGGAGAGCGGAGCGGGGATGTGGTGAGCTCGCTGGGATGCAGTGCGGAGGAGACTCAGCAGCCGGGCAGGAGCTGTGCTTCCCAACCTACACTGCTTGTGTTTCCAGTTTCATTTCTTCCATCAGACACTCCCAATAGGTTGTGCTGGGGCGATGCTGGGTCTGGGATGCGGAGGGAGTATCCTGGCTAGACACTGCTCCAGTTAGCAGTGCGGGTCAGGAGGAAGATTTGAGGGCAAGAAACCAAAGTGACCCATGCCCAGTTCTTTCAAAATCACATCATGTCCATGCAGAGATCAGGTCTTACTGTCACACATTTAAAGATGTTTCTACAGTCACCTTGCCTGATGACACCCTATATCGAAATGTCCAAAAATACTGGCTGATGTGAAAGATATTTTGAGGAGACCTGAAATGAAAGACTTTTAGGCAGTGGGGCTCCAGAGCTTTTTAGCAGTGCTGCACATAGGGAGCACGCATGAGGAGCTAGCTAGAACTCAACTTCTCTCCCTTTGGTAGAGGAAGCGCAAGCTTTGGGTGCCACTGCTGGGTTTAGAGTGACTTGAGCTCTGTGACGCTAATTTCAGCCGTTTATGGACAATTTATGGTGGATGAACACTACCATCACACCTTTATCCATGGGGCATTTCCTAGCCACTGTCTCATTCAAACGAAGCTTATAGAAGGCAGATGAGTGTGTCTGTCAATCAGACAAATGTATATCTACATCAGTTCAGGGTCTTTGGTAAAGGGCTCACATGCCTGTAATGTGGCACTACAAAAATCAGTTTGATTTGTTACAGTGCTGATTTGTTTGGCAGATGGACAGTTTTTGTAAATCATCTAGATGTGGCGAAACTTCAAACTGGGTATATTTGTGACAGGATGTTTCAGACAAATACTCAAATATATTTAATTCATAGTTTCACAGCTGTAGGCTGTCTGGGATAAATCCTAAGGAGCTGTATGGTTCTTGTTGTGCTACCTTTCTTGTTACATCTCCTGGTACTGCTCTGGGCTCCAGTTTAACCACTGCTGAGGATGCCTTGCTAACAAAAGTTGTGGTGGATAACTTGTGGGAACAGGAGCTGTCAGTTATCCAACCTTTCCTATCCTTTGCTTCAGTGGCACCAAGTGGAACTGGTTCCTCAGTTACTTGCCTTGCTGGATGGAGATTTCATTGTCCCTTAAACATTGCATATACACCCCTTCACCTTCTCTAGTGTACCTGACATGGCAAGCTGTGATGGGGAATGGGAGCTCAGGCCACTCCCAGAAACAAAATCTAGTTCTCTCTAGCTTTTAGCAGTTACTTTGGACTAAGGTCTGATCTTGATGGCCATCAGTGCAATCTGTGCACATTTATGGGTGCATGAGACCAGACAAAATGGTGTATGAAATTCTTGCCTGTAGATATGCTCCACAGGAATGCACAATGCAGCGATATCTCATCTGGCTGTAAACAAGAAGTATTCAAGTAGCAACCCAGACCAAGGGCTGGTTAACATGTCACTTATCTGTTCAGCAGCTGGGTTAGTTATACAGGCTGTGCTGAGCTCACAGGTGTTGTAGTTACACAGTTCTCAGCACCAGTTTAAAAATAACTTGGTTGCACCCATGTGAACTGCATCGTAGTGGTAACAGCAAAGGTAGGACAGTGCTCACATTTAAACGTCATCCCCACTGCAGATCCCTGTGAAAAAATGCTGTTTGTAACCAGCCAGTGAGAATGTGAGGACTCCACCTTCTTATTTTTCCCCACATAGAAGGAGTGAAGAGTTTATTTTTCAGCTGGTAGTCTTGCAATTGCAGGCAAGCATCCAATTATCAAGCTGGGCTCTTCCTATCCCCTACCTTGCTGGTAAACAAAGCTGTGCATGTCCAACAGTACCTCAGTTTTTTATAACTGTGTTGTTCCAGTGATGTCTCTGGATATCCCCAGATAATTTAAGCACTAAAATGTGGGTTTCAGACTGGAGAGTGAGGACCTGGAAGAGGAACAGCATAAGCAAATGAGCTGGCTAGCTTTTTGATGGTGTTTGAGAAGTTTCTGAGTGGCTCTGTAGGGCTGGACTATCTCTGCTGAGAGAGGACCAACCTCAAAAGGTTTGGGAGTGCCTCTGGGATGAGGCTAATGCCATCCCTGATGTCTGCCATCAGACATTACCATTCCCCCACCAGCCAGCCCAGACAGATGAGACATGGTTGGGTTCGCACAACCTCACACTACACCTGCATGTTCCTCTGCACTGGACTCTGTCACGTGCCACGCCTGTCACTACATCACTGGAAAATGCAAGAAATCTCATGAAATAGAGTTTCCATCTCCTGTCTTCGCAACAAACGTCTTTTCCTAACAGTGCTCTCCTTTGCAGGGATTTAAATTCAAGAAGTGTTCTGCTTGAAGTTTTGCAAGGGTTTGGCAAACACAAAAGCCAAGATGTGCTGGCTGTTTTCGAATAACACTTGGAATGAGCTGTGGTCAAAACCAAATTCCCTCTTCAGTGCAATTTCTGGCCCTCTAGCTGTGAGCTCCCAGTCTCCCTAGTATGCATTTATAAAAAAGCCCTAGTAAGAGGACACTTGGGGCAAGCATTTGCCTTTTAGCAAAGCCCTGCAGTGCTTTTACACAAGAAACTAGAGCTTACGGGCACTGGAAGCAGTTGCTGTGTTTGTGTTGACTGGCCATGGTTTTCGGCTGCTGGGGGTTTCCAAAGCAAATGAAATGTTATTCATCAAAGCGGGCTCGCTCCCCTGCTTTCAGTTGTTGAAAATACTACAAAGTAAGATGGAAAGAAACATGTAATCCTTCATCATCACAGCGAGGATTTACTTGTTTATTTAGATTCCCTGTCTGTTCCAAATGTTCTGCCAGAGAAAGCCCATCCAGGCTCCAGGAGCGCTTGACACACACACACAAAATCTAGATATATATAGGAGATAAATCCAGCAGAAGACACTGCCTTTCCTCACAGTGCACCAGTGCAGCAATCAGCTGAAAGTCCCACTTGCACAATAAAAACTCTCAGGATGCTTTTTGTAGGAAAAAAAGGAAGGAGGCACATCACCCTGGGCAGAAATAGATTTCAATAGGGGCTCCTCTAGATGAGAAACTTTATGGTGAGGCTGTCCTTGAGCCCCAGGCACTGCCTCTTTTTCTGCTTGGAAAATATTGCCCAGCTAGAAAAAATGCAACTTGGTGCCTTTGTAGTCAGCGAAATGGAGGAGTTGTGTTCGGAGGGTGATTCTTCCCACTGCCCTAGGAGGTAAAGATCACCCTCTTGAATTGTGTCTCTCCCTGCAGGCATTACAGGGGAAACTGAAAGAGAGGAGCCCAGACCTGAGTCTCACTTTTAGCTGCCTAAGAAAAGGCAGCTGAATCCTGTCCAAAGTGACATTGTGTGTCAGGAACACAACTCCTTTGCACTGAAACTAGTCAGCAGCCTTTGTAGCTGGTGTTTCTCATCCCATTCCTATGGCTGCACCTACAAACAGGAAGAAAGTCAGAAATAGGAGACCATAAACATAGCAATCACATATAGCTGAGATGAGATAGACCTCTGGGTCATCCTAGGATGAGGTAGTAGAGGAAGAACAATTGTCCAACAGATGTTTTGCATTTAGACCATCACCCAACCCAGTGGATTTGAAACTGTCCGGTGAGCTGCGCTTCTAGTGATGCCTTGGATGCAGCACCTTTGAAGCTGGCTTCTTTTTTTTTTTTCCCCCAAGAGCCACAGGCGTGAGTGGACATCAAGAGCTTGATATCCCTACTGGGGGCAAAATTGCAGTAAGTTGGTAGTGGATAGAATGGGAGGGGCAGTTTTCAGCCAAAGACCCTCCCAAAACCACCACTTCTGTTAAAGTTACAGGATCTTGAATGCTCCTAGAGACTGCTGAGATTTTACTCTTTAGGATTTCATCTGAAAGAAGCCCATATAATGAGACATTTAAGACAACTCAGTTCTTTAAAAGGAAAAACCAACCAGTTCTTTGTTTTGCAGGTGCAGTGCTTATTTCACATGTTGACATAAAAAGCAAAGGGCAGGCTTACGTCAAAATCTGGGTTTTCTGAAGGGCTGCTAAGCTGAATCAAATCTAGAGTTTTCCAAAAGTGACACCCCTTGGCCTCAACTCCAGTTTCATACCAGAAATAGGGCAGCCTTCCTCCATAAATTCAATGTAGCCTCAGTGGCCTGGACAAGTCTGTCAAAACAGTTCATAAAAGTAATTGAGAATCACTAGTATCATTAAGATCTACAATTTTGGGTCTTATCTGAATACAGAAGTGAAAGAGTCTTTTACTAAAAAAGGTATAAAAAAAGAATAGAACTTCCAAAAAAAGCATTCTACTTTTGAAGAGCTGTGGGGTGTTTCAAGGAACACCTGAATTAACCCTTTCTCTAATAAGTTTTTGTGTAAAGCTCACCTATTGCTATTTCATTTCTGTTGTCCCCTCAGCTCATGTGCTCCTCGGTCCAGAAAGCCTTGTTTGAGGAGGAGGACAGAGTGAAGAAGCTGCAGCAGAAAGTGGCGACGCTGGAGAAGCGCAACAAGCAGCTGCGAGATCGGGTGAAGAAAGTCAAGAGGTCTCTCCGGCAAGCCAGGAAAAACACCAGGCACATGGAGCAGATGAACCGAAAGCTCAGCGAGAAACTGTCCTCTGCAGGTGGTCAAATCCCCTACATTAACTCTTTGAAGCAGGAGAACTCCCATGCTACCTACCTTAAAGTATAATCAAGGGTAAGTGCTCAGGCCAATGATAATGGCAAATTTTGCCTGCACTAGATCAGGATCTGGCCCTCACACCTTGTCTACACTGTGCTTCAAACCTTGCATGGAAAATGAATCTGAACTTGCTTTAGACACAGTGCTAGATTAAACAAGAATGCAAACCGGATTTGGCTGTGTGTTGGAGGCACAGCCCAAAGCCACGTCCTTGCTGTCCTCAGTGGACGCAGGGCCAGACAGTAATCTGTGCTTCTCTGCCCTCACCCTCCTCCACCTCCGTCACCAGTTTTAGGCTGTCTTTGATGAAAGTGCCAGTTCAGCCCCATGGGCCATTGCAGGCGCTTGACACAGGAGCTCCTCTTGCCAACTTGCCTCCTCCACATGGGCTGGGCAATCAAGGCCAGGGGATATATGGAGATGGATGCTGTGGGAAAGATGCAGGCGTGAATGCTCGTTGCACCATCATCACCCCCAAGCTCTCAACCTCCCTTAAGCTTGACTAAAGTCTACATCCAGTGCCCGAGCAAAGACTATGTCCGGGACACAGTCAGTTTGGGCCCCTCTTCAAAATGAAGTATAGATGTGCCCAAATTGTCTTAAGACTGTTTCTAAATATCCCTAAATATTCTAAATAAAATATCTAATATTTTTTATTTTACCAGGAAGTGCCTCAAGGGTCTCAGTAACTCCCTCAGGTGCCTTTATCATTGCCCAGCCAACACGGTTGGAAACCACGTCATTTCGGGACTGTGTCTAGGACCTAATCCAGCAGTCAGGACTGGACTTAGCCTGACTATTAGTGGGTGCTGGATCAGGCCCAGCAGACAATTTCAAATCCTGTTTTCAGGCAGGTTTAATTTGCAGTGTGGACAAGGCTTCAAGTGTTGTAGTCACTGTTTGAGGTATAATGGAGGTTGCTGGGCAGCCTCACTTAGTTACACTTAGATACTGTAGTGACCACATCAATATCAACAGGGCATTAAAAATTAAGGTAGTTTATATATGTATATATTTTAAAATCCTATAGAAAAAATATTTTTATTACACATTTGATATAGTCTAATTTCTTAAAATATGAAGTAAATTCTGTTTCTTGGTTATCTTGTTAAGAAAAAGTCCATCATTTATTAGACATTTACAAACTGACTTCTACTCAAGCAGTGTAGGTTAAGGCATCAGTATCTGTGGCTGATAATGTTTTCAGCTGTGTTAATGTACCAGAGCATGTCTTGGGTCCCGGTACTCAACCAACCTTCCTTCATAACAGGGCACCATAAGGAGAGAAAGGTAGAAGAAGAGGTTTTGTGTTTTGATTCCCTTCTCAGAATACTTTTTCTTACTCCAAGCATGAGCCCCAAGTGCAGATATGCTTCATGCTTTTTGACAGAGGCAGCAGCCCTTGCCCAGCCCCAGCCAACACTGACAATCTACCAGGGCTAAACCCAGTTTGTACGAGGTGGACTGATCCAGATGATCTTTAACATAAAGGTGAGGCCCTTAGAAATAACAGTATGCAAACCACCGCTCCGCTCCTAACTCTCCGCACTTTACCAGATCGCTGCATGATCTCCATGCTGTGTCTTGGCACGCAAAATGAGAGTATATCCAGGCTACAGCCCTGCTTTAACTGTCCCTGTGCTAGGAAAGGCCTGTATCAGCTTTCACCCTGAGCTTCAGTCCAAGCTGAACACAGAAGTTAAGCCTTGCGTTGGCTTCTAGGATGCTGCTGAGTTTAATTACCTTCCAGTTCTGCTCCTTTTGGAAATAGAGCTTTTTTTCCACACACCCCCCTTGAAATAACATTGGCATTTCTTCAGATTCTGACTCCTCCACAAGCTCCATTGGTTTCAAAGGCTTTGCCTACCGAATCAGCACAATTTGAGTTGTTTTGTGCTGTAGTCAGCAATGCTGTTTCCTGAGAATTACTACAGACCTAGGGCTTCCCTAGAAGCAGTCGAGAGATTTTTAACACAAAAATTTAAATCCATAGGAAAGTAACTAATTCTTTTTGGTTTATTTCTTGTTTCTAAACTGCTGTTTAAATAAATGAACTGTTTTTCCTGGTATAGGTATTAAAAGCTTGTGCTCTAATTTTTTGTTAATAAAAATATTCCTTCTGGTATTCATTCATGTTTTATAAATGTTTGTATAAAGCTGAGAAAGTATAGTTAATATAGCTACACCTTTGCTATTCTCACCAATTTTCCAAACACAGTGTTGAAAATCTTTTTCTTTTGGCTGATATTTTTGTCACTTGATGAAAAGATTGGAATTGTCTTCCTGTTTCCCCCTTTAGCTTAAAAAAAAAAGTAAATAATTTTGTTCTCCTTGTCAGTTTTGTGAGGATTTTGTTGCTTTGCAAAGGAAACAGAAATAAAACCCCCAAATGCAAAATCCAAATGCAACCCAAAACGTCCCCTCTGGGTACAAAACCAAAAAAAGTTGGTTCCTTGTGAGTTTTTTCCTTTCATTCCTTCTTGGTTTTGGATCATTTCCAGAGATAAGGACTAGCAGTCAGGTCAGATGACATGTTAACCCTCTCAACAAGTAACAGGGAATGCCAAGCCCAAATAAAAATGCTATTAAAGTGTCACCATTGACTGCCTGTCTCTGCTGGTGACAGTACCCAGAGAGTGACCAGGAAGGCTGCATGGGCAGGAAACACGAGTGTGAAGAGGAATTTGGGTTACGTTCATTCAGGCTGGTATACATCACATTGGGCCTGACACAGATGCTAATTTTTAGACCCACTCTGTTGCTATTTCAAGGACCAGCTAATCTGGAAACCCACAAAAAGGGCAATATTTCATGCCATTTTCCAAATTAACGTGAAAGGCATGATTGAGTATGTTTTTGAAGAGCTGCGCAAGGGAGACTGGGGTGCATAACTGCAGACGAGGTTGGCATAGCTAGGTGGGTTGGCAAGGGATGGTATACAAACCCAAAAAACATCCTGGGAAAAAAAAAAGAGAAAGCAGAAATGTCCAAAAGAGGACAGCAACTGGTTAGAAACACCACCAAATGCGGCAGCCCCCCATGAAAAGTTCAAAGATGCTTTACAAATTAATAACATCTGCTTTTGCAAATACATCAGGAGCTTGAAGGCTGCCAGAACATCTGCAGGGCCAGTGCTAGGGGTTCCCAGAGCAGATGAAGGCAGAATTGGAGGCAAAGAGGGGCTTTTTGGCTCCTGTGTTCACTGTGGAGTTTAGGGATGCTCTCGTGGCCGAATCAATTTTTCCTGATGGTTCCAGAGAACAACAAAAAGTAGCAAAGGAGCAAAATGAGTAGTAACAAATTGCAAGGACAGAGAGCAAATGGGTACAGTAACAAGGAGTAGACTTAGCTGAGTGATGGTGAGTGAGTGGCTGACAACAACAATAAATGAAATGCGATGTAGGTAGTGTTAAAATGTATTTACATGGAGAAAGAAAAACAGTCCTCTCTTTTTACATGAAATGAGATGCTCTGAGCTGGCATGAGTCACCTAATACCATTGTACACAATTAGTGGTCAATTAGTCAATCAATTGGATCAATCTAGTATCATGATGATAGAGAGGTTACACCATATCATTCTATGAAAACATTAGCTGAACACTTAGCTGGTATCAAAAAGGTAGGTGAGGTGGTAGAAATTGTTAGGAACGGGTTAGAGACCATCATTACACTGCGAAGTATGAGACATGCCCACTTCTGGGATACAGAGTGCAGTTATTCCCTGCCTCAAAAAAAAGTGTCTAATAGGAAATGTATAGTGAGAGGCAACAAGGAAAATCCAAAACTTAGAGTAGCTTCGTATGACAAGCGACCATATTTGCCAGGGCTTTGGGCTGGAGAAGAGAAGAGAGAGGAGAATGACAGAGGGAAATCGGAGAGGGGAAATCTTGGGATTGTCCCCTTTTCACCACTACCACCACCACCACATGTCTCTGTTGTGCTATTTCAGTCAGCTTTATGTCTCTCATGAGAGCTGAAGTGGATACTTCAGATGCTGATCTGCACTGAAAAAGCACCTTCTGTCCTTAGACTTTACAATAGGATTTTCTGTTTTTTTTGAAAGTGGGTGCTTATAGAGCAAAGTGCGTCAAATAAGCTGTATTATTTTCTCTTAAATCCCAAGCACCATGCTGATTTAACAACCCTACCTGGGTAGTTCGGGAAGAACCAAAGGAGGATTTACATGGAGCAGACAATGTTAGCAGCTTTCTTTGCTCCTTAACACCAAAACCATTGAGAAGAGAACGACTTCCATATGTTTGCACAGTTATTTAGGGAAATAGCCATGTTATTCTGTTTGGGTTTCAGCAGAAGGGGTTTTTGGAACAGAAGAGCACATCAGTGTTTCAGAGCTGTACCAGTAAAGCCCATTGCTAATACACAAAACTTCTTGCCAAGCTAGGTAATCTCTCATTAATGAGGCAAAGGAGCCCAAATTCATTTCTAAAAGTAGGAGAAAAACATAAAGGGAAAACTGTGGAGAGCAGATAAAACTGACAAGGTATGTCATTCTTTCTTATAATAAATCCAAGTAATTGCAAGGAAATTTCATTTTTGTCCCCATTTAACCCCAATTATTTTCATTTAATCACAGGAACATTGCTATTTCCCTCCAAACCAGGCTGCTTTGCGTGTGAAACATCGTTTCCAACATGTGCTTGGGTTTAGGCATGTTCCTAATCCGCTAAAACAGAGAGAGCAGGACAGCACATCCCAGCATATGTGGCACTGCTGGGAGGGCTCGTTAGCTACAGTTCCATCGGCTGTGTGGGAAACCAGGCCAAGTCATCCCAACAAGGATTTCCCAGGTGGCACTGGAGCTAATGCCTGGGGAGGCAGGCACAACACAGATGTAGTGTTGCAGGAGCGATGCTGTCTTTCCAAGGAATCATCTTTTCGTGGGTCAAGATTTGGTGCAGACGACAGCAAGTTGGGAAGTAGTCTTGATCTGCTTAAAGGTAGAAAGGCTTTACAGAAGGATCTGGACAGATCTGGATCTGGATCAATGGGCAGAGGCCAACTGTATGAGACTGGACAAGGCTCAGTGCTGGGTCCTGCTCTTGGGTCACAACAACCCCACGCAACGCTACAAGCTTGGGGAAGAGCGACTGGAAAGCTGCCTGGCAGAACAGGACATGGGGCTTTTGGTCAACTGCCAGCTGAATATGAGCCAGCAGTGTGCCCAGGTGTCCAAGAAGGCCAACAGCATCCTGGCTTGTATCAGGAACAGTGTGGCCAGCAGGACTAGGGCAGTGATCCTCCCCCTGTACTCGGCACTGGTGTGCATCTCAAATACTGTGTTCTGTTTTGGTCCCATCACTACAAGATAGACATTGAGGTGCTGGAGTGCATCCAAAGAAGAGCAATGAAGGTGGTGAAGGGTCTAGAACACAAGTCCTATGAGGACTTGAAAGGAGGTTGTATAGAGGTGGGTGTTGGTCTCTTCTCCCAAGTAACAGGCCATAGGACAAGAGGAAATGGCCTCAAGTTTCACCAGGGGAGATTTAGTTTGTATATTAGGAAAAATTCCTTCACTGAAAGGGTTATCAAGCACTGGAACAGGCTGCCCAGGGAAGTGGTGGAGTCACCATCCCCAGAAGTATTTAGCAAATGTGTACATGTGGTGCTTGGGGACATGATTTAGTAGTGGACTTGGCAGTGCTAGGTTTGCGTTTGGGTTTGATGATCCTAAAGGTCTCTTCCAGCCTAAATGATTCTATGATTCTATGACTCGGTTGGTTTTCCATTAGATGGGCTTGATGGCATCACAGAGTTCCTGAGGTGCCTAATGGTTTCTTGTGATGGGAGTGTCTTAGCAACTGCTTGGTGCTTCGTTAATTTTAATTGTGTGCAATGGCATCTCCCCCTCTGGTTATCTGTCTATGAATTTTTTTTTTTTTCTTTTTACTGAAGTTTTCCACAAACAAGGAGCCATTTCTCAGAGCAAGGTGGTGGTGGTGAATAATTGTTTTGCAACATTAATATATAATCAGTGAAGTGACATTTTCTTTGGCAGACTCTCACTTTGGAATCATGATAAAATTTGGCAGAAGTCCCTTCACATCCTTATATCCCTCTGCCTCAACATAAATCAACAGGAAGCCTTTGATATGTTTTGGTTTTGCAATGCATACACGCTCAGCAAAGCCTTCACAGTGCTTCATGGCTAAAACCCCAGCAAATGCCCTTAATGAACCTTCCTGAGCCTGTCTTGGGTCTTTACCCCAACCGGACAGTCAAGCTGCCAAAGACGGCAGCACAGACAGCCCATGCAAGAACAGATAAAAGCACATTTTTATTGTATCTCCAGCTCCAGGATGCCTCTGCAGTGCCCTGGGGCTGGGACATATGCTGGAGGAAGCTATGGTCTCTGCATGCAGGGAGGTGCCATAAGGACGAGGGTGCTCCAATAAGCTCAGAAAGGAGAGACACTGGAGCTGTAGTACCCCCAGGGCCAGCACTGGTCTTACAGAGATGGCTACCAGTACCTGGAAAAGGGAGAGCCATTTGCTGTGCACTGTCCATCAAGGGTCCACGTAAGGGAGCCCAAAGGCCCCCACTGGTGAGGACGTGGTTGTGCCAGTGACGTTTCAGTGAGGTGAGAGGAGGTATTGGTTTGCTTAAAAACCAGACCCGCAGAGGACTGGCGGGTGGTAAGTGCCTGGGAAAGGTGCAGGGAGGCATGGGATGCTGCAGGCAGTGCAATGCAGGGACTGAGCAAAAGCCAGGGCATTCAACCCACTCCCTCCAAGCTCACCAAAACCTCTTGCTTCTCTGGACAAGTATCCAAACACCAGGCATGGCTACGATTTCAAAGCTTAACTTTGGATTACTGAGAAATATCTGTAGCTTTAATTAGAATAGACCCAAGAGGCTGTGTTGGCAGTTCTTCTACTGGAGATTGAGGAAAATCCTCTAACCATGAGCTGGACAGAGCTTTGGGCTCAGCTGGTGCTGTGCCCACAAACCAGCCCACAAACGCTACCAGAAAACCATGCATTAGCTCAGGCATGGGGATATGTAGTTTCCATGACACTTGACTCAGCTGGCCAGCAACAAAGGCAGTTGGATCCATCAGGCTGGTCTGTAGCCATCCATGTCGACGTGGCCCTTGAACCCTCCAAACCCCTTAGTACCAGGGTCCAGAGTGGGTTTTGTCTTGCCACATTTTTGGGGAAATAAAGTGTGTAAGAGCTGCAGTTCTGCTTGCAATTACCTGTATGTAAGACTAGGTGGGAACTAAGTGGAAAGTGTCCTACAAATACGAATCTTTCTGAGTGCCAGACAAGTGACTGCTGACTGTACCCTCTGAAAGTCAGATTTATCAGCATCCTGCCCTCCTGTCACACAGCAGAGCAGGTCACCCAGGAAGTGGCCACCTCAATGAACACAGCGATATCAAAAGCACCCTATCACACACCCTAGGGTAGGGAAGCCCTGCAAGCAGGAGGAGGAAAGTGGCCAGGGCCAGTGTTGGGAGAAGGGGTTCTGCTTCAAATGAACTCCCTCCTCCTTTCCACCAAAGAAGTTCTCTGAGGGTTTTGCAGCCACAGGTTGCATTGCAGCAGCTCACAGATTTAATCACTTCTCAGCTGCTGCCATGTCCCACTATGGCCCACTGCCACTACCCTTCCACTGGATGAGATCTGCTCTGCTAATGTCAGCCCATCCTGTGTACTGTGCCCTGTGGAAGTAGGGACACCTCACCATGTACAGGCATCATCTCCCCACATATCGCTCTTCAAACGCTGGGCTGACTTCAAGAGGACCCTGCTAGTGTGTTGCTTGGTGCCCTCTCTCACCAGGGGAGAGGGATTATTAGTATGTCCTTCTCTTCTTGGCAGACTGTTCATCAGAAATGCTATGAGGCATTTTGTACTCGGGTGCATTTGGCCCCATTCCCACCAACATTGTCCCTGACTGTATCCCTGGCATCTCAGGAAATCTGGAATTGGCTGGTAGAGCTCACAAGAGGCCAGGTCAAGTCCTTCATGTCTGTGCATGTGTTTGCTCTCACCAGCTCACCGGCAGCCCTCACAACAACCCCTGTGGGAGAGACAGCCTTTATCATACGTGTGTTTTGTATCAGCAGATGGCTGGGAGATTCATAGCTCCAGCTCTAGCTCCCAGAAAAGCACCAGCATGAACAGCAATGAACAAGAGATCCCTTCTGTGGTGTGAGCGACCCAGGTAAGCTTGCTGCTGACCTGGAGGCATTGCTTTCGAGTAGCAACTTGGCAGCATGGTGAAGAGCAGAGGTGAGCTCAACCCCATTGCTGTCAGCGTCCAGAGCACACAAAGTGGCCTGGCTCCTTTTCTCCATTTCTAATTGCTCTTACAGACTCGTGGGATCTCTTCTGCAAGGAAGGCAGTCAAAAGGAAACCCAAAACCACATGGATTTGGAGGGCCACCAGCTGCCAAAGTGCAGTCCATAGATCACAGTCTGGGAACAACTGCAACAAAATACTTAACCTTTCCACTATCTACATTGAGTCCTCAAAATGCTTACAATGCTTTAAGCAAGGCCTTGTATGATCCCCTTCCACTCAAAGTCAAGCAAAGGCACCAAGACACATGTAAACCACTTCATTCTTATAGCGGTTCAATGGTGGGTCTGCATAAGAACATTCAGGGATCCTTGACTTTAGGTCCCTGCTCCAGTTTCTAAAATCACTGACGGCTCAAATGGGGTAGGGAGAGGAGATGCCCGCGCATCAGTGAGGTAGGTATGTAGCTCCTTGCAGAGGGTGAATCAGAGTAATCTGCATTAGGTGCCAAAATTTGGATCGCTTATTCACGTAGGAACACACCTAGCTGAACAAAAGGGATGGGACAAATGCACTCTTGGCTGAAGAAAAGCCCAGGAATGCCTCTTGTACTCCGCAGCATCAAGAGCTCTTTTGGCAGCCTCTGATTATTGAAAGTCTTTACACAGTCCCCACACAGAACCCAGGTCCTTCCCGGGGACTGCCATGATTCAGCACTTCTGATACACCCAGGCTGCCTGGCAGGAGGCAAACTGGGGAATCCTTCATGATACGAACCGTGGTGAGACAGAAAAACAATTATCTGCTTTGCTAATGACTAACCACTTGCCGCTTCTTAGTGACGCTGCTAACCTTGATTATTTTGGAACTCACTACCTGTGAAGGCCTGACAGGTGCCTGTGAGGGGCTGACTGGTACTTGTCAAGGACTAATATCCCAAACAAAGGAGGTGATAACGGGAACTGCACC
>JAVKLA010000005.1:7472185-7536640 GCA_034782735.1 Sagittarius serpentarius | reverse complement strand
ATGTTTTGTCTTGTGTAACTCCATGAATATGTATGTTCTGGTACAATAAATATCCAGCTGTTTGCTGGGACGGTGTGAGTGCCTTTGGAGGAGCGATCCCCCGCGCACCCAGCGCTGAATAAATATACCCGCTTTATAACTCTCTCTGAGCTGTAGAGTTTGATCCGCGCATCAATGGGGACGTCATCCCTTTGCTGTGGCCATGCACAGAGGATGATGAGCAGCTGGGCAGGTAAGCCACCACCTGCAGCATCTGCCCCAGCAGCTCTCCCCGTGCTCCCCATACAAGCCGAGGCTGGAAACTCATTGCTTTTTCCCGGTGTTTCCTTGCAGAGTAGATAGGCTCTTTAGAGAGCAGAGAGGATTTTTGACCCTTCTTTTTTTCCTATTCTGTTCTGTTTACTCTAGCAGATAGGCCATAATCCAAACCGTAGTTTTTACAGGATTCAGTCAAAACCTGTCTCTGAAGTTTATAAGTATCTGCCCTGTCATCTGCTCTTTTCCTCCTGCCCATGCACACAGTGCACAGGCTCCAAAGGAAATGTTTGCCTCTGCCAGGGCTTTGCTCAGCTGAGTCAGTGCTGGAGCCCACACGCTCAGGATTTTCCTCTCTGCCCGCCGCCTCCCTGGCAGCCCTGGACCTGCAGCTGGAAGCAGGTCTTTAAACTGCTGGTTGCTCAGTAAAGCAAATCTGCTCCATGGGTATGAGACCTCGGGCAGAAAAATGGCATCAGAGGTATTTCATTAGCTTCCCGCAGAGCAAGGAGGGAGCTTGTGGGTTGTCTCATGAATTTGTAGAGTAGGAGGGGAGCAGCAGCCTGATTGAAAAGTATTTCAGGTTATTCATAGAATCACAGGATGGTTTAGGTTGGAAGGGACCTTAAAAATCATCTAGATCCAACCCCCCCCGCCCTGGGCAGGGACACCTCCCACTAGATCAGTTTGCTCAAAGCCCCATCCAGCCTGGCCTTGGACACTGCCAGGGAGGGGCCACCCACGGCCTCTTTGGGCAACCTGTGCCGGTGTCCCACCACCCCCACAGTGAAGAATTTCTTCTTTACATCTAATCTAAATCTACCCTTTGTCAGTTTAAAACCATTGTCCCTTGTCCTATCACTACACTCCCTGATAAAGGGTCCCTTCCCAGCTTTCCTGTAGGCCCCCTTTTAGGTACCAGAAGGCCGCTATAAGGTCTCCCCAGAGCCTTCTCTTCTCCAGGCTGAACAGCCTGTCCTCACAGGGGAGGTGCTCCAGCCCGCTGATCATTTTTGTGGCCCTCCCCTGGACCTGCTCGAGCGGGTCCGTGTCTTTCCTGTGTTGGGGGCCTCAGAGCTGGACGCAGCACTGCAGGGGGGGTCTCACTAGAGCTGAGTAGAGGGGGAGAATCACCTCTCTTGACCTGCTGGCCACGCTTCTTTTAACCTTCGGAGCCCAATTTCTTCATCTCTTTCCCACCCAGGAGGTAAGAGTGGGTCCTTCTCAGCGAGAAGCTCCCACAGGGTCACTGGTGGCTTGGGAAGTGGGGAGAGGGACCCTCGCACCGAGCTGTGCCAGGGCACACAAGGGAAGGGCTGGACCAGCCAAAAAGGGAGGAGGAAAGTGCAGACTAGCAGGTTGTCCCAATCACTTATTTATATCTCAGATGACATTTCTGTTCCCCTTCCCCTGCCCAGAGAAAAGCAGAGAGCCTCCAAGGCAAAAGGGATTTATTTTATCTGTCTGCCATGCCAGTAAAACCCAGGCAGACAACGGAGAGGATGAGATGCCTGATCTCCACTCAGAATCCGAGGACAAACGCATGACCACATCACGAAGGGGTTCTCGCTTGAACTGTTCCCATGCATTTCCATGGGAACGGGGCAACTGTTTTGGTTTCTTCTTTTTAATATTTCTTTTATGATTATTTCTGAAATACGCTGCTAGCTGGAGACTTGGCCTCAAGAGATAAGGAAGAGGAAATGTCACAGACTGTTGTCAATAAATTATTTTTAACATTTCTTGATGCCAGGAAAAGCAGCTCTTGCAGGAGGAAAACAGATCATGGTTTATGCTCTCTTCAAAATATTTGTTTCAGAGATGTTAGAAATTGCAATATGCACCAATAGGTATAGCGTGTTAGTTGGAAGCTGGCAGCAATGAAAACCTTCCCTATAGTAAAAGAAAACATCTTATAACCTGATCTCTCTTCTCTTGTGCATCTAAAGGTGATTCACGCTAGTTTTAGGATTACAACCTATGCTGTGTCACATAAACAAGATAAGGGCTTCATTTTGCTCCCCATGAACACAAGATGAAGAGCTAATTCCTGCCTCAAGAAACAGATCTTATAATTGTGGCTGGAACCAGCACTGCTTGCCAGGAGAGCAGGACAGCTGTGCTTTCACACCACTTCCAGTAGCTGTATTTACAGTGTTCAGGTTGAAAGTTTCCATGTGGGTGCCGGTCTCTGCCTCAGTGCATGGAAAAAATAGTTTCCAAACTGTCAACCATCTCTGGGGCTGTCTGCAACTGAAAAACATTTTATTTTTCTCTAAATATTTTTGCTGATTTTTTTACCATCACCATCTTCGGAGCGAAGAGCTGGGGTCTGATGAGGACATTTTTATATCAAGTCTATTATTTCTGTGGAAAATCCACGGCAATTCAGGCAGGCTATAATGATTGGTTAAGAGTTCTTCAGCTGCACACACTCAGCCAAGTCTCCCTCTTAACCAGCTTCACTGTCCCAGTCTTATGGACCACACTAGTACTGGCCACTGATGGGATCCCCAGCATTGTACCACAGCTGGGTAATACAGTGCAATATGATGGTCCAAGTGGTGCCACTTGCTAAAAGTCTCTGCCAGAAAGCACTGTCTGTAGTTGCATCCTCATGTCGCCAGGGAAGCCCATCCTGTGGCCACACACTTGGTACCTAACCCTACGGGAGAAAAAAAGCACCGCCGATCTGGAATTGCTCCAAGATGGAGAGTCTGGTAAAAAACAATGGTCTTGGCCTCATTTCCACTGAGACTGAGGGGAAGAAGGCTGTTTTCTGTGCTGGGGAGCCTGCAACACCGGGAAACCTCACCTAGCTCAAAAAAACCCCACCTCCTGTTCTCTTGTGTCCCTATAGCAGGAGAGGGCATGGCAGTATCAGCTGCTTTAGTTCATAGCCCCGTTGTTTGAGATGCTCTCTTGATAATCCATGTGCCTCCCACAAGTGGGTGATGGCTGCACCAGACGTGAACCACCACACACTCAGTGCTATAGCCACCCTGCACTTAAATGGCCTGTCACAAAACAGGGCTGTGAGACAGAGTGGCTGAAATGAAGTAAGTTAATCTACCTCCTCCATCAAGGAGGGATCTGCTGGATGGGGCAGCAGGAGGACACGTAAAGGTGAAGTCAGTGAGGTGGACAAATTGATAAGAGCACTTTGGGAGAATCATCTTTAAATCCCCCATGACAGATGTCTCCAATAAAGCCCTTGGATCAGATTTGTCAGAACAAGGTCCTGAGCATCAGTCAGACCTCATGAGCGTACCAAATCCATCCAAGACCCAGAATTACATACATCCCTTCCAGCATCTCACCTCTACAAGGCAACAATGATATCGCTTCTCTGGGCCCCGCTGCAATAGCAGTAGTCATGTTGATCACTGGGAATGGCACATGCTGAGCTGTTGAGCGCACTAAGGGATGCATAGCATATGATATAATATAATCTTACATTTCCACCATTCCTTCAGTCCTCCATTACATTTGATAACTATCATTCAAGCTCTGCCATGCAGGCACATCTGGAATGGGAGAGCTGTTTAACAACAACTGCAGGAGCAACAAGGTCATTTAAGACAAGAAATGAGAAAGGATTTCATATTGATTGGAGACCAGGAGTTGGTTACAGGAGCAGATTGCAAACCCCATGGAAAAGGTATAGGGACTCTGATGAAGAGTGTCAGGGTTTCAACAAGGGCTGGGCAATGTCAGATGGTCAATGCAGGCACCGAATCGCTGGCAGTACAGGTCCTCCCAAATGAGAGAGTTACTTTGGCAGGGACACAAGAGGCTGCAGAGACAGACCGAGCTGCTGGGCCAAACCCCACTGTATTTCTGCCTCCCAGCACAGCCTTGGTGGGATGATTTCCCAGGCATCACCAAGTGCTTTCATTGAGACCATGTAGAGGGCACAGCTGGCATGGGCAGGCACACATAGAGGCAGCTACTGCATGTGGCACCTATAGATACATGCATGGCACCTATTTAGGACAAAAGGACATCCCAGATAACTGGGTAGTTCTTTTATTTCAGTGGGTACCCAAGGAAATAAAATGGTAAATAAATAATATTACATAAAAGTAGAATAAATATTAATAACAATAAAAAGATGAACATTAATAAAACAAAATTAAAATAAGTATTATTAAAATAATTTGTAACAAAGTTGGTAACAATATAAATATTTTTAAAAAATCACAAGTCTGGAGCCAGCCTATACTGCTATCTTTGTGACAGTGTCTGGTTTTAATATATGACCTAATACACAGTTTAGCACATGATTATGCACACATGGACCATGGGAAGTTAGAAACCGTGGTTCAACCCCCTCCTCAGCACCCATCCTTCTCACCAAGCTGTCAACTGCGGCTGAAGCCCCAGGCTGGGAAGGGTCCCTCCACTCAGACCCAGACCAAAACATGGCCAGGAGTACAGAATCCCTAGGACCAGCTGTGAGGAAGGTCGCTTTGAAGCCCAGTGACACCAACACTGACAAAAGCAGGGGGAAGCCTTCACACCAAAGCCTGATTGAAGTGCTCATCTTGTGTTTTTATCCAAGAGCAATTTAATGTTAAAGGGAATGAGCAGCACCCAGGACTGGCAGCTTCCAGGTGAGTGCACGTATTCAGATGAAAATCCTGAACGTGCCAGACCTGGAGGATAACACACACTGATGTGCTGCAACACGCATGAAAGCTTCAGCAGGTATCTGTACTCAGGGTATGTTGGACAAGCATAGACAACAAATACCCAACCTGTTGAGACACAGCCTGAGGCAGAAGACATCAGCACCACTAATGAAGTGTTTGACATCTGCCAGGAGCCCTTCACAGCCTCTGCACAATTACGCAGGTGAGTGGAAGGAGGAGACAACACATCGATAGTTTGTTGACATGGACCTATTGAGCCTTAAATGCCGGGTGGGGGGCCTGCTCTCCTTGCAGCCATGTGGGCCATCTGGGGCCAAGGTGCCTGGGGAGGGAAACAATTTTCACACATCCCCTTACACTGAATCCTCCTGCTTCACGCTTATGCAGGCAGTGGTCCTTCACACCTCCAGCAAAGCCTCGCCAGTGACAAAGCGAACGCTGCCTGGGGAGCATCCTTGCACCTGGACCTTCCTGCCCTGCCGAGCAGCGCAGCAGCCCAACCCACGTCGTGGGCTGGAGGGGCTCACTCGGCAGGGCCCCTCGGCGTGCAGGTGAGACCCCAGCTGCACAGCACCCTTGCTGCATGACCGGCCCCAGGGTGCCAGACAATAGGCAACTGCCCAAGACCTCGGACATCTCTTGCCCAGCCCCGTCCCTGAGAGTGCAGGCATGCAAGTCCAGCCGTGCAGCTGCATACGACTCACACAGCACCCAGGTACCCCCCCAAATGCAGCTGGCGCAGAGCTGTTTGCTACGAGGGGCCAGCACGTTGTCTCAGCTACCAGCTATTGCAGCCACGGAGCAAAAGCAAGGCCATCCTCCCCTCATTTCCATCCTCTTCTCATTTGTTTACACAGCTCCCAAACCACATTCCATAAGGCGCAAAATCCATCAGACAAAGGCAGCAGATATGAAGCCATCCTGCAGTGGACACAAAACTTGCCCACTTTGCTTTCCAGGCAAAAGTAAACCACCATGCATTGTGTTGGCTTTGCAAATATAACATAACATACCTCCTTCTGATCTGTTGGGTCAGACCTGGCGGGAGGCTTTTTATAGCCGTTGCAACTGTCTTAAAATGCACAGCGTGAATTCAGATGCAGCCAGCTCGGGGCTGCTGACTTCTGCTGCGGCGGCGAAGGCTGCACGGCACTGCAGGCAGGGCTGTGGGCAGCCCAGGGACAGGCTGTCGGGGTTCCAGATCCAGCCCTGGTCAATGGAGTGAGGTTAGTGCTGCACTCAGAGCGCCGGTGGCAGGTACCTAGTTCTGTGCGCTGACTCGGGGCCTAAACGGGCTGGAGAAAGGAAAATGTAATCACACTGTTTTAATTAAAGACAATGGAAGCTTTCCAGCCACATCGTTACAGCCCATGCAGAGACAAAAATCCCTGTTTTGCTACAGGGATAAAATAAAATGCATTGTCACGCTGGGAATCAAGCTGATCTGAACTTTGTATTCCTCATCTGCTGTATGCTTAATTCTTGTAATTTTTAATTGACTGCAGATTTTCTTTGGTTTCACAACTTTATCTTTGAAGCAGATTCTTTATATTCGTTATAGAAATAGGTTTCGAGGTGTATGAGCAGGGCTGGTGGGGGGCTTTGCACTGCTGATAAGTAATGATATTTTCTCGGCAGCAGGAGCCAGGGTCAAGCAAGACGTGATGTACGGTCTTCACTGATGAGCAAGGAATGGGAGGAAGCAGCATATTTCCAGCCGTGAAACAGGGGGACATTAAGAAGTTACAGGCAGCTTTGGCAACGCAGAGCTCATTAGCCCAGTGGGTAGAAAATGCATTGCAGATGCAGCAGCCTTGCTGGAAATCCAGTGGGGAAGGGGTGGTGAGGACCTGTGCAGGCAATGGGAAGTACCCAGTGGTGACGGAGGGCAGCCACGATGGCCAAAGCTGCTTCTCATGGATGCCACGACAGACAATAGGGAGACAATTGTCCTTCTCACAGGTACTGCTGAGTCCTCTGCCTAAAATGTTCATCTGGGCACCAAGCTGCCAGGAAAGGGAAGGGGGGCGAGACAAACGTTTTGGGACATGATGAAAGACCTCAAAAACCACAGAGATCTGGGCTCCTAGAACAGGAGGGATTCTCAGAGTGTGCTCTAGCTACTGGGCTGAAGTTCACTTTTGGGACCTAAGTAGGTTTTTAGGTCTTCGCCCAAACAGTTTGCATGCAAAGATGAAGGAAGTCTGAATAGTGGGAACTAGAACTCAGGTTTTAGCTTCACATTTTACTATTT
Source organism: Sagittarius serpentarius (assembly GCA_034782735.1). Lineage (NCBI taxonomy): Eukaryota > Metazoa > Chordata > Aves > Accipitriformes > Sagittariidae > Sagittarius > Sagittarius serpentarius. Next base: position 7,529,476 of record JAVKLA010000005.1, on the reverse strand, counting down.
TCTTCCATCCATTCCTCTTCTGTGGGGATGTTTGCTGATGTGCTAAGTTTTCTCTTTCTGAGGACATGTATTTGGAGGAAGAGCCAAGGGCACTGCAGATTGATTTTCTGAGTTTCACTCAGACTCCATGATACAAGTGGCAACTCAGTAGGATAAGCTCATTCCTTTTTTCACTTTTTATGGATTTCATTAAAAGCATGAACAGCAAAAAATCACTCTAAGCAATCATATTACCAGCCTAATTTGCTAGACTTTCATTAAAGCAATTAAAGATAGAATGATGCAATGACCTAGTTCAGGACCCAATTAAGACTGAATCAATAAATCAGTAGGTTTAAATCACCACCATAAGGCCATAGATAATCAAAACAAGTTCTGAGGCTGATGCTAAACAGAATTACTGTATTAACATTGCCACAGGAGAATTTAAAGAATGAAATACTTTCCAGTCGAGGTCTCCAGCTCATCTCCTTACAACCAACTTAGTGGTGATGGGCGCAGCCTGGTACAGGTCCGGCAGCCTGCTGGGGAGCATTGCCTGGGTGCACAAGAAAACAGCCCTCCCTACCATAGCCATAGGTAGCCCTGGGCACGGTGACTGCCAGGGACAGGTGTCCGGACCCTGTCCATCTGTTCAGCCACATTTGGAGTGAAATCATCTCATTAGTCTGTCACCGCCTCCTTTGCACAGATAAGTAAAACCCCCAGGTGTCCTGCCAAAAAGTCCTTCTTAAGCACAGCTGTTGGCTCTTTCTTGAAGGTCTTTGTCTTTCTTCCAGTGGAACTGCTGAACAGTTGGTTCTGTCCATAGATTTAATGTGAACCATTGGTAAACTCAAGCACATGGCACCTGCTGCAGAACGTGACTTTTCTACCCTAAATGATCCTCTAGCCAGCATCATGGCAAGTTGTCCTTCAGGAAAGCATTTAGACTACCAACCTTATCGACACATATTTGCACAGATGCTCATCTTCTCAGTGGGAAAAAAAGAAGCAAAACAGGGGGTGAAGGCTGAAAGCAAATCTGAGTTTCTCTTTTATTCCTTGGGATCTTTAACTAACTTGTACATTATCTGGACTTGTTAGCGAAGGTTCAGTCAGTGCTGTAGTCTGTTGCCCTGGACTGCTGAAGCCCATGACCAGAGACATTATGGTGTCCCCGTCCTCGGAAATATTCAAAAGCTGTCTGGACATGGTCCTAGGAAACCTGCTCTAGGTGATCCTGCTTGTTGATGACCTCCAAGATGTCCCTACCAACCTCAACCATTCTGTGGTTCTGTCTTGAGGTCCCTGCAAAGCACATCAGAAATGAGCATGTAAGTACTACAAATACTTAGGGAGGGAGGAGGAGTTGGAAGTCCCTCAACATGAGCCTCCAAGGTGATTATCATTTGACTCAGCGGTGGACTGTGATGTTGACATGTTTGGTGTCAGTGAAGTGAAACATTGCCTTAAGAATTCAACCCTAGCCTGATCATAGCTGAATTCCCTCTCTAGATGTTGTGACCAAAAAGTACCTGAAACCTTGTCCTCTTTCTTCTTTCCACACTTGAAATACATGATCAAATCCTATCATTTGAGTACTAAAAAGGCCTAGTAGCCTAGTCCCAGACCTTCAGTTTATGCCATGTTGTCCCTCTGCTTTGGTCTGGTAGAGACATTATAATAATATAATCTGGTATAATGTAATATAATATAATATAATATAATATAATATAATATAATATAATATAATATAATATAAATTGCATTGTATTACATATCTTGCATCTCCAGTGTGTCCATCATGTACCTGTGTTCTATCTGTTGAGAACAGGAGTTTATCCATCAGCTCCCACTGAAGGTCAGTATGGGTTCACCACGATTATAACTTTGGTGGCACAGATTTTCCCTGTGGTGGATCAGGGATCTGATCCACTTAGGTGCTATGCTGAGCTGTGGTGGATCAGAGACCGGGAGGGAAAATTACATTTCAGACACTACTTTGAGCAAATGCAAACTTGAAGTAGCTCTGCTGTAACTGTGATATGTGACTCTTCAGTATGGAGGATACCTGCGCAGCTGGCCTCCAACAAAAAGAAGTATTTGTTTGAGACTTATTATGCATTTCTGGTCACTGCTAGACTGCAAGCTGAGGCAGAGATGTGAACACAGCTCTTGCTTCTGCCCTAAAGAAAGAAAATGAAAAACATACAAGAGTCTATATGGTGCCAAAGAAAGCACAATCTTGTGAGTTCGATGGGAACAACAAATTACCTTTCAGCTCTGTTATTATCATTATTAATTTCCTTAAACAAAACACTTTTATGAAGAAGGTAAAGAAACCATTAATTGACCATAACTTTATCAGAATATTGCAATTATAAAAAGAAAAAAAAACCCAAGACAAAAAAAGAAAAGAAACTTTCGAATTCAGGATAAGCAGAGTTTGGAAGTCAGGAATTTATCCCAGTGTAATCCAGAAAGCCCAAATGCCAAACAATCTGGAAATACTCAATTGGATACTTGCAGTGCTGATCCAGATGGTCCTTCTTCCCCAACCTTGACAGTTATAAAAAAATGGTTATCAGCACAGTAATTCAGCATTGTTGAGAGGCCCCACCAAAACAAGGACTCAGATGTGCTGGGCAAGGCACATACCCACAGCAATGAAGGTGGACCTTCTCCCTGAGGGATGTCCAGAGCTGGGAGGAAATGTAATATGATGGGAACAGCATGGTCGCTTGTCCCTACGGCAGCTTACAGCTTCCTGGGATTGCTCTGGGGCAGTGCAGACCCATGTTCTCATGGACTACCCAAAGGGATCCTCACAAGCCCATATTTGAAAATACGATTTTGTGGATGCGCAGACAAGCTGGGAGTTAGGTTTGGCCTTAAGGATGAAATTCAGCGTGGGCATAACCAGAGAAAGGGTAGGACTGTCTATGCTGCAAGGAAACAAGTGCTGTGGCTGGAAGCCCTGTGCAGAATGTCTCCTCTCAGCATCACCTGGCCGTGGGGCCCCTGCACCATGTGGGGTCTATCCCTGCTCAGGTTGGATGGTCTTCAAAGTTGGGCACCTGCACATGCTCTGCTGCAACAGGCATCACTCATGCAAAACTCCTCTTGACTGTGAAAGAAGGGCTGCCCGTAGCCTAGCTATGCCCATTGGAACCCTGATTCTGCTGAGGGACAGTGCTGAAGACCAAAGGTGCTGAGAAATGGGCTTGGTATAGCATGAAGAAAGGCTGATGTACGGCACAAGCCAGACCCTTAGTTCATACCAGTGCTCTCAAGCCTTCAAAGTAAGGACGGTCTCCTTCTCTCCAGTGCAAACACGGCTGTGGATCTTGGCAAGGTTGCAAGCATAATATTTTCTATAGCCCCATCTTGGTCTTGTCCCTTTGGCTTCTCTGTACTGACATTTTATCTCATTTGTTTCAAAAAGCCAAGAATTTGTTGCTGAGCCCATAACAGTGAAGAAAATGCACAAAGATCAAGTAAATATTGACATGACATCAAGAGCCCATCTTACAGCATCAGGATTTCAATGGCCCTGTAGCGATCTTCTGTCCTGTCTCACCGGGAGCTAGGAAAAGCTTAGTGCACACTTCCTGACCACTGAGCCCACAGAGGAACCCGTGATTTTAAAACCAAGACATGAGAAGAAGGTCTTCCTGGCTGAGATTTTCATTGCATGGTGAAATGTGGGACAGGCCTTCAACTACTGTAAATCTGCAGAATTTGAGCCAAACCAGGAGAGCTAACTTACACAGATAGGCGTGTGGTCCTGAATCTGAAGGGATGGTCAGAGTTCAGGCTTGTGTCACATGGGAAGACTGCAGAGTCTTTCTACAGGATCCACTGCTCCTCCTGACACTGTAGCTCAAGTGTCTGTGCCTGAGTGTTACAGCCTGCCTCCAGCCCACTCCTTGCTGGAGTTTTTGTGCTTGGATGTACTTTTCCAGAGGTGTACCTTCCCACGGATGTGCTTTTCCAGAGCACAAATGGGAGGTCATCTCATCTGTCCCAGTACAGTCCAGCATCTAATTCTAGTCCTGTGGCCACAGGTGCATACTGCAGCTTTGAAACAGTAATCAGATTGGTTCTGGTGGCTGTTTCTTCATTCACAGTATAAAAGCTGTTAAAGTAATTTGCCTTTCTCTTTATATTGTTATGAGCTGGCCACTATCACCGCTGTTCGTTTCCGCTCTGTTGCTGAAACAGGTATCTAAAACCACCTGGTTTTGACCTCTAGCATGAGCCCATTTCCCTGCTGGGTGCCCAACAACGCTTGTCGGGGTGTAGTGATTTTGCCAGCTCTTTTTAAAGGGGTAGGAATTCTTGTGTGCCAGCGAGTGAAAGCCAGAAAAGCAGAAATAAAAGTGGGGAAAATTAAGAATAAGAGGGGGAAATAAAAAAGCAAGTCATAACCCACACTGGGATCACGGTCTGAAGGAAAAGGAAGCCAATGATGGCGCGCATACAACAGCTGTTGGAGCCCACCGCTGACTGCAAAGGGGCTCGGAGACACTAGCAAAAATCCCATCTCCTTTCATGATTCCCACCACAGGCTGTGTAAGTCACCAGGAACAGCTCAAAGGTGCAGCAGTCTCCTACATCAGCTTTATCCAGCCCCACACAGATATTCTCAACCCCCAGGAGAGAGCCATGTCTCTGTATGTTGACGCTCAGCATCACTTCCAACAGCAGCTTTAGGAAACACCTGAAGGAAAAATCATCCTTTTTATCCATTTCCCCATGGAGTAAAATGGGGAGGAAAAAAAGTCTCACTGTCCTTTGGGACATAAAGGGACATCATTGTTGCATAAAACAGAATGGACAAGAGCAGCAGCCTTAGAAATGATTTACTCCCTTTCTTGCACATGGGTGGAGACTCATGCACTCAAAACCATCAGACTTCACATCAGGGTGATTTAATTGGATTTATTGGAGGAAAACAATTAGTCATCCCTTCAAATTGTCATTATGATAGAAATCTCGATATGTATACATGATTGTCAAGGCAGAGAACCACTTGCGACGTAGCCCCATTAACAATTCGCAGTATTGCAAACTCATTATGCAGATAAAACTTGCGATGCCTTAATACATGCATGGAGTAAATACACATTCTCCCTTCTGTTTGGACATGGATACTGTTATGAACTCGTATCAATCACAAGACCTGCAATATTAGGCACACTGACATTCCTTGATTAAGATTTAAGCCTTTGTAGAAAACATGCTCGCATTTTCCTTAAAAGTCAACCGAGAGAAGTTTTGCAGTTGGGGATATTTGGGGAGTCACTAGTCTGGGCAGACTGGGCTTTTTTTTCATTGTTTGCTGACCCAAACCAAGTATCTATCTAAAAAAAGGCCCAAACTGACCAAAATGCTGTTTCTCAATTAGAGGCCAATGTACAACAGGGTGCTGGCGTTGCGTTGACCAGAAACATGAGTCACACTGTATCTCCCACTGAGCTACAACCTTCCACGCTCCTCACTTTGGAGGTCATGCTACAGCTCGATCTAGTAAGACATAGCATGTGGGATGCCATGCTGGGCTCAGGGGATGCAGATGAGAGATGGAAAAGCTCTGAGCTACCCTGAGCCCTCCCCTCGGAGCTCCCACTCACCAGGCATCACAGCACACATCCACCTCCTCGTGGAGCCTTGCACCACGTCCTGCCTCAGCAATCTGAACTCAGGCTGATTTACAACCATTATTAATGACGATGTTTTTTATGCTGCCATGTAGCGCTTCAGGAATGGCACAGTGTCCTGGCTGAGCACCAGCCTTTGAAGTGGGCTCAAGAATTCTTGGTGCTTTCAGCCACCATAGAGCAGTCCCTTGCATAATTTCCAAGGACTGATACTTGCTCCCTACGCCACCAGCGTGGTGCTTTTTCTCCGGCCCCGCTGCTTGGCATGCCTTTGCCAGGAACCCAGAGCAATTTCCCAGCCCTTTCAGATGGCTCTGCTTTGAGTATTGGGAATTTTAGCATCTTCTACACTAACACAGCAACGACTCAGGAGCCGGGATCAATGCCCTGCTGATGCCTGCAAGAGGATGGGGCCACAGGTGTGTGGCCACCCTGTACCCTGCCTTAGAAAGACCAGCACATATGAAAATGGGCCAATGATTAAGGGGAGAGAAGGCAAGGGCATGATTTCCATGTGGAAGAAGGAAAAGTACCACACCAAACTTCCATGGATAAATGGTGGTACTACATGGAGGTTCAAGGATTAAATGCTAGTATTTAAGTGGTGATGGTTTGGAAAGGATGCGATAATTAGCTGAGCTCTCTGCCCTATTTTGTTCAGGCAAATAATCACAGCATCTTGGTCCCCAAAATGCAGTCCATTCTGCACAGATGAGAAAGAAATATCTTGCAGGAAGAGAAAAATGCCAAGTATTGAGTGAACCAGTCTAAGTTTTGACTAAGAAAAATGAACCAAATGAAAAAAAGGAAAAAACAAAGACACACCAACATGCTTCTTGGTAGTCCTGAGTGTTAGCAACTCAGGGAAGGAATTTTTGATGCAGATCAAATTTTTAAGCATTGTATTAAAAAAGGGACCCTCCCCTCCCCAACTCCCTTTTTCTAGACTTGTGTACATGACTGCTGCATAGTTTTAAGCTGCTCTGGATGGTGACTCTTCCTGTACATGCTGCAGAGCATTCAACAGAAAGACAAAATACATTACCAGGCTTCGCAGTATCTTGTTTACAAAACATCAGCTTTTGCATTTACTCAAACTTAATGATGAATTTTGAGTTACAGATACATTGAGTCATTTAAAAGCAAAACATAGAAGTAAAGCCTTCAAAGAAAAGGTTGGGTTGAATGTGCATAAAGAAAAGGCTTGGGAAATACAGAAACAGTGAACAGCAGTTTAATACATGCAGTGCAGTATCATGCATTTATTGGACATTTGATGTCATCATCAGTTCAGCAGTGTTTTTTCACAACGCTTGCGAGCGTACATGCCCTGATTTCACTCTGGAGTATGGAAAAAATGTAAGAGCTGCTCTTCTGACCTTATCATTTATGAAGAGGAGGAAAAAAATAGCTATCTGGACAGACCAGTGGCACGGTTCGTGGTGGGGAAGGGGTCTCGAAAACCAGTCTGGGCTAAAGAGCCTTTATCCTCCACTACAAACACTATTTACACAGCTTTGACCCAACTGTACAAAGCTGGACCAAAAAACCTGAACCAACTCCTGATCTTCCACCAGTGGGATATGTGATTCCTGGGGCCACAACACTCACACACACACATGCATACACACACACACATGTGTGTGTGTCACGGAGACCGGACCACCTCGGCAGACAGGATGGGAAAGCAGGACCCAGCTGCAGGGGTGCAGGGAAAACTGAAAGGGATTGCGTAAAACTGGCTGCTGGGCAAGAAATCTGGAATGACTGATTTACCAGGGGAAACGCTGTTTGTGCAACATTTGTGAGCAGGTTGCCATTTCCTCACTCAGCCATTGCTCACAGTGATTTGCCAACTAATCCTCCACACTTGGTTTTGATGCTGTTTTCCTTGGATACTGTAGTCTCTATGTGTGTTTCTGCTTTTTGCTTGAATGAGTGTAACTCTTAGCATCAAGCTTCTGGTGCAAATAAGCATGATAATGAAGGCAAAACTCCCTTCCCATGAATAATTTCTGGGATGCATTCAGACCCCAGTTCAGGCGGATAAACAGGCATGGGAGCAAGAACGTAAGTAATCCTATTAAATGAGAATTTCCATACGCTGAAAGGAAGATACTTCTGTACCTCAGGGCTCAGTATTTTGCCAGCAGATGAATCCCCTGACTCTTTGGAAAGAGCAAAAGCAACAGGCTACAGCCTGCATGAACTTGTTGGCAAAGTCAGTCTGGTGTTTTTATGCAGCGCTCACCCAGCGCTGCTCAGGGCTGGAGCTGTTATCACAGGGGGAAATAACAGCACAGGTTTCCCTATACCCGATCTAGTTAACATCAAGTTCACATCAAAGGATAATATTCTCCCTGCTCAACAATGGCTGAAAGCTATCTGGCTTTCCCTGGGGGCTGGTTTCACTAAAAATAGGTTCACACTTAAGGAAGGGGCAGCCTCGGGGCCAGCTACAACTGTATTTCTTGGGCATCTTGGAGGTCTATGCTCTGGTTTGCAGAGGGTTTGGGGAGAAAAGCCAGAGATCAGGAGCTGTGTTGGCTCCCAAGGCTGGGAAAAGCTTTGGACAAGCTCTGAAGTCCCTCAGGGCTGGGCAGAGACCCAGAAGGAGAACTGGTTGTAGAAAAAAATACTGTCAGTAGCCATGGAGGTATGCAGGGGACATGCACAGCGGAACCCCCTGTCTAATGCCTACTGCAGAACTACATGGAGATGTCTACCAGTCGGCTGACACCCCTTTTTGTGGTTTGACTCATACTGGGAACAACCCTCTATCATTGCTTGGTTTTATTTCAGCACCACAACCGTAAGAGACACACAAGGCATAGGTAAAAATCCTACCTTTTTTTCCAGCACCCACTACTCTAATGGCACCTGTACAACAGCAACCAGAACAGAAGAGACATCACCAGTAGAGTAACACAGTCTCAGAAAAGCATCACTGCCAGCTTTTCCTCATACTCCTACTTCCCCACTGGTCGTGTCACGGGGCCAACATCCATTTCGTGCTGCAGAAGAGGTGATCCAGCAGAAAGTTAGGATGCACTGGGAATGAAGTCACATGCAAAATCAGCAGTGGAAGCCCCTGCCACTGCAATACTGACTTTCGGCTCAGAGTTCATGGGCAGCCTGTCCTCCCAACTTCTTCTGCAGGCTAAGGGGCCAGCTGAAGGTTTTCTGGATTTTTTTTTTTTTGTTTTCCCAGCAAGAGCACTGCTGTTGGCATCAGAGATGGCCTCTGTGACTCTGGAGGCAAAAATCAACAGTCAAAGCTGCAAGCAAAGAAAAGGAAGGTGGAAGGAGCTGAGGAAAACAAGTTACAAACGAAAAACATTGGTGCCAGTAAAGTAAAGCAGAAAAGGGTAACAGATAGGTGTGTCCAGGCTGAAGTCCTCATGTAAGGAGCATCACATTGTTTAGTAGGACGGTCCATTGGGAAAGAGCCCAGAGGGATTTTTCTACCTGCTCCTTCATGGCAAGGCCAGTTGGAGATTGTATTTTGAATCTTGTACTTTGGGGCTACCAGCCCTTTCCCACATGCACACATTATTTACTCCTGGTTTTGCAGTCATTTGTGAGAGTGGCTGAGCAGAGGTGGATTGGGGCAGGGGAAGGACATGCAACAGCACTGGAGCATCCCTGGCAAGCGATGCTGGAGTGTTTGCTGTACCAGGCTGTGCTGCTGAGGGGCAAACGGCTCCAGCCCCCTCCGTAAATCTGTCCTGGGTGCTGCTAAATTATCTGGGTTAACAGATTTGCCCAGATTTAAACTGAGAAGTTTTAACCAAGAGGTTCTTCAGGACTCAATGACAGGAGAGATGTCCAGTCATTTGGTGAACCCCGGACAGGTCTCCAGCTGTGTTTCACTGATACAAAAGAAGAGCTTCCCACCACCCAAAACTGTAGCAGAAGAGAACAATTTTGCTTTTAAGTGCTTCTGTTTCTTGTCTTAAGATCCCAGCAGTTGATAGCAAGCCAAAGAGAATGACGCTAAATTACACAACTAAGGCAGAATATTACTTGCAGGAAGGAAAACAAACCACCCTAATTCCAAGTGTGGAAGGAAAGAATACCCCTCCCAACAAAAACCACAGGAAGCATCCAGCAAGGAGGGGCAGCCAGTGTATGGGACCCCCCCCCATCTGCAGGACAGCATGTCTGCCTTTGGTCCCATCACTGCTCTTTGTTTTGCAGACGGAAATCCTTTGCTTTCCTTTTTTTCTGCAAGATACATTTGGATGCTGTATTTTGATTAGCGGCCTCAGCAACTGTATCAACTTCAAACCTGACCTCAGGTTTCAGAAGAGAAAGCAAAGGGGGAACGCTTGAGCCCTAATCTTTGAAACAACTGTACAAAGACAAAAATATTCCCTAACCAAATCCTGCTATTGGTTGCACATGTGTAAATGTGGGGAACTCCACTGACACCAAACTGGGAGACTGCCTATTTACGTCCCTGCAACTGGAGCAGAACAGAGCCAGCTGGGCCTATGAAATCATGGGGGTTCAAAATAACTTGCATTTCTTGGGATAGGAGTCTCTCCTAAACTAAAGCTTCCTTACTCAGGCTGGCAAAATAAAGCGGCCTTAGAATCAGTTTAAATCGTATTGTACTCATTTTCAGATATCTTTGCAGCAAGACATAAAGAGCTCTGAGGGGAAATGCTGATAAAGCTCTTCTTACTCCTTGTCAATGGGGCAGGACTTTATGGTGGCAATGGCCAGGGTATGGGGACAGGAGCGTGACTTGCAGCAAGGAGATCCCCTGCTCTTCCATCTGCCCAAATCTCGGTCAGGAGTCCTCACCGGGGAAATTATATGGAGTCTTGCTACCAGCCCCTAAGAGACCAATATCTGGCATCTTTCCTAAAATGAGAAGTTGAAGGTGAAGCCTTTCTGGGTGAGCATCCACGCCAGCTGCAACATGGTGGGGGGCACCAGGGGCTCCCAGGGGCCCACTCAGATGTACCACAGCCCTCCGACAATGGGGAGCAGCTTAATACTGAGGAAACTAGAGATCTATCTGGTGCAACAGCTTTAAGTGCCACCAAAGGAGTGGCTATTTCAAACAGTGTCAGCGCTCACTGCCACCTGCTTTTCCAGCTTTTAGCACTCAAAGTACGCTGGATGAAATCCTGGCTCTGCCGGTTGAAGCTAGCTGACTGAAGCTGAAGCAGGATTTTGAAGTCTCAATGAAAAATCTGTATCTTAATGGCTTTTCCCAGCACGGTCACTGTTGGCTGATACATTCAGCTGTGCCTGTGACTGGCTTTCACAATTTCTTGTGCAGGATAAATGAGGCGAACGTGGCAACAAAGCACGCCGTGGGGAATGGCTTGTGCCTCTGGCAGGGGATGGACCTGTCTGGGGTGCGAGAGGCTCACAGGGGCTGGGGAAGGGTGCCTGCCTCTGCCGCCTGCCTCCTTCCTCTCCTCCTTGAAGGAAAATCACAGCTGGGAATGGCGTAGAAGCAACCTGGAGCCCTTCAGCAAATCTGGGCAGATTTGCTGTCCTCTCTGTTTCAAGCCGCCTTAACGCACAGCTGCACAACAGTCATGGCGGCAGTTCCTAAACGATGCACCAGCACATGGAGCCTGGGAAGTGCATGTATTTAGTAATGAAAAAAACGGGGAAGCTGAGCTTGCTTTTGTATACAGCTTCTGGGGAGGAGGGGGAGGCAGTGCCACCACTGCCCCTGCATGTGCCCCTGCCTTTCGGTGAGGTCCTGTTTTCCCAGCTCAGTGTTCTTCAGCCAGAGCTAAGTGTGATGGAGCAACGCTACACCAGATCCTGCACTTTTTCACCCAAGAAACTGCCAGTGCTTCACAGAGGGGTGCAAACATCACCCCTCTTCCCGGGGGGTGAAACACAGGCATGCAAAGATTAAGGTCGAAACTTTTCCATTTGGTTTTCAATACTCAGTTTTGGCCACTCTGGGAGGTGCTGAGCACCAGCAACACCAGGCAAAGCCCCGCGGAGCTGCAGGTGCTCAGCGCCTCTGGCACGGCGCCGTTAGGCTGGATGTGTCCCGCACCAGAAGCTGGGCTGGGAGGCGGCTGGTGAGTTAAATGTCTTGCTCAAGGGCAGCACAGCGAGTCAGTGGCAGAGGATGACTACAACTCCGGGCTCCACATCTTCCTCTTCTTTCACTCTGCTTGTAACACACAGTAACTCAAAGGAGATAGGAGCCGCAGGATGAGACTGTGCTCCGCCATTTCTTTTGCTCAGCTCTGGTCAGCTCCTGACCAGCACCACGTGTCTGCCTCTCCTCTGAAACAAGGGTGCTGCAGGTCCCCAGCACTACAGGAGTGAGGCCAAGGATGAGCTGACTCCTAGCTGGTGGGAATTTAACTCTCACCATGGCTTTCAAGGAGGAGGAGGGGAGGGAAAGCAGCAGTTTCTTAATCTGAGTGGTAACAGCTCTGCTAAAGCCCAACAGACCTGCAGTCCAATTTGAGGAGCGAGAAATGGCATGCCATTGAAATCCTCCCATGTTGCAAAGTTAACGTCAATTCCTAACGTCAATAGCCTATCGCCCAGCAAACTGGAAGGAGGGACATTATTGGAAGTACTTTTTAAAAGAAAAAAAATAATGCTCAGAAAAGTATCTCTATTTAAATAATCCAGTTGAGATGTTCGTAGTTAATGGAAAAAAAATACAACATATACTGTTACCTACACTGAGAAAAGAGTAAATCACTGGGGAAAAGAATGACTGTTCATTAGTTAGAACATTGCTAGACTCACATATATATATATATATTTATATATATGTATATATATGTACAGCACCAGAGACTGTTAGATCCGTTCCCCCTGGAGTCATTGCAGTTTGTGATAAATGAAACATTTCAGAATTGCAGTATAAAATATGGCCATAAAAAATCTTCTTTCTTCTAGTCCTTCGCTGAGCGTGCACCGCAGGGTGGGATCACGCAGGGGCAACCTGCCAGCCCAGCCGCCTGCCCGCTTCTCGCCGCCCCGGCTCTCACTTGCTCCCTGTGTGCACTGTGGTCACTGTGGTGGGTCTGGGTCTCCGGTCCCCTCCTACCGCAGAAACGCCTGAAGAAGCAGATGAAACAAAACTACAGAGAGTGGATGGAGACATACCTAAAAGGAAAGCCAGAAACAGAGTTAGAAATGTTATTTTTGGAGGCGGGAATGTGGGCAAAGCTGAGTTTCTTTTGTAGCACGCTACAGAGTGGAGGGGACTGCAGCTGGCGATGGTGCTCCTGCTCTTCCCACAGCAGTGGGTTGGCTGGGTACCCCACGGGGCATCTTCTGCCCTCCTCGCCCACGGCCGTTCGCCTACTGCCACCACCAGCAGTTGCATACGCATGTCGCAGTGAATAAATATCCAGATTTGGTACGCGTTCAACCAGACTGATTCCACACTTCTGGGACTGAAGACAAAGAGTTGTGGGATTCAAAAATCCCTCCAGCATTGTACTTGCTCAGAATAATTTTCCTCGTGAGCAAGTTAAAGATGATTAAACTTCTCATCATGGCCATCTAGCTAAATGAACAGACTGTGCACCTGGACTAAAAAAATTTCCCCAGGCATCCTGCAAAGCTGCTGATAAAAAAGTACCGTGGGTCAAATTCATTGCTGAGTTCCAGTAAACCTAGAGAGAATGTAAATGTGTGTGACTTGGACATCATTCTAGCGACAGCTTACGTCGCTCCAGGTTTTGCTTGTATGTCGCCAGGACTTCCAGTTAAGAAACGTAGGTTGAGTACCTGGACCCAGAATTTACCCAGGCAGTTCTTTCTGAACCAATCAAAGACTTCTGACAGAATTTTTTATGAAAAAAAAAGCAGGTTTAGCCAAATTAAAATGTTTATAGAAAGTGTCCACTTGCAGTGAACCCTCCACCACAGCTTTGAAACCCAAAACCCTCCAACGCATAACCCCTGAAAACCCAAAGTAGGCTGCGTTTTGAATGACAGAATCAAGATTTTTCTATTCCAGCACAACATCAGCAGTTTCTATGGAAAGCACTGATGAAGAGAAATAACATACATCCTTGCCAGAGCTTTCCGTGGATGAACTACCCCTCTCCCAGTAGCTGTTGAGACCCCACAGAGGAGATCCTCAGATTTTGCCGGCACGCGCAGCTCTCCATGCAGTTTAGCAGCCTTGTAGGCACTGACGTGCAAAGGGAGCTCCGGTGCAAGAAAAGCTGCTGAAGGGGGACCCGGCATGGTCACCTTGCTCTGACAAGATGCAGGCTCAGAGTAATTAGAAATACAGTTCATTTTTCCAGCCTGGTGAATAAAGGATAGCTGAAATCTATATTAATATATTCTCAGACTGGAGTTTGATATGGCCCCTTGACTACTCAGGATGTTTTTGATGCTTGTTGCAACTTTTAACTACTTTTCCATGGTGGCATTTCAAGCTCAGGGATGACTATTTTGTACCTACACTCAGCCACATCCCGTTCCCCAGCAGTATCGACATTTGACACCTTGTCTTCACGCTGCAATTTATCTGTTACCTTAAAAATACAGAGATCTAGGTCCTGTAATTAATCTAGGCAGTCCAATCATCTCTAAATGGAATTAACCAGGCACGGACTGAGAATCAGGCCAATACACTTGAGAAATCCCGACTGATTCACTCGGACTTTCCTGACAGGTAGCATAATCCAGCCTAATGCATCATCTCTGCTCTGCCCTAATACAGAGAACAGAATTAGGACGCAGCCTGACATAACCTACTCTCAGGCGAAGGCTGTATTTAATTGTCTTCAACGATGTGGAATTGCTGCCTTTGAAACTATTGGAGAGCTCATTAAATGCCTATTAATAGCATTAGGCAGTGTTACATTTTGTAATGGAGGCACAGCTGTTTCATGTAACAACTTGCTGCATGGGATCTTTCTCGTGCAAGAAATCTGTCACCAGAGAAAACCACTGAGAAAGAAAGAGGCAGGACAGAGACCTCAGAGGTTTCCTTTTTCCCAGCAGGAGGTATTTGGTGGAGTGCATTTGATATGTCAGTTCCCTCTTAATGTCACTCCTTGTATTTGCTGCTGGCTCTCCTCACGGGTTCTCTGGGGCTCCAGCATCTCCTAACTCTTTAATTCTTAGAGGAAGGAAAGCTCTTCTGTATGGTCTGCCAAGCTGGACTTAACCTGGGATGCTTATAAATCTTTCGATACTTTTCTGCCTCATATTTCTGACATGCAAAAAAATTGACCTGTCTTAACACATCTGGTTTTATCCTTCGTATCCTGGGTGACTTCTCCACCACTGCAAAATATGGTGGATTCTGTACAGGGACCTGCTGGATTCTGTAGCAGTTAAACAGACTTTGTTCTCTTCCCAGCCTTCTTGTTCACACGTGTTTTTCCATTACTATTCAGACTACTCAGTGCTATTAATTAACACCATTTGAGATTAATCAAATGGATGGATGGAGATGAATCACCCACTAGTTTAACAGCAAAGCATGCCAACAGATGGTCTAGACCTAACTGGGGTTCAGCTTAGCCATACTGCAGCAGGAACCAAAATAAAGGCACGTTTCTCCCCTGTAAGGGGTTTGCTACGTTGCTGCATTGCCAGTGCAAGGTTGGAAGTCTCTGTGGCCAGTCAGCGCTGCGTCACTCCTTTGCAGGTGCCAGATGTGTGCCAGGAGCACCGTGACGCTTTTTTTTGGCAGCAGCTGTAGGATTTGGCACTGGGCATTGCAAATTGGGCAGTGGGCATGAAACCCCCTCAGGCCCAGGATGCAGAGGGAAGGGGCTCTTCTCTGGCTTTGCCACAGCACAGGCTGGGAAAAACATCGCACGCAGTGCCCAGAAGGCAGATCCCACCCCAGCCGTGGGAGAAACTGTGCCCATGACAGCAAGAGAAACCACAGCTTCCATACACAGCCGCGGGGACTGCGGCTGGTGGCACGTCCTCATCAAGGAGCAGAGGTTGGCAGGCAGGGGTGGCAAAGGCCAAGAGCAGTGCCATCCAAAAATCCAACCTGAATATTAGGTGCTTTCAGTTCCAGAACGGTGTGGGGTATAGTCTACAAACGACCACTTCAGTCCCCAGTGAAGTAAGCACTGACTTGCAATACCATAAGCTATTAGCATTCCTTTTTGGTGCCGTACCTTAAAATAATATCCTCTAATTGTAAAGTCCACATCCCTCCATTTCATGATATAATAATCTCTACAGATGGACAGAAGGAAATAAAAGAAATGCTCAGAAGCCAGAGATTAAATAGGCTTCATTGCAAAGGATGCATTTCTGTCTTCCAAATGGTCTCTTTGCTGCCATGTCTCCTTCCCTGGCATTCAGAAAAAATATATATCCCCAGCATCTGACTCCATCAGGCAGCTTGTAAATCTCAGTTACGGCACACAACAAACGAGGCAGCGGGCCAAGTCCCGTTGTGGTGTACAGAGCCCGAGTCCTGCTCAGACAAATGAGCCTCTTCATACAGGAGCTTAATTTGGCCCAGGAAGAGGGAAGCTGGGTCAGACTGGCAGGATCAGTCTCCTCCATGGACAATGGAAATGGAAAGTAAGCCAATTTTTACAGAAAAATGTCTTATCATAATGCTGGGAACTCAAACATAAACAGTTTGAGTAAACTTTTTCAGTTTTCAACCAAATACAAAACTTTTTTGCTGAGGGTGTCTGGGTCTTTTTCCCAAGCGAATGACCTTTTTCTCCACAAAGAACAGTGGTTTTCTCTCAGAAAGGCACTGAGCTAAACCCTCTTTTTTTTAGTGCATAAATGTTTCCAATTGAATCGCTGTTTTTTTGGCCAGCTAAAATTGAAGGCCTCGCTCCCTTTTCAGTCCTTATTTTAAACACCTGCTTGCACAAAGCCGAACCCACTGGCAGTGAGGACTGCAGCCTGGGGGTCAAGGAGAAAATGGGGATCCCGCAAATGTGCTCAGCTGCCGCGGCGGGAGCTTTCCCGGGATGTCGGCTACTCACAATCTTTCCGAGTGGCTGCGTCGGGAAGCGGCGCGGCGAGGCTGAGGGTGCTCGACACGCTGGCGCTCGCGCTGTCCAGGCTGCTGCCGAGGTGTAACCGCCTCATGTGTCGCACGACCGCTGTGGCATTAAACGCTTGCTGGAGAAAAAAAACAAGAAAGAAAGAAAGAATAAAAAAATTGGAAGTGGAAGGGTTACTTCTGCTCCTCTCCTGGCTGCTCAGAGTTGTCAGAAGTGAATGGGCCCATCATCTTTCAAACTTTTCCCAATTTCTAGTTTCTAAGCTAGAAACAGCAATATCAAACCATATGCATTTCTGCCCCGGTCCTGCTCCCCGTCGTTCCTTCTAGCACTCAGATGGGATGCAGCAGCCTACAAGGAAAGTCATATTTGACACAACCTTCCCTGCACCAACACACAGGGTGTCTGCATTGCTTCATGTCCCCCCGTGGTGCTGACCCCAACTCCAGGTATAACCATGGGTGCTTCAGCTACGAGCAGCTCCAGCCCCATCTCTCACACTCGTTACGTTTATATACTTGGTTAGTTGCATCCTCTATACAAGGCCCTGCAGGGCCACGTAACCTAAGCCAACTATTTTGACCAAAATTTTAGGCCACAAAAGCACTAACGCACTGAAAGGGTGGCCGTATGGCTGCCATGTTAGCAGAGTTATGTGTCTAAGCGTCATCCCCGAGGACAAGTCACTTACTCTCCATTTGCTTTTCGCAAAGTTCTTCCGGATCTGCGCACTGACCGACTCGTGGATGTTTTTGTTGAGTGCTGTATCACCAGCGATCCTGAAACGGACAGACAAGACAAATTTTAAGAGATCTTTTGCTCTCCTTGAACACTCTTTCTTCTTCTCCTCAACAGAGAAGGCTGGTCCAAGGTGTGATTGCTCCTGCAGTGATGATGCTTTCATTCACTTGAAGGCTCAAACTTCCCACCGCTGTCTCTGCTGGCAGCAGTGGTGGAAAATCTGGGGCGATAAAAGCAAGCATAGATAAGACTTGTAGGTCTGGCAGCTACAAAGAGGTACAGCCTTATTTTGTTGGTGAGCGGCTGCTTTCCATCATCATTACAGCCCCAGATGAAAACATTCTACCTTTTTTTTTCTCTCTACATCTAAAGATTTAACATCAACAGGCTGAGACCACTTTTAGCTTCAGCCATGCAGCAGCTTCCAGAGCCACTCCAACCTGTCTGATTTCTGTTTGCACTAGAGATTTTCCTGCCACCCTGCAACGTACATAGCCATTCATCATGATTAATGTAGATTTACAGTAAAGCAGATACATGGACTCTCACTAAAGGAGCACAGGCTGCACAAATAGCTTAAGCCGAACCGCACTCAACCTAAAAACTTGACTGATCTTGTGCAGTTTCTTTAACAGATAAAGACACATTCAAATCTCCACTAAACACAATTATTTAAAGCAAATTTTATTGATTCATTTAACTCCTCAAGGCATTAGATCTGTTGGAAGAGTAGGCACCATAGTGAACTGATGTTGGGCCACGTGCTGGGGTAATTAGCGCTATCTAATGTAGGTGATGCCAGGAAACAAAGATTGTCTCGTATATTATATGTGATGTTTTCAGAAATCCATTTTTTAGCCACAGCGTAGAAAACCAATGTCCATTGCAATAAAAATTTATAAGAAATTGAATAATCAATCAGGCACAGAGCATCCCAGTCTGGGGACCTCCAGTAAAATAATCAGAGGATCTGGGGGACTCAGCGGTCATCCAGTCCTTCCCCCCGCCCCAGCTCTGTCAAAATAATTTTTGACAGATATTTGGCTAACCAGTCATTAAAGATCTCGAAAAGATGGAGACTCCTCAGGCAACCTATTCCAGTGCCCCACTGTCTCCCAGAAGACATGGAAAATAGTTTATTCCCTTTGTCTTTGAAGCATTCTTTCGCATATTTGAAGACTGTTATCATGTCTTCTCTCCGTCTTCTCTTCTCTAGACTAAACAAACTGATTCTTTCACTTTTTCTTCATAACTCATATTTTCTAATCCTCTGATCTAGTGAGCTTCTCTGGACTTTCTCCAACTAGTCCACATCCTCCTGAGAGGGCAGTACCCAAACTGTTCACTGTTTTCCAACTAAGGCAGCAGAATGGCAGCATTGCTTTGTGTTTCTTAAAAGATGAAACTGCTTACATACCTCAGCCTGCTGTTTCCATTTGTGTGTCCCACGAACTGGAGACATTCCTTTCATTTTGCCCAGATCATTCCAAATGGTAACCCTGTTCGTCAAAGGACATGCAGATTTTTCTACCTTTGTGTCAATGGCACATCTAAGAACAGCTCTCTGGGACCAGTCTTCTCCAAATTGCTCCCCTCCTTCCTGCTGCCAACACTCACCCGGGGTCTCAGAGAGATGAGAGGAACTACTTACTCTTGGGAGGAAGATGGGGGACTAAACCCCCATCTCCCAGGAGTGGAGACCAAACAATCCCATCCTGCTGCAACTGAGCTAATCTCTATTGAATTACTCAAGAGTACTGGGGCCAGCATGACCGTGGGCAGGGTTCCCATGCAGGGCAGCCTACCTCCAACTGGGAAGGGCACTTGTCTGACTGCTACCACCACATAACCTCTGTCTCAAGAACCGGTACCATGAGCAAAGCATGGCTCCCAAATGGTACCTGACATCCTACACTGCTGATGGAGAAGGGGAGGTGTTTGACTGAGAACTGGAAGATCTTTGGATCTTCCTCTGAAGAGGATTCCTCCTGATCACCTCTCCCACCGACGGGGAGGCAAGTTGGTCTGGATTTCCCACTGGGGCCAGGCACCTAAAAGCTTGGCGAGGCAGTATCTAGGTTAAGCATCATGTTCGCTGTTCCATCCCCTGTCCCTCACAGGCAATATCGCCAGGCCCAGCACAGACTCTGATGGAATCCCCGCAGTATATACTCCCAGACGGATACAAAGCCCAGCTGGCCTTGCACCCACCGTACTTTAAATTTGCAAAACATTTTTCCTCCAAAGCTAATGAAGCATTTTGCTTTATGAACAAGTTTGTTAACAAGCTGTATAAGCACAGATCGTGTTTCCCACTTGTCAAATTTTATTTTGGAAACATGGACAGAACAAGTTCTTGAGGTATGATACCCTTGCCAGCTCTTCCAGAAGATCTTTCCTGCCAGTTTCCACATGGACTTGTAAATGCATTTCTGCTATATGAAACTTTTCATCGGGAGTGTAGCTCAAATACAGGCTATATATTTTTTTGAGTTTAGGGATCATTTTCTGAAATCCTGGTGGTTTCAATAAGAAACTGCTGGTTTCAATAGTTCACAAACTGTCTTCTACCACCGCTAACTCTATGTTCACTATGCAGTTCTCATAATTCCAGAAAAAAAGTCTTGGTATTTGGGTGTTTCCCAAATAGGCAGAATAGTACTTGTTTACTTCACAAGGGGATGGACAGACACCCTGAGAAGCCTTCAGAAGCTACAGTGGTGGGGACCATCCTACATCTAAGGTTTCTTCAGCAGCATTAGCACCTTGCAGATGCTAGTTTTTAATCAGAGCAAAATAACAGCAGTGCTGGGGCTAATTTAGTGCAGCAGGATCCACTCAAACACGTGCTGGTATGCCGAACAGTGTGGCTCAAAACTCAGGCCTGGCTGCCAAAGCCGGGTGTGGGATCGTTCTCCAAGCTGCCTCTGAAGAACTACCCCGTTAATGGTGCAATGCTGTAACATGAGGACTGTGCTTTTATACTGTATTTTGCACTTGGAGGATCTTGAAAATTTTATAAAATACTCACGTTGTTACAGTGTTTATAGTATAGTTTTACTTCTAGGAAAACAAAAGAAATGTTAACATCCATTTGCTGTTGGCGTTTTGCTGGAGACGTGGTGGTTTTAGGACACAGGCAAGAGAGGTGGACGTAAGCAGGTAGAAGACGTATCTTTTATATGATCAACTGGTAAGAGTTTGAAAAATGAGATAAGCTTTTGGGCACACAAACCTACCCCAGGGTGGGTGTCATAAGCATCATCACATCTATACTGATTGTATTTAATCACGAACTTTAGTTCCCATGATGAGAAGATAATGCCTGAAATTTAATAGAGACACTGGTTTTAGGGCAAGTTATAATCACCCTTCCACCTTTCCCTAACTCTCCAAGCCCACAGGCTATAGACCATCTTGCTTTTCCTTTTAGGACAAAAATACCTTAGCACCTTTCTTTCTTCCTCCCTCCCCTGCACAACACACCCAACATACCCTTCTCCTACAAGAATCAGCTCCATTTTCCCTGAGAAACCGCCATCTTCTGTTTCAGAGATGATCAAACTGATGCATATCTAGTCAAACCTTGAGCAATAGTTCCTGGCTTTGCAGTTAACTTTGAAGTTAACTGTGTCAGCACTGAAGCTTGTTTTTACCAACTATACCAGCTGGCCCAGGAAAAGATACTACTTCTACCTACCACACACATATACAAAAATAAAATTAAACAAATCAGAATAATGCATGATCTGTTATCATGCTGACCATCACCCAGAACTGAGCAAGGACTGACTAGCCTAACTGGAACCTGGCTTTTCTCTCCGGGTCCCCATTTTGCAACACCTGAAAGCAGCTACATCCTAACAATGGTTTGGGGATCTTCGTGTTGAAGCTGGTCTTACATGCAGTTGTAAATATGTAAGTATCTCAACACAGAGAATTGGATACGTAGGGCCCTGATCTGGTAACTCTCCATCACAAATACTTCCACTGAAGCGAAGAAGGGTATTTTTCTTGAATAACCATAACAAATCTAGCCCTGCACATGAGAGGAATCTAATCTAATGATCAAATATTATTTCATAGTATCTAATTTATTTTAGCTCTCTATCTGGGTTCAAAGCTATCACAGCAATTTATCTGGCCATACCACTTCTAAGCTTTGAGAGGAACCTCCAACAAAGACAAAACCAGTAAATTTCCTTTTGAAGAGTTCTTTGTTAGCATACTGCAAGCATATGTCTCTTGCATCCTCCCTGCCCATGATGGCAGGCAGAGTCTTTCATCTACCATTATTTTCTGAATCTTCATACTGAAGACAGCCAACTCAAATGCTGTGCTGGCCAAACAGTGCTTCGAAATACTCTGGAGTATGATGACAGGAAACATGGAGTTAGCTGTAATGGATAATGCTGAAGGATCATAACTCTTCTATACATACACACACACACACATATACATACACACATACACACAAGCATGCGTATAAATATACACAGGCACATACTCTATCAGTGATGCTCCAAAATAAATAGAGTGCAGGGACGAACTCGATAAGAGTTTGATTTAATGTTGTAAACATCAGCAGTTCCCTTCAGGGAGCTCTTTTCACACTTCAAACAACATTGTCTGAGAACTGAGCTCTTTGTAAACTATGTCCCTTCCCTGGGTGGAAATTATTATCTGGCTTGTGCTCTCTGGCACATAATAAACACTCAGGGTCATGGTCACAATCTGCAGAGGCTCAATCCTTGCCAAAGCTTTGCAGTTCTTTGGCGTAGGTGGGGTTGGCACGTCCCAAGTATCCGCTCTCCCTCTGCACAAACAGTGGGGAAAGGTGAGGGCCACACTTGTACCCACAGACACAGGTGTCTAATTTAGCTGTCAAAACCTCCTCCTCCCCTATACAGTCTATACATGGAGGCGATACATACATCACCCTTTAATTAAGATCTCCCAAGTTGCCTTCGCTGCCATAACCAGCTTCAGCACACGGCTCTAAATCCCATTTAAGGTCACTTGGGTAATGCGTGACAGAGCAAAAAAATTCATGGCACAATTTCCAATTCCTGTACTAGCTTCCTAACTGTTGGACCTCCTCCTGGCCCTCTGAGAACCGTTTTCTTTCCCTCTGACCCAAGCCTGGAGGCAGAATTTTGGGCTGCTGGACCCAGCTTGACCTGACGGGGAGAGCAGTGTGATCCTATAGCCGGAAAAAACAGGTCCTTGAGTTTCTGCTGCTTGCCCTTAATCACCGCACCCTGAGCGACTGCCCTAAACAGGATGTGGGTTCTGACATAGCAATATATTTAATAAACTTAATTGCTGTCATTAATATGAGGTAGGGAAACTTTAAAATGTATCAAGCTGCAGCAAAACTATCCCAGTCTTTTGTTACCTTCATTTTCCACATCCTTTTCGAAAAGTCACAGTGGAACAACTAAGCAGAACATTGCACCTTTGCAACACACCATAAACAGTACAAACCTCAGTGAAAGATAAGCTATAAAATAAATAACTTTTCCAAAGGAAAGTATAAGTTGCCTGTATATTAAACTGGAGAAATCTGTATAAATGGCCAGATTGTTCAGGCTGGGTGTAATCATTATACCAACAAGTTTTACATATTGTACTGTTTCAGCTACCATACTTCACTGCAATTATTAGCCTCCTTTTCTGCCAGCTCTCAGTTTAACATACTGTCCCCCTGCCAAGGCCATTTGATTATAAATAGCAAAACATCACGTAAATGCAGGCATGTGGGGAGCAGATACAGCACAGAAAAGTGGGCCATTGGGAAGAAGTATTTACTTTTTTTAGGTTCTGATCCTGTACAAACACTTAACCATGTGACTAGCTGGCTATTCTAGAGCAGTTTCCCCAAATTCAAAGAGATTATTAACCTTAAAGGCACAAATGTAGTATCTTGCAAGATCCGGTTCTTGCAAGCTTTGGAAGTTTTTAATAAAAACATGGTAATTAAAATAAGAGGTATATTTTGGAGTCAGTTTGCTCTTCACAAATGTTATACGTTGAAACAACAAAATCTCATGGCCAGGTAGCCATCTCATGCAGAGTTAACTATTTTTATCACAATCAGATTATAATGTATGTGTTAAGTACTTATGATTTTATAGATTTCTTTCTAATTTGTGGCTGATCCCAATGATCTGATACTGCAGGGGCAGATTTCACAGGAGGAAGAAAAAGAGAAAGCTGGAAAATGTCACTATACGGAGCCACTTCATTGTATATATCAATTATCTACCATTTGCACAGCATCAGTGACTTGGGTGGATGTTCTGTGTTCCACAGGTGAGACAAGGAGACAAACCTCAACTCTCACTGAAGTCAGTGGCAAAACGCCCGTTAACCTCAGTGGAATCAGGATTTCACTTCATGCAAACTCTAGGGTTCAAAGATGCTTCTCCCGTTATGTTGCCCTACGGAACCAGTTGTGCAGACAAAAAAATACCTTTTATGAGATGCCATTAAGGGCTAATTGAAGTGTAAGCACTCTGCAAGAGCATATCATTTATGGGACCACTTGAAGCCTGCTCTGACCATCTCTTCCCCTTAAGCCAGTAGTCTTATGTACCTCATTACTCTTGATCACACACAGAGAAGATAATGCTATGTAGGCACTATGGAAGGTGATATTGCTAATGGGGATGTATGCTGAAAAATACACACTCATGTGAAAAGGTGGTATGGGCTGCCCCCATTACAAGAGGTGTGGTACCCTCTTTCTGTTGGATGAACATGTGCATGCTTATCTCTGACTGCTGCAACACTGAATGCAATCACAAGAGAGAGGAACTCAAGCCTGGACTTGTTGGAAACTTAAATATGCCCAGGCTGAGAGAAGGACCCAGCTGACCATTGAGAGAAAGGACAGAGCTCTCCTCCTCCTCCACCGAAAAGGCCTTCCCCTCCTTCAAAGGGGAGGGGAGGGTGCCATTGCAACAGATACAATGGCTAGGATGAGAAAAGAAGCAGTAAAAACCTCATTATTTCCTGGCATAAGCAATCTGGGTGGAAAATGCTTCTTGAGTAATGGCTTGGCAAAAGGAGATCCTATCACTGACCCTGAAATAACAGATAACATCCGGGTGAGTAGCCTTGATTATCCAAAAAGGCGTTTATCACTGCAGGATCCAAACCCTCCAAAAAATCACTGCACCACTCTCCAGAGAGGTCTATAACTGCAACATTTATGTTACAGGAAGCTTTTCAGAGCAAGGGGGAATGAGACATCAAGTTCTGCTCAGTAGCACATTGGGGAGGACAGCGGCAGACCTGAAGCCGTATCTTTGGAAACCTCCATGCTTTGCTTTCCCTGTCCTTCTGTAATCCACTGGCACGTACTGCCTCTGTGTCGAAGGGTGGTGGATTTGGGATGTGGGGTGGAAACATGGTGAATATTTTAAGCCTCCCTACTGCACTGCCGTTTGCATGTCTGACATTTCAAAGGCTGACCCTGCGCCATGCTTTACGTGGCTGGGAGGTAGCCCGGCAAATGAGCTACTGCCTTGCAAAGTCAGCCTGGCAGAAGACTCCTGCCACAGAAATGGGGGAAAACCGCTTTTTTGGGGGGTCATTTTTAAATGGAAGATTGGATTCTGTAGAAAATATAAAAAATTATGGAGCAGCCTGTGAGTTTCCATTGGCCCCTAGCCATGACATGCAAAAGAAAAAAAAAAGAAAAAAAGGGAATAAAAACTTTTTATCATTTTATTCCTTTAGGAGGGCCCAGAAGCTGTATGTGTTACAAGTGCCACGTTTCTTTGTTGCACTCCAGCGACCAACACAGATGTAGTGGGGCCAAGAGCTGGATGCTTACGTTTTGTGTATCTTGGACGTAAGGCTTCGGAAAATCTGCCTCTGAGTTATAAAAATGGTCACCTCATTCTCTGCTGGGAGTTGCATTCCCATTGTTTATTCTGTATTTCTAATACTGACTTCTGTAACTTGTTTAATTTCCTGAGGCTCAGGTCTGTATCATTTAGAAATGTTGGGGTTTTTTTTCAATTTCACGAAAGCTGGATTTTGTTTCCCAGATTTCCTTTTTGTCACACAGACAACGCAGTTATAGATGGGACATTGGAAAAAGGGCAGGCCCAGGTCTTGACTTCTCCTCACCTCTAACTTGTATTGATGCCAGCCACTGATGCAGCTAAAAACCATCTGTAAAATGTTTCTCGTTGTCATTGGCACAGGGGATTAAAACCTTGCTTTTCTCAATGCTTTACATTGCCTTCTGCATCCAAGTCTTTCCTAATACTTTTTAATTGTAAAGGCTGATCCTCAGTCTTATCTTCAGCCTAATTTGTAACCAAAGCGACAATCTGCAGTCAGGCATTGGTACATCATTCCCACTATGAAGAAATCAGTGCCATTTCACTGTATTTCTACCACTTGTGTAGTCATGACTTACTGAACAACTTCATGAGTGCCAAATCATTAACTAATGATGGGGGTAATTTGTCAGCAAGGCAGAATGGTAAAAACCTGAAAGCAGCAATGAGACGAGATAAACCATGAGTGTCAGAGAAGGCAGCATAAACCCCTTGAAACCAAACTTAAGTATTTTGTTCTAGAGCCACAGACATTAAGTTTTACTCTGCTTTGAAATTTAATACAATTTTAAGCCAGGCACCAAGTTCTGTCCCTTCATGGCTGGAAAGGTTGAGGAGCGTGTCCAGAACCCACACCTGCTGAGGAAGCACAGATGACCAGAGCCCTGCTGATAAAACTCCCCAGCCTCAGGGGGATGCAGACTCCATCCTCTGAACGAATGTCTCCAAATCCCAGCAGAAAGCAGTGCTCCCTCGAAACTCACCGACAACTGCTATGTCCATGCTTTTCTCACCATGAGTTCTATACTCAGCTACTCAAGGCTGATCCCTGGGCTCAAATTGCATCACCAGGGCAGTTCTGTGGTCCATCAAGCTTTTGAGCTAGTTATGACACTGGCCCAGTTGCTTTTCTGAGGGGCTATGGACACTAAGGAAAACCTTCTCTTCCCCTGCAAATGCACAGCCCAATGCTCTTATTAAGCCAGTGCTTCAGAAACTGCAAAAGGAAATGGTATTTGTGGTAATTGTGACAGCATGAAAACACAGTCTAATGCACACCTGGGGTGAAAATGTCATGCCATTGACTCCTTTCTATTGCAGCTATCATAACTAAAATAATATCTCACCTCATATATAATGATCCCTGCCCTAAAAGACTTGCATCCAGAGCCCATTTACGTGTGCAGCTGGTAGTGTGGGATGATGCTCAGTCACTCAGGGTTGGTCAAAAGTACAGGAGCCACTCTTGTTTCAGCTACATAATCCTTGGATAATGTTGGTGAAGTCATCCATGTGCAAACACACTGTCTAATTTGAAGCACTTAACAGAGGTCTAAATTACAAATGCAGTCAGACCAGGTACTTTTCTGTAGTCACTGCAGAGGCATTGCTACAGCCAATTCAGACTCAGCTTATCCCTCTCTAGGGTTTCCTGTCTCTTCCATTCAACAAGAGAGGATAAACAGCATGTGAAACCAGCTCCTTACTGCAAGCAGGAGGTGGACTACCATCTGTGAAGCACAGATGAGGACTTCCTTCTTCATGGGATGCTCTTCAGTGCTTTGATAATACTTTCGCAAGGACCTCATGAGCAGGTTGATACCCAGCTTTCTGCACACCTGCAGAATTTGACCTTTTGCCCCAAAATATGATTCCTGGGTTCAATAATTTTGGCATATCCCACTGCTGCACTACAGTCAACATACGTAATTCAGCATTTCACTGAATCCTTACACAGATACTCAACAGGTTGGTGCATGAGATTAAAGTCCATCATGGTTTTCCAGGAAAATCTGGAGGACAAAGGCAGAGATTGTAAGAATAAAAGCACAGAGTTATTTAGTAAAGGTTAGTATACTATGTGACAGAAAAAAAAAAAATCCACCCATGAATGTAAAAGGATGCTTTGTGTCCTGTGGGTTTCGCACAGCAGTGACTGTTGCTTACCAAGGGTGCCGTGCTGCTTGCTCACAGGTGTATCTTTTATTAGGGTCCTTCTCCATCAAATTCCGAATGAAGTCTTTAGCTGTAAAAAAAAAGAAAGAATAATTTAAATCAATGGGGTTGATGCCCCGTTCTGCTGCCAGATGATCAGTCAACAGCATTGATCAGGCTACCAAGTGCCATCTGGCCACAGCACAAGAAAATGGCCCTCGGTCATTTGTCATTTATTAGTATAGATATAACAAAAGTGACTTAGGACCAAATCCAAGCTATTTAGCATGGCAGATAAAAGCTCAAGGCATCTACTCCTGCAGGTATATTTAGGAGTGGGATGGATAATTCAGAGTTGGCAGAGTTCCTCTGGTCAGCTAAGTGCCTCTGACCATCTTAGTGGTCTGAATATGGCCACATCTGTTGGAGATGCTGGTGAACTGAGTGGGAAAGCCAAGGAAGAGGTCAGGTGCCACAGTAAGAGGAGCTCATTGCTCACTCCAAGCAACTGCACACATGGGCAGCTGTGAGGACATGTTGTGTATTTAAAAACAAGTTAACGAGGAAAATGGACTCCCTTGAAGTAGTGTGTTTTTAATCAGCACTATAATGGAAGGAAGGGAGATCACAGCATGGCATGCATCCAGTAGTTTCAGGAGAGAGTAGGTGAAGGAGTCACAGCAAAGCCAAATAAGGCAGGAAAATCTTTGTGCTGATTTAGGTCATGGACTTTCCCTCAAAATGCAAAGGGGTCTGCCAGCAGACCTTCATATTTTCTCCAAAACCCCTTATGGGCTTAAAAAAACTTCTCATCAGATATATTTTTAAGCAATCCATCACAATGATATCTGGACCACAGATGTAAGCAGCATGAAATGTTGTTCTGTGCAGAGATAACAGGATATATAATACTCTTTAAAATAAAACACTTATTTTTGTATTTCCCCTGCCTTAATCAGTAGTACTAATGAATCATAAAATTGCATTTCCAGAGATATTTTTGTATGATAAAAATATTCCTAGAATTCATTTCTTCTCCTGTATGAAATGGCAGATGTTTCCTTGAGTTAGACAGAGCAAAGACACTGAGCTTGCATGACCTCTTGGAGACCACACAGCACGTCAGTGGCACATGCAGGGTGCAGTGCTGAACATGCCCCTGCTGTCACCTATAGACGCTGATGCTGGCAGACCATGAGCCATGCTGGAGCCAGAAGCCTTTAGGCATATTTGCCTGTAACAGGTTGGTATATCTGCCCCTGCCAGACTGACTAGAGCAGGGACAGGCAAGCGCTATGGGTTAAATGTCTTCTGTACTGGGTGGAAACTGGGTAAGCATATGGGCAGCTATCTGGATCCCACCACGCCGACAGTGCTCCCAGTTTCTGAATCTGCTCATCTGCATCATTTGGAAGCCATTAATTTCTTGGGTTCTTTGCTGTATACACTGCAGACCCGCTTCAGACCTGCAGTGCAGTGTCAGTAACAGAGCCAAACTAGTTTGCCACCTTATTATTAATGACACATAAACAATCTGCTTTTTATTTGGATATCACGCAGAAATTAAACTGCTTTGTCTTCTTGGGAAAGTCGTCTGCTATCTTTGCCTTCTGTTCCAGCTACGTTTTAGTGCTTTGTGTATGGCTGGACAAAATCGTACTTAATTTGCTCTCCTGCAGAAATAAACTCCCATAACTACTTGAACTGAAAGAAATGCACATTTCCAAAGGTTTTCAGTTAAAAAGAAATCCGCACATGATGGAGGGTGTGTTCTTACACCCAGAGGAGGATATCTGCAACAGGTATGCATGCATCCTTCTTACCAGACTCGGAGATGTCATCCCAATACGGAGAGTCAAACTCATACTCCGCCTTAAGGATTTGCTCGAAGAGTTTGGAGTCATTTTCATCATAGAAAGGGGGATACCCACAGAGCCTAATGGAGAACAAGAAAAGAGAGATGTGACCCTCAGACCCGCCTCCGCCAAGAAGGTGAGAAAGAGGGAGGGAGAAGAAGGAGAAACTCTTGTTTCAGACTTGCTCCAGTAAGTTTTCAAGCAGGAAAGTCCTACCATGACAGAAGTTTGTTCATGGACATGTAAACCCACTTCTGAAGATTGGCATCGTCCTGGACAAAGAGGAATTCCACATGGAAACCTGGTGCTGTTGATCCTACACTGACTCGTGAAGATATCCTGGCCTCCTTCTGCATGCTTTTGGGTGTTTAGCTAGAGGAATAGTTTTATTACACAGCCATGAGCTCTTCCATCCTCTCCTGTACATGTGGTAAGACACTACACCCACGGAGCACCAGTCCCTCTCATCCCTCAGCACAACCATTCCCCATCCAGGAGTCTTCTCCATACTGGCTTCACCACTCTGGTTGTCCTGGACTGTTCTCACCCAGTACTTCACACAAGCCACTTACACTGGCTTTAGTCTCTCCCAGATGGCGGAGAGGTAGTGCAGTGGCTCCGCAGACACGCAGAGCCTCGGGAACTGGGGACGCACTAGAGGTGACAACACCTACCCAGCCAACTGCATGGCATCAGGACGGCCTTTGAGCACAACCTGTGGTCTCTACATTGTGCAAGAGAGTAGCTGTATAGGAAGGCTTGTCGTACAACCGGGAGCCGCCAGCCACCTGCACGGATCTCTTCTCCAGCACAACAGGGAGGAAATGCTGGTGCAAAGCGGGACAAGGAGCCCCACAGAGCTATCGGGCAGAGGTCAGGATGCATCTGCAGGTTGTGCAGGGCTCTGCATCCCCAGGCACAACAAGGAGGATGTCTGGGAGTCACCCTACCTCTGCAGCAGAGCCTGCATGGGCTGCACATGGACCTGCCACTGTGGCAGAGACACACAGAGAGCCTCTCCCTCTCTCGCTTCCGCAAGTGATTTTGCTGCCCACATCAAATTGCCTACCTTGCCTAAGGCAAACAACAGTTCTGTCCTGGTTTTCAGTATTTATAATCAGACCTCAGAATACCTAGCTCCAGGACAAGCCGGACATTGAACATTATTTGCCTAGTTTGAGCTAAAACACTCAGGGTGCACCTTCCCAGTGCTGCAGGCAGCAGGACAGTCATTCTGCTGAGGCAAGGTTCCTCCAGCCCTGCAGATGCTGGGCATGGGAGAAACTACATCTGGCATTGCATTAAGCAAATGCAGCAACAAAACTTGTGTGTCAGAGATCCCTCATGTCCAGCCAGTGCTGCATGCAGTAGTCTGTCCCTCTGTGCAGACATGCTGGCAAAGATACCCCTTCTTCAGGTTTTAATACCAATGTTGCAAAGTGTCAGATTTACCTCTGAGGCTAGTCCAAGGTTTTAGCAAATCCATCTTGCTCACAGTTAAACAGGCCTTCCTGTCTCTATTGTCTCTGTATAGAGATGTCCCCATTTTTTCCTCTTATCTCTAGTCTATGGTGTAAATTATTCTTTCACATACTTCGCCGATATTGAAATGATCTTTTTCCTACAGTTTTCTTAAACTCTGAGTCAATCAACCTCAATGAAGTATTTAAGTGGAGAGAGCCAGCCATTATAAACAGACTGAAAATCTAGCTGGAACACTACACTGTAGCAAGAACAGAGCAAGGGGAGGGGAGAACTGTAAGAAATGAAATACTCAAGTTATTTATAACCCAAAGCCAGCCGGCTGCCCTGGAGGTTATTTGAACCAACTCAACACCTGAGGGTGAAAGAAGCAATGTTTTGTTAGCTCTGAAGAGCCAGTGTGCTTGATAAATAATTTAAATGCTGAGTGAGATGCTGATCTGCGTCAGATCCATATTGACCTGGAAGAACTCTACTGAAATTTGCAGCATTCTAATGAATCCACCGTGGCTCAACTGAATCAGAAATCTCTCTCTTTATCTTGCAAAGTGCATGAGCCAGCCCTCATTTTTGTCCCACTGGATGACTGCCATTATCAAAAGCAAGTAAGATAACCTCATGCCAGACAAGCATTTATGTTCAGAGCAGGACTGCATACTTACTTAATGGGCACGTCCTTGTGTACGGGGCTTAATGCATCAACTCCTACATGAAACCCAGTGGTGGAAGTGGCATATGAGAAGCGTCATTAAAAAT
The DNA here is from genome assembly GCA_034782735.1 of Sagittarius serpentarius. Lineage (NCBI taxonomy): Eukaryota > Metazoa > Chordata > Aves > Accipitriformes > Sagittariidae > Sagittarius > Sagittarius serpentarius. The sequence goes on along the minus strand of JAVKLA010000005.1, from coordinate 7,498,007 downwards.
GGTGCATTTAAGCAAAACCCCTCAAAGCCACTATGCACCTGGATGATGGAGGAAAGGCATCTGGTAACTGAATGCAGAAACTGGATCCACAACCAGGATTCAGCTTTACACATATCTATGAAGAACATTTATATAACTTGCTTTACTGTAATAAATATCAGCGCTTACGTCCCAGAGTCTTGTGGGGGGATGCACACAAACTGATTTTCACCTTGCTCCTCTTTTGTCACAATCCTCAAGATTGCGGGTGCTTTACTGAGGGGTTTGGAAAGGCTGGAGTTGACAGCACCAGCATTGCAACTGTTAGGATGCCCACTGGGGTAAGTTAGGATGTCCAGGCTGGAGGAAAACTGCTCGTCCAAAGGCACTCGGAGCCATCACTCTGTCCCTCTTCCCTGGGGGACACATTGGGCTCCATATAAGAAGCCTGACAGCCCTTCATTAATTTCTTGCCTTCCTCAGCACTTTCCTTATACAAAACCAAACTGCTCTGATAAAACATTTTAGGGTGAGCAGGCAGCACTGCGCATGCCGAGGCGCTGGCAGGCTGCTCCAGAGAGAGAAATAACTCTCTTAAAATGTGTACTGTACTAATTACCTTGGCAAAGGTACAAGAGCACAAGTTAGGGCTGCTGTGATTTATACATGCTTGTGGCAACAAAAGGTAGGAGCAAACTGCTGAGCAGCACAGAGCTGGAGGGCTATAAACCTGCAAGGGGGGAGCAGAGAGACATGAACCCCAGCAAGAGCCCCAGCCTCTCCAGAGCCTTTCAGTCCCTTTCCTACACACATCCAGCTCCTCCCCTGCTTCTTGGCATGGCTTGAGTATCCACACAGGTCTGGGGTGTCTACCTCTGTGTCTGAGAGGTCACTGCAGTCCATCGCAGGGGTGGGTGCTGGCAGGACTGGGAGGAGAGCCAGCATCGTGCAGAAGGATACCAGGATTGCTGGGAGTTGGGCATAAGGCAGAAAACAGCCTCTTTGGGCACAACTTTTCCTTTGCTAGTGAGAGCTTGAGAAGTGTTAGTCACTATTACAGGTCATGGGCAGCGACATCCCTCCAAACCAGCCCCCTGCGAAGAGCGGGCTGAGTGCAGGGCAAGGGCTGGTCCTGGCTTGGCCAGGGATGGGGATGAACCTCCTGCATAGGGGGACCCAAAGATGTTCCTCCAGGAGGCAAATCATTGAGGACCTACACCAGAAAGCATGTGAGAAGGGAGCAAGCTCCTTAGGACAGAGGAGGTGGCATGTGGGAGGGGAACACCAGGTCATCTTGGCACAGGGAGGGGTTGGGAGCCAAAATAATGGCAGTCTTGATGTCCTTTCCCTTAAAATCAACGTTTAGGAAGACACAGAAGTTTTAATGTTACTTTAATGTTTTAACATTACTGGCTTTGCAGTACGGGATGGGAATGCCCCAGTAAATTAGCCTATCATGCAATTTATGGCTGGAGGAAATCTTGCTGGACTTCCAGTAACTGGGCCACCTTCCAAAGTCCATAATAAGTTTTTGTTTAATTCTTACAAAATCCAAATCCCACCAACTTCATTTCCATCTGCTGGGACATTTCTGTGTGAAAAAAATGACCTCACTATCAGAGGTTCTGCTGCTTTTCTTTAGATATGCAGAAATATAAAAATAACCCCTCTGTTTTCAATGCGAAAAAATCCTGCATTGTCCTGGGGGAGCTTCAGGCAGCTATTAGTTGTCATCATTTTCTCGCAGTTTCACCAAATAAAAGCTTTTCAGTATTATTTAGCAACCTTATCACATCAGCAACAGATTTTCCCTTAACCTCCTATTCCCAGTCTTGCCTTGAAAAGAACGGGACGCAGATAAGAAAAACACAGGTGGATATATGAAAGAAAGATATTGCCAGAAGTCATTTCTAGAAGCCATCAGGAGAGCACAAGAGGAATACCAGGAATATCTTCTCCTCACCAGGCAGAGAAAGCAAACCCTTGCAAGCTCTCGTTACATATTGGGGGTGATATTAAAGGCTAAATAACCTAATCGCATTGTCAGTGTACAGCCTGTAACGCAAGAGGCACCGGGGTTAGTTTTACAAAAAATTTTACAGGGAGATTAGAGCAAAGAAATCAGTAAGTGCTCAAAGACCTGAGCTGTACGCCGTGGGAAGTTGTCCAAGTGCTATTTATACAGATAAATGCATGTATTTCTTCTTATTTGGGGAACAGACTCTCATACTGGCTGCCACTGGTGCCCTCATGAAACTGTGGACAAGGGTATACTAGCATGGGAAATAAAAAATAAATTAAGAAGCAAGCAATGAGGAGCAATCATTTGGGGCTGTCTTCCCGGTGTTTAACTGAGTTATCCTGAGCAATCCAACATGTCCATGTACATTCTGCCACCACTAATTCTCCTTCCAGTACCAAACAAGTAAGTGATTCCTCACTTTCTTGCTTATGTTTGTGCGTGATGCCGAGCAGGCGAGATGACTGACGGGCTTTTCCCAACATATGACTCCCGGATGATGGTGGAAACTTATTCTGGCGTAATATACTTTGAACTGTCCCTGGTTCATCCTTCCATACAAATATCATCGATGATTCATGCACATCTACTTGAAAATCAAAAGCACTCAGCAGCAAATTGTGGAAGTATGATCCAAGATTCATCTCCAGATACTTGTTGTTTATACATAACAGTAATAAACCAGTAATCCTACCAGTGAGCAGAATCAGAAGAAAATTCAGGGCAAAATGTGTTCAGCCTAGTGCAGAAGAGACAGGAGGTGTTGACTATGAATAACCAGGGGCTGAGGCAGATCATTCTGTGGCCCCAGGTTCTTTTCCAGCTTTGGAACATGATTTTCTAGTTTTTGCATAAATTAGTCTTCTCTATATCAGGTATGCATGCGATCTGTATTTTACCTCCCCAAGCTTTTGTAACCCCTCATGTGACCCAGACAGATCCAAAATCCAGCTGCTGGGAATCCAATGAAGTGTCTTGCTCTTCTTATGCTTTATATTTTCAAGCTGAACACATTATCAAAAGTACCTTGTGATAAGTAGAAAGCCGAGCTCAACAGTGAGGCTGTTTCAAACTGAGAAATATTGCAACTGGAATAACAGGAAATTTCAGGCTGCTAAAATTAGTTCGTGTGAATAATGACTTCTCATGCAAAACAGGTTTTGATAAAAACTCCACTGGTGCAGCCTCTGCAGTCTGGCTCTCATTAACGAGAAGCATTAGAGACTGGCACTGAAACGAGGGTATTCTTTCCTAAGACATCCTTCACCTTGCATATCAGAGAAACAAATATTTGTCTGGAGCATCGGTGCCACCGAAACAGTTTGTTCTTCCAGTGTCATAAACTGAAGGCTCTCATGTGAGACTGAGCTTGTGCCTGGAGGCACTCAAACCACTTGCAGTAATAATAGCTCAAAGCATCTTTAATTTATGCCTGGCTTCTGTGTTGGATTCGCCTGAGTTTCTGTCTTCTTAAATGACAACAGTCTGTTCAGAGTGGCTGTGAGGATTCATGGGAGAGGTGGAGAGGTGATGCAGGACGATGTGCTTGGATTGCCCTATGCATAAATACGTCTCCAACTGGTCTGGGCACGTGCAAGTAGCTCCAACTGTGATGGCTGTGGAGCTGGAAATGGCATATCCAGATGGGTGTAGTGATATATTAGAATTAATAACTCCTGCTCATGGCAGGATTAACTACCAGAATTGCACCAGTGTGGCTACGCTGCTGGTGCTTGTGGCCTCTCAGTGCCATGCCGCACTGTGAGCCCGCTGGCTCTGCTACCTCCCATGGTGGGGCACTGCTGAGACAGCAAACCTAGATGTTAAACCTGTGCCCATCACTGGTGGTAGCAGACACCCCAGCAGGACTACTTCCTTCCAGTTTAGGGAAGGACCCCTCTTCCTCTCTGTCTTTACTGTACCCCTGACATCTACCTTCTTACGAGCCCATGTCTGCAGTTTCTGGCTATTCCTGGAAGCAAGGATGAGATCCAGTTCAAGATTAGGACATGTGAGATGTGGGCTGCGTTTCTAAGCTCCCATTGCAGTCAATGGGGATGGAGTCAAGGGAGACTGGAGGGTGACGCAAATGTGCCATGAAGCAGATGAAACCATACTGTGAAGGCAGGGGTCTGAGTACAGAGCAGGGTGTGATCCAGTAGCCTCAGCATGGGCATCTGGTGCTATTTGACACGATCCATGGTCTCCCGCTTGGCTTCCACCTGCCACTCCAGAAGGAAGTTCTCCGCAGTTGTGTTACACTTGCCAAATCCACGTGGCTGTCCCAAGCACCCCAGTGTGGCACTAAACACTTAAGTTTAGGCAACTGAACGGCACATCCTGGTGAAATAACTGCTTGCATTGACCCGGGCTGGGTTGAGGTGCCCACACATAGAGCCCAGTGCCACTGGAGAAGCTGTGGAGTGCACTGGGCCCCTGTCTCCAGCTGGCAGGTACACCATGGGGCTATGGGGGGCTGGACCATCCTGCAGCCACAGCTTGAGACTAGGCAGGACACTGTATGTGACTGAAACAGCACTCAGCACCTATGTTAGGGTACCCAAAGTGAGCCCTGGAGTGCCGCTGACTGTCACAGGAGCAGAAGGATGTAGTTGACATTCACATGCAGAAACACTCAAGGAGGTGGTTTGATCTCAGACCCAATCCCACCCAAGCAGTAACAGTCTGGCAAACACATTACCACACTCCTTCTACAGCAATGCATTATTGCCATTCATTTTGACTGTACATAATACAAATCAAGTCCTTATTACACGAAGCACAGAAACTCTGAAAAGGTTTCCTTGTCCTGCAAACAGGAATTCACAGGGACTCATTCTTACTAAACTGATTTAAGCCTTCAGGGTTGGAAATTCCCCATACAGCAAATGGGGAATTTAGATTTAAGAAGTGTGTATGCCTTGTTTGACAATCCCAGCACACACTGATTGGGAAAACAGAGCAGGAAACAACTGAGCTGAACCCTGCAGAAAGAGCAGCCCTTGCTTAGGAAGGGGGAAGGATTATGGATGAGATTGAAACCTTCCACCTATCAAAGATGTGTTCATAAACTGGGTGTGGAGGACACATTACTTAGCACTGTCTCATCCATATTCCTCAGCAAGACACATAAAAGCAACAAGTGAAATAACAACAGGTCTGCCAGCAAAAAAGACCTTTCGTGCATGAGCCATGGTGGAACAGGACTGAAAAAACTTGGAGAAAAGCAGCGCCAAGTTTATCTCCAGGCAACCAAGATGCAACAGTTCACAGCCCTACTGTGGGCTGCCAGATGGACACATTTTCATGGTGGATTTTTGACAATAAACTGAACCTAGCCAGCGGTCGAGCCTGGAAGCGAGGCAGCGTACTGCTGTCTTCCACCTGCATCCTCCTTCTTCCCACTCTCTGAAGCTGGTACTAAGCAAAGTACAACAAAAGCAACAAAAATGACTCTACCTGATTGTCCTGCCATGGCTGTCAAGGACCAAAACCAACAAGAAACCCAACCTCTAGGCCTTCCATGCTCAGGTTTGCTTGTGGAAAACGGTAAGTTTGGGTCAGCACACATCATCCTCATCTAGCACTAGTGAATGATGTGTGAAGCAGCCTCTGAGGTATTTTGGCACATCTGCTGTCTTCCTCACTGCTGCAGCATGTCCCGCTGGGCTTTGCCACAAAGTCAGAATCAGCACTGTTGATTTTTGCTTTGTTATGCAAAAGCTTTTTGCATCCTGCTGTTGATGGTTGCTCCAAGATAAATCCATCCCCCTGCAAAGTTTTGTACTCAACAAGTTTTCAAATATTCATGTAGATTGGAAAGCCAGTCATAAAGTTAATGTTTTTAGGCAGGACTTTGTTTTAAATAAATAAACATACATGCAAATAAATAAAGCCTTCCTATATTATCTTAATATAAAAAAGCTATTTTGGGTAGCATACAGCTTATGCTCAAGACTAAATGAAAATGTAAAGAATGAACACTGCACAGAGTGGATAATACAGCAATGAAGTTTGTCCTGGCAAAAATAGTTCTACTACACCATCAAAAAGTTATTCATGTTGACAAGCCATGAAATGTTTGCATAAGGAGAAAGGGAACAAAGTAGGAATGCTTTAATGCTGTGCCTCACTGGAGCTGCTTTTTCCTTCAGTCTTGTATAACTGTGACAGTTGTGTAAAAGAGAAAACAAAAAAAAGGAAAAGTACTGGTAACACTGGCATGAAAAGACATTTGTTTCTGCAGCAGTCAACAGCTACACAACAGCTCTGTGCAATCTCGCACAAAACGAACAGGCTTCTTGTGCTCTGTGTGGTCACCCTGAGTCAGCCCATGGCGAAAGCCTGAACTCCTCTCGAAGACCCACATGAATAGCTCCTGCTTCGAAGTCTGCTTGGCTGTGCAGACGCAACCTACAAGACTGTTATTTGAATGACACACATCGACTCACAGACCCGAGCCCTGAGCACAGACTACCCCATCAAGACAGGCCCCGAAGCTAGAAGGAGTCTTCCTGCAGGTTCACAGGCAAGTTCTTGATTTCTGTCTCAATCCAAATATTAGCAGTGATATCATATACTCATGCACACAGAGCTGGATTCAGATGATGGTGCTGAGAAATGTTACAGGTGACCTTCTCTGGACAGCACTAATGACCCCTGCTACCAGGGTATCCCTGTGACCACAGTGGCCAGGACACCTCTCCAATCCTCCCAAGTGTTTACGCTGGTGCAGGAGGTGGTTTACCTACTTCCATGGTTCAAGCACTAAAGGTGCACCCACATCTAGAGTACTGGCTGCCCCTTTCATGGAGACAAGTCTGGATATAAGGAAAAATCTTTTCCCCACGAGGACAGTCAAGCAGTGGAACAGGTTGCCCACAGACCTTGTGCAGTCTCCATCTTCGGAGGATTTCAAGACCCAGCTGGAGAAAGCCCTAGGCAACCTAGTCTGACCTCAAGGATGGGGCTTCCTGACTTTCCCTCCGATCCAAACTATCCTATTAAGTCTTTGTGAAGAAGGGTGGCAGGTACTGAATGAGGACAGGCACTAAATCTCCATAAACATATGAGTTCTGAGGTCTATCCACCACTTTGGAGAAGGCACAAAAGTCCTGGTCCTGTAGCTCCCTCAAGCAACCAATCCGAACTCATTTGAGCAGCAATTAGCCTCATTAGAGGAGCAAATCTCAGCCAAGAATGCAGAGGCTTAATGGCTTGATAGAAGAGTGACAGAACTGACAAATCATCTCACCCTCTCCTATGGGACCTGATGGTTGGATGTGTTAAGGAAAACGATCCCTCACTTTCAGTAAAAACCTCAATACATTGTATTATGTTCTGATGAGAATAATTCACTACAGGACATGAAAAGTTCTTCCCTGCTTATCTCCCTCTGTGCCCTCCCCAGAGAACAAAAAGCCAATACGGTGATGTCTTGAGAGAGGTGGCCCTTCAGGATACACTTGTGGGCATGATGCTGTACTCTGTGAACACAGCCAAATTTGTTTCTTGTCAAAGCTAATCTGAGCAGGGGATGTAATAACTTCGCTAATGTCACAACCTGGACAAGCCCATACTATTGCATACAGTGTAGTTCAGGTGGGAGCAAGGATTTTGGCTTTTGAAGGGTCCTGGTTCATTTCCTACCACTTCTTGCCAAATTTCAGCCTTTATGTAACTGGGAGGTGTCCAGGGTTCATGTTATCCTGGGTCACAAGTGTCAGAGATTAACTTTTTTGGCCCAGACTAAGTGGGTAACTCTATGATGGGAGAGCACTTTGCAGGTCCCAAAGCTGCCTTTGATTGAAGACCCAACAGATACTCACAGGATGTATGCAATGACCCCGATGGACCAGCAGTCCACAGCTTTGCTGTAGGGTTTCTGAGCCAGCACTTCAGGAGCTGAAAATAAAAAGCCAAACAAGCACGTTACAAGACCAAACAGTTGAATGTGATCAAGAGGTAGGACGCTGAAACTTGAATTTTCCCGAGGCCTTGTGTTGCCCTCCACATACAGCCCTTGCATTTGCAAATATCCTGATGTTTTTGAAGCTCATATTCTCACAAAGAAGGATGACTCCTAAAGCTGAGCAAATTCCCCATTTTCTGACCCCAAGGACAGAAAACAAAACCAAGCACAGAAAAATGCATAAGAGGTAGAGGGGCATCACCTCCCTGTCAGAGGAATATTAGGAGACACGGAGGAAAACGAGGCCGAGCTTTGCACTGGTGCTGAGATGCACATTCACCCTGACAGCCTTGCAGCTCCACCGCATTGCGCTGCCAAACGGGATTTCAAGAGGCAGCTCAGTAAGTGCGGCGTGTCAGGGAGGCGATAAGCCACATCTGCAGGAGAGGAAGGAGAGCTGTCAGCACACCTCCCAGGGCCTGCCTTCCAAAGCCTGCTGGACGTCAGGGTCGGAGGGAGTCGCTTGTCCTTCTGCCTCTGAGAACACAGACACCTCAGAGGGGGAAACGAAAAGTAGCAGGAATTGGACACATGCACAAAGGAACTGATCCTTCTGCCTCTATAGCTTTCAGCCACCATAGCTGGAAGTGAGAGCCTGAGCATTTATTTAAACTCTTTGTGGGTCTACTTTCCTATCTTACACCAGTGGGAGTTACAAAGGTACGTTTTTTGTTCGGGAGCCTGGAGTATTATGTTTTCCCTGTTGGGACCTCTCAGCGCAAATGCTTAAACCTAAATTTTAAAATGCTGTGACTCTAAGCTTTTTCATGTAAAGAAGCTTTTGCTTTTTTCAAAGCAAAATGTCCACAATAATGCAAGAAATCACTGATTGTGTCATTCCTAAAGCAGACTTGCCACTCTGGTTTTTAAAAAGCACAGTGTTTCCTCCCAGTACTTCAGAGTTCAAATGCTGCAAAAAAAATCATGAAGGGGCAAGTCCCAGCAAAAATATTTCTTTGGCGTTACACCTTCCTCTGCTAGGAGTCTTACCAACATCAAAGCAGTTAGTTACTCAAAGAAAAGTGAAAACAATGGTGAAGCACATAAAGGTGTTAAAACTTGAGCCTCACATTTAGTTGCTACATATGCTCTGGTGTACTGGCAAGGACTCTTCAAAGAGTTACCTTCTTAAGCTAGACGAGTCAACAAAACTAAGGTCAAAACTGCCAGCAAGGAAGGGAACAGGAAGCAATAACAAGAAACAGAAAAGACTTTCTGGTGCTTGGGCATGAGAGCTTATAGAAGGGATTGAAGGGAAGACAGTGCATGAGGCAGATGAGGGCATCCAGACTGCATTTCCACAAGCAGTAGAATGGTGGAAAGGGTCAAGTCACACTGGGGACACATTGTAAAAGGGAAGAAAATCCAGGGGAATGTGGGTAAAACTATAGGTGGCAGCCAGATTATAAAGAGTCTTGAAGACTGGGATATGCCCCAATCTGCAGCACAGGGTAAATATTACCCCAGTCATCAAGTCATCCAGCAAACTGGGACCACTGCATGTAAAAGAAATGAAAACAACGGTTCTGTTCATATATTGTTAATCCTAATACACTGTTGTAATGTGTGAATACTCCAGCACCTATCCACTACGTGCCAAAGGAGGTTTCTTTCCACCATACCTAGGATGAACGGCTGCTAACTTGGCCCTAGGTGCTTGGCAGAAACTTGTACCCCAATTCTGAGAAGCCCCTGACTCCTTTCAGGACATGGGCACGCTGCTGTAGTCTATCAAGATAAAGGTTAAAATGTTCTTATTACAATAGGGGACAGAGCTGTGGAAATATAAAAGGCATCCACAGTTGCTGCCTAAAAAATAACTCCTTTCCCAACGGCTGGGTCAGGGTCTGTGTGTCACCTTGGTGCTAGTCAGTCTGGTGGGGGTGAATTTGAAGACAGACTTGATATAAAAGAATAAGGCACTGGAAAGCCATGCTATTTGGCCTGCCACTGCCTCCCAGATAACCTGGCAAGCTGGGACAGTCTGGCAAATTTACATTTCTCTTGTATAAACCAGCTGTTCCTCAAAGTTGCTCAAAACAGCCTTCCCAGACATTTCTTCCCTTAATCTGACTCTTGTCTTCCTGATTCATCAAAATTTGCCTCCAAATTTTGCTCTAAAAAAAATCTTTTTTTCAAAATGTGCATGAAAGGGCCATGAAGATGATCAGAGGGCTGGAGCACCTCTGCTATGAGGACAGGCTGGGAGAGTTGGGGTTGTTCAGCCTGGAGAAGAGAAGGCTCCGGGGAGACCTTATAGCGGCCTTCCGGTACCTAAAGGGGGCCTAAAAAGAAGCTGGGGAGGGACTTTTTACAAGGGCATGTAGTGATAGGACAAGGGGTAAGGGCTTGAAACTGAAAGAGGGTAGATTTAGATTAGATGTAAGGAAGGAGTTCTTCCCAGGGAGGGCGGTGAGGCACCGGCACAGGTTGCCCAGTGAGGCCGTGGGTGCCCCCTCCCTGGCAGTGTCCAAGGCCAGGCTGGATGGGGCTTCGAGCAGCCTGGTCTAGTGGGAGGTGTCCCTGCCCGTGGCAGGGGGGTTGGGACTAGATGGTCTTTAAGGTCCCTTCTGACCCAAACCATTCTGTGATTCTATGAAATAGCGTTTCTGAGACTCAGCTTCCTTTTTTTTTCCATCCCTTGTGACTGAATTTTGTGACAAAATATGCAGAAGAAGGGAGTTAATTTTCCCCTGGCCTTAGGTGATTAGACGTCTTCCAACTCTCCAGTCCGTCCAAATGCCCAATATTTTATTCACATATCTCTTCTACCTTTGACTGTCTGCTCCCGTGTGCATCATTTTCAAAACTGGTAAACATTATACATCTTATATCCCCCAAAGAAAATATTATGCAAATGGATCCTGAGCATCACAGATTCTAGTGAGCTCCTGACATTATACAGATATGCCACATTAACATAACAGAAAACAAATCTGAGACGAGGGATGTGAACTATATAAAGATTCTCCCTCTTAAAACATCAAAGCTCTGCTGGGGCACTTCTCTCTGTTTTAAAGGAGTGAAGAGCACTGATAACAGACAGTTGCTGCTGCAGATGGTGGCTGTGAAGCAGGTAAGAACACCACAGGATCAAGCCCAAAGCAAACGTGAGGCTATTACCTCCTCTTTGGTAAACTTTAATGAAGAAAAGCAGGAGGTTTAAATAATTATTTTAAGGCCAAATGGCTGCTTTTGATTTTTGTTCCAAGGAGCTGACATGTAACAGGAACAGGATAACATAGCTAAGCATCATCTGTCTCTGGTATATGGAAAAGACGGAAATATTTAATGAGCTGAAAAACAAGTCAGAGGAGCTCTCAGAAATGACGGTAGATCAGTGCCAAGAGGCGAAAGCAGGAGACACAATGAAAAAATATCTAAGAGCTGATGGCATTAAAGGAACAACACAGACGGCTGAGGAGACAAAACAGCACTAAGGAGAAGGGGAAAGTCAAAGCTCCCATTCCTAGCGCTGGGGAAATGCCAGCTGAGCAAAGGCTTCCAGCATCGCACCTCCCCAGCGAATCACCGTGAGCTCAAAAGCTACACGACGGTCTTCCAAAGACAGGAAAGTCAGTGAAGCAAACCTGGACCCTTCCTCCGCATCCAGGAACTGTGTTTCAGGCCAAATCAGCATTGCTACCAGCAACATGTGGCAGGTAAAACGTTGGGTAATGGTCCCAGAACCTCATCCCACCTGCAGACACATGAAAATGTGCTTCCCAGGCCAGATGATCTGCTGTTGTACAGTTAGGGTTTGTTTTTTTATTTTTGTTTAGTTATGTTTTGCTTTTAATAAGAGAAAAATTAAAAGGCTTGTTTCAAATAGAGGTTTTAAGAAAAGGAACAGAACAGGAAAGTTTGGAAACCTTTCAGAGCATTATGCCATTACCCCCAGTGAGCACAGCTATACTAATAAGCTCCCTAAAAATGCAGCTGCTGGATGCCAAAAACAGCAATCCATGTTCTTGCAAAGACCTCAAGCAATGGGGATTGCTCTGATACTTTAAGCCTGTTGAACAAATTGTGCAAGTCATGAGGGTGCCTGTTCTTCGTACAGCCTCATACTTAAAAGGGATTCTCCTTCACTCCCATGATGGTGCTACTCCCAGCAGATTTTGCTGTCTCACAAGAACTCAGCCTAATGCTATATTCTGTGGTTTATATGGCTTCCCACAAGCTGCATGCCAGAAGGAATGAGGCATTTGAACAAAGGCTGATGGTTTTGAAGATCCCCATAGGACTGACAAATCAGCAGGCTGCCATAAATGTGGGAGGAATAGAATGATCTAAATAGGGTTAAAATAACCAGGGACCTGCTTATATTGGGCAGGGACATAGCTCAGCTGGCCAAGCAAATTGGCCTGGTGCAAGCCAGGACTAGTAGTTCAGCTGGTAACTCTTTTAGTGCCAGTTTCCATCACGTAGGCACGTCCTACAAGTAAAGAAGGGGAAACGTGAATGGGCTGCACAGGTACCAGACGGCCATGAAATCCAAGAGGGAAGGTGAGAAACGGGCAGAGTTTGTGATGGTGCCAGCCCCATTCTTAGGACTCTTGAAGGTACCACCTCAAGAAGACGGACAGAGAGGAACAACCCTGTACCACTGAGAAGATGGTTGGATGCACAAAGGGCCAGCCAGGCCCCTCTCCTGAAGCCAAAGGCGGTGCAAGAGCAGTGTGAGCTCCTCTGCCGCCATACAAAGTGTCTTCCTCGCAGCGCAAACAGGCTAAGAGGCACATGAAGCAGCTTCACCGCAAGACCAGAGTCCCTCTTCCACCGACTCCTGGGATTAAAATAACTTCTTTCTCTCTTTGACACAGTTCTCAGTGTTCATCTTTCTCTGATTGGCCAAGACTTTGAAGTTTGGGGCTGTTTCTGAAGGACAGTAGAGTTTCAGTGCAGCGTTGCTGGCTTCTTGAGCTCCTGTTGTCCCTGTTTCTGTTGCCGAGTCACATTTAGACAGCCCTCATGGAACATAACGTGGCTACAACCACGCACAAGCAAACCCCATTTCAGGATACGGCAACAGAGCTGAGCAATCGGAGTGTCACAGGCTTGTGCCTGAGCAAGCCCTGGCGAGAGCAGTTCCCATACTTTGTCTTTACTTTATTATTCTTGTTACTGCCTAAACAACTCCTGGGGTTGCTTTTTTGCTAATAAAGATATTCCAAAGGCTTACCGAGTATTTCAAACCCTTGACTCAAAGGATACCAAATAAGTCAAAATTCAACCTGGAAATCTATTGCTTACTTAAATGCTTTGGTCCTGCACAGGGCTAAGAGAAATGCATGGCTTTGATATGATCTGAAATTGCTGCTGGATTTCTAGCAGAGCTGAAAGTTGTGAAATGACATTTCATGAAAGCACTACAGAAAAAAAACCCAACAGTCTGTGAGGTGGGGTGTACAGGGATGAACCGCGCATCCAGGGTCCAGCCCAATTCCTATGACAGGGAAATACAAGAAAATTTTACTTGAAGTTGAGTTGGGACTCAGAGCAAGAATTTTAAATCTCAGTAGGATTAAGATATTAGCCAGCCACAAACACAGTTCATAATTCAGCATTTCTGCAAAAGGAGATCGGATTTCCTGAGACAGGCTTTCTAACATTTTTTTCAAACTTTTCAGTCTCCTAAGTGTCTTACAAGACTAAGTCCTACCTATGGAAGTAAACAAAGCTTTTGAGAGACCAGCTCTTATGGAAAGTCAGTCAGTGAGACCTAATTCCCAAACAGTCAAAATCTTTTCAGACGAATTTGCTGAGTGACTGGAGTCACCACCTGGTGAGTGCCCAACTTGACACACCTCAAGGATAACTCATTTTCAGACAGTTTTGAACATCTTAATCAAAATCAAGTTCTTATAAATGGTCTCAAGCTGAGCAGCCCAAATCTATAATGTTTAAAATGATAAATCACTAACGGCTTATACAGATCTTGCCCATAATCACACAGATCATTCAGGATTTTGAAAACACCACTTCTTCTCCAGTTTAGATGATGGGCTGGGATCCATGCAAGCCAGTCCACACACCTAATTTTGCAACGAAATGAGCCACAAAAGCTGACTCATTTTACACAATTTAGGTGCTATCTAAAAGTTGGGCATCTGGTCCCAGCTCATCACCTAGACTCCTTCCATAAGAAATGAAGAGATAAGACCGGTAAGCAGATAAGAAAATGGAAGACCTTTTCATTAGAAGAGCTTGTATTATCAGACCCCCTCTTCAGCAAGTAAACATTTAGACTTGCCTCTTATCAAAAGTGGCTCAACTAATTGGGTTAAATTATCCTGTCTTCTTTTCACCACAGGACCAAAATCTCTGACAAAACTCCTAAAGGAGTAAGATCTCTGAACCGTTGACAGTGATTTAATCTGTAAGGCAGAGCCTTAAAAGCTGATGTGCTAATGCACTACTGGTTATGCACATTTTAGTTATACTCTAATTTTATAAGTAATACTTTGATTTTCAGAAAGAAAACTGATATTTATTAAGAAGTTTAATTATAATTACACCCTCCCTTATTCAATGAATTTCTCAACCACATAAAGAGGAATTTCGTGTCTCGGGTACCACTGTTCTTTGGAAATGAAACTAAGAAAAGTTGAGTTAAAAACTGAAACACAAAGAGTTGAAAGTATATCCTAATCAGGTAAGTTAGATAGAAATGACAGGGGGGCTTGCATGCTTGCAAATACTTGGGCAGAAGGCATGAGTTAAGATCAGGTCTGCTACCAAGTCAGAAGCTTGTCCAGCACTTTTCATAGCGGGATCCAGCTGGATCCACTTCTGGAGATGAAGTATAAATAGTAGCAGATGCTAATGACTTCTTAACAGAGCCCTGCGTTCCTTTGACATGTGATACGTGCCTAATTTTTTACCAGTAATTTAAAAGCGAAGTGGTTAAACTGACAAAAATAATTAATTCCTCATAAAATCTTAGAAAATGGGGTGTTCTACATATCTTTAAAAAGAACCACCAGGCAATGTGTTGTAAGTGATGAATCCCTGAGTGTTACTTCAACCCTAGGCAAAACGGCTGGAAAAAAACCAAAACGAAGAGAGGTGGCAGACAGGACACTTCACGGGCCAGCACTGTAGCACGTGTCTGCCCCAGTCTAGATGAGGACACGTATTCGTGTTGTGCCATTAGAAGAAGGGACTTCTACATTTATTTGAGGGCACTGGCAGGTGCTGCAAATTGGAGTGACGCTGGAAGGCACGAAAGCTTTCCGACGCGGACAAATTGCAGACCACGTATGCAGAAGCCATGTCATCAGGTATAATACTCACAGAGGCCCATTTGTGGGCATCACCACAGTGACTGACAACAAAAATTTTCTGTGATTGGAAAATGTTGTCTGGGCAACCAATTATATTAAAAAGAAAAAAAAAAGCAGCACTAAAAAGGAGCTGTCTCCTGTGTAAAAAATAAATAGAACAAATATTTGAAGAGGTTTTCTTTGTGAGAGAGGGGAAAAACTCCTGTCAGCACGTCAGAAATAAGCGGCCATGACCTCTTGAACTGTGATGAGTAAATCCTGCATTCAGTAAGGTAACAACAGGCCTGGAGGCACTTGTGTAGCTATCAGCGACCAGACCATGAGTAATGAGAGCTCTCAAACATCTCTCAAGGCACTACAATTCCTGTCAGGGGCTCAGAGAGCTTCCTTTCTAAACCAGCAAGTTTTCTTATGTAAATGGGTGTGCTGAGAGGCCATATGAGATCACTCAGTGCCCAAGCAGAGTCGCACTCCCTCACTTTCGTCAGCACTTCAGCAAACATCATCTGAGCTTCCCTGTGTCTTGCAGACTTATTCTAGTCAGTGCCCATTTCGGAACAAAGTAAAACATGTTAATTAAGGACAGAAGAGCTGACAGCAAAAATTATGAAAATTGCCATCTCAGCTCAATTCCTGCTAGCGCTTTGAAAGAAGATTTCCAGTCTGGTGTGATTACACAAGACAGCTATTTAGGCTGTACAGAGTGCATCCTGACTCATATGTCTTAAAATCAAAAAAGAGATGGGCTGATGGCTTCGTGATGAGAAACCAGAGAAACCTATCCCTTTTCCTGATGTTATCAGGATAGAGTATATCTGTGCAGTGTGAAGATAATACCCAGAAAAAGGTATTCCTGGGTCAAATGTGGATCCCTCTGCCATAACTGCATCATCTGTTTGAGTTCTTGTACCACGATATCATCAGAGCTATGAAAACAGGTGAGGTGGCACCTGCAAAGCAAAAGGAGCCTCTGACTGCTGGAAAACAACACGTCTTTCCTGCTGGAAAGACTTGAAACAAATTTATGCCTGGGGAAGCCACTGTCATTTTAGTTGCAGGTATTCCATGGGTACCCCAGAGATTAATTTTTCCACCTCAGCTGGCTAGCTAGGTATCATAGGAAGCACAGGCTTGCTGGATCCATCTCATGCATAAAGTGAGCCTTTTAAATAGTGTTTGCTCAGACAGACCCTGTCATCACCTGCCATATAATTCTCACATTCAGTTATTTTAACTGTTTTAAAAGGATGCTGGTAAACACACTACTAATCAGTAGCCTGGTACACTCACTACCAAATGGATAGAAGAGCAAAGAATGAATGATAGGAAACAATTTGATACTGTCCAGGAAGGCCCAAGGATCTAAAGAACTTTTGCTTACTGACGTCCAGGAGTCAGTAACTTAACATGGTTGTAACAGAGGATGACTGAACATCTCTGAATAAATGTAGCTCTTCCATTTTACTGTCTTCTGTGAGGGGAATCTGGTAAATGCTATCCTTTACGATTTAAATAGTATGTCACATCATTAGGTAAAGATTCTCGCTTTTATAGGTGCTTGAAGAATCAATGCATTTGAGGATATTCTTCACATGCTCCTAATTTAGCTACAGGCAGTGTCTTTGAGAAAACTCATTTTGCAAAGGATTAAAAGCATGAAAGCGAATCCCACAAACCCTGAGCTGGATCACAGGATGGGGACCTGAAGGAGAAGAGCACACAAGGCAGAGCACCGGCAGCTTCCGAAATTTCTGTTTCTAAGGAACATCTGTAAAATCTCATGTGCACTATGGAGTGGCACTGGAAAAACAAGTATTACTCCCTTTTCACTACGTGTCTGTATTGCAGCTTGGAAGAGAGGATACAGTATAAGCAAACCTCTTACCAACATAGCCAGGGGTCCCGCAGGCTGTGGACATCACGTCTCCTTTACCTTCCATCTTTGACAATCCGAAGTCACTGATCATGATTTTTGACTCTTCATCCTGGCTGTAGTAAAGCAGGTTCTCGGGCTAGAAAGGAGAACACGCAAAATGTGTTTTGAATATGTCCAGTAACACTGTCTGTTGGCTGATGCACTGCATTTAACACAATCCTTAGTTACATCGTACACTAATATAATTTGGTTCCCCTAAATCCTAAAGAGTTGCTTTTACAGCCTATGTGGAGATCCTCTCCAGGCTCCTGTATGGCAACTAATGGAAGAAGCTGACTCCTTGAGCTTTAAGCAAATTCCCTGGGATAACAAACTGCTCATTTGGCACCTCAAATAAGAACTAAGGCTCGTCCTTTACTTGTGAGATGTGTCTGACACATTATCACTTCAGAGTGATAAAATGGAAAGATTCGTTTGAAGGCAGGCAAATATAGTAAATCCAGGGAGTGCAATGAAAAGTTTTTATACAGCATTTAAAAAAAGAAAAAGGACAACAGTAAGTATTAGACAATTTTTGTATCTTCTCCACTGGAAATAAACTGTTATGAGAGAGGAAATGCCTTTACAGTTAACAGACTTGCAGCAAGGATGTTTTAGCTAGAGCTTATTAGGAAAAAATGCTACAGCACTAAGCACAGCAATTTGTTTATGCTGAGAGAAAATAAGAATCACTCCACAAAGCCCTGTGAATTTATACCAATGTCAGGCGGGCTGGAGAGCCCAACCAACCTCCATCTGCTACGGCATAGTCCTTCATCCATATGTTTTGAATGTGCTACCGCCACACAGCAAAGCTCTTGCTAGGTGCTGTGAGAGCACACATCTTCCCCTACTTATATCTGGGCTCTCAAAAAGGGGTGCCATTGCACCACCCAGACCTTGGGGTCTTCATCTATAAAAGTGACGGGTACCCAATGTTTCAACACAACCCCGGTGTAGACTTTTGCCCAGAAGCTGGTACAAACGCCCACCGGCATGCAGCACATTTTGTCTATCGTCAGCCTGCTGTGCGCTCCAGGAAATGGCGAGGAGCAGTTCCGGCCGCACAACATCATCAAATTTCTTGGGACACATCCAAGCTTGGATTTGTAAGGAGGAGCAATTGCAGAGCAGCCACACCAGCATCTGTCTTCCCTCCTCCATCGCTGTCACCTCCTGCTCTAGGGAAAGGGGGACGAAGAAGCACCAGGGAGTGACGTTGCCTTC
Organism: Sagittarius serpentarius; assembly: GCA_034782735.1. NCBI lineage: Eukaryota > Metazoa > Chordata > Aves > Accipitriformes > Sagittariidae > Sagittarius > Sagittarius serpentarius. Next base: position 7,479,606 of record JAVKLA010000005.1, on the reverse strand, counting down.
GCCCTACTCTGCGGTTCCCGTTCAGCTGCAAGTGGAGGTTAAAGCACTTTCTGGCTCCCGAGCCCCAGCATGAAGCCACGTAGTGATGGCTTTATCCATGGGACACAATGGCCATGAGAGGATCTACAAGCTGTGAGCCAGCTGGGACTGAGGCAAAAAGGGAAATTATTCTGTTTGTAAAAATAATTATGAAGTTGTACCATTTATGTTTCTTTCTCACGATACCTTGTAAGTCCAGTGCTTTAACGGGCCGTTATAATGCTGAGGCTGTTTTCAGGCACCGCATGAGACAGTTTTATGCCATGGTCTGCCCTTGGTTGGAGTTACTCCTGATTTTTACTAGTGCATTTCTGATCTGCTGAGGGATTGGTAGAGCTGGTATTAAGGGAAAGACAATTATTTCCTAACGATTTCTGCTAACTCACCTCAGGCTCCCACTTACTCATATTTATAAGGCCAAGAAACCCACCTATTTAAAACTTAAACTTCTTTAAAACCCATTTGAAAGAACTCTAGTTCTTCAAGCTGGTTAATTCAAAAAGCATTAATGAGGTGGCTCTGTACCAAGTGGAGCAGCTCGAGCCCTTCAGTCCTTTTGTACACCCTGGACTTCTGTGGACTTCATCTGCTGCCATCTCTTGTTATCTGCTGCTGCATTACTTAGATTAGAGACTTGGAGTCCAGATCTGCTTTTCCCAACTACAGCAAGTACTATTTTGGTATCTGAATAACACATAATTACAATTAATAATTGTTACAGATTTTTCAAGGGTTGTATTTTTGTAGAGTGGATTCTTTCCCAGAGTTTCATTTTGGGGGATCACAATTCGAAACTTGCACTTATCTTGATATTTTGAGATCACAAAAAGCCTTATTATATCCCTGGTTTTGCCATCATGGTATGTTTGTGCTAATAGAAATTCACAGCAGGTGTTCCTCATATACCATATTTTATGAGTCATTTTAACAACTGATATGGTACTGACAAAGACTTGGAAACAAAGAAAAGAAAAGAAAAAGAACAAGTCTTTGCCCCAAAATACCACTGGAGAAGGTTGGTTTGATCTAAATTCAGCATGTCCTTACATAAACTCTGAAAGTAATTTGTAGATGAATCCACTTCCCAATTACCAGATCTCATATTTTATTATAGGAACTTTTTAATAAGATTAATCTGTTTTAAAGTGAGAGCTACAGCCTTCCTTTAAATTATAAAGACATGAATATCAAGAGCTCATACGACTGAGTATCTGAATTAAGAGGACTCAGACCTCCCTCCAAAACTTCTGTTTGCAGAAAGAAGCCTGAAGTTATTTCCTATAAATTGAACTTGGGAGAAAGCTGGTCGTGTTAAAATACTAAACAACACTTCCACACTGAAATGCAGTGGAACTCTAATAAATACAAGACTAGTTCTATGTACTTCAGCATAAAAGCAGGCAATGAATGGGAACTGAGGGCAACACGTGAAGACTGTAGGAGATGGAAGACTAACCAGTGCCTCCTTACAGAGAACCCATTATTTGAGACTGTTAGGACTAAACTGCACAACACCGAGGAGGAAATACCATTTGCGGACATCAGTATATTTTCCTTTGGTGGATTCAAGGTTTTGCCTTAAAAATGTGCTAAACCAATAATTTAAAAAATATATCTCTACTTTCTATTATTCTAGTCTATCTATTGACGTGACGATCATAGGATGCCCACTTCTGGCGGAGGTGTACAGGACGGAGGCAAGTCCCTCGCAGCAGTAAGGTGTGGAAAAGCTTGCAGTCCTACAGGAACGGGCCGCTTACGGCTAAAACATTCACATTTGGAGTTAAAGAGCGGCAGAAGGAAATGGCTGCATTGAGGCTGTCACAGAACAAGGCCATGTCTGCCTGTCTTGGGCACTGCTCCGCCTTGGAGAACTGTGGTGCTGGTGGTTACACCAGTAATGGGCTCTGTTTTGGCCCTGCTGCATCGCATTTTGGGAACAGGCCTGTCATTTATTATTTTACACCACACAGCTTTTCACATCGGCACTAATTTTGGAGGAGATAAAAAGCAAATAAATAGCACCTCTCATCACCACAATTTTTCATCCATCTTAAGGCATAACAGCGAGGTCACATTCCCAGCACTACAACCTTTGCTAAGAGGAGATTGCCAAAAACTCCAAACATGCAGTTTAATATTAGACTGTATTAACAAAACAATTAATTTAAAAATACATTTAATAAAAGATTGTATTTAAGAAGTAAAAAAAAAGAAAAAAAACCCCAAACTTCTCTGCAGCTCTTGACTTTAATAATGTTCATTATGCCTTTAAATAATATGACCCGTTTAGCCAAATTCCACTCTCTTCACATGGGGACAATTCAAGGCCACAGCATCAATATCCAAGGAAACTCCTGTTTGGAGCATCCCTCCAAAACACAACCAGAGGTTTTATTTCATTCACTGAATTCTTCATTTCTGGCAGTAATTTTGGTAGAATTAACTAGCTCAGGAACTGAACCCACAGTTTTCCTTTGACATTTGTATCTTTTTGCAATGTCTTCTGCTAATTTATTATTTAAAATACTAAAGATGGGGAGGTTTAGCTGTGTGTTATGAAATCCAAGCCTTTCTGCTTATCTTAATGACAGTTTAAGATAGTGGAAGGAAACAATACAGAAATAATGTTTTGGGTTTTTTTTTACCAGAAAAGCTGAGAGTTTTTGATGTGATAACATGGTACAGCTGAAAGGAAAATTATCTAAAAATCACATTAACACATGATGTTTCTTAGAAGAATACTTGCTGTTAACAGTGTCTCCAAAAACACTGGCCCAAATAGCATGATAGGAAATCATTCAACTTTCCCACACTATTTATTGTTCCTGATTATTATTAAGTAAAAGTAAATGTAGCACAGCAAATCTGCAAGATACTTTACAGCAGTAAACAGTTACATCTCAGCTGAGATGAGTTTCCTGCCTTAATGTAACATTTCAGGTCTTAACGAATGACTTTTTCCGCATATCATATGTGCAAAACTCCCATTGTAACAGCGCTGATTGCAAAGTCCTCATTAAAACCAATTACGATGGGAGGATATGGAACCTTCAGAGCATCGCTCTTATGGTAAAGCCTTACTGAAATAGCCAGTCCCAGTGGAGGCTGGACTTACATGTGTTAGACTCACATAATTATGCAGCCTTCATTAACACTGCCCGGAGGACCGAGTCACACCGCGGTCGTACCTTGAGGTCCCTGTGCACGATGCCCATTCGGTGCAGGTAGTAGACAGCATCCAGGACCTGCCGGATCAGGGTGCTGGCGTCCTTCTCAGTGTAGAACCCTTTCTCAACAATGCGGTCAAAAAGCTCTCCCCCAGACACTCTGGAAAACATGACAGGATACAGAAGTGTGAGGACATGCTCTGTAATGCGTTTTCTGCCTCGCTAAAGGATGGTCAAGGCCATGCACTAGCCACAGGCAGTCCAAGCACACATCCGTCTGGAGCTCTGGGGGCTCTCCCACCGGCCCAACAAGCATTTGGTTTTGGTTTTCTCATAGTCCAAGGACTGCTTATGCTATAATGGAAAATAAAATCCATCATACATCATAGAGTGGTCAAAGACTCAGTAGACCTTGCAGAGGGAAATCACAACTATACCCCAGCAAGAGCCAGGGGAGCAGACAGCGATTTCCATGCTGTCACACCCTTGTGAACTTTGTATAGGCGAATTCGGTCTGCCCTTCCCGCTGGTGCCGGCCCACTGAGGTTGTAAGGCTCCTTACTAGCATGAGCCCTTGGGGTGCACTTTTCACTCCACCGACCAAAGCTTGGGTTTTGGCCTGGAGGAATGGTCCCATTCTCCCTTCCCCGCCGGCAAGTGAAACGCGTACAGTAGTTACTGCCAGTACCTATAGAGCATTAGTCCATTAAAGGACTCCGGGTCTCTGGCAATTTTAAATGCTCTCAGAGGTCTCCCCCTTTACCCATATATGTACGTTCATTTATCAGCAGCCACAAACTCTTTAGGCAGAGCACGGCCTCTGCCTGGCACTGGTAGCAGACAGTTATTGATGAGGGAACGCAGATTATCAGCACAATTAATCACCAGATGACACAGATGGGGAAAGGATTCCACAACTCAAAGAGGAAAGAAAATAAAAACTTGACATTCCACTATTTAATGTCTGCTATATTACACTTTTCCTCTGGCCTGCTAGAAATAACACGTTCTGAACTCAATCTTAACTAAAGAATGGACACATTAGCACTCCCTGGAGGAGTATCTGGGGAAACAAAAGAGGAAAGAAATGTCTGAGTAATTGAAATAATAAAACTGTCAGCAAAAAAACTGCCCAACTAGGGTAAATAAAAGATTTCCTTTTTAACAAGCAAAACCTATTAAAAAATAAAATCTATGTGATATGTTTTTTCAGCAAGTTGCACCACTTAGCATATCATAAATAGCACAGTAAAACTTTCTTTAAAAACAAACCTAATAAAGGGAGAATAATAAATGATTACAGTCATTAAATACATATGGACTGGGAGCTTGCCCTTATACGAACACTAGGTAATTCAGCCACTCCAAGCAATAATCTGCTTGAATAATGCCATGAAGTCACTTCCTAGGGCAGTTTGGAGCCTGAATGGAAGAGAAGGCTACCGCTAAAAATGAACACATTCAACTTCGAAAATGAAAAGCAACCTTGGAAGAAAAAAAAGCCAAAACCCAACAGATAATCCTCGTAGTAAGTGCTAGGCAAACAAATCAAGTAGCTTGCTAAAATATTGGCATTAAACTGCAACTCTGCAGTAAAGGTGAGGTTCACGCAGGGTCTGAAGTCCACCCAGGAGACCCCTGGGTGTACCAGCAGCCCTGGGGCTTGCTGCTTGCTGCTGGCAGAGAGAGTCTGGAGCAGCAGTGCCGGGCTGATGGTGGGGCAAGGGAAAGCCCTGGTACCGTACTGAATTGGAGAGCCCGTACGTAACTCAGGGCACAGCAGGGAAGGAGGCATGGCAGGTGGAGGCTGCACTGGCAGAAGTGCCATGACAAAACAACCTGCTCTGAGATGACAACCTGAACATTGCACAGAAAAACTTGAATTAAAACCCTTTCTTTCCTAGTTTCTCACAATAGGAGTTGTATTTCTCATATATATATATATATACACACACCCACAAATGTTTATATACAGAGAGTGATGGTCCAAGCTCCTCTCAGCCCTACATCCTTTGCCCGACCCATTGCGTGCCTTGCCAAAGGGAGAATGGACACAACTCTGCCTCGCCGTTCACTGAAGGCAGACACAGTTTTATTGAATCTGGCTCCTATTAGCTGACTGTCTTTTTATATTTCCCCTGCAGACCTTTTGTTTCCCATGGATTGATTGCACTGAAAATTGAGCCCACGCAGTAATTAATATGACTGAATACAGCACATTTCTTCATGAAAATGCAGTGCGTGCGGTTTTGCAATTTCATGCCGTTACTGTTGTTATATTCAAGAGGTGGACTGCTTTAGTAGATACTGATTTACACCACGTGCTTTCCTGCACAAGGACTCTATCCTTCAATGTTTGCAGAGTGTACTTACACAAAAATTTTTTTCATTAAAATGAAAAATTTCCCTCCATGCCAGCTCACTCCCCATCCCCCTTAAGCCTCATTCTTTAATCAAAAGCTTTTCTTAGTCAAATTTAGTCCAGTGGATCTACTGTACCCAGGCTCAATCTGTTTATAATTTTATTTCAACACACGGAAAATATTTGCAACCTCTTAAATGATGCATTGCAAACCAGAGCTTAATCCAAGGACTCAGGAGGAACAGCCGGTGACTTCACAGCCACTTGCTTATTCAGGGTGTCAACAGCAACCCAGGTACACGCAGACAGTCAAGGGACCCATGCTCCTATTTATTCATGTGGTGACTCCATGTTACGGTACATGGGATTTGCATTACATGTTTGCACTCACCTGTAGATTCTCCCTGCTGTGGGCAAGAGCCAAGGCTGGGGTTTACCTCCCAGGGATGCTCTGCAACTCAGAACCCAAGGCCATAGCTACTTTCCATATGGAGCTTATGTCCATATGGCTTTTATCCTCCAAAATAGGGGTTAACTCAACCATAATGTCACTGGGAATTCTGCTCCTTGTATGGTGCCCAAGGACTGACATAAGTCAATGCTGTTCCAGGAGCTACACCAGCCAGGGCAGCTGTGGGAGAGCATTTGAGCTCTAAACTCATGGTGGAGATGTAGCCTGTTTGTCTAAAGCTGGGCTTGATCTCAACCCCCGCTACCCTGCTGAGACGGGACTTGGCACCCTACTCTGAACTGACCTGGGCACTCACAAAGCACTGCTGCATTTTGTTTGTTCCAGTCTTTATTATTCTGGGATAATTTTTTGGTTTTTTTTATAATGGTAGCACCAGCTTTGCCTTCTCTATGGCAATTTCAAGCAGTGCTCAGAAGGCAGAATTGAAACTGCAGGCAGTAGGAGCAGAATTAGCTCTTTGTCTTAAAGAAATTTAAGACAAAATTTTCTGACCAGAAAGAGTGGGTAGGAGGGATTTCTTATTAATGGCAGAGGAACTGCGCCTGTCTTGCAGCTGGCACTGGCTCACGGAGCTGGACACACCGTCCCAAACAACAGCACAAGGAAGCTTTTTGTCCTGCTGATTTCAGTCTTGGTTCCTGGAGAAGAAAAGTCAAAGGAGGAGTAGTCAAGTGCAGTTACCTGAAAAGTGTTTAATCCTGGGAACAGCTGAAGTGTCACACTGTGATCCAGAGTAGCGTTAGCCCTGCCCAGGGACCCGGGGCTGGGCAAAAATCAGCAAAGCAGCTGCAGCTGCACCTTCAGTATGGATGCATGCTGGGACTGCCTGCAGGGCATGTGCACTCCATCCCTTGGTCCTTGCTCAGCCACCGAAGAGTGGCTCTCCCCTGGTTCATCAAGCAGCATGGGGAAAGCCCAGCACTTGAAGGAGGAGCTGAATTGGGTGTCCACATTGCGCATGGACACCCCAGCATATGCCCTGCCTGGCTCCAGGAACATAGGAAAAAATTTCAAAACAACGCCCAGAAGATTCATTTAGTTTAAAATAAAAAAAAAAAAAACAAACCCAGCCATAAATATGAATACTTTTCACTTCTACTACATCTTTTACCTGAGGCTATGTGCCTTTGGTACATATCACTGACTATCAACATAAGGAAGGCCAGGATAAACATTATTTCCATTTTCTCACTGCAGGAAATAGAAAAAGACAGAAACTCTCAGTCTTGACCCAATGAAACAGCCAGGACATACAGATGTGTCCTTTCCCACAAGCCCTACCCCACTAAGAATCATAGAATCATTTAGGTTGGAAAAGACCCTTAAGATCATCGAGTCCAACCGTTAACCTAATACCACCAAGTCCACCACTAAACCA
>JAVKLA010000005.1:7448671-7472085 GCA_034782735.1 Sagittarius serpentarius | reverse complement strand
GTTGCCCTTCTCTGGACACGCTCCCGCACCTCAACGTCCTTCTTGTGGTGAGGGGCCCAAAACTGAACACGGTATTCGAGGTGTGGCCTCAGCAGTGCCGAGTACAGGGGGATGATCACTGCCCTGGTACTGCTGGCCACGCTATTTCCGATACAAGAAAGATGCATTGCCATCAAAACCCAGTTTGGAGAGGGGCAGTAGGACACAACTTGACCATATGGAAAAAAGAGACATTATCTGTAATTCCAATGGGGAGACACAGACTGAACTCTGGTTCCAGGGTTCCCTGAGATAAAAGGTTCCTGATCTAATGTTTCATTAAGGAGACTTCATGTATCGATCATGCAGATGGTGCAAATCTTTCAGAGGATCTAGCCTGGTGCTGGAGTTCGCAATACACTCCTACAGTCTGCTGGTCTCAGCTATAGAAATTTTGGCCAGCTTTAATGAAGATGAGCAAGGAAACAGAGACAGATGTTAAAAACAGAATCGGTGTCCGTTGTTTTATTTTTAATCTTTTCTTTTCCTGGCTGGATTTGGGGATTTTGCCTCTTGTTTCTTCCCAATTTGTTGTTTGAATGTAGATCCAAACCTCCAGCACAGGCTGCTACACTGAGTGTCTGTTTAGGACAGGTTTAAAAAAACCTTTGAAATGACAATGATTTTGTGTACACAGATGAGCTACCTTTTTATTTGGGCTCTGTGCACACTGTTGACTGAACACCCTGCACAGGCAGTAGAAAAGCACCCTGAAAGACCATCAAGTTCATCAGGAAAGAGCCAAACTGACAAAACAAAAAGAAAACAGCTCCTGCTGCAGGTAAGGAGAAAGGACGCGATCAACCTTTTTCTGAAGCAACCGATGCCTTGACAGTACCGTCAGGAAAGCAAAATGTGCAAAGAAATGGTTTGATTAAAGACGAGCATCAGACAAAAACTCCCTTGTAATTTAAGGCTCCTAAACTCATAAACACAAACCAAGAGCCAGTCTCTCTGGATTTCTGATGGTTTCGCCAGCAGTGTGAAACATGCACCCGCGCGTTGCAGGTCACACTACCAGGCACCTGCAAGACCACCACCGCAGCAGGGCTGCCTGGCGAGGGACATCCCTACATATGTTAGCCTTCAGATTAATAAACACATGCATAAAAGAACAAATAAATGCTGGAATTAAAAATCTGTTAGTCATATATTGGTATTAATGTATTCATGTTACCCTTTCTTTCTCTTGCTGGTACCATCTGTGTGCACAGATATACCCCCTCATTTATTCACCCCTGCATCCCCCACCGTTATCAAGTGCAGGAATCTTTCTGCTTGTTTTAGGAGCTTGAAAAATAACACCCACTGAAATATCACTTTGACTTCTTTGCCATTTGGCAAAACACCGATATTTTTCTTTTCTGTCTCTTTTGGAGTACAGGCTGGAATTGCTCTGGATTGTTCACTGCTTGACAGAGCAATTGCTTTTTATCAAAAGTCTTATTGATGAACTCATCAGTGGTGGATTTACTCAAAGAATCCCATCAAAGCTATTCAGAGCTTGTAGGCTTTTCCCTCCAGAAGCATGTGAAGTTTACCTGATGCTTCACTGCAGTTCAAGTCGTGATCCAGCCTCCACTGGAGAAGTCGTCAAAGCACCACCACATTGGGTTAGAAGAACCAGCGCGGAAAGGCAGAGACGTCCCTAGGGACTCACTAACACTGTTTAAACTTGCAGATTAGGGATGCCTAATGAAAAGAGGGCCGATTTCAGAAATTTGGAGCAGGAGGAATCCCAGGCCAATATGAAAAATAAGTTAAATGTGAGCATTACCCTACAACTGTGAACACCTTACTGATCAGAAGTTACACGCTCGCAGTTTCCTACAATATAAATCAGAAAAAGCACACAACTCAGCCGCCGGGGCACGCAGCTGGAAGTGTGAGGTGAGATAAGAAAGACTGAAGGTATCATTCCTGGGAAGTTCTGGCTTTGAGTATTACTTTTCTCTAATGAAAGAATTCTTATTAATACAAATATTTCCATTTTTAAAATTTATTTTGTTTTTAATGGAGGACTTTTCTGTTTGGGTTCAAACTTCCTCTGCATTGTGAAAATGCATGAGAACTAGAAAGCAAACCCGGCCAGCTTGCTGTTCAAAAGGAAAGAGAAATTGGCTGCCCTCATCTCATTGTTGTAACGACGTAACATATAAAAAGAAAATGAGTAAACAGATTAATAGATTTTAGACCCAGAAAGGAACATTATGATTATGTAGTCTGACCTTTTGAAAATATACGTATGTGATTAAAATTCTCCTTGTGCCAATAATCCAAGGTGTTAATCAGACAGGGACAGATATTGCTATAGAAATACTGTATGTCTTATATACTTGCCTTATTCAGTATACATCTCAGAAAACTGCACCGGCTTTCTCATTTGCAGCAGTTCATAAAATATACAGTTTAAACAAGGCAAGGACTTTCCTTGTTATTTTAGCTTTAAATCACCCACCTTAAAATCTGATGGTAACATAAATATGTGCTCCAAGGCCACCAAAGAAAGGACACAGGATTAATTTTGGCTTATTTTTCTAGAATACAGGTGTGTGCATATGGTAGAGAGGGATGGATGGGTGTTAGCACCCTCTCCTTTGATAGTGCTGTTCAATGCAACATTGCTGTGGGATTTATTCTCGGGGACTGACGGTTCCTCAGCCCTTCATCACCACTGTGATGGCAGCTGCACCAGAGGGCTGTCCCCCTTCCTGAGGGGTTGTTTTGGAAAAATTTGAGCAAAAATGGTATGGCCATCTCTCAGAACCAAACTGAGGAAACTAAACCATTTTTTTCCCTGCATTGGAAGTTTCATAGGCATTTGCTATGTAGTGCAAATGTAGCAACTGTAGTGAGGTTGTGCTTTGGAGAACAGACTTCTGTTTCCACTGGGACAAGACCGTTAAGTCTCTGGAAAGCTCAGCTCAGGGATGTAATGCAGTTTGGCAGTTAAAATCTTTGGAGACAACATTTTCCTTCACAGAATCCCTACTGCAGAGCGCTTTTGAAGTCCATGATTTTTCGAGGTCGATGGTGCCTTGTTTTATTCAAAATTTCATTCTGTATTCAAATATTCAACATTGTTTTCAAAATTTCCCCTGGTTCCATCAGCTGTAAAAAGTGTGACAGCACTAATAGCAACCAAATGACAAAGGACCTCAGGTTTTTAAGTGTCTTGTGACTAAACCTTACTGACTGGCCGCTTATCGCAGCCCTTCAAACGCCAGCAGCCCACTTGCCTCCAACTATGCTTGTCCCCACCCCAGCAGCGGTGCGTGGAGGAGACCTGGGACCTGCCAGCTGCAGCAACACTCCCTCAGTGCTGCCATCACTATTTATGAGGCACCTATCTGTAGTAAAGCAACTCCACTATGCAATCAAATCCTAAGGAATATTGTAGCAAACTTTCACATCTCTAGTGCTCTGCTGAGGTCTACAAACACCATGATGGGCAGAAGATGGGCACACCTTTTTTCCACTTTTCTGATCTCTTATAGTTTGACTGGCACCTCCATAGGAACCAAGGAATCATCTAGTATTAGCAGCTTGATCACTCTCAAGTGTCCTCCTTGCCATCTTAAAAAAGACCTATGGAGGGTGGTGAGGCACTGGCAGAGGTTGCCCAGAGAGGTGGTAGAAGCCCCATCCCTGGGAACATTCAGGCTGGACGGGGCTCTGAGCAACCTGATCGAGTTGAAGGGGTCCCTGCTCGTTGCAGGGGGTTGGACTAGATGACCTTCGATGGTCCCTTCCAGGCCAAGCCATTCTATGATTCCATGACATATTTCTTGGCTGTTCAGTCTGTTTTAATTCATGGCTTTCCATTAAATGAAAATGCAAAGCTGAAGCTCAGCAATGCTGCTTTTCACCTGTGCCCACCGTGTCAGTCAACGGTTTGATGTCACCACATGTGAATCCGTACATACAATGGATTAAATACATACAATGTACATAAAACACATACAATGTCATTAAAATATGCACAGTATGCATTAAGTAACTCCAAAGTTTAGTTTTAAAGAAGCAATTACTCCCTGATTTATTAATTTCCTCATGTGAGATGTCAGTAAATCAGCCCAATCACTCTTGCTCATTGTATATATATATACATATATCTTTATATAGAAGTGATTTTGTTGCCTCAGCCTTTCTCACTTTGCTTCTAGAAAACAGAAGAGTAGAGCTCTGTAGACAAACCACCACACAAAATATGTTTTCCAGTATCTGAGGGCTGGAACAATGTATTTCCTAACTGCTGTCATATTCCTTCAGCTCTCCATAAAATAAGCGGATAGTTAAAATCTGGAGGAGATTCCTCACCTGACAGCAATTTAAAAGTAGGTCATGTTTCAGCACTAATAGGTTGGGTTTGTTTTCCTTTTGACTTGTTTTCCAATGGAAACCAACCTCAATGTCCTGCCAGCATTAACTAGGAAGAACAGACCTAAAAATAATGAGAACCAATGTAACTGAAAATGGATACCGTAAATTATGCAATGTATAGTAAACAATTATGAAATACAAGACTAATGCAGCACTAAGAATTGTTCTAAATATCAAAAAGGACCCCAGAAAAGTCTAGTAAAATCACTCTCAGCTGGAGCTTAAACAGTCCAGCTTTTCTGTGAAAAACACTTAATAGAAATTTGCTTTTGTGTGTATATTCCTTTTTCTGAGTCTGAGTTCCACATGCTTTCTCACAAGTAAGTTTGCAAGCAGATGTCATCATGAAAACAGCCGATGTTAAGATAATATTGAGTGACACTTGCCTCAGTGCAGGCAGAGCTCTGAAACTCCTTATATCACCTGTATCTCTCATAAATTCTACTTTTTTTTTTTTAGCTTTTCTATAGGATGTACAAATTTGAGTTGTCTCTCTGTCCTGAACAAACACAACCAAGGAAAATTTATTTTGAACCAAAAAAAGAAATGCAGTCAACTGGTCAAGACATGCTGTTGCAAAAATCAACTTGCCAAGCAGCTGGTAGAAACAATACACTGGGACCTAAATATTAAAACAAAACAGACCAACTTAACTCTAAATGATATAGGTATCTTGTTTTATCAAACTGTTACAATAACAATAGATACATTTTAAAAGTCATTGATGTGCTCTTCAACTTTTGAGAAAGTGTGAAGAAACTTGCAGAGAACTGATAAAAACACAAAATTCTAGTTGCTTTCAATGAAGTATTTTTTAGGAAATCTGTGAGTGACTAAAGTAAATACAAGGAAAAAACCATTTTATGGTACATGCACAATTTTAGGATATACAGTATCAATAAAAATCAGGAAATAAATGTTGGCATTATCAAGGACAATTCTCTGAAATGTTCTGTGGCCATGAAAAAGCAAGCAGAAGGTTTGGGAGAAAACTGAGTGCAAAGGAGAAAATAATTTGTCCCCCTAAACACCCGTGGTACACTCACGCCTTCAACATTTTTTATAAAGTTCATTTCACCCAATCCTGCAAGTTTACAGAATAAGCATCTGTATGAGAGCTACCACTCTCAGCTCCTTCAGCCAGCGCAAGGAAGGAGGCATTTCTAGGGCGCGATGCTGCTAAGGGCACACTTCAGGGCGTGAGGAACAGAAATGTCCATTTCTGGGTTAATTTGGACAAATCCCACCTTGATGACCTTTGCGGAAAAGAGTCCTGAAGATGCTTTGGCCAAAAGTATAATCAAACTTGGGAAAGTGCAGAGAAGAAAAGCAAGCAGGACCAGAGAGCTTCTCCATGAAGAGAGACCACATTAGCAAAGAAAAGAGATGACAGAGGAGAAACGATAGCGCTCTACAAAAATCATGACAAGGATGGAGCACAGAAAAAGGAAATATAAAGAATTATTTCACACCACAGATAAGAAATGGGGAACCTAATGGAATTAGCAGGTGGTGCATTTAAGACAAAAGCCTTTGTCATCTGAGGAACAATCCTGGAACAGACGAATCTTTGGTATGACCCAACAAAAAGCTGCTCATGTTCTTATGTTTGTGCTCATTGAATTAATTATTGAATTATTCCTTCAACTTTGGACTGAATGTGCATACCTACATTAAGGGAGTCTTTTGATTCATTCACTTAAAATCAAATACGACAGATTCATAGATTTTAAAGCCATTATGATAATCTAATCTGACCCCAGACAAAACAAAGACTGTACAATTTTTGCCTCAGATCTATAGCTCCTGGCTGGACAAAAGACTACCGTTTAGCAGTGTAGCCAGGCTTGACTTGGAAGGTACCACTAATCCCTTGTCTGCTTTGTCCAGTGTTTAATTACACACACTGACTAATTACCCTGAGGTTTTTTCCGATGATAATTTCTGATGTCCTTTCATTGGATCCCTTTCAACACTGACTGCAGACTCCTTAGCTATATTAAAGCAATCTTACTCTTTTTAGGTTTTGGTGACTTCATTTTTCTTGCTTCTATCTGACATTTCTCTCCTAAAAAAAAAAAAAAAAAAAAAAAAGATACTCAACAGCTACTTTCACAGCCTCTGTGAAGAGCCAACTGGAAGCTGAGTGCATATGCAGCAATGCTCGTTTCCAGTGTTCTATTTGGAAACTTAAAATACCATGTTAAGTAACTTCACTTACATCTGCATCAATAATGATCTGGCCGTTCCCGGACAGGATATGGACTGGTACTAAGTATCTGTATTTCAATATTGAATCAAATATAATCTAAACAGAATATAGTTTCTAATTACCACTCTCTTCTGAATACCTTTATGCTACATCTCATGATGTTTATCTCACCACTGTTCAATCAAGATATCCCCATTTTCTACAGCGGAGAGTGAATTTTTCCAATTCTGAGCAGTGTAGAGAGACATCAGATTGAATTCTTACAGCTCATATGCAGTCTCAGCTAAATAAAACTTACGTGACTGTTTAGAGCAATATTATATCTTTAGCCAGTAAATTCAGTTTCAAGTGAAGCTGCAAGGCCACTAGTAATGTCATTGAAAGAACCAGGAGGAACAGGTATTTAATCTGGAAACCTCAGGATTGTACGCAAGTTCATTAATCTCTTGCCCAGTCATCTCTAACGAGGAAGAGCGGACACAGGCCATGGTGAGTGAGGATGAGCAGCATACACAAGCAGATCAAAGCTGTGAAATGCACTTCACGGCAAACACACTGGTCTCAGTCCCACTGCTCCAATCCCACTGCCATCCATGACGCTGAGCATACCTTGCTATGCTCACCCTGAGACTTTCCTCTCACCTACCCTATTAACTCAAATTTTTCACATTACCCATTCTTTTCCCACTCCATGCATGAAGCCTGTGAGTGGATGTGATTGATTCATGTCGTTGCTTATGCATTGCCGACAGGCCAGGAACAGCACTCGCAACTAAAGCTTTGTGTTTATTTGCAGATCGCCAGCTGCCTTCTCCCATTAGCAACAGCTAATTTCCAAGCTGCGCCCTTTGCACAGATAAGGCACGGCAGGGACCAGGAGAACCCGCTGATTTATTGTGGTTTGGCTGGAGGGTGGGCAACACAGATACTCTCTCACGGCCTCAAGGGAAGATTTATGATGTATGAAAGAAGCAGTTTCTTAAAAAAAAAAACAAGGCATCTGGTCCTAATTCCTGATATTCTCAAAAAAACCCCAGGAGTCGGGCATGTGAAGCACCAAGGCTCATGTGATTTCTGCTCTTCAGCTGCCGTGGGATGAGCTCCTCAAGGAGACGCTGTCCACGGCATCCCTGTGAGAGATGGGAGGAATGAAGTGCCACCAGCAGCCAGTGAAGCAACCAGGCAAAACTGGCCAGCAGAAAGGACAGCCTCCAAAAATGCTAGGAAACCACGAGTGAAACCAGCTGGGCAAGGAGAGGGCAGAAAGGACGATCCTGCCAGCACCCTGTGCTTGCTCATTCCATGTTGGCTGCCCGGCACTAAAACCAGGTGCCACAGCCACAGATTTATTGGTTTTATTCTGTGTAACAGCTGAATTTACTGCCATCTGAAAGAAAAAACCACCCTTCCTGGAGGGAAAGTATTTGTTAAAATATATAGTAGGAGCATAGTACACAAAAGAGAAAGTTTCCAGAAAAGTCCTACATAAAACAAATGTGCCCCAGGGCTTATTTTAATAATTCTTCAATTATTGCCTTACTGCTGGCTGATTTAGTCCAGGCCATTGAGAGGTTTCTAATGGAAATCATCAATTCATCACGGAGATGACTTCCAAGAATCTAATCATGCAGATGAAAACAGACACATGTTCATGCTAACAATGAGGACTCCAGCAAAAGAGGGAAGATTTTATGTAGCTGGTATTTTTAAAGGTAGCTGTTTGCTCTTGCATCTTAACAAACCAGGCTGGCCAATTGCCAGGCGTTCTGCTTTTTACTGGGACTGTCCCATGGCTTTGGGAGAGATTTTGAATATCCGCTTATACATTATTGCTCCAAGGCTGCCGCCTATTCTAACACTTCGCACAGTTGTCTTGACACAGAAAACAAAAGTCTCCAGCTAATTCTTCGTTAATCAACACAAGTAGCTCCACAGTAATCTTATTTTCAAGACAGAAGAGCAAATCAGTGCCAACAAGCAAACTCTTACAGTTAATGCTGAATATTTTAGGAGTTTGTGTTGCCATCGCTGTGTCTGTTTCCATAATCTTTTAATAGGTGAATTAGTGACAAAGTGTAAAAGCTGATATTTGAAAAAAACAAAACCATGATTGATACAACAAATGATCAAAGTCAGCTAGAAAACGGAGAAAAGCCGAATCAGATTGTCTCAGCTGCAATAATCTGTGGGAGCTACATCCTGCACCAAAAGCCCAATATAGCACAGTTCAAAGACTCTTCTCTATCCCACAGCAAACACCTGGGTCATCTTCTCCAAGTCAGACCATCCGTGCGCAGACGGCAGCGGTGCTGGGGCAGGGCACAGTGACACTCCTGTCCATCCCGCACAACAGCACCGTAAAAATCCCCCTCCCAGGAGTGGCACCCCAAAGACAGCTCCTGGGAAGCACCACCCCAAAGTAGAGTGGGCAAAGA
This sequence comes from Sagittarius serpentarius, assembly GCA_034782735.1. Classification (NCBI taxonomy): domain Eukaryota; kingdom Metazoa; phylum Chordata; class Aves; order Accipitriformes; family Sagittariidae; genus Sagittarius; species Sagittarius serpentarius. The sequence goes on along the minus strand of JAVKLA010000005.1, from coordinate 7,463,016 downwards.
GTGAGGACACGGTCCTCATTTCCCTCAAGTCCCCCAGCCTGCAAAGCATCCAACAGGACCATCCCAAAGGCTCAAAGAAAACTTGCTGCCCCCTACTATTTGCCCCGCACTGTGCACAGTTATTCCTTGAGCTCTACCTCCTGGGGACTCTAAATGATATAATTCCCCCATGTTTCACATTTTGTACTTAAACTGCCCTATAAAATCCCATTCATGAGCAAGCCCCAAGCAACAGCAAAAATACAAGCTGTAAAACTGCACCAGCTTCAGGTTACAACCATCGAACCGCTCCTCCCCACTCAGCCTTGCTGCTCTTGGGGAGGCCCACGGCAGGAGGTGACCCCAGGAACGTGCTTTCTGCCAGGCACGCTGGCTGCAGATGAGGTATAAGCCAGCACACCGGGTTTGGGACCTTATCCCACTCCCAGGGGATGCAACATGTTGTGCTGATGGGTGCAATGCTGAGCTGGTCTGAACTGCCACCGTAACAGCTCAGTACATCCCAGAGGGAATCCTCAGCATTACCATTTAATTGCTCTCTACTTAATTTGGCCAGTATAGGATCTGATAAGATCCTGGGCATTCCTGCCGACAAAACAACATGACCTCATAATTTTGTGGACTCAGCTGCGGCTTAAAACAACAAGTTTTTAATCTTTTATTTTACATTTTATAGGGACACTCCCAAGTGCCAATCCTGTGTCCTTAGCATCTGCTGCATATGTTATAAACACAGTTATGTGAAAATTAAAATCAAAAGCTCCTCCTCCATCCCAAACCAAAACTTATGATTAGACCAAACCCAAACAATAATCTAGTAAATATAACCCTCGCTCCGCTCCTGGGCTGTGTGATTTATACACTAAGAACACCAGGGAGTTTAGAAAACGGCCGGACACTTAGGGTTTTTTGCTAATATGGTAGTCAAAGCACGTTGCAAAAGCTCATGGACAAAAATGAAATACAGACTTTGGCTGCAGGGCTCACAAGCCCTACACAGCGATCCCGAGTGTCGTGCGTTTGGCAATAGCATCTGACAAGCGATGGGCAAATACCAAGTGGGACAGACCCAGACACACCAGTGGTGTTGCACTGATTACAGCAGTGGAGGATTTTACCCAAACAGAGTTAATTTGGGGCTTGACAAGGAAGCAAGTCCACAGCTAGTGCAACCAGCAGTCACCCTAAGGTTATGAAGAAGGACATGGCAAGGTGATGCAATTTGTATTTGGCACAGACCATATCTATAGGAAACTTATCTATAGTAGCTACTCCAGTCACTGTCCAGTACAGATGAGATCTGAGCATCACGGAGCCTGTCCAATGTACTTAGCTGAAGAATGCCGCTATTTTCACTTTTAAAGAGTCTGTGCTTTGTATGTGCATATAACACATGACAGAGCTTTTGTAAGATACCTGCTTTTGTCAAGCAGTTGCCTCTTCGCACCTTGAAGCCACACTGATGCACCAATATTAGGGCAAAATTATCTGTGCAACTGGTTATCTGCATGAGAGTGATTCTGAGATTGAAAATAAAGGAAATGGTATTAAAACTCAGCACCCTTAGTCCAGGCACTGCCAGGGAGGCGCTGAGTCTCCCTAAGCCAATGCATTCAAGTCGGTAAAGTGCCATTACGCTGGTCCAAAGGAAGTGCTAAGAGGGTAAATATCCACAGCTAGATAGTCTGATCTCTCTGCTGATCAGGCAATCTTTGGTTGCCCGCATACCAAGCAAGGTTTGACCAACACCAGACTTGGGAAAGAAATTAATATTACGGCAGTAATTACTCTTATACTCACAATATGAGTGCTACCACACAACCCCATAATTCTCCCCAGGACCCTCGTGTTGGTGGGCAGGGAGGCGTGAGGCATGCAGGATCATCACACTCCCCTGCAAACGTGAAAGCATGGCCAAGGCAAGAGCTTCAACTCAGGGGAGCTGCATTTAACCGGTGCTCTGCCACCAATTTCCTCTGCAACCTTGGGCAAGTCACTGAAGGACGAATGTGAAAAGGGCCTTAGGTCCCTCGAGGGGGAATTAGGCATCTACGATCAAGCACACGGTTCGGATAACCCAGGTACTGCTGCTACCAACAGGTCAAGACTCGCCACGCAGCCAACTGCGAGCAGCAAAACTCCCAGGACGTGGGGCACAAACACCGCTCCCCGCTCCAGCTGGAAGAGAGGAGAGGGGGATTCAAGTCAACAGCTCCAACTCCTGGAAAGTGCCCTAAACCACAGGGTGTTTTCCATACTTCCTTCTGAAAATGTTCCACCTCTCAGAAAATAACTCAGGACTCCCTCAGTGCCGTAACACTTACTCAGCACTGTGACTGCCTTATTGATGCTAATGTCACAGAGCAGTAACAGGGTCCATTAAAATGAATGTCAATTGTTCCCTTAACCTTTGTAGGGAGCCAGATTCATCTCTTTAAGAAATATGTTCATCCTGTCATGCTTTTAGCAGATGGCAATCTTAGCCCATGTCTTTCATAACTAACTGAAAAATCACAAAGCCAAGTTTGGTCTTGCAGAGAGAGAGCGCATCCACCTCTCCAGCAGGCAAACCAGGTGTATTTACGCAGTGGAAGAAGCCATTCACTTTAGCCGTTTGTTACAGACCAGTATGGAAAACAGATTTCACACTGATGATTTATAAAGTGCTTTTAGACAGCCCTGAAATAATGAGTTATAACCAGGTATGAACATCCAAAGCCACTGCTGAAAACGCTCTCCTGCTCTTGCTGTGTTATTTATGCTCCTCCGGTTGCAAGAACTCAGCTCCCTTGTCCGGCTTCTCTGTCCAGCACCAGGATTGACCCATCTCAGCACCACAGATGTCTGTTTTCTATTTGGCTGTGGTATTCCCTGTGCAATATTAAAATGTCATCAATTCAGTTTAACAGGCCAAGTAAAGGCCTTAGTCAACCATTTAACAGCTAAGTAAAACATATGGCAAATGCATATCAGTCCAGGGACTGCATTAAAAGTTTAAGGGTTCAATTAAGAGGAATCTCGCTGGTGTGTTCTCAGGAGGTTAGGAAAACAGAAATGCCAAATGTTTCCCTCCTTTGTAGCTATTAAGCACCAGGCTGAAACCCCCTTGTTAACGTGCTTTTTGTTAAAGTGCAATTCCAGTATGTTAAAAGCACCTCTGTACAATACTCAGCTAAAATAAACTATTTATTGCGAAAATGTAGCCGATATTTTTATGATTTGGGTTTTTATTAACAATTGTTGTTGTTGTTGCTGTGCTGAAATGTCCTACGTTAAGTGCCATGTTCACTGTCACCACCTGAATACTGAGCCTGGAAGCGCCCAACTCTCCTGCAAGGCAATGCTCGATTTCCCAGCGCTCCTGAGGCTGAAAGCTCAGACAAAAAACCACCTGAACTTGACTTTCAGAGCTGACCAAAGCCTTATTCGAAGATGCAAAACCAAGCTGCATTATTACAATTTTTTCCATGGTTCAGCTTCCTTAAGGACATGGTCATCCAGCAGAAAGAACGTGTTAATTAAGTAACACATCCTGCACACAGCAGCATCTCCAGATTCACGCAGATATTGACAATATGATGGACTGACAATATTGTTGTAGAATAAGAAACACATCTCAAAACACCTGGGCTTGCAGAAACAGACCTCCTAGCTCCCTAGGGTCTAGTACAAGAGACTCCAGGTGGTGGGTCTCAGACAGTCTGATGTGTCCATCACATGGCCACGGTGTGCATGTCCCATATAGGTGATGCAGACAGCATCAAAGCCTGGCCCACTGATGTGGAAGGGGCAATGGCATTGCAGCTGCAGTCAGGTTGACCCTGCAGCGTAGGGTCCCCCTGGGACCCACAGCTTTCTGCAGCATCCCTCTTGGTCACCCTGACACCAGGACCCCCACCAGCACAGGCAGGAGATCACGTTGAAATGCAATATATAGAGAGCGGGCAAAAAAGCAGCAGCTCCTTGGTGGAGCAGTTAGATCACAAGACTGGGCTTGCTCCAGAGACAGACGGCACAACAATAGTCACGATTTTTGCCGCCGTTGTTATTTATAGGCACGAAAATGTAGATAATTTAGAAACTCAGAGCGAGCTGCCAAACTAGATATGGCAGCTGAACCCCCTGCCAAACAGTCTGCCGTGTTTTAGGATATTCCCTCCTGCAGCAGCAGATGCACACCCTGCAGGGCAGCAGCGCTGGGGCAGGAGGACGCAGTTCTGCTGGCACCTGGTCCACACTGGCACACGAGCACAGAAGCCAAGGCAAGATGGCAAATTACAATATTCATACTGAAAAGAGCAGCAAGAGGCTGAGGTCTGAATCACTGCGGTCAACAGGCATTTTCTCCCCTGACTACAAATGGGCTTTGAATGTGGCCCTAGGGTCCTCAAGCAACAGACAGGACATCGGATAAAGATGTGATCCCACAGATACTCTGCAAAGGACCCCAGATGCAGGGAAAGATGACTGCAACCACCTAGAAGAAATACACACGAGTACTTTCAGCAGGTGCCAATACAGTGAGTCAGGTATTACAGACTTCCCGGCTCTCCTCTCCGCCACGCTGCTCTCCCCTGTCACTCTGATGAAAGTTTCCTCCTTCTGGCCTCTCCTGGTTTAGGGTACTGATGATGCTCAGATTTTATCTCACAACCCTGCTTCCGTACCGTGCTCCACCTCTGCTCATAGCTCACTGATTTGGGGAGGTCACCTTGACCCCCTGCCCTCATCACCCCACCTGGAAAACACCCATCTCACCTCCACCAGCGCTGGGGAGGGGTTCAGACCACAAACTGCCACTGCTCTCGTAAGGGACACAACACTGAAACTGAGAATTGGGAAGAATTAATTCATTTTTTGTTTATTTTCTGTAATTTAGTACAGCTAAACTCAAATATTAAAAAATTTTTTAAACAAAAGCCATACTGAGAACAGATCACAGGGCACAGTCCGAAAGCAACCAGTGATTCAGACATTAATGCTTTTTATTAAACTAATAAAACACTCCAATGAATGCCTCCGAGTCTAAAAATTATTCTCACAACTATGCAAAACTACTTTATGTTTCAGCTTTGGGGCATTGTTTAAAATTTACTTTAGCATGGTTTTCATGAAAAGTCAATTTATTTCACCCAAGTGGAGATTTAAGACATCAGAGAGCCATCTGGTGGTTTGATTGCCTTCTAATTAAAATTCGTCTCTTGGGCTCTTGATTTCCTCTGATGCTGAGCTAAATTGGCTGGCCCAGAGCATAAATGCAGAGAAATTAAGCATCGTAAGATGTGTGAAACTAAAATTTAAGTATATGGAATTTCAGACAAGATTTTGCCATTGCTTTGTAAATGTGAGCTGTCCACAAAGCATGAATGATGCATTTACTCTCTGATCTTTTGTATCTTTTTTACAAGTTTAGAATAAAGTAGAATAAAGTTTCACAAAAATTCCCCCTATGATGGAAAAAGAAAAGCAAAGCTTTAAGTAAGTTTATGTTGCATCTCTATGGAATCAATATTTTGTTTCTTAGAAAGCTTCACCATTTTCCCCCATGACTTCATACATTTTGAAAGAGAAATATATCTGTTGCTTTAGAAATACAGAAAACAAAAAGAAAAAAAAGAAAGAAAACAAGCAGATACTGAAATTAAGCATTACTGCTCATTCAGGCGTTCCCCTGCCATTTTTTCCAGGAGGGAATCAAAGCGCCATCACCAGTTTCTGGAAGGGTACCCACCCTGGAAGCCACTATGGAAAGGCTGGAGGTCACAGCCTGGCACTACCTCCCGGTCTGAAACGAGCGGAAGCTGCAGCTCCATTTGCTGTTGGACCCAAGCACGTTGGTGCATGTTAAGTGTGCCGGAGTCTGGCTGCCAAACCGAGCTCCTCCGGGGCTCAGCAGAGGAAGGACTTGATAATTTGGCTAATTAGGTTAGGGCCGAGTTGCTCATTACTGTTCAGAGTCTGGAGCAAATAACAACAGGCAACTTAGGAAGCTCTTCCCACCCTCAGGGATGGCGGCAGCTGAGTGAAAGTCTTCATTATGACGACTTTGGTGTCAACATGTATATTCCAGCTAAGTGTAATTTTGGATGCCTAAGTCCCTCTTGGCATTCGGCCCTTATCTCTCCATCCCTGCATAGACGTGTCTCTGCAAGTTTGATTCCCAGATCTGAACCTCCTAAACAGAAGTTCAGGCAGGGCCAGATTGGATATGTAATTCCACTCCTATGATAAATCTGCTCTCATGATAAATCCCAATCTGGAACAGGGTCACGACTGTCATTACTGGGTTTATCTGACAAACAAATCCACGTGCTTGGGTTTTTTGACCGTACCGAGAAAAGCCAGTTTTGCAGAGCTTCATTGCATAGGTCTCATTGGTAACTGTGCAAACCTCCCCTTGGACTATGAAGAAGTGTTAACTAACAGTGGGGGAAGATGGTGACAAGGCAGTATGTCCTCTCCAGGAGCACAGAGTAGGTGTCATTCCCAAAAAAGGTGACAGGAGTTACACCTGAGCCTCAGCAAAGCGATGCTGTGCTGCTCTCTGGAAGGCAGCAAAGCCTGAACCCTGGGATGTTAGGGCTTTCCTAGAGCTCAGACACCATCATTAACCTGCTTGGGTTTCTCTGAAAAAAACCCAAACCCATAGGACCCTGATTTCAGCCTGAATCGGTGCCACTGCTTCCAACAAAAAGCGCAGACGAGAAAAGTTACTGAGAAACAAAACAGCAATTTCTGAAGCTTTGTAGCAAGAGGAGGACAGATACTGGTTTTGTTTTATACTTTTGGCAGGGACATCGTATGATTCATTGCTAAGACTTTTATCCTTCACCGGTCAGTTGGTGTTCCTCCTCCTGCTCCTCAGCCACTTTTTCTACTTGCTTTCTGTATTTTCAGCATTTGTATTTCTCCGTGATCCCCACAGGAGGAGCCTCAGTACCGCTCTAGCAGACAGAATTTGAGGTTGCCGAAGAGCTTTTGCAGTTTCACCCTATATACGCAGCTGTCTTTTCAGTTATTAGCCAGGAAATATTTTTTTAAATTACTCTGAAAGAGCATATTGATCGATCTGGAAAGAGTTTCTAGGGATATTTTGCATGGACTGAGATCTCTTTAGTCAGAGGCACTTGGTGCATCGGGAGCTATAATTTGAGAATATGATCCTCAATTCCCTGTGCAGGGGATTATTTATGGGGGCAAAGTTACACCAGAAAGCATTTGCGGGACCACGAGATGAAATACACTTTTAACAACTTCTCTGCCAGCAAACTACAGGAGAATTCTGAAGTGTTGGAGAGTAGCTGGTAAGACAGCTTCATCCTGGAAACAGGCAAAACTAGGTTTTGAAAATTGTGCGTTTCTATTTTGACACCACCACAGGCTCCTTCTGTGCCCTAAAGTACATTTTTCCCCTCCGAATGCTTTCAGGCCGCCTTCTGCTGTTTGTCTCCATCTATGAGCTCCAGGGCTTGTGAGATCTCCGAGGCCAGAGCAATGTACCCGTGCCATTGCTAATCTCCCAGCACAGAACATCGCGGCATCCCCCATAGCCAGGCTGGGAGCACAGCACATCCTTCCCTGTCCGTGCTCTCAGTTTTTCCGACCAGCAGACGATGGGATGCATCGCCCCACAAACCAGGATCCACCTAGAGCACATACCTGGGCACAAGACGCTGGGAGAGGCTCCCAGGCTCCCACCTTAGATGTGGCCCTTGTGCTAAGAACATTCTCAGTTGGCTTCTGGTCTCTGTTCTGGCATGGAAAAACAGTTCAACTCTATTTTAAAGAGTTAAACTCTATTTTAAAAACCACTAAACTCTGCCACTAAAATTTGCTGGTAGTAGCAACAGTTGCTGGAGGAACTGCTTCTCGGTGCTCTAAGGCTGGTTAATTAGAAGTCTATAGATTGACGTTACGTAAGAAATAACAGATCTTTTATTTTTTAGGTGTTTAATTATTAATAAATTAATGGGACGGAAACTGAAGTGCAAGGAAAAATGGTTCTCAGTCTGAAGGAAGTTAATATAAAATCTAAAATGCATTCTCTTCCAGCTTATTAACTTTGAGATTAATGTAATAACCTCAAGAGGTTTTTTTTACTTTGTCTCTTCCCTTAAGTTTATATCCATGTTTGCAGAAAAGTAGTTTCTATATTCAGAGTAGATCTTGAAAGAATTTTCTTTTACAGAGTGAATTTTCCTATTTGGGAAAAGAAAACAGAACAAAGCCATTTATAAAATGTGGTAAAACCTGAAGATAAATGTTACTCAGAAAATTCTTACTCTTCAGAGAAGAATCAACCGGAGCCCAGTTTTCCATCACTAAAACACAAAATCTACTTTGCAAAATTTCAGAAGGAAATTCATTATATGGCCCATTACTGATCACGCGTGACCACACCAATGCATCTGCAATATTGGCCACTTTCTGTTCTAATTTTCTTGGCATTAGAGGCAATTTCAAATTGCAGAAGCCAGAAGTAGGGAGAAAAATTCTTGCATCATTTTGTTCATCAACCTTTTTATTGTTTCCTCTGAAGTTGCAGGATTGCTCCCCACCTCTCGTCCTGTTCAGCTTTGAGTGACAGATCTGTTCACACTTCATTCAGAGGATAATTTCAACTGTTAGGAAAGTGTGTCCTCATACTCATCATAAAAATTTCCTTTTCTTTCATTCTTGTCTTACTTTTACACCATTGCTACCCCCTCCGAGTGTCAATGTCCTTTGGGCAGGTAGCTGTTTCCTAAGGTCTTGCACCCAGTGGGACCCTTCCCAAATTCTCCTGCTCTTCCTCTGTGAGCTACCGCAGGAATCACCACTGCTGCTATAACATAAACTCTGTCGGTATCTCCTTCTCCTCCTTCTGAGGGTGTATGGAAACCCCATCACTAGTACCGAAATCACAAACACCTCTCTCCTCTGCCACCGGGAAATGCTGAGCTGTTTACGGAGCACATGGAACTCTTTTAAAATTCAAAAGAATATGTTAAAATTACCATAATTTAATGTCACAGGAGAGATGAGCTCCAAAGTTTTCTTTGGAATTTCTTGCTGAACAGAAGTTTTTGCAGACAGTATTTGCTTTTCCCTGAAAAAATGGATACATCCTTCTCCCCACCTCAGCAAGAGCCTGAATCACAGCTCACTGAGCATATGGAAAAATTCACAGTGGCTTCAATGGTTTTGAGCAACGTCCCACATGCACACGTAAGCTATTAGGCTAAACGTCCTTCCAGAGCATAGTTTATCCTAGACTGGGTGCTTGCTGATGTTTCTTCTCCAGAAAGAGAGAGGTTTGCAGAGCTGTACTTGCTGTTGCAGGTTAACAGAGCTGCAGAAACTGATCTCCCGGCTTTTTTAACACCTGCAGTCAGAGTTAGTAATCAGAAAAGGTCTGTCTCAGTTTTCCAATAGCAGCCAATTTCTCTCCCCTAGCAGTCTGCATCCACCAGATACTGGGTATAACGTATCCCGTATTAATCATCGCTTGGTCAGACTAACCTCTTGAGCTCTTTTAAACTCTTCCCAAGTATTTCTGCCAGCCTCTCAAATCATTTCTGTACTTCTTGTCACAAATAGTCTCAATATCCTAATGCTTTTTCAAACATCGTGGGTGATGCATGAAACTCTACGTTCCCCTGTCAAGCCCTCAAAATAACCACTCTATACTTAGAAAAGGAAACACCTCTCTGTCAACCACCGGGAAACACTGAGCTGTTTATGGGGCACATGCTACCGCTTTCAGAACTCTCAAGAACAGGTATTTCCCTCTGCTGAAGGCACTTGTGGGCTCTCTCTCTATCAGGGAGATACTGTCACAAAACTCACAGGGATCCACTTACATCCAAGAACTCTACTTCTCCATCAGATATATCTCAAATTAGCCAGTGTTTCAAAAATTGTTAGGGAAGATACAGGGAAGGATCAGAAAGACCCATGTTTCTCTCTGGGAAATCAGCTTGAAATGGATGCTGTAAGTAACATATGCAAATATCCTTTTTGTGTGTGACAGTTTAGCTTAGACCTTAATTGCTTAAGTTAATCACTTTCAAACTGCACAGTAAAATAAATGACTGCAGAAGCCTAAACGTATGAGTATAAATACCTTTTTAAACGTCTTGACTTTTTAGAGAGTGAATCAGAGAAACAGAAGGATGCAGTCTTATTTTTAATCACTTTCCTACTACTCAAATTACAAGAAACAATGAAATACATCAGAAGAGACATCTTGAGATATTTTGGCATGCTGCTAAACTGAAATTCAATGGCTTGACATGCTATCTTGGGTAATTTAACTTCGAATCCTTTGCTAATTCTTCTCTGGATTATTGCTGAACATAAGCTTGATTTCAAAGCTCACCCTGTTTGTCTTTGCACATCCGAACCAAGAACGACATAAAACATTCTAAGTAGCTCCTGGAGTACTTTTTGAAAGTGTTATTGATAAGAACAGTGTTTCTGTGTGCTAGGATGGCCATGTGAGTGCTGGTGAGCCCACAGTGTGAGGGCTGAAGGCCAGTAAGGAAGGGAAGCTCGTCGGATGCTGTGGCGGAGGTTGCACCATCTTGCTTATTTGCTCTCAGCAGCTCGAATGCAGTGGCTTGGCCGATGCTGAAGGCTGAGTCTCCCAACAGCCAACCACGCCGACAGATTCACCGTTCCTGGGGGTGTGAGACAGCACACCAGCACCTGCCCACCACAGCCTTCCAGCATAGCCTTCCTCACCCTCGCCCACTCTGTAACACCAGGCACGGCCCTTCAGGTTTGCAGCCCTTAGACCAGGGGTCCTGTTGGTTGTCTCTTCCTCATAAACCTGTTTTTGAGTGTGGACTTTTCCCAGAGACCACCCGCGTGTCTTGCCTTTCCCGCCAGCTCTGACTCAGCCAGCGTAGGACTGCGAGCAGCAATGAGAGGCAGATCCGTGACAGCTTCCTCCCAACATACTCCCTCCTCCCCTCCCTCAGCACCGAGCAGCTCTTCACACTGCTGGGGAAGCACAGGATGCTGCCTTAGCACCGACTCCTACCCACCAGCTGCTACGCTTAACTTGGGATCGGCAATGGCCTCTCTGCCCGGTAGGGTAGCAACCAGCCCAGCCTCCGGGACCAGAGACACCAAAGCCAGCCCTAAGACCCTCCTCCCCAGTCCTGAAATTGGCTGGCATGGGAGACATGCTGGTCATCTCAAGGAGTTTGTGGATTTGCTTGAGGATCTGACCATGCAGATCCAATTTCAGTATTTGGGGGGTCTCCCGCCGGGAGGGAGATGTAGAACACATCTACAAGTGCCAACTAAACGAAGGCCAGAAAATGAGCTTAAGCACTCACTTAAGCACTAAATGCCTCACGTCCATGGATCCCCTCCTAGCTCACACCCCGGCTGTTTTGGATCACTACAGTGAGATGTCTCTCCAACACCTCCCAGCTTCCCACACTGGTCAGCAGGTCATGCAGTTCACACCCTCAGTGTCATGCTATAAAAGCACTGTTGTGGTGGGCTGCAACGTGGTCCTTCATGTCCTGTGAGACGCTCTGAACTAAGAAAAGCCAAGCAGCGTATTGATCGTGTGCAAGGGCCATCATGGCACCATCTAGGGCCTCGAGGAGACGAAGGGACAAATGCTCTGCTGTGTGGATGTACCTGAAATGTAGAGCAGATTGGTCCTAGGCAGGGTAGGTGCAAATCTGTCCTAGACGCTTAGCCCAGGGGTCATGAACGAGTCCCTTACATCTTTATTTAGCATACCCAATCCAGCCAAGACTGGGAAGAATTCTTTGCTGTGAACATCAGGTTTGGTCCATTCCCACCCTTTCTCTAGCTGTTTTATCTGGGAATTTTGTTTACCAAAGTATTTTTTCCTTCCCTAGCTTATCACAAGCACTCTACCATCCCACGCAATGCTGAAATTTTTTCAATTATTACAGCTTTATCCAGAGGCAAAACCTAATCTTTCACCTATGGGACTCATTCTATCAAAGCTAGCAGAAAATGCCTAGCTGAATTCAGCAACAGCGTGTTGTGCCTCTAGATGTGAGCATGGACACACGGTCTCTGCACTCCACAGGGTTGAGAAAGCCCCAGGGAGTGTCAGAGCCGATACCCACTCCTCATCTGGGCACAGAAAGCAGATCAGTGCTGCTCACCCCCATCCTCATGCCGCTAGTCCTGTTTGTTCTCTGTCTTGCTTCCAGTCCCTCCACACAGCCCTTGAAGACCTCTTCGAGGCGTTTGGTTTGTACAGTAAAAGGAGGAGGGCATTCCTCATTGAATGTGGAATGAGATTATCTAATGGTCCCAGATGGTTTGATGGTCGTTAATTTTCATCAGTCCATTGCTTAATGCAGTTTTGAAGCAAGCCTTTGCTCAGTGCAGTTGAGCCCAGGAGCCAGATCAGGGCAGAAATTGCCAAGTCATCAAGGTTTCAAGATAACAACTGTAACCCCTCCTCAAACTGGTGGTAAGCACTGGATCATCATAGCCACAGAATAGCTATGCAGAACAACCATTCCCTAGTTTTTGAGGGCAAAATCTGCCATTATGCAAGTACATACATGGTGCTTCCTCTGCATCGCACAACATATGTGGCCACTCGTGCTGGTCATTTGAGAGATGCTCTTCCTAGGTGTACTACAGCCTTTAAACTTTTAGGCAATTAGTATAAGACTGAAGTTATCTACCTAGGGGTTTCAACCAATCTATCCGACCATGCGTAAGTCATTCACAAAATGGCTTGTAACTCAACTGAGAAGGAGCAGGTTTCAGGGGAAATAAAGCAAGTGTAGCTCAAAATAGTACTCAAAATAGACAAAGCTGGAATTCACAGTCCTCCAGATCAGTTTTTGGCATACCTGTTAGGTCTGGTAGGTCTGTAGTCTCTGTCCTGTATGTACCCTACAACTGCACCAATGTGTGGTACCACCAATGTGCGGTACCGCTTCTCAACATCACCTCTAATTTATTTTTGTCCTATGACACAACTATAAACAATTTCCCTGCAAAAAACATATCCAGGGTATTACAAATCTTGATAATCTATGGTTAATGAGACTGCGGAGTGGGTCTTTTTTTCCTGGACAGTTATATTTTTACATGTTGCTTTGACTTAATAAGGCACACAGTAGAAACAAGTCTATTCACTGTGCCTCAGAGTTGTAAAGGACTCATTGAAATGGTAAGTGAGACGTTTAGAAAACTGCTGAAAAAAACAAAGCCATCAAAATCTCAGTTAATTAACATTAGCTAAGTAACTGCAGGAATAACTGAATTAGCCTATTTTCTTGCTGTAGGTAAAGATTAAAAAGTATTCAATTTATGGCAGTTTTCAAGTTGCTAGGGATTATGAGAACAATACATGCTATTTTCAGCTCGCCAAGGAGAGTGAATCAAATGCAAGAGCTCAGTCTTTCAAAAAAAGTCCTTCAGATGATTCATCTGCAGAATCCTAGCTGGAACGCCCTGCATGGCCTGACACCATTGCATTCCCTCTCTGTGGGAGCCAAGGCAAAGTCCCTACCGCACACCCCAACAAGTAATTATGAGACTGGGCTTAAAACGGAAATCTTGCTTATGTCTTGTATGTCAGAGGAACTCCAAGAAGAGGCAGATCCTGTGGCCCAGCCAGGGTGCAAAGGCTTTGCTCCAGTAAAGGAAATAACTGGTGAAGGAAATTTGGACAAGTCTCATTATGTCAAAGTTAGCTGCTGGTACTGGTTAAACTTTGGTTCTCTGTATCTAAAATAGGACACTTCTATTACAAATCTTATCATCCATTATTTATCTATATAGACAGGCAATGAAGGAGAGAAAGTGGGGTTGCCCTCTATGTAAAAAAAAAAAGAAGTGATTGCACAGAGCTGTCTTTGAAAAACAGTGATGAACAGGCCAAGCCAAAAAGGAAACCTCGCGGCTGGTGTTTACTACAGACCGTCCGGTCGAGAGGAGGATTTTGATGAAGCGTCCTTACTTCAACTACAGGATGCACCACAGTCACAGGTTCTGGTCCTGCTGGCGGACTTCAACCTCTCTGACATCTGCTGCAAAAGCAGCCAGAAAGCTGTAAGCAGTCCAGAAGACTCTTAGAGTGCGCTGAGGATAATTTTTAATACAGGTGATGGACAGTTCAACCAGAGAAGTGTTACTGGACCTGTTGCTCACCAACACAGATGGATTTGGGGGTACTGGTGGATGAAAAGCTGGACATGAGCTGGCAATGTGCACTCACAGCCCAGAAAGCCAACCGTACCCTGGGCTGCATCACAAGCAGCGTGACCAGCAGGTCGAGGGAGGGGATTCTGCCCCTCTGCTCCGCTCTGGTGAGACCCCCCCTGCAGTGCTGTGTCCAGCTC
>JAVKLA010000005.1:7395328-7448571 GCA_034782735.1 Sagittarius serpentarius | reverse complement strand
AGGTCGAGGGAGGGGATTCTGCCCCTCTGCTCCGCTCTGGTGAGACCCCCCCTGCAGTGCTGCGTCCAGCTCTGGGGCCCCCAACATGAGAAGGACATGGACCTGTTGGAGCGAGTCCAGAGGAGGGCCACAAAGATGATCAGGGGGCTGGAGCGCCTCTGCTATGAGGACAGGCTGAGAGAGCTGGGGTTGTTCAGCCTGGAGAAGACAAATCTTCAGGGACAACTTATTGAAGCCTTTCAATATATAAAGGGAGCTTGTAAGAAAGATGGAGACAGACTTTTTACCAGGGCCTGTAGTGTAGACAGGACAAGAGGCAACAGTTTTAAACTGAAAGAGGGTAGGTTTAGATTAGATGTAAGGAAGAAGTTCTTCCCAGTGAGGGGGGTGAGGCACTGGCAGAGGTGGCCCAGAGAAGTTGTGGATGCCCCGTCCCTGGCAGTGTTCAAGGCCAGGTTGGATGGGGCTTTGAGCAGCCTGGTCTAGTGAAATATGTACCTGCCCAATGGCAGCAGGGGGTGGACTAGATGGTCTTTAAAAGTTTCCTTCTGACCCAAACTCTCCTGCGATTCTATGATTTATCAGAAAATAAAATTTTAGAATTTTCAAAAGAAATTCTGAACATACCACCAGAAGTAAAACCTTACAAGCAGTTGCGTTTGCTTTCCATCTCTCTGTACCAATGAGTTTTACAAAGCAAAGGCTTCACAGGTTAATTGTACAAGACAGAGCTGCTTTGGAAACTGATGCTATTTACTGAGTAATTCAGTATGAAGGAAAGTAGGATAGCTTTTGTTTTAGGAATTTCTCTGAAAAACATAAATAATGCTGAATTCTCTAAACCAAGTCATTACATGAGAAGTAACACATTGGAAAGAAAATATGTTTTCTGAAAGCAATGTTAATATTCTGTTCATATTCTAAAGGGCACTTGCACGTTCAGACTGAAAAAAAGACTATTTTATGCATTCAAAGTCCAAATAGAATAAAACCAGTATGTATTTCATTTGCCTCACAAATAACTACTCAACAGACCCAGGATCTGGAGGCCATGAATATAATTTACTACCAAGAGGCTATAGATTAAGTAAACAGCAAGAAAGTAAATTTTGCATTAAGAGCCACATGGCATGGTGTATGCATGACTGAGGGTACACAAGAGAGTGTCCTGAAGACAGAATCAGTTCTCCTGCCGTAGAGTCAATTCTCCTGCTGATAGTTCAGGTTCCCTCTCCCATTTCTTCTTCTCCTTGTCCTGTATTTGGGACAGACCCGACCACCATGCAGAGGTACCTGTGGCCAAATAAGGGCGGACATCCCCAGGTGGGAATTACGTTGCAGAATATAACTCTGCAAACTACTTCTAAAACCATCGTGTTCATGCCAGCGGTGAGACTGGGGACAGGCTGAAGTTTGAATTGAGTTAGAAAGCTCTGAAAAAAGTGTGCCAGGAAGAAGCTCTTGCCACAGTGATCTGTGCTGCAGGGCGATGGACAGCAGTACCAGACCAACAACGCTTAATGGATGAGCTGATGTGTCCTGCTCTGAAATCTAAAAAGTCAAACCAGGAGAAATCTTTTAGATGCTTTGATTTTCTTTTTTTAATGGCTTTTTGGTGACAATGTCCATATTTTTGCAGAGAGGGAGCAGGATTTAGACTACTTATTTTGAGAAACCCTTTGAAATCGAACTAAACCAGCCTTTAAGCAATATCACTGTGCCAAAAGTTGTACTTTAAACCACTTGGTGTTTGCACAGTACATTTGTCTGAGGCACTTACATGCCTAAACTGATATTATTATCTCAAAATTTCATAGAGTTTAACACGTTTATCCTCACAGCATTCACACATGGCAGAAAGGGCTGTTATTTCCACTTCCCAAAGGAGGAGCAGAGGCACGGAGGCTGTGCCTGGTCTGTCCCTGAATGGGAACAGGTCACTGCCCCGCAATCGCCCACGCTGTCAGGACTGCAGGCACGTTCCCCCAGGCCGCTTCACCCTGAGTCAGCCGTCCTTCTGGCCAGTGCATGGACATAGCCCAGTGGATAGACTGATACAGACCTTTCTTATTTACTGGTATAGATGACCAAAAAGGTCATTCATATCCGCCCTCCAGAGTGGGAAGAAGATGCCTGAGCACACCCACACAACTTTCCCCGCTGGGTTGGTGGGTTTGAAGGCTTATATATCAAGTCTAAGGCTGTCATGCCCCCAAGAATACTGCTCCAAAGGCCCTTTTTGGTGTTTGTTATTGAGGCCAATAAGTATTTCAAACATAGAGCTGATTACTAGTTATCTTACTCACTACTGCCACGCATCCTGGGCCATCCATCACTTTGAGCTCACTTCTTTCCACATGAACAAGAGAGAGACCCGGCGTGCCTTTCTTTCTGACCTGGAAGGAACCTGGTCACACCGAGGATTCCCAAATCCCCCACTGCACCTCGACCCCATGGAGATCCAGGCGCACTGCGCTCCCGCTGCGCGGGGGGAGCACAAGTCATGGTCCCCAAAGCAGAGGAAGGTGATGGAGTCAGCCCGCTGTGCTGTGTCCCCAGGCGCAGCACTCCTTTGTCCCCTTATGTGCAATAACCATTTCCACCTATCCGAAGCATAAAGAAATGGATATTCAAATTCTGGATACTGCTTTCAGTTTCTATCCAGCCTGGGTTTAAACTGCTGTTTTATAGCTCTCCCTTACCAAAGTTTTAATTGATGCCTCTTTTTGTCCCCTCCATTGCTGGTATGATGCATTTGGCTGCATCCATATCTGTGCACAGTACATGAAATCCTGGCTCTATGTAAGTGGATTTTTAACTTCGGATGTCATACCTCTGCTGCTTTAGATTTCCACATATCTATGTGATAAGCATAAATAAATCTATGCAACGATGAGGGCCACCAGGCAGCCTGGGTTATGTTCTCTATGGGTTTCTGCACACACGTGGATGGGATAGGGATAAAGCCGCTGCACAGATGCTGTACAACATGAGATACCTAGGGAAACACTAGAGGGGATCAAGGCATACCTGAATATGTTTTTCAAAATAGTCAATAAGCCCCAGCAAAGAAGCCAGTTCACTTTTACTTATTCCCAGATAGATCACAGCGCTCCTCAGTAGACAATGCCAGAGGCCAGATTTCCAGTACTCTTAATTTTTTTAACAACTTACTGCATGAAGGGTAGCATTGACTTGAAGGAAAAAAAAAAAGAACAAAACCAATTAATCTTACCCAGAATTAATTAGGACAGTATTCCCTTTCTGTGGGCACGGAAATTACAAGACAAAATGATCTGATACCACAATATAAATCAATGACAGAGTAAGACAAGAACTCAAGATTTTCAGACCTCTGTGCTCTAACCACAAAAAAATCCTTGCAAGACTCTGGAGAGCCTCAGCCTCTGGTTCTTGTTACACATTGCTGGTAAACAGGCTAGAATATTTTTCCATAGATAAAGACACCTGTCCCTTACCCACTCTGCACTGCTACATTCTTTAGCAACTCCTCTAGCAGAATACACTGTCTTCCCAGCACATCAGAGACAGTCTAATGAGCACCTACCACTGAGATACTCTGTCTGCTTCTACTTTTTCTACCATATGGCTCAGCTTCTGCTTCTCCCTCCTCCTCTTTCAAGCCGTGAGCTGTCTCCTCTGCCACTGTCCCTGCGGTGGCAGCAGGAGCCCCTGCTCCGGGGGTGCGCCGGCAGCGCACACAGCGGCGTACTAAAATTTAGAGCCAGCCAATCCTTCGTGACTCATTAACGGCTGACGGGTATTTGCAGTGGTCCTTCACAACGTTAGAGGCATGCCATTACGTCATTTGCCTTGCCAGAGGCTGTTACACACCAGGAAAAGCAAGCAAGCAATAAAATATACCTGTGCCTCCCACCAGCATCCAAGGGGTTGTAATGTATAGACTGGCTTTAGGTGACCTATAGCAGAATATGAGATGCATATCAAGTACAGTCCCCTCTGGGATGTCTCTGGCACATTATGCTGCTGCAGTTTTGGAGAGTGGTACGTCCACCTGTATGACAAGAGAAACCTGTAGCAAAACACCTTGTGCAGGAAGAACACCTTGGGTGAATATATGTGCAAGTGGAGCGGGCTGAGAGCAGACATGCGGTCAGGAAAGAAGCTCAGCCACAGGTGACTCTCACCTGGCCACATTTAACAGCATACTCCAAGGAAAAGGATATTCAGGCCAGAGAGCAGCTCTAGACCTTCAACTAACTGCACAGACAGCAGCTACAGTTACTTCATTTTTTTTCCCTCCCCCTTTGTTTTCTGCCTGTGCTGTTGTGCAAACAGTTGCCTTTTTGCACTAAACTTCTGAACATACACAGCCACGAATGCATGAGCAGATTTCTTGAGTTAATTCAGCTCAGGTGGGGCCAGGATTAAAGGATAGACTGTTCAAAAGCACCTCTCTCCGGCTCGGTGGGAAGCGCTGCCGGCAGCAGCCCTGCCTGCTCCTGCTTGCAGGCAGCACTCCTCACTCCCACTCCATTGTAAAGTAAATGCCCATACACAGCAGAGGAATGGTCTCTCCCCATGTTCCCGTACACTGTTTCTAGGAGCTGCTGTGATTCTCCTGAGAGTGGCCACATCTCAATAGCAAGGAAAGGGATGCCAACTATGACCATGTTAAGCTCCTGGGGGAAGAGGCTGCAAGATAAAATGCCTTCCCCCAGGCAATTTGCTTTTTAAAATATATTTCATCTGGTGTGAAGTATGACCCAATCTTCAGTGACAGAAATCTAACCTACATTTCCCTCGCCACCCTTCAAACTAGGCAAGAGAGCACCAATGTGAAGCAAAACCCTCTATATAGCAAATCCAGCTGCAAAACTGGCTGAAAAGAACAAATCTAAAAGCTTCTGGCAGAGAGTTTCCAGCCCCAAGACGCAAGACGTCAGAAGCACTTTCTACCCCATGCTTACAGGGAAACAAGCATTAATCGATGGAAAAGACCCTGGGCTGTGGTGAGATAAATATTCCTGCAGATAAGCCTGGTGAGCAACCAGAGGGAGGCAATTTCCCTCTCCTCTGCTCAGTATCGCTTAATTGTTTACGCTTCTCCTGTCCAGTGGCACTGGGTAACGTTTTGCAACAGGGTGACCATGAACTTTAGGACTGAGTATATCTAACACAACCATCATGACCAGGAGCTTCATAATGATGGCAGGACAGATGCTTGGCTCTGTTTTCTCCTAAAGGAATAACCCTTTTTCTGGAGCTATAAGAGACTCACAGCAGAATTTCAATGGAAAAAACTCTAAGGCAGAGATAAATATTTGCATTAATTTTATTTTGCTAATTGGCTTTTAATATTAAGAATGCCAACCCCCAGTTTTTACTAATGCTGCCTCTTTGTATGCTTTATGCAGGTCTTAAAATCTCAGCTCTCTTTCAGTGGATTTCAAACTGTATTTCTGACTTCTTTTTCATTTCAATGCATTTTGGAGAGGGGTACCTTCTTTCCTCAGGGTCATATGGACATTTAAAGGCTCCACTACGTCTCACCCAAAGATGTCAGTGCTCCTTAGAGTGTCATCAATTAGGGATAAAGAAAATAGAATTACAGAGTGGTTAAATGCTACTAACCAACAGAATAATCAGACAGAATAAACACCAAACACCTCCAAACCATCTTCAGTACTCTAGTAGAGAAAGCCTTTTACAACCGAGTCAGGATCACACAGCCCCAAATGGGAATTTTGTCTTGGAGAAGAAGGGAAAAGACGACATAAGGATTTGGGTCTCTGAACACACTTTTCCTCCAATTTAAGGGAAAAAATGGCCTTTACAGGCTAAGATATAACCATGTGGCATGAATCAGAATAAAATGAGCACATGTTCTATAAATGCATCAAAGAAAGGCTTCACCAGCAGCAGTATTTTCTTTTGCTATAAAATGCTTAAAAAAGTAAAAGTTTGGCTACAGCAGACCTAACCACTGTTTCAGAAGAAAGAAAAAAACAAAACCCTCCACATTTGTTTTCCATTGAATAATTTTCCAGGGAGAATGTTTAAAGCAGAAAACTATGGCAAGAACTTCTGCAGTCCTATGAAAATAGTTTCTGTAAGAAGAGGTAACCACAGCACTACAAAAGGAAGTCAAAACAGGATTTTGAACAGCAACCTTTGTTTCCATTATGAATTCTAGGTTTTACACAATCCTGTTTAGGGCCCTGACCCCCGGCCCAGCCACAGAAAACTATATGATTCTCCCTAGCTTTAAAAATATGCCCTATGTAGAGTTTTTGGGGCAATCACCAGAAAAAATGTAAAGCAAGAGATCTTTTCTTTCAGCATGAATATGAATGGGACAATAATGCTTCATCATCACGTTGCTTAACGGGTTCTTCTTCTAGAAGTTGTACACAGAGTGTCTGGATAATACGACACAAATATATAACTGCACATCAGCCCAACACTGACTCTGGAGTCACTCACAGACCCTTGACCAGAGTAACCCACCTGACTATACTACTTATAACAGAGGTTGGAGCTGAGATATGAGCATGCTTGGGAAATTGAGCCTATTATTTTTGCCACAAAATCATTTACTGTCTTCTGGTACACACTGACATGTAACACTCGTGAGCCTATTACTGTCCCCTTCACCACAGTCTGTACAACTTACATGCAGAAGAAAACTCAAGAGGGGAAACTAGCTTTTAATAATGGTTTCACCCTGTAAAAGCACGGACTTGTGAATGTCAATGTTAATTTTGCATCTTGCTTCAATGCTGTGTTATTTCACTTCAAAGCTTTCCAAGTTGTTAGGAAAGTCCTTTTCTGTTTAAATGAGTGTAACCATTTAATCAGAATGCCTCCACGTCGCGCCTGAGAGGGATCCTACCGTATCATAATGAATTCTCATACTGTGGCATATATGGATTTAACATTTATTATCTGCCTTGCTGCAAAGCCCCTTCCTCCTGAATTAAACACCAGCTATTTAATTGATTTCAGTGCACCACAGCGTAAATTACCAGATACTGAGAGATGCAGAACTAAATGTAAAAGACTCATTCAGTGACTACGCGAACATCAAGTAACCAGCAATGAAACTTCTGGGCAAGGCGTGAAAGGAAGGAGATGGTTATCCAAAGCCAACAAAATGGACAGAAAATTTCTAGGGCTCTAAATAGCCACCTGCCTGCTGTTCGGAGAGAAAGGACTCACTGCTACTCTTAGGGAAGCAGTGGTATTATACAGGATTACTGGCAGATATATATTGCTGCCCCATGAATTGTCTATACCAGACCAAGCTATACAATACGGGCATATACGCCCTCGTGCCCAGCTGCAACGGGGAGCCCTAACTGGGAAGTTAGCAAGGGAACTGCTGGTGGGCTGAAGGAAGAAACTCAAGTCAATGCTGCCAAAATTTATTGCCATAAAAAAACAGTCAAGGCACATACTCTCACCCTGAAGATTTGGTACCAGCTGCTGCTGGGGACCAGACATTACATCAAATGTAATGTTTACTGTACTCATCAGTATCAGAAAATAATAAGATATGCTTGTCTGATTTATGAGACCTTCAAATCTTTCTGTAACTTTAAAGAAGAATACATTAGAAGAAGGTTTATTTGGAATTTTGGCCAAACCTCTTGTTTCCCTTATTGACAACAGCAGCTTTGCAATAATAGATATCTCAAAGAAAAAATCCATTTTCCTCTGAACTGTTCACATTTCTGTAAAAGCAAATAACATTGTAATGCTGTCTGTTCAATGAAAATGTGGAAGTGTTCCTCCATTAGTTCTATATTCCCAAGGCTACAGAGAGAAAAAAAAAATCACTCTCCATCAGATGTAGCATAGCGCTTTGAAAAAAACAAAACCCCTCAGTGTTGCCTTGCTAATGAGTCCATACCAGGACACTTCAGACTAAGCTAACAATAATGAGCGCAGGCTTTGGAGCAAGGATGTTGTCAATCATCTACACCTGTTGAAAGTGACTGCCTATAAGTGGTTTTGGAAATCATCATGAGAAAGTCTTTTACAGTTCCCAAGATGAAGAAGATCCTCACCATTCCTGTGTTGCTGTAGGAAGGCTGGACTGATGCCCATGGACTCTAAAATGCCTGCTCCTAGCCGCAGCTGAGGCCCTTACACGTAAAACAGCACAAGGAAGCAACGGGGCTGCTGTTCAGTGCTGTTCTCAGGAGAAGGTGCTGTGTTTGGAGAGGACATGGGGAGTAGGAGCTACCAAAAGTCCTGCCATAGCCAGAAAAAGAAGAAAAACCAAAGTTCTAAGGGCAGCTAGGATCATCCAATGAGCACATTCACATTTTTGGGTTCATACACAATCCACACAATTGCAAGTGTCTAAAAGTCATCTTGGTGATCACCCTGTGGTCTATTAATCTGTTACCAACAAATCTGCCCATGCTCTGAACTCTACCCCGACATTAACCTTTCCTAGTCTGCTTATAACCTCTCAGCCACTGGAAAAGGGGAGATACTCCTTCATATTGAACACTTACCAGAAAACCCAGCTGATGTAATAATGTAATGTAATGTAATGTAATGTAATGTAATGTAATGTAATGTAATGTAATGAAATGTAATGTAAGGTAAGGTAATCTTTTTCCCCAAAGAAAAAGCTGTGAAATTGATGCTGGATTAATACCTACTGCCCAGTTCCCAGGGGCATGATGCCAGGGGTCAGCTTGTTATGTGGTCAGCAGCCTGCAAAGCTCTAGTGGGAAAGTACTGAGGTACAGTGAGATTAACTCCTTTAGCCTTTTAACAGGGTGGCCTGTGTTGTTCAGTCAATATGACTTCAAAGATTTTGATAAGGCATGATTCTTTTTTTAAGTTATATTTTTTCTGAGCTGTACTGATAGACCATGCTCTGACTGCATTTAGCACTAGAAATGGGCTGGAACTGAAAACTGTATTGCACATGCCCAAATAATAAGGGCAATTTTAAAATCTAACAACCCAGCTCTGCAGTTTGGGCCCACGTCTGCAATATGTCCATGCTGAAGGCTGTGATGGGCCCAGGATTCATTTTCCTGAGCACTTCTCCCACAATCATGGCCGATGCTCCCAGTCGTGTCACACATGCTCAACCCTGTTGCTGCTGTCCCACTTCGCTTTCCACATTCACCAGCTGGATCCATCCCTGGAGAGCTGTGCCTTCAATAGCACCCTCCCCCCAGTTCAAAAAACTCTTGTCCATAGAAGCAGCAAAAGACTTTTTTCAACCACAGGGTGTAGTTAGTGCCATTTCTTGTTCCACTGCAGACTCACGAAGGCTGCTTTGCCGACATCAACCCCCGGCATCAATACAGGCTGGGGGATGAAAGCCTTGAGAGCAGCCCTGTGGAGAAGGAGTTGGAGGTGCTGGTGGATGAAAAGCTGGACATGAGCCGGCAGTGTGCGGTCACAGCCCGGAAGGCCAACCAGATCCTGGGCTGCATCAAGAGAAGCGTGGCCAGCAGGTCGAGGGAAGTGACTCTCCTCCCCTACTCCGCTCTGGTGAGACCCCACCTGGAGTGCTGTGTCCAGCTCTGGGGTCCTCCGTTCAAGAAAGACATGGACCTGCTGGAGCGGGTCCAAAGGAGGGCCACGAGGATGATCAGAGGGCTGGAACACCTATCCTATGAAGAAAAGCTGAAAGAGTTGGGGTTGTTCAGCCTGGAGAAGGCTCCAGGGAGACCTTACTGTGGCCTTCCAGTACTTAAAGGGGGCCTATAAGAAAGATGGGGAGAAACTTTTTAGCAGGGCCTATAGCAACAGGACTAGGGGAAATGGCCTTAAAATAAAAGAGGGCAGATTTAAATTGGATATAAGGAAGAAATTTTTTACAATGAGGGTGGTGAGGCACTGGCAGAGGTTGCCCAGAGAGGTGGTAGATGCCCCATCCCTGGGAACATTCAAGGCCAGGCTGGATGGGGCTCTGAGTGACCTGATCTAGTTGAAGGTGTCCCTGCTCACTGCAGGGGGGTCGGACTAGATGACCTTTGATGGTCCCTTCCAACCCAAGCCATTCCATGATTCTACGATTCTATGAGGCACAGGAAGCATGGGATTCAAGGCTTTGGATGTAGACCCAGTGTATTTTCAATGGGTGCCAGGCACTAATTCGGGCTGGCCCTTTTGAGACACCTCATCTAAGCCAGGACTGTTGGAAATAAAGAAGAGCAGAGTCTGTGGGTGTGCAGCTGATCTCCCATCCTGTACCATGAAACAAACTGCATCCCCTGGCCCACGGTCATCAGCTCCAGTGTTCTTCATTACTGGTGATGTTTCTTCTGTTACCATTACTGTTATTACTAATAATGACAATAAACACACCATCCGCAGAAAAAGGCGATGCTGAGGGGCTTCTCTCAAATGCTTGGACATAAGTATTTTCTGCTGCTAACTAATCCAGCTTGCTTTTATCATTCATATAAATCCCATTGTGAACGCACAGATATTTCCTTCTGTCTTTTGCATAATGCTTTACAGGCACCAAAAAAATGAGTATGGGAATAAACCTCACCTAAGGAATGCGGTGCGGCAGATCTATGTCTTGCTTTAATTAGCATCCTTATGTAATAGCGGCTTGGTGTGTGTATCGCGGTTTTGTAACACGGTGCATCCTTGCTAGACTCCTTAAGGAACCTGGCAAACACGGCACTTCCCTCCATTGTCTGTTGTTTTTCTTGGAGGCTGAATATTCTCATTGAAATGTCACTTGCACACACCATCCACGCTCGGCTGCTTTCAGAGTGCACTCAGGCATTGGGCTTTCAGAAAACAAAGGGAATTCAGCACTTAATAACAGCTTAGCGCTCCGCTTTTTTATTTGCGAAACATACAGGTGAAAGGCTAAATCACAAGCAGCATAGTTCCAGTAACAATAAAAACTTCTGCAGATTTTACCGCAGGTAGGTACCTGCCTGTTTGAGCTGCCTCCCAAGCCGTTACAGGGTTATAAGGCACTTGCGTGTGGCCGGGGAGAGCTGATAAACAGCAGGAATGGGACACTGGGACTCTGAGCCTGCAGACTTCTGGGCAGGGCTCTCCTTGGTGCGTGACTTGCACCCGGCAGGAAAGAACCCTCGTCATCCTGGCTTTTCTGTGATAGAAATCATCTGAATAATTCAGCAGAGTTAAGATGCCAAGCTGGATAAACTCCAAGGTTTAGGCTCAGTTTGGGCTGGGTTTTTTTGCAAAGGTAGAAGCATTCCAGGGTTGGCTGAACTGGGCTGCTCACCCTAAAAGCTTGCTCTCAGCAGAGACATCAAAGCCTCAAAGGACCTCACACGGAGGAAATAACTCTGGTTTCCTTAGAGAACCAGAAGCAGGAGCTGACAGGAGCCAGGTAAAGCAGCCCTCCTACCGAGAGGATCAGACCCACGCTTCGGGAGCACAGCCCCCCAAAGAGGTTGAAAGCTATATCAGACTGGTGGTAGGGTTTTCCCTTTCTTTAACTGGATCCTGGTATTAACAGGAATTCCTCTGGATTTGGCACTATTCTTGACTGTGAAACAAAAGTGCAGAGGAACCCAGAGGTGGGTGTTCAAGTTTGATCATTACTTACCTAGGTTTCCAGGGTCTGCTCCTGTAACCCTTCCCCATTTGAACAGTCTTGGTACCATCATAAGAATTAAGACTTCCAGCACAGCAGCTTAAAATTGCAACCTGGAAGACTTAGTGATTAGCAGTGGTGTTGATTCCCTGGGGAGTGTGCGACTGGAGATTTTTAACAACAGGTTGGAAAAACATCTGCTAAGGTTGATCGGCCGGTACAGGCAGCATATCCTGCCCTTGGACAGACAGATGAATTCCATAAGTTTTGGAGGTGCCTTTTAGACCTATTTTTAGCGTGTTTTCCAAAGGCAGTGAGGCAATGGCTCTCCATCCCAGTTTGTCAGCCCTTAGTAACTTCTGCCCCATTGGGTGAACTTCAACCAACTTTGATAGAAGAGCAGAGATAGCAAAAATATTAAGTTCCTACATATTTTAAGCAAATATGGATGAATAAAGGAGAACAAGGGAATTGATGTCTTCATCTATTTTTAACGTGGCCCCATACCCTTTCGGAGAGGCAACAGCTCCAGCTCTTGTGGCTTTGACTAGCACAGGGTGCACACAAATCTGCAGGCGAACAATACGGATGAAGTCAGAGTCGAGCTTTGGGAATCTGCTCCAACTTGCCCAGGCAGCACGTTCAGAAACAGCATTTGCAAAAGGTCCCATAACACTCAGATGGAAAAGATGTGTTTATGTACATCCATATTTATGCATGATTTTGCAGCAGGCAGGTAATGAATCACCAACACCCAAAGAGGCTGATTATGCCGATGAAATATTAGTATCTGACAATACTAACCACAACAGGTTATCAGGATATTTCCCTATACTGACGAGGTGAAGTAAGGCAGATAGCTTATAAGATACGGTGGGGTAATTCTTACAAAGTGGCACCAATACCAACCAAAAATCCTGTAACTGCTCATTAACAAAGCTTACTACCATACAGAGACATAGTTCAATAAAACTTCTGTTTCTGAAAGCAATTTATTTCTCCCTGTCTTCTACAATATCCTCTGGGGAAATCTGACCCAGCATCCAGAAGGAATGAAACTTTCAGAGTATTTCACTGTTTGTCTTTGTTGCCTGTGTAGGTCTTAACGGTACTATAGGAAATCCAAGTTTGGAAAAGAGCAGGTGTTTTCTTGGTTTGAAAGCACATCATCCTAATGGAAATATGACAAAATCTAAATGCTCTACAGTATTTTTCTATAGTGCCTGCAAAATTTTAGCAGAATCATCATAAAGAGAGGCAGCGATTATCCTACATCTGTATTCTGCTTTGCAGCTGCACCAGTAATTCCACCTCATATCAAAGCTGAGCAATACTGCTTGGAGCAAAAGACAACATGGAGTTGTCCATAACATTGCCAAACTTAGAGTCACAGGGTTGGAATATCCTGTATTTTGGGAAAATAAATAAAGAAAAAATGGCCTAGCCATTTCTAAGGAACAGGTTAATTCTTTGAGACAGCACATGAAATTCTGAGCTGTTAAATCTGGGGATCTCCAAGCTGGACTTCTGGTCTACCTTGCACTAAGAGGACTCCGACAGTTTGAACAGTTTCATGATGGCTTGTATACAATATATGTGAAAACAAAGTGGTGAAACCAAAGCCAGAGATTAGATTTCCCCATGCATGTGTTGGGAAACACACAGGACAGATTCACCAACAGCTACATAACCCTGGGAAGAGCTCCCAGAGGGACTGGCAGGAATAAATTGTCAAGCAGACATGGACAGCCACCTCTTCACCTCCCTTCCTACCAAGTCTAGCACAGACACTGATATCTGTGCTTGCCCATATCTTTGACAGAATAAACAAGGTGCAATACTTATTTTTCAAGCTGGCTTGCTAACAAGCATGACTTTCAAATAAAAGTAGATGTACCAAAAGGCGAACACAAACAGGGAGGCTTGGTCTACCTCCAGAAGCCTTCTCCCACAGAGGTGCTGTGAGATGCTCAGCGGCTGTAATGTGGATTTTCCACAGCGCTGCAAGGAGTGCTCTAAGGGCTGGTAATGAAAACGCCATCCATGCTCTGCCTTGGGAAACATTAGTTAGTGCCCACTTAGCAAGCAACGAGCCAGCGAGAAAGGCATATGCATTTGAGATTTATTGTGCCTATGATACTGATCTTTGAGTGGCCCTGATGTTACCCCCCCTTTTTTTTTAATCTAAATGCTGCTTCCTGAAAGCTCCTTGACCAGAACACCACCTACTTCGTATCAAATCCCAGTTTTAAATGTAGGCAACTGTTGTCTTGTTTAGGAGAAATACACAAAAATGAGAAGCTAAAAAACCCACAAGGAACCTAATAATAGACAGGGCAGAAATGTAAACAAATAGATACCTCATGCCGTGCAATAGTTCATAGCTATTGTATCAACAAGTTGGTGTTACCTTGGAAACAAGAGATTATCCATACATGCCTTCTCCCAGACAGAAGCCGGGAAATGAGGCACGCAGAATTGATTTTGAGTCTTCTGGACTCTGTAAAGGTGCTGCCCAACTGTTGATGCCAATTGATCCTAATCCCAACTATTGATGAAAATTCAAATGCAGTGCAGAGGTTGCACCATCCTTAATGCAACGTCCACAGCAATGAGGGTGAGTACCTGGCCATCTTGTTCTCTCCACCTTGGGATAACACAACCCTTTTCCAAGAAAGCACAGAAAGGTTATTCCCTGGAAATACTCGGTGCAGAGCAGAGGACAACACGGCCTTGTCTGATTCACAGCAGCAAGGAGGGCTAACAGCAACAGCTTGGCACAACAACAAATGACTTTAATAAAATAAGCTTAAGCTAACGTGTTGTACCCCATAGCTGAGGCAGATTAAGAGCATGCACACACACGAGGTTCGTCACACGGGCTCTCTGTGTGAGTGGGAGTTTGTTACAGTGCTGTCACTTGATTGCATTCAAGTGTGTGCTCACATTCGAATAAAACACCCCTGTAGTTTTTGAGGATTTTTTCCTGCTTTTTCTTAATAGGAATGATAAAAAGCATCAATCTCACTCCTGGGCAGATTCAGTTCAATGCATTTGTATGCAGGACATCCTGGTCTGCCTTGTAACACAAGGTGCAGCTCTTCCTTGGGGCTGGGGAGTGCTCACAGCTGCTACCCCAAACGCTGCGGATGGGTTCCCGGCTGCTGACTTCAGCCGGGCATCTCACCCCGGTGGGCACCAGTGAAGCTGTGTCCCTCTGGAATAGCTAAATGCTTGGCCCTTGGAAAATTAGTTGGCTGGATTTACAAATACAGCTATAACAGAAAGGATAATTCCTAGTAAGTGTTGAATTGTGAGCAAGTAGAAATTTGTACTAATACATATTCAGTGTCACCTGTGCTTACAGATCTACATTTCAGACAACCCAATTAGCTAGATGTAAGAAATTTAGAAAAGTGAGGGTTACACTACATTAAACAAGCTAATAATAAGTAGGAGTAATATTGATTTTTCTTTCTCTTTAGAGATTAAACAAAGATAAGGATTTGTAAATCAACTGATCACAAAATTGGTACTTCCCATAACCCAGCTGCTTTGTTGGAATTTGTACGACACTGATGTTCCTGTGCAAGTCCTTTTGCAGCACTCTGGGCTGAAATGTAGGGCTACAAAAAACAGATTAAAAGCATACAGGGCACTATTCTTCCCACTCTGCCAGCAGAACAGCTTCTAACGACACCTCCATGCCTGGATGTTACCAACAGACAAGGGACCCCCGTAGTCCCCATGGGTTTCCTATGGGGTGTTTCACCCCAGAGCTACCTCTGTCAGATGCTCCAGGCTTCCCTATGGCACATCTGGCTCTTCCCAGCTCTGATTTATCCCTCTGCCCTGTCTGTTCTGCTCTGCTCTTGTTCAAAGTGACCTCATAATTGAAAAAGAGAGACACTAGAGATGGTAAGAGGAAATTTTACCTTCAAATCAAGTTTTTTAATTGGTTTCAGAAAGAGGGAAAAAAAAGCCGTGTGAGTGTCTGCCTGTCACTTCCCTCCTCCTTGCCAGGTGGATGTGATGGGAGGACCAGGCCACAGTGTATCATGTACCTGATGGGATCCTGATCTTCTCAGGCTCAGAGGGGAAAAAAGGGGAAGAGGGGCTCTGGTGAGAGAGACGTGTCAAGGTACACCGGTATGCGCTATTGCTGCTGCTGAGACAAGGATGATGCTTTCTTGCAAATCCAGCACCCAAGTACTCGTGCACATGGTGGCATCTTGGGTGACCTTTTGCTCAGTACAGAGCAGGTACCTGTTGAGTCAAAGAGAACTAAACCGTGGCAAGTCCATGCATACGGAGCCAGCTCTGATCCCTTTAACATTTCCTCTTCACTTGGGTTTGATTTGAGTGTGACTATTCACAAAACACCCTAATTCCCTGTCTCACAACAACCCAGCCCATCACACCTGGAGAATCATTTTTAACCACCTGCCAGGGATTTTGCAGACTGTAGCACACAAGACAAATAACCTCTCACGTATCCCATCTTTTGTGTTAAAGAACAAAACGAGAACAAGAAGAGTTTGCAATTTTGACACAAAAACTCCATTAGCTTCAGTACTTACAATTGCATGACCAGATATAAATGGTTTGGACTCTCATAGATGTCTTCCAGCGCAACTATATTTTCATGCTTGATCCTGAAAAACCACAAGGTAAGATAAGATTAAATAGTGATTTTTATTTTTTTAAGTGGCTGCAAAACATAAAGCTATTTTTAGTTAATCACAAGTTGTCAGTGCTTTATTCAACATCATAAAATACAATTTTGACCAATGTAAACAGTCAGGAGTGCTTCACAGCCCAGAATGCTGTTATTACTCACAGAAAATTCCTTCAATCCTCTCTGAAGCCAAAATATTTAAGGGATAAGTGTCTGGGGCATGAGAGATTTACAGTTCCCATGTCAGATGAATGAAGGTGGTTGGTTGGAGGTTGAAGTCTCAGGACAGCGGCAAAGCAGGGCGTGAGGGAGTGACAGAGGCAGGGTGTGGGTTGGCAGGGAGAAGGCAGGGATCTGCTGCCGGACAGAAGCTGGCACAGGTAGGCAGCAGCCGTACGACAGCCCCACGCTCCTTCCCACCAAATTCACCCTCCTTCGATGTCACACCTGGTCTGGACACCTGAATTTCCCTGAAGCGTTATTAAGCACCGTGTGCTTTCTGTGCAATGGCTCCAAGCATCTTCATGGGTTTTCTACATCCTCACCATTCCCACCGATCATTCCCACTAAGCCTCTTGTCAAAATGCAAGCTTTAAAGAGAAAAATCATCTCTACAAGCATACATCTAATTAACTACTAGAGCAATGCCTCTCTGGGTTTGCTCCTTAAATGCTTACAAAAAATTTCCAAAGGATACATTTACCTTGTGCAGACCCTAAAGAGACTACCAGTACAACTCCAGGGGCAGAATATTAATTACACCAATTGGAGACAATCATTTTAAGAGCAAGAGCAAGCTGGGAAATGCTAAACAGAGACCATTCATTAAACAATAGATGGGCACATTCAGAAAGAAAGTAAAAGTGCATTGTCATCAAATGCAAAACTCTCTACATGTTTCAAGGTTCAAGTAGCTTAATTAAGATGCTTAATCATGTGTCAGAACCTCATCCTCAGTGGTCCCAAGTGCCCTAACATCTGTGTGAAGATGCTGAGAGTAGAAGGTCCCCTGCACCCGGCAGGATCTTTCCCGTAAGAACGCAGACTAATCCAATTTCCTCTGAATTCACTGAAAAGATTATGACTGACCTGAATTTACACCCATAATCAATCATCAAAAGCTGCATTCATATAAGGACCTTCACACACAGGAAATTTAACATCAGCAATAAATGAACTCAAATATAATTCACTACAGGATGTCAGAGCAACAAATACATGAGTAGGCTCCTCACTGTACATAAATATCTGGAAAATCCCATGATCTTTTAGCAAAATTTCCAGGTAGACTGCACCACAGATTAACAGAAAACCAATACAACACCCACTTGGCTTTACACAGCACATGTTTGGAAGCATTTATTTTGTTGTGCAGGTCTAGTGCCTGGTCCCTTAAGGGTTACAGTTAGGGCAAGGGCTGTTTTGCCTTGTTTAAATTAGTTGAAGGTACACTACAAATGACATTTCAAGCAATTAGTCATTTTTAATGAAAATTATTATATGTATTTATCCATTTTCTTTTATGCATATGCACATTCATGTGATCATTTGTGTACCTCCTACCATCGTGGCCAAGGCAGTTTTAATATAAATAATTGGCCATAGTGTTATCTGTTTAAAGCTTCCAACTTATTGTGCGGTATGTTTTTTACCATGCACATATTAATGCTTTGCATTTTTATTTTTGAGAACCTCTGAGGTTCTCCAAACCAACCTAACCCCCTCTGAGACAGCTGCCAGCAACACCTAACAGACACATGTGGCTAACAGGTGGGTTACCCGCAAAGACAAACAGCCAGGGAGGCAGAGGCCAGAAAAGAGCTCATCAGACATGCAACGCTGCATGCTGAGGGCTGCCGCAAGACCCTCTCCCCTTTCTGATTTGCAAACCAAATGGGCACTGTGCCGCTGGGCTCTCTGAAGGCAGATAGACTTGCTCAGTTCTAAAGTGAAGGGGGGAGAAAGGGTTTAGTCCTACCACTGTGGGGTCCTCTGTATTGAGACAATCTGCCCCACTCTGAAATCAGATGCAGGACGTGAGCACGTGGGATTCAGGGAGACAGCGAATATACAGTGTAATCTGGAAGAAGGCAGTAGAAGAAGCTGAATCATCCCCAAAGTACAAAGGGAGACACTTCCATAGGGATGAGGGTGTTCGGAAGAGGATGTCCCATTAGGAGGTGGTGCCTGTGCACACCAGCCACCCCAAACGCTGGTGGCCGCTGCACTCGAGGGGCTTGCTGAGATGGTAAGGAGGCACTCTTTTCCACTATCTCTCAGCCTCCCCGAGACCAGCAAGGCCTTAATCATGGAGTTACGCAGGGCATAATATTCCCGGTGAAGTGCACATCGCACGCCTGCAAATGAAGCAGCTTGTCCCGCACGGCATTACTTTACTCAGATGGATTCTCAAATGACAAGCTATTTAAAGGAAAATGGAATTCAAAATGTAAAAAAAAAAAATCTATGGCAATCACTTGGGGAGAAACCTAGAGTTTAGATCAAGTTGCAGGTTGTGTTGCTGAAGCTGGACCAGAGCAGCCGTGGGCTTCCCAGCAGAGGTCACTGCAGCCAGCAGCAGCCACCCGCTCCCCTGCCCTTCACTCCACCCGCAGAAATTATCTTGCTCCTTTCTTCACTTTAAAGCATGGGTGAGCAATCGCCTACAGCCCTGACACACAATAGTTAACCCTTCCAGGCTGAATACTGTTCATTACAATCGGGAAATCAGGTGCAGCATCGTCACAGCATGTTGCCGATACCACAAAGGCCAACGGGGATTGGGACAAGTTTGTCCCACTCCTCCACAAGCAGGTCGGTGGTGCCAGACATGCCGGTAACAGTGAAACAGGCAATTCTGGCTTGCACAAATGCTCGGGTACACTGAGAGTCGAGGAAAGCACGGTGCAGCGGCAGCTACTTGATGGTCACGGGTCAGGAGGGATTTGGGAATGACTTAATTAACTCCTCTTTTATCCCCCTCTAGAAGTGCCGAGTGAATCTCAAAGGTTCAGAGGATTCATTCTGCGAAGCCTCCAAATGCCTCCACGCAGCCCCACCGGTGATCTCGCTTAGCAGAAATACTCACTGGACTATCTGATCTCCTCAAGACCTGCCAGGATTTATTTTTTTAAAAGCTGCTGCTCTCATTTTACAAAAGGGGAAGCGGCGTACAGAAAAGCTAGAAGTTCTTCTGTAATCACGTGAGAGGAGGGAGAAGAGGGGGCCAAGAAACCAGATCCCCCAGCCCCAGAGTATTACCTTAACCAATGGGCCATATTATTCCAATCCCTTCTCCTTCCCATCTCGGTGAGAGGATCTTAACCCCACTTCTCCACAGCCTTTTCCTTCCCTCTGTCCCCCCTCTCCGGCCTCCCCATCTTCCCAACCTGTGGCTCCCACGCTGCTATAGATAAACTTGCCCTGGATTAGCTCTGTGCAAAGCAACGCATCAATGTTGTTGCAGTATGTGATGGTGCAACATTATGCCTGTAGCAGAGGAGACATGGACATGGACTGGGGTGACAGCAGTTCCCATTAATTGTTTCCAAAGAAAGGAAAAAAGCCCCAAAAGTGAACATCAAAACATGGTCTTAGTTAAAGCAAATTAGATCAGATTACGTAAATTGTTATGAGCAAGGAAATATCCAGTTAAGGAAATCTCCCTTATCACTTTTAACCTCCCCCTCATCACACTTGCTGTTTTCCCTGATGCTCTCATGCTGTCCCTCCTTCCTGGCAAACCCCAGGTGCTGCTTGCATCTCCCACACCCTGATGTGTTCCCCCAAATCCCCCCATCTGTGACATGAAGGGCAGGTGCCACCTCCAGCCAGTGCTGCTTTGTTCATTTTCAGGAATATTCTGAGGCCATTCGACAGAAAGAGGATGTCTAGAAATGAAAATACAAATAAAGAGAGGCTAATACTTTAACCAGTTCACTCAGGACTCTTCACCCTAAAAGGCCTATGAGATGCTGCAATCCAGGGGACAAAGAAGAGGAAAATAAATCTAGAAGCGAGAAACAGGGAAATTTAAGCATATGAAAAACCATGAAGAGTGACTGATCCTGGTAAGAAACTAAGAAAAGAAAGGATGGATTCACCATGTTCAGAGCAGTACTGGTGCGGATGACATGCCACAGGCAGACAAGAGCCACAAGGCTAGATGCAACCAGGCAAATCATCAAGTTTCCCCTCCAGCCTTTCAGGTCTATGATTCTGCCCATGTGCTGGTAACAAAGGTGTCAACAACACAAATGAATGGAGGCAATGCTGCACCTGAGCAATATTTTAACATACGAGCATATCATGAGCCAAGACTTAAAGGAGCAAACTGAACTGGGCAACCAATGACTTTGGGTGACTTTTCTGAGCAGGGAAGCTGTGCAAACAAGGGCTGACAGGAGAGCGTTTGATCTGCTGCAGAGCCCCAAGCACACGCTGGTCCCCTTTGCTTGCTGTGGAGTTGTTGCACAAGAGCGTTGTTACGGGGATTGTCATTTTTCCCTGACTGCTACAGCATTCATTGCTGCTGAAACACAGAAACGTCTGCCTCTGAGGAGCTGAAACCTGTCCCCAAAACAAGACCCGACTTGACCAGGAGTGGCATTTGGCCCTGCATGAGTTTCCATCACCCCAAACTGGGTGTGCTGCAGCGTTGGTGCAGGGATGAGTACATGGCACGGCATGGCACTCCAGTGATGCTAAAATCCACACGCCATACTCGCTGCCACCAGAAGGGCACAAGCCCCATACGTCCAAAACTAGCCCTAATGGGCAAAACTCACTTCAACATTCACCAAAAAACACCCAAACCAAAAAAACCAGCCAATATATTCCATGGACTTTGGCTGGAGATTGCTTTTAAGAAGCAAAGGATTAAAATACGGAAGTTGATGTACAAATAAGGGAAACTAAATCCTCTAATGGCTGAGCTTCCTGCCATCTCTGCCAGCTCCTGACCATCCCAGGGGCCAAAGAGCTGAAAGTAAACTCGTTACATATTGCTGCAGATCATTAATTAGAGGGGTAGCACTCTGCACAGATAAAAGCAGAGGACTCGGATTTTGCTGTTGCTTTGGCTGCCAAGCTGCCAGGAGAGCACGTTAAATACCCCAGCTGCAAAGACATGCTATAAACTATGATTGAATCACTTATATTAACATCTATCATATTTAACACTGAAAACATAGATCAGTTAGAAGAATACTGTACAAAAACCTTGGGCAAACATGACAGCCATTTAAGTAGGGCAGGCTCCCTCCCTAACAACTCTTTTTGAGTCAGTGTTATATTTGCAAGACATGACATTTAATGCTGCCCCTCCATGAACAGCATGTGTCATGGATAAAATGCCACAGGAAAGCACAAACAATTTTGTGAAAGCCAGAACTAACAAAGCCTGAGCCTGTAAGGATTTGTAGCTTTGAGTAACCAAATGTCTTTGTGAATAAATGTTCCATTATTTCCACATATACCCTGCAGAGAGTTTTGCCAGCAGCATGGGGGTTACTGGACTTGATGAATTTACTAGTTGGCCAAGAGAAGTGTTTAAATCACAGCTTCTGCTCTGGAGGACACTAGAAACTTACCTTTGCTCAGCTGTCTTATTTAGTTGAAACGAGACAATAATTTCAACAGATACTAGGATAGTCTCACACATATTCACAGAGTGATCATATCAGTTTGCTTTCCACATGAAAGAAAACTGCCAAAAAATCTTCAGGATGGTTCGTAATGATGTGAGAACTCATGGGAACAAATCAGCTTGCCCCCAAAGGGAAAGCGTGACAAGTCTGCTAAGAGGCAAACAGGGTAAATGAGATGGCAAGGGTTGGTACCGGGCAGGAAACGGATGGCTGTCCTGGACGTGCCTGGCTGACTGCAGCAGAGCTTTGCCCACTGCTCCCAGTCTGGAAAAATGTTCAAATACTGATGCTGTCCATGGGACTTGCAGTGCCTTACCTTGATGCAAGGCCTCATATAATTCAGACCTTTGAAAATCATCTGGACGTGAATGATGTAAGGTACCATATCTCTAACTCTACCCTCTCCCTTTCTTATCCCATAGCCCCCAAACATCCTCCAGGATAGGTATTTTACAGATGGATGTTCTCCATATAGCTTCACTGATATTTGCATGAGCAGAGTTCAGCATGACACTTTTTCCATCGTCCAGATTTCCCTCCCACATGGACTTTCTGGTGTGAAAAGAAGAAATGTAAGCTCCAGTTAAAGGTGTTTGGGTTTTTTTTGCACAGTCGGTATTTATCCGTTCTTGCTCATCCATCAACTCTCTGATATCTTGTATTTTGTAAAAGGTGACTTTATAGCAGACCTTTCCCCCTCAAACAGGGCACAAAATATCTTGAGCAATTTTATATCTCAGATGGAAACCTTTTGTCTCCTTGATGATTTCAGGCCACTCAACAGGAATGTCTTTTATACCACCATTGCATGGTCAGCAAATACTCTACTACAGCACTGTACAATGACTCCAAGCAGCCATGAGAGGTGGCTCCAAGCAGTTCACAAGAAGCAAGCAGCAACTTCATATGTTGGGGCTGCTTGAGTAAAGTTTGCAGAGGGAAAAAAAGCAGGTTGGTTGATTTTATTTTCTTTTGCACACAGTAGTGAAGTTCCAGGTTGGAAGATCATAAATTTAAAAATGCTCATGCCAACATGGGGATAGTACCCTTGGATTAGTATCACCTGAGGGTTCGGCAGCCCATGGTGAATAAAAGGCTACCAGATTCATGTCACCGAGTCAACCACCCTCCCCTGAAATCAACGTCTTTGGAGGCAGCTTTGGAAGAAAGGTTGAAAGTTTAACGGCACTGAGATTAATTTCTACTGCTTCATATCCCATGCACTGTTCCTCCCCACTGCAGTCAACAAGTACATGTACTGCAGTGGTGACAGCTTCTGTGGCTACAGAAAGGGCTTTGGTCTCCACCATCTCAGATCAGCAGTCTCCCAGTCTCTCACTCACACACACACACATGCAAATAATGTGAAAGTTAGCAAAACCTCAACTAGACACTGAGCAGAGATGTGAACAAAACCAGGCAAATGTCAGTTGTTCTTAGCAAAAGTGGATCTACAGATCTTAACAAGCCAAAACACCTGTTTTTTCCTCTCTTACTGCATTTAGATTGCTCTTTTTTGACATTATATCCTTAATTTGCTTATTGCAAAGAGCTGGAGGAGGTTTACGGGATTCAGTATTGCCTATTCCCTTACATTAAAAATGAAAAAGAACGTGTATTTATGAGCAGAAAGATAGAAATGGTGCTAACTACGTCTGATGGCCAGACAGCATTTTTGACCTCTGATAACCTACCACCGAGATACCTTTTGTTCCCACCCACGTTGCCCATCTCACCTTGCTTGGTCTAACGACTGGGCAAGGGAGAGCTAATTCCAGCTCAAAGCCAGATGGTTCAGTGCCCATATGTTGATTGTCTGGCCAGATTAGCTAGATCTCTGTGGCTAGAAGGCCAAGGAGTTGGACTTTGGGGTCACGTGTGGTCTCCAAACCACAGAGTGCTCAAAACACATGAAGGAAATTAGTGTCTTTACTAGTATCTTTAAGATCTTTATGCTTCTGTCAGGTTAATTGGAGCGGGTAGGAAACATCATCATACAGTCCTGTCTGGTTTGGAAAACCAGCTAGAAGAGAAAGACCCTGGATGTCCTAGAAGACGGGACACAGAGGCAACTGTGGAGGAATGAATCACTTCATACACCTTCCCTCAGCTGTGACTGAAGAGGAGACTGTGATAACAAGCCCCAGTGCTGGTAGCAAGTGGCAAGTGGCTCAGTG
Organism: Sagittarius serpentarius; assembly: GCA_034782735.1. NCBI lineage: Eukaryota > Metazoa > Chordata > Aves > Accipitriformes > Sagittariidae > Sagittarius > Sagittarius serpentarius. The sequence goes on along the minus strand of JAVKLA010000005.1, from coordinate 7,424,517 downwards.
CAGGCGTTCAAAGGAAGGAGAGGCAGCCAAAATTTGGGAGACAGACAGACACTCACCAAAAGACCCGCTTCTATTAGCCTTAGAAGATGGCAATGATTTTGAAGTTAACATTTTTTGCCAGTTTAGTTATTTCAGGATTTAACACTTCAATCTAGCATATAATTTTCTATATGCAAAGAAATGAGCCAGGATGGGATTTGTCCTGAGCTGTTGTCCTAGCACACTGCTCAGTGATTCTACTATCAATGCAGCTACCTCCTCTGGGGCTTACATGGGTGTACAACCCACCACATGGAAGAGAAAGGATGGGGAGGTGCCAGGAGACCTTGTCTCATGCTTATACAATTTGACCTCTCTCCATTCCATCTTTCCGATCCTACCCGTCACCTCTGTGATCTCTGGTTACTCAAGGGTGAAGACCCAGGTATCTTTCCAACAATTTCAATGACCTTTCTTCCCCAGCGCTGCATGTCTTCTATTGCAAATGCCAGCCTTACATACCATGTTCATAAAATATTCTCATGAGATTTCATGGTGATAATGTCAAGTTGGAGACATTTCACAACTGGAAACCTGAGCTGTGTAGTTAAGCAGCTCTAACACTAACTGGCCGTGACAAAACCTACCCACGTACACCTCGCGATTTCTGATCCATGCCCTGCCTCATTTTATACTCCCTAGCAGTATAATCCTTCTCTTCATTGCTAATTTCTCCAGATCCTGTGAGCAGAGACTGGTCTGGCTCCTTCACTGCCAGGGGCACTTTCAGTCTGCGTGGTGGCACGCCTTCCTGCACCCCTCTGCACAGCAGTGCAGCTTGAAGAAGTGGGGTCTGTTTGCTCATCTTAAAAAATAACTTGGTTCCCTCCTGGGAAGGGGAGAGAGATGTATGAACATCCTCAGGCCCAAAGCACATGTATTATCCTCCTGGAGGTACTTTCTAGCCATCAGGCACGGTGCAAAATTGATGCTGGAGGCAGCATCCTGACCATTACTGCAACAATAGCTAACTCCAGCTGTTGTGCTGGGCGTGCTGCTGGGTCTATTAAGCATGCAACGAGTGAGCCCACAGCCTCGTTGCTTCCCTGGGACACAGGCTGAGGTTATGCTCTGTTCTGCCTTGTATCCGGATCACAACAGAGCTCAGACAAAGGCTGAAGATATCCAGCAGAGATGTATGGGTTTTCACTAGGCACAGGTGGAACTTTATAAACACACACAAATGTAACAAATTAGTATAGGCACTTTGAGAATAAAAATGAGGGATTCCTAGATTGCACACCTGGAGTTAGGTGCCAACCTCGCGTCCACTTGTCTCAAGCATTTTCATGTCAAGGCTGCTCAGTATCCTTTAAAGAAAAAGGAATACAAGTTCTGGGTCTTCTATTGCAATAACTCACAGCTACAGCAGGAAGACTAGGACCAAATAACCTTCTGAAATGCTTGGATTCCTACAATAGGACCTGCAGCCCGCTTAAGGCAACAGGAATATCCCCCTATCAGTGCCACCCCTGATTTCAGGAGTATCCCTGATTTCCACAAGAAGCAGACCAAGCCATCAGAACAAGAGTTTCCAACCAGTGGGTCCCAATTGGCAGCGTTCAAAAAGGCTTGCAAAGCTTGAGCAAAAACCTCCAGACTGTTTTATTTGAAACACATCAAAACAAATATTAATGATTAATTAATCATTAAAGGTGAAAAAGATAAAAGTAGTGGCTGCAAGGATTTATCTCAGCCAAAAACAGTGAACCATCTTTTAGTTGTTGGCAGTAGGCCTGTTTTTCCAGTGTGGAGGAGTGTGGATTTACATGTGCAGCCAGTAATTATAGCTGATTCCCACTCCCTTGCCTGGGAGACGTGAGGAGCTCCATGCAGTTAAAGGTGGTGAGCACCTGAAGTGGGTTGTTCTGAAGGGCTTTCATGCACCGACAGATGAACAAAAAAGGAGGGTTTATTTGCAAAACCCTTGAAAAACATTTCCCTAAAGAGGAAGACCGACACTCTTTTTGAGTGGTCTGAGGGTGATCTGGCTGTGGGCAGAGCAACTATCCCTGTACCTTGCCTCACAAAATGAGAAGCTCTTATTAGTTTACAGTGAATGAAGAGATGAATAACTGGTATAATGCTCTTTTTGTAGCCTCCTGGTTCTCAGATGAGTGCAATATGTACACATATATTCAGTTGTATCTGAAACCTGGCAGCAGATAATACACTTCTGAAAAGAAAGCTCTGCCATCCGTGAAATACTCATTTGACGCAGACACAGGGATGTTGTTGTCTCCTATTATCTCCTTCATTGGTTTGAATACATACTAATGAAGGGCGAGAGTTATACCACCCACACACCTGTATAGCTAAGTTACACAGAAACATGTATAGCTGGCTATTTGGACAAGCACAGGACTGAAAGATGTAACAAAACTAAGTATTTCATTCCACCATATGGGAAATAAACATAGCCATCGCCCAAGAGATGTGACAGAGCTGGGACTCCCAGCTCTGGCTTGTACAAGATCTTTAGCTGTTGGGTTACCCTTGCTACGGGTGAGGTGGACCCATACTGCTGGTGGTAAGGACAAGTAACCGTACAAAGATGGAGATCATTTATGCACTCAGAGAACAGCGATGTAACCAAAATGACACTTCGGCTCGCAGCATGAAGCAGGGCTGTGCTCTATAGTCATATCCAAAGAGGTTTATGCCTCAAAACTGCATTTTCTCCACAAGAGAAGTGGAAAAGCAAATGGGCAACCAAACATAAAAGCTATCCTTAGCATAAACTTTTTGCCCCCTGCTGAAGTTGATGAGTCCTTCGCATGCTCAGCTCTGCAGATCGGGCTACCATGTATTGTTGCTGGGCAGCCTAGAAAATCAAAACCCTTGATTAGTCCCATCAGCGTGAGCATGCGTGTGATAATTAAAGCCCATTACAGTTCATCGGTGCCATGCTAGAGGCCAACACTGTCAGATTTGCCCAGCTGCAGTTGTCTCCTACAGTGAGGAACAGCAAATGCTCTCCAAAAGTGGTGGGAGATCCTACGGGCACAGGGGGTACAATAATAATCACTTTGCTTCTCCTAGCTTGTGTGTTTGAGTCTTGATCAAGTTGCAGTGGATTTGTGTCAGTAGCTCTCTCTGGGCTCCTGGGCAATCCTTAGCCGGCATCTCAGCAGCGGTCTGACTCAAACGCTCGGTCTGCAGGGATGAGCCGCATGACAAACTCATCATCAGCAACCTGCCAGAAAGCCCCCTCCTTCCCATCAAGCTACTGGGAAGCCAATTTATTTTGCTTATTGAGAAAGACAGAAGGATAAGTAAGAGGCTAGGCAGGTTTCCACGTTTCATCATCACTGTATTAGGACACTCCTACACAGAAGACTGCTCCCCCAGTTGCCTGTGGGAAGTGCCAATAGCCCTCGGGTGAGTCATATACACCCTATACCATAAGAGAGTAAGTGGGAAAGCTCTGCACAGCAGGGGATTGATCTTGGAGGACAACCGCACCTCTCTCTGTTCATTATGAGTTACTGTCCTCAATCACAGTGTAGAGAAAGCCAAACTCAGAGGCAGATTCACTTCTCCTGACACCTGTGTGAAAGCAGTGAGACTACTGAATGTCCTGGAGCCACTCCTCTGCACAGCTAGTAATGACAGAGGAAAACACAGCTTCAGTCCTCCGTAACTGAACCTGCCATTTTAAAGCTTAAGTGAAGGCTATTGATGTTCAAGCTTGTTTTATTTTCAATCTTCCCAGATACTGGAGATAAAAATACTTCTACTTCCACTGTTATTGGGCTTGCTTTGCACATGGTCTTCAGGAAAGAAGCAAAGGGCTGCAAGAGAAAGAAAACTCCCAGCAACGGGCAGAATTAATCGTGGCATAATTCAGCTGGGCCAAATCTTGAAATCTTTAATCAGGCAAGACCGCTGGGGTTCTCACTTGGCTGGATTCAAATCTTGGCAGCATCTCTGTAGAGATCAATGTAGACGTGAACTTGACACACCAAGTGGCAGAAAAGTCACTTAACCAGAACAATATAATTAGCAGAAATTCTTGCTAATAAGGATACATTTGGCTTTTGTATAACAGCTAATTGGTTTTTAACCAGGTGAGAATAAGTTTGAGAAAGTTAATCTCCCCAGTTTTACAAAGGCTATGATAAAGGGGGTCTAATTAAAAATTAAACAGTGTTGAAGTTCATTTATTCCTGCTACTTGTATTACTGTGGAGCACAGGGACCCTATGTATAGGTTTCTATTTTTAGGAGAGAGAAACCTGGATTCACAAATGTCCCCAGACTGCCTTTGGGAAGGTAGCAGAGGAGATTAAACAAGAAGCCAGGTCTATACTTGCAGCCACTTGCTCAGTAAAGAGTACTTTAAATTGCAGTTCTCTCTTTTCCCATGGCATGGAAGTATAATTTTTAAAAACACCCACTTAGTAGCCAAGGACCAGACTTCTAAAGATTATTAGGCGTCTTACGATGCAAGTAACTTCCTACAGTAACTAAGCATCAAAACACTTTCAAACATGCTCCTGGGTATCTTCAGATAGCTAAATATCTTAAAAATATATTTCTAAATGATTTCTAAATGTGATATAGGCACTGAAGGGCTGAAGACTGGAATTTTTCCATAGTTTTAAACCCCTAATAACCACTGCAGATGGAATTTATGTTTTTTAAATATGTCACTGCGGCACTGTCCTGCTCCAGAGCATGGAGGTTAACACCACCAATACTTCAGAAAGTAACAAGCAGAATATTAACGTCATAAGCAGTAATTAATGTTAAAAGACAGCAAATCCTTCATGTAAAATAAGTGCACATCTAACTGTAGGAACAGTAGGGCTAAAGAGCAATATTGCAACTACATGTGGGTTATTTTTCCATTATTCTAGGTTTTACCACAGCCCGTTGACTTTTTGCATGTCACAACGAAGCAAAAATGGGAATGAAAATACTTTCAAAACTAGAGTTTATAAATGTATTTCAAAGGACAATGATAGCAGATTTATCTTTGTCAATTCCTTGGTTTTGTTCACTCAGCTAAGAAGGAATCAGTATGAAAAAGTGGGTTGTCTCATGGCATTCAAGAGAATGTTTTCTAACCAACTGACTTATAAACTACAGTGCTATAGATTTCTAATATTTTATGCAGCCAAGTCACACATACAAGTCACACACAGTGATTCATTTTTTCCTAAGCAATACATCTAGTTAATTCAAGGTATTTAGAATGAAAGGTAGCTATTAGATGAAGTCTAAAATGAATGGTACTAAATGCATACGGACACAGGACATTCTGGTAACATCACCCTCTCCTCTGCTGTGCTAAAAGCTGTGTTGCTCACCACAAATAATACTGAATTAATACATTTAAGCTGTATCCTTTTTAAAGCACATCTGCCAATAAGAGCTTGTCAGGATGGTGCTAGACCACCCCTAATACAACAAAACTTACTTCACAAGGGGTGCATCAATTTTGAGCTGGGTGGAGCATGTGTTTGGGAAGAAGGTGTTCTCCAGCTCAGCCCTTGAGGCTACTCAATGCTTGGCTTCTCCCAGAAGAAAAAAGGAGCTACAAAGCAAGGGATGTGATTTTATAGCGTTCATTCCTGCCTATTGTCTGCTTAATTGGAACAATGCATTCGTTTATGACATATCATGAAACAGTCATCAAACCCACCTCTTTTTTATCATTGCCTCAGCTTTATGTGGCGTCAATAAATTCAATGTCTTGTCACAAACTGCAAGTGTATTAGTCCTTCATAAATGCTGAGCACAAGTAAAAACTGCTGGGAAAGTAATCGGTGATGTGATTAGCATCACAAACTTAAGAGGTTAGAAGTTCATTTCTAGATGAATGTACACATTCTCACGGGTCTTATCATCTGTGATCTGGTGATCTCTCAAGAGCTGGATTTGGAATAAAATTTACAGAACATCTCAATTCCAAATGCAATACAAATACAGGCACAGATGTTCCTATACAATTCCTAATTTGTGCCTGAGCTTAAAACCTAGAATTGTACAGGTCCATATCAATTATGCATCTTCTCATGTTTCACACTGTTCTGTGCAATGCCCCTTGTTGTTTAACTCTGAATTGCAACGGAGTTGCATCCTGTCCTAGTCTTTTGCCCTGTTTTATTGCTATATCCACCTAGTTATACTTCAACTTGTATATTAATGCATTACCATATTACTCTGTGTTCTGGTGGGATTTTAAAATAACAATATATTTGATGCAAATAATTATTTCCTCCAGTCAGGAGGACATTTGTGTGTTCTCAATAGGACCATAAGAGAGAGGAAGCTACCTGCTGAGTTAATGCTTCAGCTCTGAGTTTCCATTAACCTCCTAACTTCAGCCATTTTTCATTATGAAAGTATCACCTTCAAACCAAGCATACAGAAAAAAGTACATTTCTCCCCTCTCACATAGCTCTGAAGTGTGACTGGAAACACTGTTCTCACACTTTAAAAGAATCCACCTTTGAGCTAGGACCAAAAACGAAAGCTTGCAAAGCCAATGGAATTTGTTGAAGAAGTTATGAGCATTTCAAAGGGAGCCGGAGTTAGCATGGAAACATGCTCGGGCTTCAGGCTGGCCCAAGCTACCAGCAAACATTATGAAAAAAGCTTTGGAAATATTTAGGGGGAAAAAATCATGAATCCACATTTCCAAAATACATTTGGGCTTCAATGTGTGACTTCACGACAGCTAACAGGTGCATTGAGAGGCATGAACTTACTATCAAGAAACCAGCCAGAAACCTCCAGATACCAGTCACCAAGGAATATCTGTCACCTTATATATCTTTCTGAAAGATATAACTGAGCGGAACCAATCGGTTGGAATGGGCAAAAGAATGGCAGTTCTTACTCCAAGGACATACACTTGTAGATATCTAAAGTTAGATGATAGGATAACCAAACCTTGTGTCCTTATTCACACTTGGGCTAGTCCACACCATGCTGGTGTGGTACCTCTGAGCTGGTTCTGATGACACCATAAAGTACAAGGCAAGGGAGAAGCAGACTCCCAAAGGGGTAGACAGGTTTCAGTGACCTGAAATCAGGTCTATAATACCGGTAAAGTCACATAGTCGTAATCCCATGTATGAAATCTGCTGAGCAATTAGTATTGCATCAGTCATGCATGTGCTTAATTCAGACACAATTCATTGTTATCATTTTGATTAATACAGACTATTGAATTATGCTTTACAAACACCAGGTACAGGTGGGGAAGGCGAGGTTCTGTTTCTAACATGTCATTTTGCTTTTGACAGGCAAAAATACACTTCTGAGTAGATAATCAGTCATCAAATCTCACAGCACTTAATCACTCAGCATGAATGGTTAAAACACTTAAAATTAATCTCGCACTAGTCTCATTGTTACTCAGTGCCTCCTGTTTTGTTTGCATTTTTTGGTTTTGGTTTTATGCCTTATTTTCTCCTCTGGTTTCAGCTGCCTCCTCCCCATCCATTTACTCTTTGTCTGAAGCCCACCTGAAGGTGGAAAGCTCTTTTCTTCTCCATGGCAGGCTGTCTAGCATATACAAGTCATCTCTGTGGCTGCTACTTGTGCCAGCCATGCTGTGTAATGACAGCGGGTCACATACAGTTTCCAAAGGCTTGTGCTTCCATTTGTGCTGTCTGTGAGACCCTGCTCAGGGGAGCAATCAGGAATAAGAGAAAGGGAAGGGAGGAGTGCCAAATATGCACATCTCAGTTACTGCTATCTCCTCCTCTCTGGCCTTTTTCGTTCACTCATACTGCAGCAAAGCATATTTCCTAGTCCATGTTTTTGACTGTGCACATCTATGCACTATCCATTGGCTTTTACGGTATCTATTCCCTGAAACATAACACATTCATCTCCAAGGACCTTCTTAGCCTAACCCCATTTACCTATTGCACTGAATACTCACTTCTCACCTCTAACAAGGTGGTGATGCTCATCAAGAAAACCAGATTTTCAGCCAAGTACATTTATGCTGCTCGTTACACGCACTGCATGCCCGTACATTTTGGAGCTGCTCCTTGTCTTTGGGGTGACCATCACCGAAGCCTTCCTCACAACTCTTCTAGGCTCCTAAAAACCTTTCCTAAAGATGACAAGATATATTGGCTAGTCTTGTACGTCCCTGCCCATGGCAGGGGGGTTGGAACTAGATGATCTGTAAGGTCCCTTCCTGATTCCTTGTTCTCTCTCATCTGCCTGAATCTGTCCCTCATACCACATGTTCCCATGTGGTGTGAACTTTTTTGGTACCACATTTGAACAGCTTTTAGCTATCAGGAATCTTTCTGCTAATCCAATGTCTATAGGGCATAGCCATGGAGCGGAGCAGAAGCAAGAGCTCTCTGCTCCAAGTCCCAGCTAGGTGATCACACTATGGCATGGTCTTCTTCTGACCCTTGAATCCTGCACTCCCGGTGCCACTTTCATTAGGAAGGGGTGAAATTAGGGCAGCGAGGAGGGCACACAGCAAGCTTACTACCCTGGACTTCAGGAGAGCAGACTCTGGCCTCTTCAGGGATCTGCTTGGTAGAGTAACATGGGATAAAGCCCTGGAGGGAAAAGGGGCCCAAGAAAGCTGGTTAATAGTCAAGGTTCACCTCCTCCAAGCTCAGGAGCGATGCATCCCAACAAAGAGGAAGTCAGGCAAAAATGCCAGGAGGCCTGTGTGGATGAAAAAGGAGCTCCTGGACAAACTCAGACACAAAAAGAAAGCCTACAGAGGGTGGAAGCAAGGACAGGTAGCCTGGGGGAAATACACAGAAATTGTCCCAGCATCCAGGGATTAGGTTAGGAAAGCCAAAGCCCTGATAGAATTGAATCTGGCCAGGGATGTCAAGGGCAACAAGAAAAGCTTCTATAGGTACATCAGTGATGAAAGGAAGACTAGGGAAAATGTAGGCACTTTCCAGAAGGAAATGGGAGACTTGGTTTCCTGGGAAATGGAGAAGGCTGAGATACTCAATGACTTTTTTGCCTCAGTCTTCACCAGCACGTGCTCCAGCCACACCGCCCAAGTCACAGAAGCCAACGGCAGGGACTGCGAGAATGAAGAACCACCCACTGGAGAAGATCAGGTTCAAGACCATCTATGGAACCTGAAGGCGCACAAGTCCATGGGACCTGATGAGATGCATCCGTGGTTCCTGAGGAAATGGACAGATGAAATGGCTAATCCATCATATTTGAGAAGTTGTGGCAGTCCAGGGAAGTTCCCATTGACTGGAAAAGGGGAAACATAACCCCGATCTTTAAAAAGACAAAAAAGGAAGACCCGGGGAACTACAGGCCAGTCAGTCTCATCTCTGTGCCTGGCAAGATAATGGAGCAGATCCTCCTGGAAACTATGCTAAGGCACATGGAAAATAAGGAGGTGATTGGAGACAGCCAACACGGCTTCGCTAAGGGCAAATCGTGCCTGACAAATCTGGTGGCCTTCTATGACAGGCTTACAGCACTGGTGGATAAGGGAAGTGCAATGGACATCATCTACCTGGAATCGTGCAAAGTGTTTGACGCTGTCCCACATGACATGCTTGTCTCTAAATTGGAGAGACATGGATTTGACAGACGGACCACTCAGTAGACAAGGAATTGGCTGAATGGTCACACTCAAAAGAGTTGCAGTCAACGGCTCGATGTCCAAGTGGAGACCAGTGACGAGTGACATTCCTCAGGGGCCCGGTACTGGGACCAGCGCTGTTTAACGTCTTTGTCAGCGACACGGACAGTGGGATTGAGTGCACCCTCAGCAAGTTTGCCAATGACACCAAGCTGTGTGGTGTGGTCAACACGCTGGAGGGAAGGGATGCCATCCAGAGGGACCTTGACAGGCTTGAGAGGTGGGCCCGTGTGAACATTTCAACAAGGCCAAGTGCAAGGTCCTGCACATGCACCAGGGCAACCCCAAGCACAAATACAGGCTCGGTGATGAGTGGGTTGAGAGCAGCCCTGCAGAGAAGGGTATTAGTGGATGAAAAACTGAACATGAGCTAGCAATGTGTGCTTACAGCCCAGAAAGCCAACCGTACCCTGGGCTGCATCACAAGCAGCATGGCCAGCAGGTCAAGGGAGGTGATTCTGCCCCTCTGTTCCGCTCTGGTGAGACCCCACTTGCAGTGCTGCGTCCAGCTCTAGGGCCCCCAACATAAGAAGGACACGGACCTGTTGGAGCGAGTCCAGAGGAGGGCCACAAAGATGGTCAGGGGGCTGGAGCACCTTTGCTATGAAGACAGGCTGAGAGAGTTGGGGTCTTTCAGCCCAGAGAAGAGAAGGCTCCAGGGAGACCTTAGAGCAGTCTTCCAGTAGCTAAGGGGAGCCTACAGGAAAGATGGGGAGGGACTCTTCAACATGGAGTGTAGTGATAGGACGAGGACTAATGGCTTTAAACTGAAAGAGGGTAGATTTAGATTAGATATTAGGAAGAAATTCTTCCCAGGGAGGGTGGTGGGACACCGGCACAGGTTCCCCAGCGAGGCTGTGGGTGCCCCATCCCTGGCAATGTTCAAGGCCAGGCTGGATGGGGCTTTGGGCAACCTGGTCTAGTGGAAGATGTCCCTGCCCATGGCAGGGGGGTTGGAACTAGATGGTCTTTAAGGTCCCTTCCAACCCAAACCATTCTATGATTCTATGAAAACACTTAAACCCAGGAGGTTCATTGCCTGGTGGCAGGCAGCAAAGCCACCCAGGAGTAGGGACTTGTGAGCTGCCAGAAGCCTCATCACCCGGCCATGCATCCCCACCAGGAAGGGAGTGCACAACCACAAGCAGTAAACCCCCCTCAGCTGGATACCCACCTCCAGAAAGGGCTGTAGGGCCTGGTTCCAGGATGAACAGAGGCTACACTAAGGTACTGCCCGGAGGTAGGTCTCTGAGCTCCAGAGAAGGACAGGAGCTCAGGCACTGCCTTTGCCTTCTTCTAGGCAAATCGCCATCCAACATTTTGACTTTCTGAAGGGCTGCTCTCAGGCTCCCAGCTCTCTCCACAAATCATTTCCACAGGCCTTGGACCACATTAAAGCAATCTGCATCCTACCCTGGCTCTCAGGGTTTCCTTTTCCTTCCAAATAACAATGCTACAGTTTGAAGGTGGGACTTGGCCAAAGAGTTCTGCAGATAAACAACCTCCATCTCTTTTTTGCCAGAGTAACAGTCCTCTTGGGAGGAAGAACACAGATGTCTAATGGTCCAAAGGAACTCAGCTTTCAGTTGATCAAAGTAGAAATGGCCCTTGAAAGTGGAAAAATTCACTAAGAGAGGGGAGAGCAGGCCTGGAAATGAACTGAGACCTCTCTCAGCACCCATTGAGAGGGATATGCCAGCTGGGAACAGGGCCTAAGCAGAGCAACCTGAGAATATGCTGACTCAGCAGACTGTGAGCACAGCTCCTTTTGAAAACTTCCTCTTCCTTGAAGAAACCCTGAGGATGGAGTTTGCCTTCTAAAAATAACTGTCAGCTGCCTCCAAGGATGAATCCACCCGCTGAGTAAGATGCTTCCTAGTTCCAGAGTTCACCCGTGTACGTACCTGCTGAGGACATTAGTTACAAAAAGCATTTCTACAGGCGTGTTTTGGGTTTGAGTGGTGGGGTTTAAAGCACAAGGTGGTTAGAAAAAGCTAGAACATGACTCTCCAGCAAATGTTGCTAAACTCTTCCAAGACTAAAACATCTTCTGGCTTTCTTGCTTACTCAGCTCACCCACAAAAAATATTAAAAAGAACTTTCAAACATAGAAATCTAAAATTAGCTACCAAACATCAAACAGGTATGTGTATGAACTGTATTGTATAACCCCAAATGCAAGGTGGTTAATACCTCCATTAAGTTTGCTAGAGACCTGGCAATTCCTAATCTAGCTGATGCATTACTCAGACGTTGTGGTAATGGTTTGCGGTATAAACCAAGAGGACAGATGTGTGTGCGCTCTCCGTGCTCACTGCAGCCCCTAGACTACATTAATCCTCCATTTCAAACAGGATTTACTTTTCACCATTTTATAAACAGGCTGAGTGGTACTGTGGATGAAGTGTCCATCCATAGCAGGGAGTGAGGCCAGCAGCTGAAATCAAGAGGCCATTTTCTTTACTGAGCTTCAAATCATGGTCCAGAATTGATGCAGAAGTGCCTACTTCCCAGTCCCTCTGCACAACCATCTGCTCCCAACTATTTTGAGAAATCTCACCCACAGCCTCATTTTTTAGTCAAATACTCATGGATTTCTAATGCAGAGACCCATGATTTCCAGGTGATTGAAATGGGGACTGTTACACATTTTACAATATCAATTCATTTTTTAAGACTAAGACATATTTTAAACTTAAATAACTTCTAAGGATCCAGTATGATTAAATACACTGTTTGATAAAGAGGATCCCTCCCATGCATAGTGCCAACCGTGATGCCATCTTTTATCCAATGGAAAACCAAGCTATATCCATCTCTTTAGGGATCCATGGCTCACGTGAACCTGATAAGATGGTACAACAGCTACTTTCAGGCATTTGTACAGAATGTATGCCATTGATTCTCATAACTGTGAGTTTCCAGATGCTCTGGCTGATCCACATAAAAAGCCTTCAGCATCCCACTGGCACTGTTTGCAAGCTGCTCATGCTAATAGCTGATTACATCCAGTTAGATTTTAATTCAGAACCAACCTTGTTGAAACCAAAAATATTAAACAATTGTAAAACTAATGTGACTAGCAAGAGATTTAGAGCCTGATTCTCCAAACAAACCAGTTATGCTATTAGATAATTTAAAAGAAAGGTGAGCCAGTATTTCGTTGTGTTAGCATTTATTATTTGTTTAACTAAAGGTCAGGCGAAACAATAAAGAATCTGCTGTCTCAGGCACTACAAAGGCAGATTTCAGGGCTGGGGAATTTGCTCAGTTTTAGAACAAATAAATTCATGTCAACAGCCAGTGCACTTTGCCAAGCGCTTCTTTCACTTCTCCCACCTCTTTCTGGGTTGAACGTTGTTGGCTAAACCCTCTTGCCCCACAACTCCAGTGTACAGAGTCCTTGATTTCCTGGCACTTTCACATAGATGGTCCCTCTGCTTTTGGCACCTCTCAGCCTTTTTTTCTGTGGCCACTGACTGTAGGAAACAACCTCACTATTTATTTCCCAAAAGGTCTGTGGCAAGCAAGAGAAAAGGCTGAAGCCTGGATCTAACCCACCTTAACCTTCCTCCCAGCGTCTGCCTCTGATGGAGATTTCCTGATAACACTGTTCTGCAACTAACCTGTCCCTTGCCTCCCCAAAGCCAGGATTGTCAGATCTGTAGCAGACCCTCTGGAATCTCATTTTAATTTTGAGAAGTCGTAGCTTTGCTAATCTATTGAGAGCTAAGGAAACCCGTATTTCTCCACTAAGAGCTCTCTCCACTCCCCGTTTATTCAAGGACATTTTCTCCCATAGTACCGTATCTTTGCCATTGTTTCAGGGTCTAATTACTTCCCTTCTGAGAATTTAATTTCATTTATCTCCTTGGAATCAGACAGGATCGTGTCAAATATGTAAACTCAGCTGTGCAAGATATTCACACAAACAACAGCTATGTCCCTCAGTCTGCGTACAATTCTTGCCATATCACAAGCAATCCCACTTAGAAAAGGAAACGTGTATTTGTTAAAGTCACCGTTTACTGCCATTACAGAGGCCGCAGCGTTTTACTGTGCAAACTCAAGTTATTGCTAGCTGAAGCATGCTACAGTTCACTCTGATGAAACTAAAATATTTTTGGATGTAGAATAAACAACCATCTCGGAAGACTCTGAACAAAGAAGCTTCTGATTGAATTCCAATGGAAGGAAATTGTTTAAACAACTGTTTGTTTTCTGAAATTTAAACAGGTTTCTGGTGGTGAACTGTACTGAGCCATACAGTGCTATACAGATAAAAAAGTCTTTTTTCCCCTTCTTTGTTCTTTATATTCCTGTGGTCTTTGCTGAGTATTTGTCTGGGTTGGTATCTCAAGTGCTGGCACACGTGGCCCATTCCTGGAAACACTACCATGACATGTTGTGGCTGCAGGCAGTGGTAATATTACACGTGTTTTGTTGAAACGTGCAGCAACAATCAGATGACAGGGACTTTTGATGAAATCTTTATTCTTTCTCTGTTACTAACACAGACTGCAGAGATCTTGAATGCTGGGATGTTTTCTAACAGGTTACTTTTCCCAGGCACGTTGCTTTCCTCTCAGAGTCTGAGGAAGAGGGTTTTATAATACACAAAATACATAACAGAAATGACAGAAAAGGTTCATACAAACAAGAAGGAAACAACCTCAACCTAGATAACTAGAAGGCAGTTTAATTTAATAATGTAACTGATTTTTGATTAAATAATTTCAGATTTTTTTTAAAAAAGTGAAAGCCTAAAGAGCATTTGGGGAATTCTTAGAGACACTCAGTAAATAATATAGAGTAATTATACACCTATCATCTCCAACATGCTGTATGGGAGATCTTCTAACTCTGCTAGTCAACACATGGAATAAAAAACTAAGCTCAAATTGAAGTTGGTGTCACTATTATCCCTCATGGACGAGAGCAGAGAATGACATTTCCCAGGGCCTGTAACTTGCCCAGGATCACTGCCAGTGGCTTGGTAAAGGTAGGGGATGGCAGCTTCAGAAGAACACACAGAAGTGTTCAACAAATTCCAACTTGTCTAGTGGTCTGTCACTAAAACCAAATTGGATTAATTTCCTTTTCACTCTGCAGAAAGCAAAGCAGCCTATTTCAAAATAAATATGCCATCTTTGAGGCCAATTAAATTTTGCAAGTCGTGACCAGGGGGAGAAGAGAGGATCAAAAGTTGGCCTTCATAATGAAAGCTGACCGCAGTCTTAATTACTAAGAGATTTTGGCTTGTCTTGATTGCGCATTCCTCAAGATACAACTCTTTAATGACTGTGTGTTCTGGATCCCCCTCTGTACCTGATGTATGGTTGTTAAGAGCCTATTACAACCCTTCCTGCAGAGACGGGCTCTTCTAACTTGTGCTATAGCATCTTGTGTCTTTACCACAGGAGAACTCTGTTCAGTCCCCAGCTGACATTACAAGCGCTTACCTGTTAAAATATGCATGGGAAAAAGCAAAGAATAAAAGCAAAAACCATAAAGCAGAGGCCAGGTGATGAGAAAAAGACTTTTTCTACAATTTGGACAGACACTGATCCCTAAGATAACAATCTCTCCTGGGAAATATCACACCTAAGATCTTACCAAATTTGGGGCAAGCAAAGCAGCATGTCAAGTATAAAGACAAGTCGTTACAACTTCAAGACTTTTTTTCACTCCAGTGCCAGTTTGACGTGTGTCCCACCCCATACAATTATTTTCTATTGCTTCTTCCCATGTGAGATCACCTTTAAAACAGTAATTAGAGGATGTGTTTGGTTAGAGGAATGCAAATTGCTGCTTTGCTTCAGGGCCTGCTTAGCGTGTCAAGTTAGCCTGGAACCACACCTGGCTACCAAAATAAAATCATCAGTGAAAAATAAATAGTCTGTGTACAGTTTCATACAGAATGTAACACTTCTCTCCAGCGAGGCTCATGCATCATTTAGTGCTTAACACATTCCCCAGAAGAGGGAAATATCTCAGACAAGCATCAGCACTTAACCATTTGAGGGCAGGCATCCTACTGCAATGATGTCTTGGGCAAGGTGGGACCATTTCCAGTTCCCAGAAAGGAAACAAAAAGACTTGATCACCACCTTGACTCCCAGTGAGCGTTTGCTTTGCCTATCTCTGACCAAAGAGTTCAAAGGAACCGGGTTCAGTCCCTAGTTTTCTTCTCACCATGGGTCGATCAAACATCCGTGTGCTGCATCACACCACAATATTTCAGCCTGTGCCGGTCCCCTGCTCTGTAGGGCATCAAAGAACAGGTTTTAGTACGAATCTAAAAAACCCTTACACTAAGTTAAGCGTATGTTATCCCAGGGAGCATCCACCTTTCTACTAGACTTGGTTATTTCAGCAGTGGAAGTCAGACACAACAAGTTTAACAGGTCCAAGGAGAAAGGAGAAAAGACATCTCAATGGCTGACCCTATATTCTGGAAGAGCTTCCTGAAGGAGAGCAGGAAGGGACACAGTATGTGTCCAGGCAAAGTAATGTTTTGTTTTTCTACAGGAATTACTATTAAGGATTTTAGTCCAGGATGGGCCCTCAAGCATCACCACAATCCAAATGATTTCTACCAATACCCATGTCTTTTCCACCATCAGATCTGCTGAAAGACCTGTTTCTTCATGAACATTTTTTCCCACAGACCTTAAGAAAAGACTTCCACCTCTTCACAGGCAGAGAAGGACTTTTTTTTATACTTCATTGTCTGCAGTGTTGCAAACACAGTGCCAAAATACTATGGTGAGAGACAGCTATGAACCATGATGGTTAAAGATATTCCTCTGGGGCTAAGAGGTGCACACACAAATGGGTTTATAATATGGTCCATACCACAATGCACGTCACATCAATGACAGCTTGTATGTGGCCTTTCTGCTCATAGCAGACAAGTCAGTTTTGTAAGGAACGCCATTAACTGCAACCAAAAGAAACAGCAAAAATACTGGAGTTCTTTGTGGGACAACTATGCTCTACACATCCATCCCTACCAAAACAATTTGGCTTAGAGCAGAATTACCAGCCAGAGCCTGGACAAGAAGGTGTTAAGGTATTTGGTGGGGAGTGACAGCACTGAAATGGCTCAGCCTTTCCTAAGTCAGAAATACCACATGGAAATTACAGAAATCACAATGTTGTCTACTCAGTGGAGTATGTCTCCTAGGGGCATTCTTTTCAAGCAGACTGCACCATGGTAAAGGTCAGCATCTTTTACAGACAAATCTATTTTGTAATACATGGTACACACTGTGCTCTGTACGAGACAACTTACACACAAAACTAGCTTTCTCAGATCAACACAAATCCTCGTGGGCATCTCACTGCAGAGCAAAGAGGAACGGGAAGCACTGGTTCAAGCAGCAGATCGCCATCCCTGCAT
This sequence comes from Sagittarius serpentarius, assembly GCA_034782735.1. Classification (NCBI taxonomy): domain Eukaryota; kingdom Metazoa; phylum Chordata; class Aves; order Accipitriformes; family Sagittariidae; genus Sagittarius; species Sagittarius serpentarius. The sequence continues at coordinate 7,407,458 of JAVKLA010000005.1, read as the reverse complement.
CACGCACATTGGGCAAAATGGACCTGGGTTAGCTCGTGGTACGAGCACCTGAACCCCCATTCCTCTGCAGCCCTGAGTGCTTATTGATCCCTGTTTGATTTTGTTTTGACTCAGGCAATAAACACTGGGGAGGCTCGAGCCCTTGTCCACACATTTTCAAAACTTTTTCCAGCCATGACTATGGCCAGCATCTGGTCTTGAGTATCAACCATAGGGATGCACCTCTGATGACATTTGGAAACCGCTTCCTCGAGTGCAAGAACGATCTGGCACATAATTTCACTTGGCTTTTTATAGCTTTTAGAGCTTACCTGTAAAATTCCACTATCTATGAAATAGTAAAGGCGAATTTATACAAGCTGCAAGTTTTCAAGGGGGTTCAGAGTTCCCGTTCGCATTCTTAGCATTTGAGAACGCTTTCAGGGTTTTTTCTGTTTTAAGTGAGGAGCACAAAAAATGCAGCAGGAATTAACTGTCTGGGAAGTTCTTTCAGCATCCAAGTTAGTGAAAATTTTTTCTTGAATCTTTTTGTCTTGCTCCCATACCTTCTCCTTTCCCCCTTTCTCCTGGATTATGCAATCGTAAAAGCATCCGTGTGGCCATGTGTCATGTTTAAATATGACACTCTAAATATTTTCTATTTAGAGTAATGTGCATGTGTTATTTCTCCTAGGGAAGGGTGGATTACTACAAGTGTAATGATCCCAAGCAAGGAGCATTTTTGCTATGCTATAGGACAAATAAGTCCTATTGGCACAGCTACGGAAAAGCTTCTGGGCCCACCATAGGAGACTCTACGCAGCTTCTTTAATCAGCAGTATCATTCCTCAACATTATTAAAAATAAAGAGGAGAAAGTGTGGGGAAAACTGTTTACAAAACAGCAAGAACAACTGCTCACGATGCTCCACTTTATTTTTAATACAAGAAAAACCACAGCACTGCAAAGCAAGTTTTCATTAACTGCTTTCTCCCAGCAATACTTTTGGCTCTGTATAAAAAAGTGCCAAGTACTGATATTTATATAACTCAGCAATGGTTATTATTTTGCTTAAAAAATGTTATTTCAGTGGGGCTCTACCACCACCCAATAAACCCTGGGGCACATGTGGCTGCAGGAGGACTTTCAGGGAAGAGATGCTCTTTTAGGACCCTCAAATGAAAAGTTTAGTCTGGAATAGCCTCAGAAAAAAATCCTGTTTTCTGAGCTTGTTCCTCCACATTGGAGTAGGGAAACAGTGGCCAGAATCAAGAACAAAAACACAGACACCAACACTCTCAGTGACGCCAATGTCCCCTAACACCATCTTCTCCCTCACAGGGTGGCCACAGCACAGGAATGGGCAAGGACTGGCTGAGATTCCTGTGAGGCCGATTAAAAATGCTGTGATCTCAAGTACTTACTAGGAAAAAAAAGTTAATATACAGGGATTTCCTGAAAACCATATCCAATACTAACTCCTTCACAACTGTGCTGCTACTGGAGGCATCCAGCACGGCTCCTCGGTATTAGTTTTAACCTGCCATAGTTGGCTTCTGCCTTCTCCTGTGGTGGTTTTTTTTTTTAGTTTCTTTTCATTCATCCATGCTTCAGAGGGGTGGTTTCCATCCTGGGGAGTGCAGACCCTTAGGGATCTGTGGGCTTCAAAGGGTCTGTAAAGGATATCTAAAAAAGTAAATACATCATCTGTGAGTTTCAAATTAAATTGCTGTGCAGGAGCTGGCCCTGCCACTGGAAAAAATGAAAGTTCCTGCCTATTCAAATGGCTGAAAACCATTATTATAAAGCCATTTCCAGAATAACCTCTTGGGTTTAAGCTCTTTCATTTTCCTAAAAACAAGAAACAAATCACCCATAGCACTCAGGGAGCCAATTCCCCCACCAAAACCCCTCCTTTTGCCCCATTTCCAGATATTTTGTGTCCTTGGCTATGAGTCCCTGCCATGTCTCGTCCCCACGGCATCAGTGTGCTCCTAAAATCAGCTCTTCCTGCCTCTCAGTTAACCAAACCTCACAAGAGCATTTACTTTATAAATGAAGATAAAATATGGATTATCACCAGGATTATTACCAAATCACGTGCTCTTTTCAGGATTACCCCACTCTGAAAATGCATTTTTTTTCTCCCACAATGCTCCCCATAGATCACTATGTACCCTGAGAGCACTTCTAGCTACAGAGTACACGAGGAATGACCAAAATATTCTCCAAGTGCCAAAGGGTGTCTATAAAGAAGAACCCCACTCAATTCTGTGTAGTAAAACCAGACAGATTACACAAAACAAGTACCAATATAGGCAGAAAATTAAAGAAACACCAGATTTTTTTAATACACAGAGAAACACACACACAAGTAGAAGTTAAACCCAGACAAATTCCCAGACAAATGGGAATAATAGAGTATTTTTTGGAAGGTGTATAGGAGATGCTTTTGCAGTTCTAGTGAATAAGCAGGAGACTGCCATGAAGCCTGGCTACCTTTCTAACCACTATGCATTAGTCAAATCCAGTTATCGAGATCCTCACAGAATAAACAGATGAAATAACACAGCCCGCTTGATGCAGAAGGTCAGACCAGGTGAGTACTTTCTCCTTCCAGAATTAAACACAGAGTTTAAAGAGAGGGCTTGCCTAAACCCAAAGTCTAGTCCAAAATGAACCCAAACTTCTGGACAGCTCAAGTTCTGTTTTTCTCTTGAAAAAGGCATATAGCTTTTTTACAAGAGAGTCTTAAAGAGGTTTCCGAAATGGTGCAAGACCAAGACCATCAGCATATTGAGTTGAGTGCTCCCTCTCACACAAGCCATGTTTATCTCGACAGGACAGGAGAGGAATGATGGAGGACAGGCTGGCTACCCTCATGCTGAAGATACTCCCTTCACCTTGCCCACTGGAGATAAATTGCTCCATTGGGTGAAGAAGACCCAACATGTGGATGCTCCTGAGATGCATATGGCCACATGCTGACTAAGGCACTGGTGTGTGTTGGTAACTTGCTACCATTGTTTTTCCATTTACCCTTACATGCCACAATCCAAACTGTCTTGACATGTAAATTGGATTAAAAATGCAACCTGCACTAAAGAGAGTGTAAACCCTGTATGTTGAGATGCTCCAGAGTATGCGTTACTTCTAATCCACTGCCTTCAGGCGAGCAGAAAGCTGGGACCGATGCTGAGAGGGATTGAAGTGCTAACAAAGGCAGACTCAGCAACTGGGTCCTGGGAGACAGGACTGACATTTCTTGGTTTGTAATCCAAGACAGCAAAGTTCTGGAAGGACAGCAATGCACTACATATGACCAGCCCCCAAGAGCAGAAAGCAGTCATCTTCCACAGGGATGCTGTAGGCATAATCATGATATAGAAAATTATATACCTGACTAACAAAACCCATGAGGTCTTCTAATGTCCCCTGGACAGGGGATTTCAACGGGATCCAGATCCCTCTCCTGTGCAGATGCTTTTAAAAATGCCACTCAAGTCTACCTGAGACATGGCTATGACAGTGTCAACACAGGAGCAGGTGTCTAAAGCTTGTAAGATTTCCCTGTGTGTAAATTAAGGCAAAGCACAACGCTCTATGCTCATTGATATACTCTTTCTGCTATTTACTAAATCATCCACAAATCATCCTTCTAGTATGTTTACCTATATCAGCTACTCTAGGAGCATATATAGCACTAAAATAAAACAAATCAAATTATGTTAAAATAAAGCGGTATAGGTGTTCACAACTTGAATAGTTATTTAATACTCAACTACAGGGAAAGAAAAACAGTGAAAATTTACCAGAAATACTGACATCAATCTTCCATTTCAAAAGCAATTCAGAGTGATTCCAAATATAGTTGGTCCTATTAAGAAAACAGCTCTCGGGTAAGAGTGCAAACTATGTCATCATAAGAAAGAAAATCAGAAACATATGCTTCTAATGAAAGAAGGAATTTTAAACAAAGTCAGCAATTCAGGGCCCTAATGGTATATCAGAGCTAAGAGGGGAGAAAATCTCTATGTGCCAACCCCATCCTTTCGAGGTGAAGTTTGGTGGTGAACTCTGTGCCTGGTCTTTCAGTTTCTAGAAGGAAAACCAACTTAATGCCAGCAGCAAGACCTAGCAGGAGAAATCCCCACTTTGTAAGATGCAGACCACGTTCCCCATCCTCTCACAGAAGTAGCCTTTTGGATTCCCTTGTTCCAGCTCTATGGCTACAGGGAGGGAGGAGAGGGGACACAGCCAGTCCCTGGCAGATTCCCTCTTGGCAGGGTGAAAGTCTGGCCTCAGCCACGGCAGCCTAAATCAGCAGTGACACCATAAAACACCCAGTGTTCCCACCCATCATCCAGACAGTGGAGAGCATCCCTACGTGAAAGCCAGGATCCTGTGTCGGCTTAGCTGTGCCTGAGTTACGAGGGCACGAAGATGGAGGAACTACCTTTGGAAGAGTAAAGCTACATACATGGGCTATGGCCCTTTTTTTTAGATACAGCAATTCAGGAGGCACTGGGTACCAGGAAAGGAGGTTGTGCAGCGTGTCTGCTGTGTATAAAGCTCTGAGTCCACATTGCATGACCGCCCAAGACAAAGCCCCGTAACGCTCATGGGCAACCTCAGCTTAGGCTTTCTTTCCACTTTTGCTTTGGACTGAGATTCTCAAGGGAGCCTCGAAGAGTCATGTAACCAAGTTCAACGACTTTGAATTTTCCTATTGACCAGAATAGCATTAGATCATATTACCCATGTCTATTTGTTAACAACGACTGCTCGTTACCCATGCTGATGCCACATGGCTTGGATGCATGTTTTGTACACCATAAATGGCAAGGACGATGCCTTCAAGACATAAACACTGCGGGGGACACAGCAGTTCCACTCAACAGCAATTTTCTCACATGCCCAAAAAACACAGAAGGAAAAGTTTCAGACTTCACCAAAGTTTTCAACTTCCTTCCCACCAACCCACTTGTAGTAAATATAAAAGCAGCCAGCCATCGCTATTACAGTAACATAGAAAGGGAAGAACCGGCATTTCTATATAAATGCCAATAAAACTACATCTTTGTGGATCCTGCCATATCCACATATTTGTTGTGACTCACATAAGGAAGCATTTAAAAAATAATGAAAAAGCCCTTTCCTCTTTGTTTTCAGTTAGAAATCCTGTTATCCCTTTTAAGAGCAAAATTGTGAACTGCCACTGTTTTCTGTTCTAATTACCAAGTTTAGAGCAGACGTGGAAGTGACCAGATTGCTTTGCTCCAGAGATACGCTTCTTGACAAAATGTATTATGCCAAATACTGTTGCTGCACATGGACTCTTCTGCTTTTGGTGGAGGGGAAAAAACAGTCTTAAACAGCTGAAAAACAACCCCATGCTGACGTGTGTTTTTCAAACAAGTATTTTGGGCATGAGTTAACTATAGCACTCGGTGCCCGGTCCACCAGGTCTGAATCCGTTCCAGTTGCCTGCAGGGAATGGCTGCTTAACTGAGGCTGTAAAGATATATATGTGTAAGTCCAAAAAGGTTCCGGTTTAATCCCTGGTGTGTCAGTCAAGACAAGAGATATCAATCATAAAGGTATGAAGATATTTGAAGCAGGCTGTTACTCTGTTTGGTGGGAACCAGATTATATATAGAAATTTTGGACTAATCTCAGAAGGAGTCAGTGCTGGTGTGCAGAAACATATCTGGCATACTTCACTGCTATGCATTTGTCAGTTGTTTTTGATTCAGTATAGAGCTATAATAGATATTGGATTATTTGCTAAAGCTTCCTAGTAATATCCCTTCTCAAAGTTATTGGACAAACTTTCAAGAAAAAGAAATAAATTCTGCTATTTATATTTTTAAATACCTTCAAAAAAGAGCACATAGTCTCTAAGAAAGCTTGAATTCACCTACGTCTACTCTCCTGAAAAAAAAAATAAAAATTAATGGGGAAGTAAAGGAGGCAATAACATTCCTGTTTAATGTTCCATAATTTTAATTCGATAAAATATCTGGTAAAGTAAAATCTACCTGTCACATATCCTTAGGGAAATTATTTCATAGTCCACTTACTAATACAAATTGTCAATATTAAAACTAGCCCACAGGTTTCTGCACTTACAGAGATTTAAGAACTGGTTAATATAGCCAGATGTCTCCAATAGCCAGACACATAGAAACATGGATGCAATCAAGGAAGATATTAGGCTTTACTTTGAAAACTGATTTTATTAATAGGTTTAAAGTCCTATAGTTTCAGAAGCACAACCCCCTAGTATGGCCATTCTTAATTCAAAATAAAACCAATCTATTCTGATTAAGCCAATGACTTATGAATATAAGGCAATATTAAAAAATTAAAATTTCTGATTTAAAAAAAAATCAATGTTTAGTTCGGAACAAAATTGTCATCACCATTTCCTTGGTCAGACTGAGCACTAGCGCAGCCCACAGACTAAATATGCGTCCTGTATGTCTGTCTGTGTTAAAAGACAAAGTCCGTACCTACAGATTTAAATTTTTTTTACTTTTTTTTTTCTTCAAACCTTCTGCTGAACACAAACGAAGTATTGTATGAGTAAGCATTATAAGACTGAACCAATAGGTATTACAGATGACAACTGCAGACTTAGTTGGCCAAATACCAATTAATTTATGCAGCTGTCAGTTCAGGATATATTGGATATATTCCAAACGCAGAGGTTGCTGTTAGGTTTAAGCTGGTGCAGTTGAAAGTGGGACGGAGTGCAAATATTTTTCCATTTTATTATAGTCAGAGCCAGCCCCCCCTCCGGTTCAAGACACCTAGAATCATGACCTTAATGAGACACAAAATGTAATTGTGATTCATCTTCTATAAATAAAAACAGGAGGTAGAAGTTGCTAACGGAGTTGTTTTAAATTCACGTTGGAGTCACTCATCACAAAAACTTGCCCACTGATAACATTACTGGTCTAATGTCATATAACGGAGGCCAAAAATACAGCAACTTGTATTCATAAAGCATTTTAGCATACAGCTAAAAGCAAACAACTGCTTTGGACAAGGAGCGCTAACAAAAACTGTCATTTCTGATAAGATTTCCCTTTCTACCTTCTTGAACTGACATTTTTGGAATACTTGTTTTTCATCCCTGTACATTCTGATCCACTTAGAAATGCATATTTGATGATTTCCACAGCAAGTGAGATTTGAGCTCAGATGCACGCTGCATACCTTGAGGATGCTTCCAGCTGGCCAGATGAACCCTACCTTGCATTTACTTGTTTTCCTTTATGCAGTGCTTCACAAATTATAACACTAATTCACCACTCGGATACTCCAGTGTTTTATGAGTTAATGCAATGGATTTTAATAGCATGAAAGTAAGATAAAGGAATATCCATTGAGGTGCTTGGACTCTGCATGTAAATGACTTAACCGTCATCAAAACATGGTCATCTTGTGGTTAGAAACTAACTGGTTCCCAACAGTACATCACAACAGCTTAATACAAAACACTGAATTCCTCCAGTTAATATTTCAAGATTAAGTTAGAGAAGACAGGCAAAATACAATATGTTGATATTTTGACAAGGACATCTTCACTTTGCTAATGCCATGAGACCTTTAAACAGCCTTTTATACTTCTTTTAAATGAAGAAAGGGCTTTAATGGAAAAAAACCTTAGTTTTGGACAAAATATTCCAGATTACTTATGAAGAATCTTGTGAGAAAAAACAGAAGAGGAAGTATTCTGCCTAATGAAGCCACCTAGGACTACATTTTCAGCAGCTTTTAGGCACCAACACGTCCTTGAAGATCTGGGCTGCAAGCACTTGTGAAAATGCTTTCCCTACTACTACTGCACCACCCAAAACCCTGCCTCTTCTAAACACTATGTTGTAGCGCTGCTTCGAAAGAGCCTTTGCAACTTGTAACTGCCCACGTCTACCGTGGTTTGGGACAGTCCACAGCTGCACATCCTCCCATGCAAAGGCTAACCCACCTTAGCTTCTGTGAGCTCCATAATCCCAAACCGAAGGCATGTGTTCGCAAAGTAGGTAACTCTTAGCTTTAAACGTGTGGGTGTAACAAAGACAGACCTTATGCATCCAGATACAAAGCTGAGTCATGTATCAAACTGTTAGATCTTATTAAAGAGTCTTTATGCACCTTAACAATTCTTTCCTTTTAGGTAACAGACAACAGCGCATACAATCAGACACTTGTACCAATGAAACACAATTGTAACCATCTTCATGAGTAATAAATACTGGAAAATAGAGCATATATTCTCGTTCTTTAGCTAGGAGCTCTAAAAGGGCCCTGACTTTGTTATTCCAGCTATGCAGAGGATGGGGTCCACATAAAACACACATCTGGCGCAGAAGCAGACTCCAGCCAAGGCTGAAATACCCATTCTGCTAATTTGAAAGCATCTTAGAGCAACTATTTCAGAAAGCAGCTGTTTCTTCCATAACACATCGAATTATTTTCCAAGTTGGAGCTCTGAGCGACAATGTACTCTCATCCCCTCTGACCTGCGCCCTTCTCCCAGCATGGATATGCCGTTTTTTGAGCTGAGTCAGGGTATGGGGTGACCTTGAAGAACAACAGTTCTGGAAAGGAGATTTGGTAAGCCACTGCCGCCCAGAAGAGAGGACAGCTGCATTGTCACCCAGTAATTACAGTGAAAGGACTTACCACACTATAACCTCCTTGAAGGAACACAACCATCTGCGTATGCACAGCGCGAAGGCAGGCTGAAACACGGAAATGCCGCACACCATCACTAAAGCTATTACAGAGCACACTGCATGTAAATGAAACTGTGTAAGACCAGAGAAGATACAAGGGATTTTGTTTGTGTTCACTATTTCAGAGGGGATTTTTCTCTCTCATTTAATGTATTTTAGGATTTTCAAGATGCCTTGATCTGCTTTCCCTACATCTGCTTACATCTAATCTAGCATGAAATACAATCCAGGCAGTCCTGGCTGCAAAGTCTTCCCCTGCAAAGTTTCCAGCATCTCAGTGATCAAACATGGTGTCAGCTTTGTTTCAGGTTTCACATTTTTTTCACTCGCATGAATTCTTTGCAGCAAAATTATTTGCTTAACAAGAAGTCAACTGCTAGTGCCAAGGCAGAGCTGTCCTGTGCCATAGCCACATATATAGGGTCAGATTCACTTTTGCCTGAAACCCGAGAAGGACAATTCATCCCGTATGCATCTCCTTGATTCAGGAGATGATCTCATGGTCTAAAGCTGATGTCAGCTTCCAGGCATGCCCAACTGTCCCCCTACCCTGAAATGTTTTGTAGATCCTGGCTCCTTTCCGTGCCTAACCTGCCTCCCTAGCAGGGATGCCTGCCGTGGTGGTCAGCAGTACGGGTAGCTCCAAGGGCGGGCACCGAGGTCACACCGGGCACCCAGGTCAGCCCAGCAGATGCATGGGGGCAATGATGAAGCGTATCCATGCAGGATGCCAACAAATATATTCTTGGAAGGGCCCTACTCTTCCACCACTGACGTCAACATCATTAATGGTACCCCTGGGTATCACCCCTAACTAGTAGCCACATGCCCAGGCACCCCGAGCCATCCTCAGGGTTGCAGGGCCCCGCTGGGGAGCCAGCTTTTGGGATGCCCTGGATTTGCAGTTGGCAGGACCTGGAGTACGGCCACGTGGGGAGGGCAGAGTCAGCCTTCTGTCACCCCAGCGTTGCAACTGCAATGGCATGAGCAAGCCAGGTTTTAACAAGTAAATCTACATAAAAGCTTTCTCTGAAAGTGATTACTTAATATAACAACCAGCTGTCTCTTCAATTCTTGCTGAGGCAGCCTATCTTCTCACCGTCATTTACAGAGGGGAAAAAAAGGGCGCGGAAAAAAGCAGCAAGCCCGTTTTCTCTACAGGGTAAGCAAAGCTTCAGAGAAATGACGTTACCTGACAGACAGAGATGCCAAGCGCTTTTTTTTATTTTTTCCTTTCCTAACCATCCCATTCATTTCTTTACAGGAAAAAGAGCTCTTACTGCTGGGGTGTAAAGAGGTAATTAGTTATTAACCCTTTAAACCCCAATCCCACCGCTTTTTGTATATCAGCTACACAATCTAATGACCATCACTTCTATGTTAGCATTTATCAACACAGTATCTGAGTGTCTCCTCTTCAGTTCAGCTGGCCACGTACTCCCGCTGCGTGGCCTCGCACAGAAAAATAATTACCATAGGAGAGTATTAGTGGGCACCAGCAGAGCCTCCAGACTGGGAAACTGGAGTATGGGACCATCCAGGCCTGCAAGGGCTGTATTTTTTGACCCAGAGACAGCCGTGGCTGAATAGATGGGTCTGTCCCACAAAGTCACTCAGGAACATTCATCTGAATTAATTAAATGCCCAAATTTATGTTGGGGCACATTAAACTTTTGCATGGCCAATTTTATTCAGAATTAATGTGGCCTTTGATTCAGAGTTAAATTGCACAGAAGAGTTTAATCAGAGGTAACAAATGGGTTTCAAAACTAAATTTGGATTCATCTTCCTAGAGGCTATCAGGTTAGCCCCGGAGGGATGATCCCTTACAGAGACAAGAATCTGGGACAGAGAGCTTTTAGGGGAAGTTTGTCAATGGGCTACTGAAAAGGAGCAAAAAGATACAATTTTTTTAAATTACCCTTTTTGTCTTCATGTAGATCTTGAGATTGTTCCACATTTGTTATGAGAGGTATCCTCTTTAATGTCAGGAACGGCACTACCTCCTGGGATGGAGCAATGGGAGAGCAGGATTTATGGGAGAGCAGCAACACCCACACTTTCACCCACTTTAGGAAAACTTTTCATTGCTGTTTTCTGTTTAGTATTGAGATGGGTACAGCCCTGACCTCCCAGACTTTGCAGGAGGATGCCTCCCCGCCTCTCTCCCTGCTCCCTATTACAGCAGCAACTCCTGGCTGTAGGTGCAGGCATATAAGGAGCAAGGCAGCCACCTGGGGATAAATCACTGCCTGAACACCCAGTCCCCCTCCGCCTTCCGAGGAGACGGGAATGGAAAACACCTGCAGAATTTTAGCTGACCTGCTACAAACAGTTCGATCATGCTGTTTAACAGGAAAAATGGCTTCAGTCTGCAATCAGGCATGGCTCTGATTTGTAATAACGAATTTAATGGTGCCTCTCCCAGAGGGTCTAGGAGACTAAAGAGGAGGGGGTGAGAGCAGGAGATACCTAAATAGTTTAGAAATTATTTTTAAAAACCCTGTTCAGCAGAAACTAGCTAAAGCAGGGTATGATTTGCTAGCTAAACAGTATTTGCTTAACAAGACACTTATTTGTGCACATTACTGCTATTAAGTAATCAATACACCTACGTGCAGGGCTACACACAGTTTATTGTTCCTCCCCTTGCTTTGCTCTGACTCAGTGCTGAATCTGTATGATTGTGCAGGTATTACCCAGGTAGCTAGAAAGTTTCTTTTGAGAAATAGTGGTGTAGCCAAGAAAAAAAACCAAACACAACAATTCAGGCATATTTTTCTCTAACTCTTACAAGGTTGGTTTTTTTTCTATTTAACTAGAACCTCAGACTGGTGCTTCTCTGCAGCCCAACTCTTCACACCACCTACTGCCTTCAGGAACCCGTCTAACAGACGATTCATCTTTCAGCATGTTCACACCTGCACAATTACCATAAGTGGAAGAAATTTCCTCTATTCTACAGCAAACAGTGGAAAGGATTGCATTTACCTTTCTGCTCAAAACCAGAAAATGGTTGCTTTCAGAGCAGGTTATGAAACTCCCCACATCTCAGGTCACAAGTTTGTGTCACATGAAGGCGACCATGTGCTGTCATTCCCCACAGCCAGTTAGTTAATAGAGCTGTGATAGTCCTGTCCTAGAGATCAAGTTTTCTTTCTCAAACAGACTTTAAACCATAGCATGTTTTCCACTGCAAAAGAAATACATTTTAAAGCCTAAAAATTAGGCAGCTCAGCTTCTCACCTGATTTTGTGGTGAGATGAGATGTGCCCGCAGCCCAGAAAGCCAGCTATATCCTGGGCTGCATCACAGGCAGCGTGACCAGCAGGTCGAGGGAGGGGATTCTGCCCCTCTGCTCCGCTCTGGTGAGACCCCCCCTGCAGTGCTGCGTCCAGCTC
>JAVKLA010000005.1:7366228-7394979 GCA_034782735.1 Sagittarius serpentarius | reverse complement strand
GTGGGAGGTGTCCCTGCCCGTGGCAGGGGGGTTGGGACTAGATGATCTTTAAGGTCCCTTTCAACCCAAACCATTCTATGATTCTATAATTTTACCCTGTGTCCAACTACAGGCAGCCAGCACACAATTAGAAGAAATTGCAACCCTTGTGCACCAGCACCTCATCTGGGCACTAATCGAAGACATTAAGAAAACTCCCCGCCTGATGCAGTACCAAACACAGGTGCCTAGTGGGACTTTCAGCCTGCTCTGAAGCATGCCTTTAGGCCTGAGCTCAGCAAAGTGAGCTCAACCTACTCACCGATTTCACTGGAACTAATAAATATCTAAAATTAGGCACATGCTTAAACACTTTGTCGGGCTCAGGCTCCTGGATTAACTGCAGACTTAGTCTTTCCTAGCACTGCACTCGACAGCAAGCTCCTTCCCACTCCGTCCTCACCCATCCGAGTCTTCGGGGAATGTTGCCATGGATTTCCACGGGACACAAAAGAGTCCATATTGGAAGAACCCTGTTAAGGTTGCTAGGCGTAAATATTGACTTAACGGCTCTTCCGCCTTTTTTCTTTTTTAAGAACAGATTTGTTGGCCATGGCTGGAAAAATAAAATGATGGAGTATGCATGATTCACTCTGGCACTCACACAAACATGCAGATCAGTTGGCTGGCAGCTCGCTCCTCTGTTAGCAGAACATCGCTTCTAAAATGTGTCATTTTGTTTTGGCAGCAAGAATGTCCAAGCCCGCAGACAGAAATAAAAATCTCCTACCTTCCATGTACTTCACATGGGGATCGCTGACCTTCCCCAACACAGAACACTTGATTAATACTTCCAACAACTTTTTAGTTGAGACACACAGAAGGACTGACAGGACGCTGCAATCGTTTCACACTAAAAGCCCAGCCCAGAAACCTCCTTTCTTGCACCCACTCTCCTGGGTCTGCTGACGTGAGAAAGGACTGCGAAACGAACTGCAGGTAAAACTTTTTATTTGAAAGTGTTTTGAATAAAGACTGTTTCACAGACGACAAATATTGAGACAGAGAATAAATACTGTGACAGAAGGTCACGCAGGAAGTCAGCAGCAGAAGCGAGAGGGGACCCAAGGGTTTTGGTCATTGGCTTCATGCTTTCATCACCAGGTTCTACTTGCTATAGTACTCCGTGCACAGACTTTTCATCCTGAATTTAAAAAACGCTATTTAAAATGCGACTTCACCACAGGACATCATTCAAACCCTTTTCCATGTTGATTCTGCCAGAACTGGATGATTTGGCAGGACTGGCAGGGGGACAAACCTCCTCCACGGCAGCCTGAGGGTACAAAGTATATGGGATAGTTGCGGGTACCAGTCCTGGACATGGCCAGCACAATCTCCGACTGTCCCTAAAAACCTGCTCACCATACACAGCGGCACAGCAGTTCACCTGAGAGCTGGCAGAGGCTGCAGTGAGAGTATTCAGGATTCCCCAGTAGCCCCCCGTTTGACGTACAACCAGGGGAACTCGAGAAGAGTTGCATTTCACAGCACTCAGCAGATGTCTGCCAGAAAGCAAGTACCTCATCAGGAGGAAGACAAAATTGATTGAATACAGGAGGAGAAAGTCCATTGTCAGACAAAAGATCCTTCTCTAAAGGATCACAAAGAGTTTGCTTGCATTTCAGCTAGGCAGGGTGTCCTTCAGGACTTCTAACCCGTTGGAGTTTAAGCACCCCCCCAAGGTATAACGCAACACTAGAAAGGGAGACCAGGATCAACACACGTGTGTATTTATATTTGCTTTGCATCCATCCTCTGTGGCTCTACACCTTCCTCTCAGGGAACAGGGACCACCAATTCCTCCTGCCAGGCATCCTCTGTGCACGTCCCCTTCAGAAGCGGCGGTTCGGCACGTGGCACGTTAAGGCTGCAGCATCTCACAGCCATGCAGGGCAGCCCAGGGCTCTGGTATCCTACCCACTAATTAGACAATACACAAACTAGCCATCCCCACTCAGTACTAAGCTACCAGAAACAAAAGCAAGGACACTTATATACCTTTGGAGCTTAGCAACAGCTGCTCAGGATCCACTCCACCTATCTCAAATCTATTTTTACTGACAGCTTTTGAAGCAGAGAATTCCTTGAACAGAGAAACAGGTTGATATCCCCTCTCCTCAACTGTAGGCAGATCCAGTTTGTTATTTTTTAAGCGTTTCCTTGGTGGCACATACAAATTCAATACTGTGTCTGTTAGCAAAGATGTCTATTTTCAGAATAAATACAATGACATGCAAAGATCGTATTGGCAACAGCTAAGTAGAAGACATCAGGAGATAAAAAAAGGAACTCTCTTAAGGTCCTCACGTGCATAGGACAGGAGACCGAGTAGATCTAATTGTACAAAATTAAGGAATTTTCCGCCCACTCAGTCTCCTGCCCTTGCAGCTGGAATAGCACAGCCTGGGTGCTGCCTCCTTGTTTCTCAGGAAATGGTTTGCAGGGAACAGAAACTTTTCACAACACAGATGCAAGAAACAACCTAAATGATTTCTCTGCTCTACTAGCTTAAGGTCAAGGCTGATGCAAGGCAATCCTTACTGCATGCCGATATTGCTGCTCTTATACCCACACATGAGTATCAGGGGACAAATCCATACAGACATAGACTTTCAAGTTCCAGTTATTGGCCATTATTACCTGGTTATGGAGATGGCAACGGTTGAGCTTTATGACAGGGTCTCAATAACACTACACAGCAAGCCAACATGCTGCATTTATCACTGGGTTTACATTGTACTGACCTGATATGGGTCCAGCACTGGGAAGGCAACTGCAACAAATGCTTATAGCTGTTTGGAGCCCCACTTATGCCCCTCCACTGAAAAGGATCCCCTCTGCCTACTGAGATGGCCGAGTTTGCCCTTGAACTTGCTCCTTTGGCTTACACTGTCTGAGCATTTAGTTCAGAAGTATCTAGTTAGTTTTAAAGATTTAGGATCAGTTTTGTCACATGGTGCCCAGATGATCAGCCATCGGCTTCTACATGACCAAGAGCTGCAGCAAGAAGTCCCACTAGGCACAGCAGTGCAGTAGGAATCAGAGTGCCTTAGTCCAATGAGAAGAGAAAGTACTTTTAGAAGTTTAAAACAAGTTACATGGACCAATCTTAAAGTGATCAATCTTTTTCCATTTCCTAGAAAGAAAGTCAAGGGTGACGAGTTCAGATCCAAGTGTCTCAAGTCGGGTGAGATGAATCCCACCTCCAGGGCATAAGACGAGGACGAGACAAGGATCAAGTCTCCAATAACTACACTGAATTCACGGCAGTCATGAGCTGACTTTTTCTTATCCATATATTTCAGCCATGATCAGGAAAAAATACACACCATGGGCAACCCTGACAAAATAGAGATTGCCCTGGAAAATCACTTCCAGAAGTGGCAGAGGTACTTCTCCATGGTAAAAGTTACCACCATCTCCTACAACAATTAATAGCCTACCATAGTTTTAAAGCAATTAGTATACAGACTGTTTTAAGCACTTGGAAATTACAGCACTGCTCTTGTTCTCCTCAAAGCCAGCAACCCAACTGCTGACACTATTAGTGGATAAAGTCTTTTTATGGCATCATAGGCTTTCCTCCAGCCTAACTCCTCTTCTTTCCCACTTTGCAGTCATCTGGCTGTATCAACACAAAAGAAAACCAGAGCATTTCTCAAAACATTTTCAGCATCATTGAAACTCAGGTGATCTTATCTGTCTGTGATGGGCTGAACAACCTGTCAGTCACACTTGTCAATCACTGTTCTTGCTCCTTAAATGCAAGAGTTTAACTGAGGCGAAGAAGCAGAAATGAAAGTCTGATACTTACTTTCTCAGAACTGCAATTTCATTCTCTATGCTGCTTTCCTTTCCCTTCAGTGCCTTCTTGGGAATGCACTTGACTGCAAAGAGTTTCCCACTTGCTCTCTCTTCAGCCAAAACAACTTCAGAGAATGCACCCCTGAATGAAGAAAAGAAAAACCGCAGTTTTAACTCATGCCTTTTCTTTGGAAGCTGTTAACTGAAACATAACCATCAAGTATAGTTCTCCTGGTGTCTTTGGAAAGCTGTTCTTGTTAATCACAGCAATGGCATTACAAGAATCTTTCTTTGCCTTTGCAAACATATGCAGACATTCACATTCACGCAAAACATTAAAGGCTTATCAAATACAACAATTTCAATAAAGAACCATAGTCCAGCAGAGCAAAAGCTTGGAAATGAGAAAATACCATTTCTGTACACAGGGGCACGGACCATAGTCCGGCTGCTGATTTGATGGATGATGTACTTTTCCCCTTTCTGAGGTTTTGGAGGTTTAATTCACGTAGCAGCACAAAGTCCCTAGGACTAAGCGCCACACGAGTGCCAAGAGTGCTCCCAGCTCCTCAGTGACCGCAAGAGGTCAGGGCCTCCGCTTTGGTCCTCCCTGGCAGCCCAGAGCATCTCCTCACCGTTGGCTCAACCCTGACTCAGACAGGCAAGCAGCATCAGAATTTCTCTCTGTACGCAGAGTTATTCCACAACACAAACTTCTGTGTGTGTGATTGCAAAAGCCAAAGAATTGGATTAAATCACGAGTCCAAACGTCGGCATTAATAGCAGCCTCCCTACAGTTACCCCAGACGGGACTACACAAATAAAGAAACTTCATCACAGCAGCCAGTCACTAATTGCCAAGAGTGGGCAATGCTTCTCTTTCAGTAGGTTATTCCACAACAGTGTATTATTTCTTGCACTTTCATCAGTTCCTCCAAAGCATCTGGACTTTACCGGGTAGAAGCCAGGAAAATGTTACAGTCAGTGCTATATACACTTCTTTTCCGCTCTCACACTGTTTTCTGAGCATTTGAGCATCATTCAGACAGACAATGCTGGTCTGAACAGACCTTTGCTCTGGCATATTGGGGCCACTCTCACATTCCAGTGCTTGTTAGTGGTTTAGCAGCAAGGTACTGGGCAAGACAGAGCACTGGCCTGATGAGGAACAGCAAATCTTTGCTCCTATTCACCAAAACCTCCTCCTGAAGTGCCTGCTTTGTCCAACAGACATCAGAGCCAAGGACTTGTCTAACCAGATCACAGCTGAAAGATCCACCAGCTGAAGGATCATATTTTATTTATACAAAATAAAAACAGGCAGGACACTTCCTTCATTTTCCTGCCCTGTCAGTAGATTATTCTGCTCTTCTACGTAGCTCTCCATGAAAAGAGCTCGGGAGCAGGCTGAGCAAACCCAACCATGCTCCAGCCTGCTCTTAAAACATTAATGTTTGATCACAGCCTCTTTTGGCTACCACCAACTTTCTCTGACTTTCATTCCCCAGAACTGCTGCTTATCTAGATGTTTGTGGATAAACAGAAGCATTTTCTTTCCTGGCCAGGCTCTTCCTTTTGAAGTTATGCACTTTGATGACACAACCAACCAGCTGTGACCTCACCAACGGTTCCCAAGTTGCAAAACAACCAAATGAATCATTAAGCCTGTGGATAAGTGGATAAGCAAAAGGAAGAGGGTGCTGCTTTGGAAAGAAAGTGCCTCTTTACGTAGAAATGCTTTTGTAGCCAGTAGTGGTAGGGAAGTAGTGACGGGAAGTTTAGGAACGGATGAAGAGACTTTAGTGAACTGTTATGGTGGACATTTGACAGCTTGTCTACATGTGGCAGTGACTCTCTGAACCAAGAAGGTCTTGTCTCATTTTTGCCAAAAAGGGCAGAGTCTGATCACATTTGCACCACTCTCAGTATAGGAGCTATTCACTGTTTTCTGCTTTGTGTATAATCTACCACAGCACGTCAGATAATCAGGGGCTGCAATTTAGAGTACACACAACTGATCCTAATGGCTTTCACAATCAAGTCGCCCAAAGTGTTTTTAAAGATCTATTCTTTGCTTTCCTATTATCAACAGTCCTAGTCATTCAATTCACCAAATGCGGTTTTCATCCTGACCCTCACGCTTGGAACAGCCAGACCAGAACCACAATAAAATCTTTTTACTGGAAAGCCCTGAGACTTCTCAGTGCTTATCAGCTTCGGTTGCAGGCCAGGGTGCTCAGAAACTCACAGGACTGCTCCCAGCTATACTTCATGAACCCCTTACGCCCCATCTGCTTAAGCTTTCAACAGTGCACTTCACTCCTGCTGTGTCTTGGACAAGCTTTTTGCCTTCAGCTAAATGCTGTTAAAAGCAGCATATTCATACCGGTCGTTAACTGAACACACAGCTTTCCCAGTGTTTATTATATTATAAAAACACAGAGAGCTCCCACTCCAATCTGGATTTCATTGCTGTTCTCAGATGACAAAATAAAGGAAATCCCTTTATATCCCTCTACACAATAAAGCCAGCTTTGGGAAACACCTCTATTTCATTTGGCTTCACAGTTTTCCTGGATTTCTTTCTCCACTTACCAGGACAGTCATAGGGTTCAATGGTTAGAAACCGCCTCTATGAATTTAAATGACATTTTTTCAGGAGCTCCCAGATACTCATAAGAACCAATTCCATATCTCCTTAATGGCCTTTTTCATTAAAGCATGAAATAAGCTGAACCTCAGCTAAAGCATTCGCTCACGTCAACCCTGGGTACTGACAGGACACTTTTTTACATCGAGTTTTATACGAGGCCATGGCATGAAATTGCTGGTGCTGGGAAGAGCCCCTGGGCAATGAGGGGGGAGCGCTGGGGTGGACCCGCCGGGAAGGCAGGAGAGAGATGCGAGGTGGTCTACACCATCCTGTGCACTACATACGCTCCTGTGTTCACAGAGCAAGCGCAAGTCGGGGGGAAAGCAACAAGTCAATGGACAAAAGAAAGATAAGTGAAGTGCTGGAAGGGAAGAGAAGGGAGGGAACAGATGCAGATAGGGATCAAAGAGTTCAACACAGACTGAGAGAAACGAATGGTATAGGGCAAGAAGAAAGAAAAGGCAGCAGGGAGCATCAGCAAGGAAAAGGCAGCATAAGACACTCCTGGAGTCTGCTGGAGTCAGGGGAGAGTCAGAAATAATAGCGAATAGATGGGCAAACAATTATCATAATTTCAAATACACAGCTGAATTTATCTACCCTTAACGATCCAGCCCAGCCCCGATTAAACCCCTCGATTCATGCATGAAAAGATAAGTACCAGGTAGAAAGTCAGAAAGACAAGGCTGCTCGTGTTTCTTTGCTAACAGCAATAGAACCTACAGCAAATTCTCTGCCTCCTCAAAGAAGTTCCCCAGAACTACCAACTTGGCAGCCTGCTAAAGAAGATTTTTTCCCCAAAAGAATTCATATGGCCTTTAAAATCAAGATACTGATGAAGGAAGCAATTTATATCTAAGAATTTATTATGATTCTTTATTGAGGGTTAAAAAGTAATTGTGTACAAAGTTCTATAAAGATGTTTGGTTTTGGAAAATGTTGCATGCCTGCAGCTCAGACAGGGCTCTGGATTAAAACCCCACTTCTTCTAGGAGGTACTCCATGATCTCTACAATGACGTGGTGTTCCCAAGACCTGCCATTTGCAACCCATATGCCAGTATCTCCATGGTCATCGCACCGAGCCAGAAAGAGATTCAGAAACCTCTTGGTCAATCTTGTATTTTGAATTATGAGGTTTTATCTGAAATTTCATGCATGGAAAAACACAATTTCTGTGAAGGACAAGCAAACAAGGATTTTTTTTTTATTCTGTGAAATACTAAGGAAGGTGTTTACTCTGTGAAAATATTTGAGTGAGTTTTATTCAACTCTCCCCCTCCGAAAATAAGGTCCAAAAAGTATTTTCACACTCTAATACAGATTTTTTTTTTTTTTTAAATAGGGCGAAGAGGTTAATTGATTAAAAGTTATGATTTTAACAGTGTCTGCAATGACTGGGATGTCCCGTTCCCTTCAGCTGGGAAAGAGGTAATTGCAACCTGTCCAACATGCCTGGGGACCCAGCCTTCACCTCTCTGAAGAGGGGCTTCTAAACCCTTCAGGAGCTTTCCTTGTCCTGCCTGGAGGTTATAGCAAACAAATAAAAAAAGCATCACAGTTTTGAGGAAGTAGGACAGCAGGGGAAATGTGTAAGCGAGAAACTTCTGCAAAATTAAACCACCTTTAGCTGCCAAAATACATGTGTTGCATCAACCTATTTTTGAAAGTTTTGACCATGTTATCATTTGCCCTAGAGGATCGACTCTCTTCAAACTTCTAACTAAGGCATGGAATAATTTTATGATCTAGATCATTTTTATACAAATTAAGAACAATGCAAAAGAAAAGAAAGAGAGGTTAAATGACTTGACGAGTGACACAGAGATAATGGCAAATTCTAGAGGGTGGTTGAGATGTTCCGACACCTCACTCCTTTGCACACATCTGGACCAAGCAGCATCCTACAAGATGCCAATCTTTTATAATTTTAATTTGTTTAAATTATTTCTCATCCAGTTATTTTCTTTAATCTAGATTTGAAGATTAGGATTTCAAGATTAACATTGGAATATGAACAGCATTCATACCCAAACAGACTGGATTTTCAATTAGAAAACAATGGCTGCAAGGCTAGGCTACCCTGCAAAGCAAAATAAAGGACAAATAAATTTTTTCCTTCATCTGAACTATGATTTAATATGAACACTTCATTTCTGAAATAAAATAAACATATACTGTGACAGCAAATCTGTTCTCATTCATTGAAAAAATTGCTGTCACAAAAATACCGACAAAATGAAGACAGAGTTGATGGAGGGATAAAACTTAATTTTTCCATTTGCAGAGACCTCCATGTTGAGCAGTTTTCCACTGCATTAGCAGGTGCTCTGTCATAGTAAACCAACAGACATAGTCAGGAAACAGATTTCACATCTTTGGGCTATGTATAGCTAAAGATCTTAATTGTGATACAGTTAGCTTTCTGTGTGTACTTTGCCCCAGCCAAACCATGGGGAAAAAAAAAAGCAAACACTCATCATTTGAAAAATATACCATGTCCACAGTGAAGATCACCCTGAGACAGGAGACCGACCGAATCAACGTGAGACCGACCGAATCAAAGAAGGTCATTTCCATAGCCTGGCTTTGGCAACCACACACCAATTCTGCTCCTTGACTCCCCAAAGAAAGGTGAGTTTGAACTGCAGTACAAACAAAGGCAAGTATGTAAGAAAAGATCTTCTCTGGCATTTTCACAGCTTTTCCCAGGGACCTCAAGGAGTTAACTGTGGCATGAGCTAGAGCTCTGTGTAGCCAGCACATATCAGGAAGATTCTGGTCCTGCAAAAAATATTTTTCTACTAAGCCATTTTTCTGCACGAGTCATGTTCTATTTCTTTTTATTAAATTTTCTACTCAGTCATTTCTGTACACACATCCTCATTCTCCCAAATTCCAGACCCATCCCGACGTAAACCCAAACTAAGGCTGGAAATAAAGTTTTTTACCCCAAAGTCATGTCCATGAACGTCCTGAAGTTTGTGTGAAAATGAATTTACAATGAAATTTGCCATAGCTCAGCGATGTCTGAATGCAAAGCTAACAACACTAAAGTGTAGAGGGTGTTTTTAGCCCGTCACAAGCAAAGGAGAAGGCTTTTAAGACCATTACACATGGTACAGAAGTCAAATATCCCTATACATTCCCAAGAGCTGAATATAAATTTACAGGAAAAGAAACACACTTCCTAATCCAGTTGCAGCCATCTATTCTTTAGAGGACAAATGCTTTTGCTAGCTGTTTTCATTCATCAAGCACACAGTCCCAACCCTGCAGCCCCTTCTATGGCAATGCCTCCTCCGCCTGGGCGAGAGCAGAACAACCAGGACTGCTGTATCAACACTGGTATTTTTAGCCTCACTACTCATTTAACTTCTACTAAGCCACCCAGCCACAACTGAAAATGCTGTTTTCTACCTTGGGGCCTGGTGAGTGTCTGCTGTAACACCAGACACAGCCCTCTCCTGGGCTGTGTCTGACTCTAGTTCCCCTCCCCAGGGGTGATTCTGATCCCCACCCGCAGTGATGTCCCCCATCCCCACAGAGATGCCTGGGGCTGGGCCTGCTATTACCCATCACAGGTGATGAACAGCACTTCCAACCATGCCCAAATGCTGTTGCTATACCCTGATGGACACTCAAACAACAATGGCAAAGAGAAAAAACACTCTTTGCTCGGTGTTCCTGTAGCAAGGAGCTCCTTTCTGGACCACTGACACGTTTCTCTGTGCCCTGAGCCATTTCTGCCAATACCCTCAGCGTTTCATCCAAGCTAGAAGGTACATTAAGACCGCTGGGGTCTTCCAATGAGCAGCCACTTCCCCATAGTGTGAGAGGGGCCCAGGAATCACCATGCCAAGGGATGAGCAGCACATCCCCAGCTCCAGACTTCATCTCTCCAGCCACCGTGCTGCTCCCCCTCCAACAATTTTTCAGAGAGAGGAACCACATCAATACACAGATCTCCGCTGGGACTTAAAGCTACGACCATAACAGAGACACTCGATGATATCATACTGCAGGTAGAGCTTCTTCTTTCCCCTCCTTATAAACCAGTTTGGTTTTTTCCCCGCCATTACAGGGTGACTTGCTGCAACAGAATGAGCAGCGCAAAGCTTTCATCTTGCATAGTGACCAAAAGTGTTTGGATTTGTTTGGATTTAACTTCCATTTTTGGGGGTACTATTATCTACAATTACAACAACAGCTTAGTGTTTTGACAGTTTTTGTCATTAAAGTCAGCTGCAAGAATTTTAATGCCAATTTGAGGCTTATCATTTCTTCTTTTAGCTACTCAATATTTTATATTCGCAGGAAAAAAAAACCAACACACAAACAAAAACCTAGTTAAGATCAAAAACCCATGTCAGCTACTTAAATGAAAGTTACTTAGAGGAGAGATACTTCTATGAAGCCAGAAAACACCAATTTAAAGTTGCACATTATAAAGCATGAAATTACGACAATATAGTCAAGGTGGTTTCCTTCACATCGCTGCCTCTTCCCCTGGACCAGCTTCACCAGAACCCAACCACCTCCTTAGTGGGCAACAATCATTTTCATCTAAGGAAAAATTGCTGGAAACCATTTAAACTATTCTGTAGTTGAAATCAGTTCTTCACTCCAGGATGAATTTCAAGTTCACAGCAGGGCATGGCACACACCACCAGCACCCCTTGTCACTAAGAAACTCCCTTCCCTTCCTTCAAACGTGATGTTGTGGGGCATCAGCAAAGGTGCCACACTGCTCCCTTGCACCCTGAGCACTTCTCCCTGCCCACCACCACCACCACCGAGCCAGCTCATCTCCCACTTTGAAGGCCAGCAGGGAAACTCCAAGTCTGAGACCTGTGTGGCAACACAGGCAGGAGAGGAGAGCACTGCTGGGATGGCTTCCAGCCATGCAGATGGGAAATCCCGCGGTGCTTGGGGCACTCCAACCCATACACCAGCAGGGTTAAGGCACTGAAGCACATGGCCAAGGAGACTCCCAGGCAAGAAAAGCCATTACGTGCGGAGCAGAGCAAGGCATCTGGGCTTCATTTGTCAACAAACAGGTTCAAAGATGAATAAACCACATAAAGCACAGAAATTAAGCCAAAGAAGAAAAGTTTCTGCAGAATCTCTTCCCTTTCTGAGATGAACTAATTTGTTTTAGCTGCCTGGTGTATGCTAATTTAATAGGATGCTATGCAGTCTGTTCTGAGACAGTGATGCATGGATGCTAAAAAGGGAAACTAGCCCAGCGCAGATCCCCAGTCATGTTTGTTATTACAGCCCTCTTCTTTCCTGAACTGTTTGCTCCTTTCCGACTACTCCTGTCCACTATTAGAAAGGGAAGTATTGTCTTTGAAGGCCTATTAAATTTACATTACATCCTCCGTGGCAATAACAGTAAAGCTATCCAGAATCAAAAGCAAAACATACAGCTTTCTGTACTGAGCTCTTCCTTCTACTATACACTTCACAAACGAGCAGTTAAGCAGTTTATTTTCTCCACTGATGATTACTCTTTCCAAAGTGAATATTTAACCACCGTTCCTCCACTTTTATCTTAC
Organism: Sagittarius serpentarius; assembly: GCA_034782735.1. Classification (NCBI taxonomy): domain Eukaryota; kingdom Metazoa; phylum Chordata; class Aves; order Accipitriformes; family Sagittariidae; genus Sagittarius; species Sagittarius serpentarius. Next base: position 7,382,920 of record JAVKLA010000005.1, on the reverse strand, counting down.
AAGACAAAAGGAGCTCATTGTCTTCTAGGGTCTATCTGACAGCAGCATTCTCACAAGGAAATAACCTTTCTTCTTCTAATAATGACCTCAAACCTTCCTTGAGGCATAAGTGATCTCCATAATTTTTTTCAAAGCATTTCCCTGTTCTGACACTGATATATGCAGGGTCTATTACAACACATTTGATTTCTGGAGATCTTACGTGGCCATATAAAGCAGATTACACCAATTTGAAAATGCATGTTTCTTTTTCCTCCACATGGAAACTTAAGAAAAGATCTGGCAAACCATGGCACTCTCCAAGAGGCTGGATCAATTAAGGAACAACTAGATGATGTTGCATCTTTTAAAGCAAAGCAAAGATAGTGCAGACACTATAGTTTTGCTTGCAACAATTCCTGTGTTCCTTCTAAAGAGAAGATCTTTAGTTAAGACAAAACTAGCAACTGCCTAAAGATCAAATAACTTTGCAGTTGTGTCTAAACCATGGGAAACTCCCATTTAGCCAGGAGTTTTGCCTAAAGGTGTTTGGACCTTCACAAATCCAAGTTGCAAAAGTCTGCAAAGCACCTCGTTCCTTCAGGTGGCATTTATCTATCTACAAAACAAAGCCAAAGTATCAGTTCTGGTGGTTTTCCTCAGTGATCATAAGCAAACAATTGTGTTACTTGACCTGTGATTTTCAAACGCCAGCCCTATCTCATGAACTGTATGGCCCATTCTACAGCTGAGGGCCCTGAGGAACAGGAACCACATGGACCTTAGAAGTTACTTAACTTTTATTTTTTTAAAAGCTGGCAACTTTGCATAATCTAAAAGTGCACACTCCTTTTGTACTCAGAGAAGCATCTCCAGCAGATGATCACATCCCATCCAAAAATGTATTGAGGGCAGCACACTATGAGTCTGTAGGAATCCTTAAACCCTGTCAATCAAAAATCCCCGGCTCCATTTGCTGCCTGACTCTGGTCAAAGAGATCATGAGATGCCCAGACATCAGTGCCGAGATGCCCATCAGGCAGCTGCAATTATGTTAGATGACTTCCAGCTTTAGCATCTGGTCTTGCTTCGAAAGAAATCAGAGTCTGACCACCCAGAATGAAAGTCCTCTGAACACATCTACATGGGTATTGTTGACTTTAAGCTATTCCACCATGGTTCCTGTTACAGCCAAGAGATGGCCACTACAGCAGTGCTGGGTAACTATCTAACACTGGTCAGATGAATCACACCCTAAACACATCTCTTGATCTTTATTGAGAGCAAAGGGAGCCTAGGGGGAGAGATGAATATGTCCACAGGGTGGACACTTTGAAGGCTAAGGCAGACAAATCTCCTCCCCAACTTGCAGGGCCTGAGTAGGCAGAATAACCACATATTCAAAACAAAAGTAGGATTAGGACTTGTAAGGTTTCTATGCCCATGATCACAGCGCGGCTCCTGCCTGTTCTAAGGACAAATTTAGATTAGTTAATCGTACCATGAAACCAAGGCACCTCTCCTAGGATCTGTATTTTCCAGTTTAATCCGTTAGACTCAACCTACAGCCCCCAGTCAGGAAGCAATCCCCATGAACACGATGAGCCATCACCAAAAGAGGAGACCACAGGGTCCAGAGCTGTAACGAGCACAGCTGAACAATTCCCATTGTGTAAGAGCCCTTTTGTGCCACTATGAAACTCCAATTCTCTTGTTCTCATCCTGTTGTTACCCATCCAGCCAGTCCTGCATATCTGTTTTAAATATTTGGACTAAAAATTATGTGTATTTTGTACCCTCACCCACTCCAAGTCGTAGCTTAGAATTGCAAAAAAAAGAAAGAGAGAGAGACACACAATTGAGTATGATGGAATACAAATTGTTTTCTAGCTCAGAACTGAGGTAGGAAAAGACACCGCAGGATATCCAGAGCTCCTTCTGCAGCCTTGCTTCCAAGGGCCACCTCTCAAAACACTAGAAGAGTGTTTGCTTTCCTACTCCCCAGCCTCTTCACTCATGTATCCACATGCAGTTTCATGTTTGAGCTGAGGTACGTTAAGAAATCTTGGCAAACTGGTTTGCCTAGTAACCAGCAAGCTTGAAAATAAACATTTTGGCAAAGATTATTTCAGTGTAACTATATACAGAAGTTACCAGGCACTTTTGAAACTCACAGATACTTCTGCAAAAAGAATTGCCACACACTTTCCACATGTGCAAGCCTCAGTCATTCTCGCTCAAATCTCAGTGCAAAAAGCATTTTCCTTTCAGCTTCTGTTGATGAGGAACTTCTCCATGGCTCCATGTTTACGGTGCTGCACTGAGACTCCTGAGGTTACTCACAAAATAGATGCCAGCACAACGTTCCTCCCGTAAACTTACTATCATGAGCCTCCACACTGCTTTGAAGGAACACTTCTTCATGTCACAGAGTTATACTGGGATTGGCCAAAAGGAAATACCCCAGGAGATGTAAGGAACCAGAAGCTGCACCAACTTCCATCCAAACCATGCCCAGCCCAAGCATTGACCCAGATGAAGCAGGGAGCATACGAGGCCTGGCAGCAGAGGTCCTCTGGGTTTATCCCATGCAACAGCAGAGCAGGCCAGTGACACATGCAGCAATCCCATCCCCTGAGGATGGGAGCCATCCTTGCCTTCCGCTGCCTTGCCCATATGACGGTAGAAGACAGCATAATGAGGGAAGGAGTCCCTCTAGCATGGCAGACCTGCACCAAAGTAGCTGAGCTCATTATAGAATCACAGTAGAGAGAAGGTGCTGGTGTTTCCTGCATTGCATCTGAGAGGACAGACCTCCCCACCCAAAGAGTTGAGTCTGGTCCATAGAAGCCATCAGTCAGTGAGCTGGTCCATGGAAGCCATCAGCAGGGAGACAGGCTTTGATAACTCTGTCATATCATCCATAGAAAGGCTTTAGATTCCTGGTTTAATAGCAACTGGTTTAGTCTTCATAGAAAACAATCACTAACCTATTTACCAACCCTGACGGTAAGAAGGTGAAGACTGAAGACCTCCAGATCTGCCTAGGCAAGCTGCTGCTACCCAGCTTCACCTGACTCACCAGAACCGTGACAGACTCCGACTGCCCGCAGCTTCAGCACATAGTACAAACACACGCCAGTGCTGGGCTACTCGTGCCTGAGTCTTCACCTCCCGTTCTCCAGTGAGCAACAGCACAGGAGGAATCATCTCTGTGCCCCAATCAGCTCACAAACACCAGCCGAAGTCAGCTGCTGCATAGGGATGACCTTCTGTGTTGGAAAACTTCAGCAGAAACAATCTGACAGCGACGCTGATTCCCTTTATCTGAAATGTAATCATAGCACATTATAGTCTCATAATACAATGACAAGTTTCCTAGGAGATGACTGCTACGCGCCCTACCTATTTTTAAAAATGAAATTTCTCAGAATTCATTTCCATCCTCAGGTTGACATGCTACACACACATTGACAATTGTCACCACTGTGCTTCTCTGCCTTTACGCGGGCCCAGATAACCCAGCCCAGCCCTTGGACGGCAGGTCTGAGCAGTACCATAACATGCCCGATGAGCTGGATGAGGGCGGGGAGAGGGGAACACAGCTCTTCAAACCTGACAGCTATAATTTCTGTGTTTCTTTGGAATCTGTTGCATAATTTCAAACATGAGTAAAAAGGAAGCAGCATCTTATCCTCCCAGGTGACATGCACCACAGAAGATCAAAGTCCCCCAGAAAGACTGCACGAGAACACTGGCAGAGTGACAAGGAACAGGCAGGATTGCAGGAATGTCTCTCCCAGTGCTCTGAAAAGGTTATCTGAGAGACAATTCCCAGAAATACTGCAGGCCGCCGGCAGAGAGTTGAGGAGCTAAGCTGAGCAAGGTCCAGCTGGTAAAAACTGCCACAAGGTGTGTGCGGAACAGATGTGGTGTGGGCTGGTATGCCAGCCCACAGAAGAGATGGGCTGCAGAGCATTCAAAACAGGTTAAAAGTTGATTAAAGAAAAAAGCTAGAAATATTCCAGAATTTTGGCCTCCTGGGGAGCTTCTGTTTATTGTCATGGAAAGGGCTTGGAGGGGAGGAAGGGTTGGACACTTAATCCTGACAGCAAGTGCACAAGTCAATCCCTGGGGTCATTTTAAGAATAGATCAAAATGAGACAGTGTCTTCCCACCACGATCAGATGGGGAGGTTCACTATGAAGAAATAAGCTTTGAGTCCTTTAAAACATGACAGGACAAAAGGATGTATGTGAAACTGTTCGAATAGCAGAAGCAGCACAATACTTCCTTGGGAAAAGCAGTTTTGCTTTCTGCTATGAGTAAGAGCCTTATTTGATTAGAAACTTGATGCTCTCTTTGAAACAAAGCCCTTTCCCCATTAAAAATATTTCCATTTCTAAGTGAATGAGAACTCATTCCAAGTGAATGGATACTTGAGGATCCTGAAATGTAAACTCACATGGCTTGCTCATGAAATGTATGCTTTTTACCTGGTTAAAGGAAGCCATGAGGAAGGGAAAAAATTCTCAACAGGGTTAAGCAACAGGGTCTCCCCAGTCCCGGGTCCTTTCTTTAGTAATAACCATTAACAGTTATTTAAAGAAAGAGTGTAAGAAATGGAGTTCATGCAGCATAAGACTTTCCCCCACCCATTTATCCCCCTAGCATCCAACAGTCAGTGATCCAGAAAAGGGATCTCTCTCCAAGTGAGAGTTGCATTGACCCATCATGTCTTAGCTACCTATCCTCTACTAATCTGTAGAATTAATTTTCTTCAACCCGTTTAGACTTTAAATTTCAGTCTCTTGTAGAATCGAGCTCCGCTGAGTACAAATTAAATGAGAAAGCAGTTGTTCTTGTTTGTTCATTTTACATTTGCTGATCGATAATTTCTTTCTATAACACAAGTGTAAAACACATTTTAAATGTGCTAAGTAACCAACTGCTTTCCATTGTCACTTAATGGGGTTTAATCACAAATATACTGAGTGGTTTTTGAACCAGGACTAGAGAGTGGTGCTAGAAACGATCAGCAAAAGGAATCTGCAAGAACTGGATTCCCCTTCACTCTCCACGTCAAGAAACTCTCGACCTGTAGTAGGATACATGAGACAAAACCAAAATTCTTAGGAAAGGAGGTATAACCTCTTACGTTGTACTAAATCTTCAGTGTCATGTTTAATTTTGAAAGAAGAACTATGAAAAGAGGAAACTTGTTAAACAAGAAGTAAGAAGTTCCTAGGAGACAGAACCAGGAGAGTTAAAACTTGCCAGAAGCATAAGGACTGTTTAAAAACATCAGTGCTTGAAACTCAGAACAAATACATACCCCATGTAAAGTAACTCTCGAAACAGAGAAGTCTGACAGGGCAAGCAGCTGGACGTGAGAAACTATGAGCAGTAAGACAGCATCCTCAAAATCAGAAGTTGTGTGTCCAAATGAGGAAACAAAAATGCATTTTAAGTTCTAGTGGGAAAATACAAAAACTTCCAAAGGCAGGAAAAAGCATCTGAAAAACGATTTGCACCAGGCAGGAAATTAAATAAAGACTATTTTGCACATATCAGAAGCCAGAAGTGTGCCAGATCGCTGATGGCCCAGGAAGCAATCAAATATAGAAGCAGCATGAATAAACCCACATGGCTATAGCAAAATTACTTTTTTGGCATTTGTACTCACTGCAGAGGGGTTCAGGGAGATTCTCACACTGGAAACCTTATTTACAAAGTTGGTAGAAGGGGTTATAGACTGGACTGACCCAACCATTCTAGGGGAACTTAGGCGTGAAAACTACTGGAGCTCTAAAAATGGGCTAAAGTCTCTCCCTTAAAGTGTTACGGGTACCCAAAAATTAGAAGGCAGCTTACATGATGCAATTTTTAAAAAAGGATTCAAAGGAACAATTCAGGCGTTACAGGGAACTCCAAATTAGTAAATCTGACATCAGCAGGTCAGTAAAAACTATAATGAAGAATATCCCTCTGGCAAAAGACAGAATTACTGAACACCTGGAAGGATATGATAGACTGAGGACAAGCTAATACGGCTTTTGAGAAGGGAAGCCAGGCCTCATAAATGTACTCGGGAGGGGTCAATATGTATGCAGATGAGAAAACCCTGTTGAGGCAGTTCACTTAGATTTCAATGGGGTCCCTCAAAGCAGGATCTCTGCAGATGAGCCATTAGGGGATAGGAGAAGTTTCTTGCATGGATAAAGAACTGGATAAAAGACAGAAAACAGCAAGAAATAAATGGTAAATCCAGTGTTAGGGATTACTAAGAAAGCAGTTTGCCACACCCTGAATGCTTCGTGCTGTTGAGATCCTTCTCCTTGCCTGTGGGACATGGCAGAACCAGGGAGGGCGACAGGGATGATCAAAATTATGAAACGGCACCCTTATGAGGAATTACTGAATCAACTGGGACTTTCCAGCCTGGAAGAGACAACTGAGGGGGACAGAATAAAGCTCCACGTGGAGCAGGGAAGGTGATCACTGTTCCTTCCAACGCAAGGTTGAGGTGACAGCACATGAGGGTAGCAAGGACACACTTCAAAACACTTCATCCAGCTTCTTTCCACAGGACACAGTGAATATTAACAAGGATTCAGAAAACAACTGGAAAAATTCTGGTGATAAAATTCATACCAGACCACTAAAGACACCATTTGTGTCTCAGAAAATGCCTGCACACATCTCACTGAATGCTAGGGGAGTACTCACAGTATTATCATAATTACATTATTGTTAAATGCTGACCTATGCTTTCTTCTCCAAACATCTGGCATCAGCTGCAGGGACAGGGCACTGGATGAACTGCATTTTTGGTCTGATCCAGTAGAGTTGTTCTTATGGCCAATTAAAGTGGTGGAGCCAGCAGCAGCCGACAGCAGCTCATGGGAAAAAATGGGCATGCAAAATGCATTGGAGAGTTAAGTCCATCACCGAGACAAATGGGAACTCCTTTAGGGTTAACCCATGCCAAAAAGCAAGGAAAAGTGCATGTAAAATACTGTCTAATTCCAACAACAGCACTTTCACCCAAGTAACCATTCAGGACATCTAGTAGTAAAGACAACCCCTGACTTCAGAGGAATTAAACCAGCAGAGAATTATCCCAAAATGTCCAGGGAAAACACAGCTTTGAAAGGTGCATCGCATACCCACGGAGGAAACAGACTTTGTGATCTTCTTGGACTGATCTCTTTGGAGTAAACATAACCTCTGTCTTCCTTTATTCTTGCTTTAAGTGAATCATACGATGGGCCCTTTATTGCCACTGCAGATAACAGCCTCTTCCTTGCAGGACTAGAAGGTAGCTACCACTAATTAAACTAAAGCTCACATCCCAAGACTTAAGTTATAACATCTGAAACGGCATGCAACAATTTCCTTTGCATCCCTTCAGCTAGAATAGCCCAAACTCTCAAAATTTCTCATGCACTTATCCTTACAACATCCTTATGGGATTAGGCAGTGCCGTCACATATATGAAATAACGTGGGAACTAGGGCAGAGAGGGCATGAAGCAGACAAACCCCAGGTCCCCCCAGTCCAGCACCCATCACTGAACTGGAAGACTGTCTTCACGTGCTGCCAGATCACACTGCAGACACAACCTGTTTTCACCCTAGATCTTTTGCTTTAACCCTTCTCCTGTATCACGGGCTGCTGTCCCCACACATATACCATCCACGATAAGGGCTAAAGCTTAGTTCTTCCCCAGAAAAAGAGATTCACTAAAAGGCTGGCATCATTCCCTCCCATCTTGCCATGAAAATTTAAAATTTCAGAAGTGTTTCTTGCTTTCTACATCACACGCTACTAAATCTGCAGTAAACCAGCAGTACTGTTAACCCAGCGAGTCCGGCAGTTTAGCAAACTTGTTTATTGGACCCCCATGTTTGACAGCGAACCTATTTTCCTAACTTTAGCAGTGTAAATACACTTTGGTTGAGCTGCCATCAGAGTCTTTATAAGGAAGCAAATCTTTTCTCTTTGTTGACAAAAGCCTCAGAGTAGCATTTATCATAGACGAATGTTAGCAGGTGTTCATATTTAACTTGTTTTTGTGGATTTTTTAAGCCTGAGATGCATATAGTGATTGAGAATTACTGTTTATTCAGTTCTGTGTAATAGGAGAAGCAGCATTTAATCTGTCTCATCCATATTTAATAGCTCCAGGCACAACAACCATGAAAGGTCTATTTTTCTCCCACTAGGGAAAATATTATTGTTATTACTACCATCATGACTACATCTATATTCTGAAATTATTCATCCCCAGCTTTCTATATTATTTCTATGTTATCTGTGGGCCAGGTCTTTTCCTGGTACTTACCCGAGTTACTGTGCTGATGGAGCTATACTGATTTATGGCACGCTGAGTCACATCAGCTAAGGACAGAGTCAATTCAAAGCTTCTTGGCAATATAAGCCAGAGAGAATTTTGCTGCCCTGAGGAGGGGCAGGAACCCTTAGAAAGCTACCCATTTGCTGCTCCTGCTGTTACCAGAAAGGTGGCTTAGGGAGGTATCTGCTGCCTTTTGGAGGTCCACTTCTGTCCCCCAGGATAAGCTCCACCACATCCATTTTCATACTTAGTCTTGGCAAACACACAGGGTAAATGGTGGGGCCAGGGACGGTCTCTGGCTGCTGCTCCGTCTGTCACCTATGCCTAGAGCAGACCTCTGCTCCCAAGATGGCACGTAAATATGAAGGATGGCACCTAATTTCCCTCCAGCATAGCAGGGCAGCTCAAGGTCTGTTCTGACAGCTCAAGCAAAGCCCAGGCTGTGCACCGACCTGTCAATCCCAACCCCAAAACAGGATGCAGCCCCAATAAACTAGAGACATCCCTCCACGCATCATCCAGTAAATCACAACAGCCTGAACTAATAAATGGTCCAGTGTGTCATTTATCTAGTTAAGCAGAAAACAGGAGGTATAATCATGCAGGCAGTTTTTCCCTTCCCAGTGATAAGGGAGGACCTCAGCGAGCTCCAAGGAAACTTCTTCCTCACGCGAGCCTGGACAGCCTCCAGCACACCTAACAAACACGCAGTGACAACTCCAACCGGAGGAGCAGTTACGACGCGGGTTTTTCCGGGTATTTGTTCTTGGGGAAAAAAGTTCCCTGATAGCATGCCATTAAAACGTTAATCATAAAACTGCTGAGGGCCCCTTTCCCCAGAAGGTCACTCGTTCAAATGCAGCCAGTGTCAGCAGTCCCTGGCACGTTACCACGAGGCAGTGTTTACCCAGCGAGAAACAAATTTGATAGATTCGACCCAGTCACATGCTGTAAAACCCACGAGCGCGGACAGAGACCCGTCTCTTGCAACGGCCGCCCTGCCACGGAGCCGCAAACACCCGGGCAGCTTCACACGGGAGGTTTGCCTTTCCCAGGGCAGGGCTGACAAGTGCCGGCAGCGCAAGGGAGAGACCTGGAGCAGTCACCAGCAGGAAGCTTTATGCCTCCAGAGTTGCCTGTTTAGTCTTAACTCCAGTTCAGGAAGGGAAAAATAACACCCAGTATCCCCCGTAATCATTTTTTTCAGCCTCATATGCCTAAAGAAGCTAAAAAATCCCATGTGCAACACATTCAGGGCCTGAAGGTTATGATGAGAGCAACAGTGATTCAGAGGAGATTTTATATATAGATATATTTTTTATATATATATAAAGAGACATCTTTTTTTCCTATTACTTGTAATTTGGAAATAGAACAAGATTGGGGGGAGGAACACACATTATACCCTTTCCTCTGCATGTGTAGTTCTCATTAGGGCCAATTAGGATGATAATCACATCAGAAAGGAGGCTACAAGCCAACCTGCGTGACAAAAGCAGAAGTAAACACAACTCCGGGGAGCTTAGGGAGCATAAGGTTTTCCCGCCAAGTTCCCCAAGCTCAGATCTGACTCGATTCAACCTGGAAAACTCAGCCCTTTGCAACGTTATCTGGGAGAGCTTCCCAACCGGGAGGGGACGAGGTCATAGCGTGGGTCTTCGGGGACCGACAAACCCGTCCCCTCCGAGGACCTGCCCAAGTAATGGGTCTCAGCAGGCAGGAGGAGAGAAATTAATTGCTCTTTCCAGTGTTTTCTCCATACCCAGCATAAGGCATCGTAAGATTTCTACATTAAGAATTGATATGTTGTTCGGGGTGAAGTCAAAGAGAAAAATCTCATCTGAATTCAACAAAAGCAGGCCCTGCACTTGGCTCTCTACTGCCTTTTCCACCCTCCCTCCCCAGAGCAAACTGGTGAGTGCAATCCTAATGGGATTGTCTGGGTGAGTTTTCTGCACATCGGTGTTACCTATGTCATCCCCGTCTCCAATATCTGCGATGTCTTCCCCATCCCAGCTGCCTCCCAGGTGACTCCGTGCAATTACATTTCTAATTCTACCACAACGGTGCTCTCTCTGGGATGGTACACTGCTGTTTAATATATAAATGTCAATTTGGAAGCACAATATGATAAAAAATGACCCACATCAGGCACAGAGCAGTTCCCACTTACAAACAGGTAAGAAGGCAACAAAAATAATTAAGTACTTAACAAAGAGAAAGGATGAGGGAATGCAGGCAACCCTTTAATGCAACCCTTCCAAATTTTTCACGTGCTTAATTTTGAGCCATTTAAATGGAAGGGGACAGGTAGCCAAGTGGCAGGTTTAATATCGGACATGACATTGCATAGTCTGTGCCTGTTTGGGAACCTATTTAATATTTAAATATCAATTAACCAGTAGAACTCACTTGACATTTAAAAAATCTAAACAAAACACTTCAAGTGTAGCTCTTTAAAAAGCACCTGTAAAAGCACCTTCTTATTCCATGAACCTGCTCATTCTTTGCATCCTGCAAAATGTCTCAGGGCAGGGGGGTGGGGGGCCAAATAAAAAAAAAAAAAATCAGGATTTGTTGATTTTTCCCTCCATTCTCTTTTCATAGGCAGTTCAACTAAGCAAGAGTGGGCTTAATTCTGTCCCTCTTGTATATCACCAGCAGAGCAACTGCAGAGATATCTGAGCTAGTTCTGAACTAGAAAAATTTTGTTTTGCAGGAGGAAAAATCAGCTCATACCAAGCTCTGTATTGCCCAAGCTGCTGCTTTCAGACTATCTTGTCCTTTTACACAGCTGATCCCAAGCGACATAAAACAGGAGAAGGCGGCAGCTGCCTGGAGCACCAGTTGGGGAAATGGGGAAGGTGGAGCTGCACGGATCATCCTTGGTTCAGGCGACAGACACAAATCAACAAGACTTGCCCATCAGCCATCCCAATCCACTGCAGGCAAAGTCACAGCACTGGTTGCAGCTGCAGCTGGACCAGGGAGTTGCCTTTTCCTGGTCTGACAATGCTCCTCCCCTATCAACCCTGCAGGCAACGTGGGGAAGAGAGTTAAAAGCACCGAGGAAAAGTGCCGGGCATGAGGCGGTTTGCTTTAGGTACCAACATTTTCTGCATGGCCCCAACATTGTGGAGGTTACTGCAGCATCGACATCCTTTCACTTCAACCCAGTCATGCTGGTGCAGCCCACACACACTGCACAGACCCATCCGTGTTTCAGCAAGGGCTTCAAAGCTGCAAACTGGGGATGAACCCAAGAACCTCTGCTCCAAGTAGGCATTAACAAACAACCCCATGTTTAAACTTTCCTACTGTCTAATTCTCAATAGCATCACATCAAATACGCTGGTGGCTGCCGGCCCAGGTCGGCGGGCCTAGCACAGGGCTCCTGATGCCATGCTGCAGACCAGGCGACCACAGCCGGGCTTGGAACCAGCCCCGTGAGATGTCACTGCTTGTCAGCCAGAAAAATCTCCGTCTGCATTTCTAATCATTTACCTGCACAAACAATCATCAAGAAACTAATACTCTGCAGATTTCAAGCCCTTCATTTTTCAAGTTCATCTCTAAATGCTATATGCAATGAGTAATTCTGCAAAGGGTCTGCCCTCTTCCCCATACTCTGCACTAACGGAGACCACCGCAGTGTGCATTCGCCCTGCAAGGGGAGCACTGTACTGCTTACACACACTCAGCCAAAGAAGTTAAATGAAGCACAGCAAGAGAGACAAAGCAGGTTCAGCGTCTTCCCTTTTGTTCATCTATTGTGGAAATTCCAGGTGTGCTCAACAACCTGCCTGCATGGAAGAAGAGAAGACCCACCACACTGGGTCAGACCAAACGGCAGTCTAGCAAAATATCCCCCTGACTTGTAACAAACAGTTGTATAAAAAGCATAAGAAAGAGAGAAAACATGGAGAGATCCTTCACCTGATTCACTCTCCTGACCCCCCAGGATCAGCAATTCAGGGGCTTCCTCGGTGCAAGGGTCCACTGGGACTGTCATGTGCCCACCCATGCAGTGACCCATTGCACATAGGCAAGACCTGGTCCCATACACACAACATGAGGGCTATTTCCATCTCCTGCCAGCTCTCAGCCAAGCAACCCACTGCAGCTCTGCAGAGAAAAGCCGTATGAGCAAGTGCCTCAGCTGGCACCAGCTGTGTGACATTGAAGATAATGGATTTCTCCAGATTTATACCAGCTGGTGATTTCCCTCTTCTCCCTCTCTGCCTTGTCAATGGCTTTTCTGATGCCCAATATACAAGGTATCCACCAAGACGGTGGATCTAGTCCAGCAAGTGCTGTGCAATGCCTGTGACACTGGTTTATGTCCATTCTCTTAGAGGAAGGCGTAAGAGCATTGCCATAGGGCTGTAACAGAGTACCCTGGCCCTGGCAAAGCTTTGTGCTAGCCTCATTACTTAAATATTGGCTTACTCCTTCAAAATGGGTCTTTCTATCCTTTGAAATCCCATGGATTGTTCTAATCCCTGCTAATGTAATGCTTTACATTATGCCAGGGGAAATAGAGTGGAACACGCTATAGCCATTCATCCCCATGAGCACACTGCCAGCACCGCTCTTGACACTGTGCTTCTCCATCCTGCTTTAAAGAAAGCACCTGCGATTATTCCCAGAAACAGCTAAGTTCATTTTATATCTCTGATAGTGTCAGCGTCCTCTATTCCAGCCACCCTTTCTAAGAAATCACTGACCTCAGTGAGAGGTGAAGGGAAAAATCTGAACTCATTTGGAGACATTACTCCAAATTTCTGCTTCCATTGGTTTTCATCGCTCTAGATGACTTTAGCCCCCATGTGCCTCCTGCCCATATTGCCGTGTCCTGGAGTTAGCACTGAGCGTGAAGCATGCGAGGGCCTTCCTCAAAATGAAACAGTGATGGCAACCCTACCCGGCAGGCGGATTTCAGCAGTGCTGTCACTTGCGCGGCGAACCATTGCCTTGGCCGAGTCTGTCGTTTCAAGCCCTTCCAGGTTCTGCTTGTGTGCAAGCAATGCTAATGTGCTCATGGGAAAGCGTGTCCTCCACCGCAGAGGAAGCCAGAGAAACACGCTCTCTGTCACATAAAAGCAGTTTTCTCATTTATGTCACTTTATGATCAGGGAAGCCAGTTGCAGTCCCCAGCTCTGATGTGTAACATCAGCAGGAGAGCTATTAAATATTTAGAATGAACAGCTCCAGCATTAACCAAAAATACTTCCACGTTGGCAGGACTTACGGGATCAGCCAATATCTGACAGCCCTATAAACCCGCCCTGGAGCGGGAGACGGCAGGAAACCAAAGGTTTTTCCCTGAACCGAAGATTCAGGGCAAAAAGTTCCTACTTTTGTCAGCTGCTGGGGAGCTGAGTTCAAGTTCCCACACTGATCCGTGCTGGGCAAGAGGAGAGAAGCAGCTTCTTGCTTCTTCTACCCTCTTTCTGTATGCAATTAGAGATGGGCCGGGGAGACAAGGATTTGCCGGTGAAAACCTCCCCTTTGATCAGTTTAGTGAGTTGTGAGAGTCCATGGTTAAAACCTCGCAGTCTGGTACATCCCAATTAGAGATAATCCTAAAATATATGGTTCGCATGAAGATGTGAGCTTTTTTTGGTGCCTGGAAGGAGAAAAGGGGGAGTTTCTTGTTTTAGTACCATTGCTTCCCTGTCATATTTCATACCAACAACTGAGGTCACGTGCTGCTTTCCCTTCCCGTATTTTTTGAAGAAGAAAGCAGAAAGGACACTTTTAGAACAGAAAAAAAAAACAAGTAGAACATGGGTCAAATTAAGTTTGGTGTTTGTGTTTCCCACAGGAAAATTCACCAAAAAAATATTAAAGTAAATCCAAGAGGCAAATATAATGTTCTACATGACGAATTTTTTTCTGGCTACTTTCAAGGCATAATTTCTTCATGCAAAAGGAGAAAGAGGGATAATATGTCTCTCTTTGCTCCATAGGTCTGTCACTAAGTAATGTTTCAGCAAGTTTATTCATTTTCAGGCTCTCTTCCCTGCTCTTTCCTTCTCCCTTTTATTATCTATGTTGAGGCTGCAGTGCCACTCACTCATCACAGAGCTGCAAAGTTGACTCACTACAGCTCCTTTTTTCTGCTCACCGATCTCATTGAATTATTGAAAAGGGCACTGTCAAGTTGGAAAGAATATATCTTCAAAAATAAAATAAATTTTCTATCTTAAGTTCCAAATGGCACCTTAAACTATATATTTAAAGACAAAAAAAGAAAGAATTTGTAAGAAGAGACTCATTTTCTTATCATTAATAATGCCCTCAGTTTTCTTTTTGCACTTTTCAGTCCAGACAACCTAAGTTCAGCATCAGTTTCTAGACAACTTCACTCTTTGCTTTTCCTGTACTCACAGTAATGATATTGCCAAGTCTTATAAGTCTTTCCTCAGTCTTTGGGTATTTGTGGGTATTTTTTTGTAAAGTCTGAGCTTGTAAAGACATGCGTAATGCTGTGGCTCAGCTTTGATTTTTATTTTATTTTGGTATGTTAGCCTTCAGGGTTACAGGGAGTAGTTTGACTGCGTGGCTCAAGTACACCCTAAAGGCTCGAAACCAAGAACCCAACTGAAATTTTTACATAATGTCGCTATTCTTAGGGAGATTTTTGTGATTCCAGTAAGACTGGATGACTTTTTTTTTAACTCGGAAACTTGACTTGTCTACTGTGTTAGATTTAGCATCTGAATTTCTTTTACGCTGCAGCTCCTTATAATCAACATGTAAGTGCAAAATATTGACAGCTCAGGATCTGTTTCCTTTTCCTTCCCTTTTCACTCGGGGGGCCCAGCATCTCCCTGCATCATGGGAGACCATCTGCCAGAGCAGTACAGACAATGCTGACGAGATCCCTCTACTCTTCTGTCCCTACTGAGCACAGCCTCAGTTCAAGTGTGCCCATTACCAGAGCATCTAGGCACTATCAAATTAGAAAAAAAACAGGCAAAATCTAATATTGCATGTACAGCCATAATTTCTCATCAATTATACTGGTATAAAATGAGCAAAACCACAGTGCTGGTATCCAAGCCATAATCAATATTTGAAGAGTGCACTGAAATTCAAGGTCTATGGAAGGAGGTGGAAGTTTGCCACCAACACTTAACCCACTGGTGACAACACTCAGAAAGATGCTGGGCATTAGCAAATAGAGATTCCTAAAAGCTAATATGAATTGGTGAGGAATCTTTATATAAAACTTATAAGAAAGTGTGTAGTTAAAAGACAGAACCTGAGCTGAATTGAAACAAACCCCAAAAAACCAAAAAACAACCCTAGTCCACACTTATTTCTGTGTTAGAATTTCTGTTGGAACCTTGTTAAAAAATCCAGCAGTGCATCACCTCTCCAACAAAGACTTTTCTCACAAGACACCAGGAATAAAAGAAAAATATACAGTTCAATCAAGCTACCTCTAGGGCATATTTACACAAAGTTTTTTATTTGCCTTTCAACTTGACATATTGTTTTCAATACCTAACTGAAAGGTAAAGGTATTAACTATACATTGCAGTGCAGTTTATTCCAGAAGAGCTCCACGGTGTATCTCGGGCAGCGCCCATGAAGACAACCAATTACTGCTTGTGCCAAACCTGACCCTGGCTGTGTAAGCAGGGCTAAAATTTCAAGCACACAGGACAGGAATTAATTTCCTCATTTCTACTGCAAAACTGATGCAGGAGAGAACATTCAAAGCAAACAAAAAATCCTTCATCCAGGCTCAGTTTACCCTGATTTGAGAAACTTTGGGCCAGACTGTGTCTTTAAGTCCCTCATGTTTTCCAGCAGGCGTGGGTTGAGGGCTCTGCTTCCCTGGGCAGCGGTACACACTGCATGTTTTGGGGAGTATTCAGAAATGGAAAAAAAAAAAAGAATTTATTTTCTTTAAAATTTTAATTTCAAATTTAGACAAAAAGTGAATTGAAAATTCACTGAAATCATCAGTGAAAACCTGGTGGCGGCTTTACCATGTTCACCTCTGCAAGCAGCAGACACAGCTCCACCAAGGCTCTCCTGTGAAGCTCAGTGCAGGTTACGGCATGACAAAACACCTTCAATGGGGATTAATCACTGTATGATCATACTTAGAAGGCTCAGCCAAAACCAGAGCTCAGGCACTTCAGGTCTCATACAAACAACACAGAGTCCCTCTATGAGATGTTTAAAATCTCAGCAGTATGGTAAAAAGGATGATGATACAATGAGGTTATTTCTCCTAAGGGGTGTGTCCTGGTTTCGGCTGGGATAGAGTTAATTTTCTTTCTAGTAGCTGGTACAGCGCTGTGTTTTGGGTTTAGTAGGAGAAGAATGTTGAT
>JAVKLA010000005.1:7343103-7366128 GCA_034782735.1 Sagittarius serpentarius | reverse complement strand
CTTTATTATTGTTATTAGTGTCATTGTTAGTTTCTTCCTTTCTGTTCTATTAAACTGTTCTTATCTCAACCCACAAGTTTTACTTTATTTTCTGATTCCCTCCCCCATCCCACTGGGTGAGGGCAAACTGAGTGAGCGGCTGCGTGGGGCTGAGTTGCTGGCTGGGGTTAAACCATGACAGGGTGGTTCACGGAGCAAGCTCCAGATGAGATTGTCACTGAATTAAGGCAATTAATCCCTGGCATGAAAGTGATGCAGTCGCTGGGCTTGGGAGGTGTTTGCCTCTCTAAATCAGGAGGTAGCAGCCTTCCAGAAGAGCCCCAGAATACACATCTATCCTCCCGGCCACACGGACTAGACTGGCATGGACAAAATCATCCTCTCCTTAAAAGTGGTAGAGTAAATAAAGACTGCACTGAAGTCAGGGACAAAATATCTATTGAATTTGAAGGTCCAAGATTTTCACCCAGTTCATATATCTTGTTAATGTACATGTTAATATGCACTTGGCCCCCTTGATCCCATCACTGGTTGCAATTATGCTCCTAATTCAGACTTTGGCATAACACAAATTGTCCTATTTCTAAAAAAATGCTCTCTCAGGAACGAGTATCTGTCTCTTCTTGTGCTCTCTACATAACCCTCCACAGTCTGTTGCCAGCTCTCATTATGTCTGGTCCTCTCATTTTAATTGCAAGCACTGTACGGTAAGGACCTCCAATTTGATTTTTCTGTAGTGCAGAACATGCAATAAAGTTACTCACAAAAGACAGAGGAAAACATGCAAACATTAGGCATTCGAAAAGTGGGTAGGCATCCAAAGTAAAATGATTCTTTAGAGAATGGCTGGCTACCAACTGGATAAATCCTGTCACTATTCAAGTTAATACAACAAATCTCTTGACAGGTGTTAGGTAATTTTTAGCAAAGTTACAAAGGCGTCACTATAGCTAGTGTTATTAAAAGCTTTGATTAGTTATGAGAACAGGCTCATAGGTCTAAATCAAAGCTGCTAACTGAAGCTGGTGGGATAATCGATGTTCACAACTAGAAAAAAGCCTCTAATTCCAAGAAAATTCTATAAAAGGAAGAGGGCACATACACTAGAAGCTGAGATCATATATGTGACTTTTTACATGCTTTCTGGTCCATCTTCAACTGTGACCCCATGTGAGTAGAGAGGGCCCCTCGGTGTACGCTCAGGCTGCAAAGAGATGGCACAAGTGCCACTCATCCAGGTGACAGCAGCTGGTGTGAGTGTGGTCCTGCCTCATCACACTTCAGGGATAAATCGCATCTGCTTTAATGAATTTACTCTCGAGAAGAAAAAGCCATGTTTTCTAGGTGCCATGGCAGCAGAAATAATGTAGCACACAATAAGAGAAAACAATGACAATAAATAAATACATATGAAATAGGCACCGCCTGAACCACTGGCAGCGCAGAGGACTTCACGCAGCATTTAGATGAGGCTGATTCTCTTTACTGTATCTATGAATGAACATTATTTCCTTCGTTTCAGACGTTTACATTTCTCCCCTTGGAGAATCTCCTTGAAATACAGAAACAAAGTCTCACTCCCCACCCTCTTTAGGAACAGCCCCTGCTGTGAACATGCACACCAAGACCACAGTGGCTGCAAATCCAAACCAGGTACGGGGCACGTCCTGGCCCAAGGCTGGTGCTAAAGGAGATCGTCCTTGTCCAGCTGCTGACCCATCCTTCCTTGCCACAGAACTTGCACGTTGGAAGCAAAGAAAGCAAATCCATATGGAAAAGGGAGTTAATACTGGCTTGTATTCTCAAATATATGGGTTCTCCTGGGGGGCTGGCAATCACTTACAGACCCAGATCTGAGCGGGCAGACACTGTGACCCTCGTGAGGCCTCCTGAGCCTCCCTGCCTGTGCCGCTCAGGAGGGCAAGCTCCGGGATGCCAATTAAGACTTTGCACAGCATCATCCAGCAACAGTTCTGTCGACCCTAACTAGGCTACCAGCCATTTGCAGCTGCAGAAACATGAACTTTTCCCATAGTGATGCATATCTGAAAGATGAACACATTGCAGAGAGACAGAGGAAAACCCGATTCCGGGAATCACTCATTCAATGAGCACAACTAGTTCTCAGCCAAACTATCTGATAGCTTCCAGCTTTGTGTTCTGCTGAAGGGGCTGGGATCAAGTTTGAGCATCGGCATTTAGGTCTGTTTGCCCCACTCTGGATGGATGGGGAGAGCTGCAATATTTGTTTCAGAAAAAAATCATAAACCGAAGATTTCAGGGGTGTCTTTTACCCTACAGGACTCTGTCTGAAGCTCACTGGTAGGTACGAGCCCATGTTCTAGCAGCTATATGCTGAAGTCTAACCTGCTGGATCAATTAGCCATACAGCCATACAGCTGAGGGACGAATTCGTCCCCAGTTAATTTTATAAGCCATTTTTAGACTAAACAAGTTTCATTAAACCTCAAGCAAGAAGCATTCAACCAAAGGCAAATTCACGTCAGTGTACTTGCTTATTCTTAATTACATTATTCCCTTCTTTCTCTAAACACGCATTACTCTCAAATACAGATGGGAAAATGTGATGATGTAATATTAATTTGTACTGAGTGATATAATTAGTTACTTCTCAGTAAATGTCAAAAGATTAGGAGAATCACATTGGTTTGTTCAGTTGGCAGATGGAAACTACTGCTTCTTTTTACATCTCCGACAAATTACGGCAGCTAGCACAGCTTCCTAAACCCGTTTGCCTCGATTCAAACAGGCAGATTAAATAATTAACCAGAATTAGAAATAACATCAAATATGAGCAGAATAAGGAACTACAGGTGTTCTCTGCAGGCTAAGTCTGCTTTGATTTTAGGGTGCCCATGACATCCAAAAGCCAAATCCATATGTGAGAGTGCACACGGTGTATCTTGAGATACATTCTCGTATATGGGAACAAAACTGATGAGAAAGAAAGCGAGTGACTCTAAGTGACAGGCTGAAGAAGAGAGACAGGCAAACATTCCATGTTTGCAAGGCTTCTGCAACATGGTGATGCACATGTGCTATAGGAACAGGGTTTCAGAAATTAAATTGCCATATCTTCAGGCTGACTGGACCAACTGTAGAAAGTAACCAATAAATAAGCAAGCAATACGTACGCAAAGCCCAAAATGAACAGACAAGGAACTGAGATTATCAACCCTGCTGTTTTGTGTGCACCCCGTTTCATAAACAGCTATTTAAAGAAGAGATAGCTGTATTTGATTTTTTCCATCCTAGTGAAAAATCATATGGATGATTTCTCCAGAACAAGGAAAGCTCATCTTTGATATGAAAGATACCATAAAGTCCAGAATTCACCTGCATAGAGGCGATTAGAAAGGAAGAAACATGAGCATAAGTGCATTTGCAAGGGACAGAACGAAGGAAGAAGAAAGGAGCTGCAGGCGAGGAACCCCAGACCGGGCAAACGCACCCCAAAAGGAATACTCGGGAACACCATCTAGGTGAATGAACAGGCTACAAACAAGAAAGCCAGAAAGAAAACTCACAAAACCCTTGATCTTCCAACATGCAGGATCATCTCAGCAGAGCTAAACAAAGAGCATTCATTAATGAATATAAGTATAAAGACCATGAAGATAGTCTGTATAGCTGTACATCAGACCTCCTCCTTGAATTAATCCCACACTGAAATAACTATGTCTCTCAGGGCATGTCTGATCCAACACATTATTTATTTATTTTGTGTCCAGTGATAAGTGACCATGTCAAAATCTGTATTTTGCTTCTGGATATGTCTAGCCTCAGCATCACAAGAAATTGTGTGGGAGACGTATCTGATAGACTGAAGAATCCTCTATTATTCCTTGCATGCCTCTGAAAAACTCACAGCAAGCCCTCCAGGTCTAGTCTTTGGTCAGACGAACAAAGAGCTCAATTAACTTTTAAAGCACACTTTTGAGTTCTTTATTGGAATCATTTTCAATCTACCCACACAGGTCTTGTATGCCTGACCCTCCAAACAGGGCACAAAGGCACAGGTAACACCATCCTCCCATCCCTACTCTTACTTCTTCCTGCCTTAAGACTGACGAGGTCTCAGGATCAGATCAAGTACTCGGACAAGGTCTATGAGCCCATCACAGCACTGGTGAGAGGCAGCAACAGCTTCCTGCTGCCCCTGGAGTGAGTCTCAAACCTCTTTTGGCAGCTGTAAAAATCAGGTTTCACTGCCTGCTTAATCCTTAGTCCTCCTGCAGAGATGGCAACTTGTCCTCCTGGAGGTGGTAGCTTTGCCCTGTGGACATTCCCATCCTGAAACAAATTTGGTTAACAACTGTGACATGGTGAGGACTCCTCTAGTTACACAATACTAAATGTAAATTGATGCCCTACAACAAGACAGCCAAGGACACCAGTAATTTAGAAGATTTCAAAGCCATATATTGAAGGCAAAGGGAAAACAAGGTATCTAAGTACTTGGCCGAGCTGAAGACCAACTTATGCAGCCTGTCTTTACCTCCAGTTTTACGCAATCTTAAAATTGAAAAAAAGCTGCTAGTAGCAGCCAGATTTGGAATAAAATTGATTCTGTTGTTCTCCAACCCGGCATACAGAATTAGTGCAATCAAACTATGAACTGAAAGTCTAGAAAAACCCTAAAGCCATCAATATAATAAGATGATTTCAGCAGGTCGTTCAAATAATGGCTCCAGCAGAATAGAGAAATATTTGCCCAGAACATATACTTTCAAAAAAACACATTTTTTAAAGGACAGTGAGAGCAATACTCCTAGCAAGAAAGACTTCTTGTATCAAAATCCATGGAAGTCTAATTTCAGAAGACAATGTTCTCTTAATGTAACTTGAAATGCCAGAAATTGAGGCTGTTGCTTGGCCACAAGAGCAGAAAGGCGTTTTGCAAATTTATTATTTTTTTTCAAATGTGTGTATGTACACATATATATTGATATATGCATATATAACAGCGGGGCTAGTGTTTGCAAAATTCAGTCATATTCACATCTTATTCATTTGGTTACAATGAAAAATTTAAGGCATCCTATTTCACAGAGGAGTTGTAACTGCCTAGATTTGTCAAAATTATGTTTACTTTAATAAATGAAACTGAATCACACCTGAATCACAAAAGGATAAACCTAAAGGCTGTCACTAAATAGCATCGTTCTTCACCCATTTGACAATATACTTGATACCAACAGTTGGTGAGGGATGGTTGCATGATTCATATCTTGGTACCTCCTCTCTTCTAAACCCTAGAAAAGAGCCCAAGTCATGCTCATCCTATGCAGACACCAGTGCGGATACAGATGAAAAGCACAATCTCTTTCACCCTTGCCTCAGTTCTCCCATCTGTGAAATCGGACTCCCAACGAAGACTGTCTCATCTGGAGTCAAGTAGAAATGGAGACTATTCTACTCTTCACTCACTTGCAAGCACTTTCTCCTTCTCATTGCTCTTCTTTATCATTTGTCTGGTTTTGGACCAAGTGCTTTCGTTAAAGGTTGATCATAGGATAATTTGAAACAAGTATATTAATCTCACATTATGCCTAATTGCATTAGCTTCAGATGTGTACCCTAAGTATGATTTACACTTTGAAAGATGTGTAAGATTCTTTTCTATCATCTCCTTTAATAAGATTCTATCTCAGAGACCTTTTTGTTTTCTTACTACTTAGTCCTCTGTGAATTTTCTTCCTCTTGGAGATACTGAATTTCTAGGAACTCTCCCTGGGAATCTTTGAAGCTAACAATAAGATGGCATTAAATCAATAACACAACCATAATTGATAGTACTTTGATTTTCTCTCATGTTTTTTTCTCCTTATATCTCAATGCGCTTCGCAAAAGAAGGCAAATATTATTCAGTTTAACTGATGGAAAAACAAAGGCACAGAGAGACCAAACATCCCATATTGGTACCAGAGCCTACACTAAATCCGAAATACTGCAGGGACAGGGAAGATAGGTTCATGCCTGAGGTGATGCGGTTGCACAATAAAAATAATGATACCAGTTTCACCATTTTAGCCTCTGGCTTTCTCAGGACATAATTTCTTTAAGCTATTCACTAACTGTTAATAGGTGACAGACTCTTCAAACCATTAAAGTCATGTAACTTCCAAATCTGTCAGATTGAAGCATTGTTCTTCCCACCACCCCGTTACTTTTAGTAACTACTTCCAAACCAGCTGCCTATGTGGGAGCAATTGAGGAGTCACTTCAGTTAAACAGCTCTTCCAATACACTCCTTCAGAAAGACTAAGTCAGCAAGACCTATTGGGTGACCATTTTTTGGTGATGTATGAGATCCTGGCTGGATTTATCCTATGGAAGCTGCAAACTTGTGAGGTCTTCTCAGTTCTTGTTCAGAGAAATTCAGAGATAATATTCAGGACATATCAGACCTCAACCATTTCCAACAAAAGTGCAAATGAGAAAATATTCACAGCATAGCACAGAAATACTAGATCTCAATGTCACCAAGTAGACCAAGATTTCTCTACACCCGGTGTATGTGGTACAAATCACAAAGTGGCTTTAATAACCGGGAATGCTGCCGGCACCCACAAAAAGCAACATGACCATCGAACAAGCACAAGGGAGACGCTGACAGCTCCAAGAGGAACAGCTCTATTTCACAACCCTTATCTCACTGTTATTAATTTTGAAGCAAGCTATCGTTCCCTGTGACACTTCCTCACAACTCCGAGCTCAGAGAGTGCAACCTCTACCAAAGCCTTCCGAAGAAAGACATAAAATAACCTCTCCCAGGTCACATTCCTCGTAACACGTGGTTTGATTACACAGGAAAGATGCCCTGGTCTGTCTGTCTTGAGTTGTTTTAGCTGTTCAAACAATGGCCTTAAACTAAAAGAGGGGAGATTTAAATTGGATATAAGGAAGAAATTTTTTAAAATGAGAGTGGTGAAACACTGGCACAGGTTGCCCAGAGAGGTGGTAGAAGCCCCATCCCTGGAAATATTCAAGGCCAGGTTGGAAAGGGCTTTGAGCAACCTGATCTAGTTGAAGGTGTCCCTGCTTATCGCAGGGGGGTTGGACTACATGACCTTTGGTGGTCCCTTCCAACCCAAGCCATTCTACGATTCTATGCTGCCAAATCAACATAAACCCAAATTTGATCATTTTACTCAAAATTAGTAAATGGACTAATAGCAAAGCAAACCATACTCACAGAGCTCCCTCCAACCTTGCCATAACACAATTTCCACATCGGATTCTGCATCAGTCTGATTTTGAAATTAATTTGATTTAGCTTGTATAGTGTCGCGTGCTGAAAAATCTGGAAGGAAAATCTAAAGTCCAACTGCAAGACTTAGACCGTGCTCACCATGTTACCATCTTTCTGAGGAGCTGAGCGGGTATGCCAGACTCTCCAGGGCCATGACTTCTGTGAATCATCTGTTGAGCATGAAAATAAGCTTTTACCTATTATGTTATTAACTTCTCTTCCTTCCTCTCTCCATCGGGCCTGTTGTGACCCCTGGCAGTGATCAGCCTGTTTCAGGAGCTCTAAAATGTCTTAAGGACAGTAAAGGTCAGATTTTATTTCTATTTTCTTCTCTTTCTTTGGATGGTGTAAGAACAACTATTTCAAAGCATGCAATACTGAAAGTTGTGGAGGGAAGATAAAAACAGGAAGAAAGATAACAGCACAACGCTGAATGCTCACTTGCTACGAGAGATACGCACAAAGCCCTGTGCCACCACAGCCCCAACCATCCATCCTCCCAAGTAAGGCCCCGTTAAAGACCTGGGTGCCACCCTGGCACCTGGGAATCACCCAGTGCTACCAGTTTTGTCAGAAAATTCAGGTGGTCAATTTAATCCTGGTCTTCCTTTCACACGCATGGACAAACAGAAGCGCAAATCAGAAGAAACCCCCTCAATCAATGAATACTCATGGCTGCAGAAGACAACAGTGTTTCTCTATTACCAGTGATACAAACATGACGAAAATATGAAGAACGGCTGCAGAAGCTGAGGCAAAGGTGTTTCCTTTTCCTTCCTTTCCTACCAAGCAGTAGCTTGTATGGGACTGAACATGGTTTACAAGAAGATAAGCAATGATCTAGAGCCTGAAAACAAGTTAAGACCTGTTTTCAAAGCAGCATCTGCAGGCACACAGCCTATCAGTAATCATGTCTTGGCCATGGAGAAGCAAGAGAACCCAATGTTAACCTGGCAGCTGATGACCCTTTTTATTTTCGACAATCCTACACAGAAAACTAGTACAAGTATGAACATCCAGCTTCCTTAACTCGTTATCTTAAACAGATTGTGCTCTGTCAGAATTAGCAAAGCACTCAGGACCGCATGCAGCCAAGCCCCCAGAAATACCAAGCAAACCAGATACGAGGGACATATGGGGCAATGCCTTCTCTTCTGCAGATAAATGAGTACACAAGAAAAAAAAAAAGGATGCTTTACACCCTCTTTCTCTTACTTACTTTAAACAACCATGGACCAGAGAACAGAATTCAGATTTTATATACATCCTCCTGTAAATAAATGAGAAGCCAATGTGTTCTTATGCAATACCCGCAGTATGAAATAGCTTTCCTGGCCAGCTTTCAGACCTTATCAGTTTGGCAGAACCGTTTGATATACTTGGGACATGTGTTCCGGCTGAAGAATGCCATGGGATGCTGATACTTCATTCTGTCACAATGTGTAAAATATTCTCCCTACCTCTGACACTCCACCAATAACATCCTCTCAATGACAGATATTTGTCCACTTGCCCTGGTTAAAAAAAGTCCCATCTTCCAACACATCTCTTTGGTAAATGCACTGGGAAAACTAAATGCTCAAAATCGATAGTGTTTACTCAGAAAAATAAATCTCACCAGAAATAACCATGTAAACTTCTGTTAGATAATAATTTTGGAAAATGGCACGGTAAGAAACTGGCCAGGAGATTTGAAACCCACAACCTAGTTCTGATTCACTCTTGTTTTGCTGAGAGATACTGGACCTTCTGGGTGTTTCCCCATCTGCAGAATATGCATAAATGAAGTTTCTTTCCCAAATCCCCTGGAGATCAGGGAATGAAAAGAACTGAATAAGAGCTGTGCTACTATTTTTTTTGCATGGAACTCTCCTGTTTTCCTTGATCTGAAATATCTTTCATTCACAAGTCATTACGTGATATGACTTGGAGGGGAGCACTGTCTGAGCCTGTCTGCAGGATATAGCCCAAAGGCACAATGTCAGAGATCAGTTTGTAAAAGAAAAAGCAGCTTCTAAGGGGATGTAAGTACAACAGAGAGATGTACTTTGTTAACAAAAAAACCACTGACTTGTAGCTGAGAAAGTCTGCTGGAAGTGATCACAGTATCACCAGGAAGGTTATATTCAGCATGGATCGTTCTTTTCTCCCTTTTAAAAAATGAATGACCATGCAGGGCCTCTTCTTATTGGGAACTGGTGGATGCTCAGCACTTAGGAAAAACTGACATAAAGTTTTAAATCACCATGTTGGGAAGTAAAGGATGGTCTTGTGGTTGGAAGACTGAACTCAAGAAACCTGGCCCCAAATCTTTTTGGGTTACAGGTTGTCGGCAGGACCTCAACAGTTTATCCTTGGTCTGGTGCTGAAAGCTCTTTGGGACACAGGTTCTCCTTTCACGGGTATTTACAGCAATGGACTTTCATTTCTTGTGGCTCTCCACACACTACTTCAATTTGAGTTAAATTTGCAAGCAATACACACAGATATATGTGAGCACTAATATTCTTGAAGAAAAATATCTATCTGCTGTGTTTCCATCATGTACATCAAAATGCCCAGCACAAATTTCGCTTATTTCCGTCATCTCTGGAAAGATGAAGAGTAATAGTAAGATATTGAATAATATGTTTCATATTCCTGTTATTGAGAATAATTAAATATAGGGATGGGCAAGAAGGGAAATGAGTGTAACTATGAAATTAATCAGTGAAGCTTCTGAAGTAAAAGTATAGGTTATTGCAGAACAGGACTGAAGCAGGCTTAGGAGTACCTTCCACAAACCTTCACATGAAAAAATGGATACTTCTTGATTACTTTTTTTTTCCTAAACATTTTGACTATATATAGAGAAGAAAAACACACTAGACTTTTAACAAACTTTTCTGAGAAAAAATCGTGTTAGTTTTCATTTCCAACAAAAACCCACCTAAAAACTGAGGGTAAGAAAACATTCAGTGTTCTTACTACCAAGCAGTTAAGAGTTTTCCATCCTAAAGGGCTTATGCCACGGGGACAAAATTATCCTTCATATAACCCCAATAAAATCACTAGATTCACAGATAAATGTGTCTTCATCTTCCTACAATGCTCCTGCTTGCCAAAGAAATCTGATTTCGCCAGAGGTTGCTGAACAGCTTCTCCCCTGGCACTGCGCTATTTTTACTTGGCACAGTCACAAATGCCCGTTTCTCCCTCTTTGCGTGACACTTCTTCCCAACACTCTGGCTGCCATTGCTGGTCCCCAGCGGCCTCCCCACATCATTTTCCACCTGGGACACTACACCAGAGCCTATAAGAAACCAAACTCTGCAGAAACGCATAGTGCTAAATTCTTCCCCCTGCACAAGCCCAAGTAGATTTCCCACCAGGAACCACGCTGGGACACGGGCACGGGCTCCTCTCCTTGACCCTGGGGTGGTGGCTGCTACGAGAGCAGTGCGTGCAAGTCCCATCAGCACCTCATGGCAGGCAACACGAGCTCCTGCTTTGTTATACATGGCCACGCAGGTTTGATACAGCTGTGGTTATTACACACCAGCTCGCAGCCTCCTGCTCTTTGCAGAAAATGCCACTTTGGTGACAACCACCTCTGCAGAAGTGTCAGTTCAAGGGGGACCGAAAGCTCAAAGCAAAGAAATGCCAGAGCACAGGGCTCTCGAGTGCATAGCTGCTCCTTATTGTCACACAGCCAAACTGCAGCAATTCCAGACATCCCTGGGCTTGCTACATCCATGCAAAGGAGGCAAGATTTGCTATTAAAAGTACAGGTCTCTGAGACCACTGCCAGCCATTTATCACAAAAATTTGTGGCTAGGGCAGTCTGGGGCTCTGCTTCCTTCTTGAAAGCCGCCCCTCAGGGCTGGCGATCCCCCCATTCGGGGCTCTTGTCTCTGCCTGCCATGGGAAAGCTCTCCCCACGGTTTTAGTGGTGTTTTTAGCTCCCATCGGTCTTCCCCTTTAAAGGCATCATTTCCCATCACTGCGATATCTCAGTCCTGAAACAAAATGACAATAACCCTCCTATAAAGGTGCATGTGTGGGCTGGTTTCTTCAGTCCTCTCCGAGGAAGGAAGTTCGGCTGGAGCCAAAAGCACGGTCCCAAGCAAAACCCTCACACACCACCAAGCCACACAGTGAAAACACACAGGCTAACTACAGAGCTGCATCCAGCAAAGGATGTGACAGTCAAAAGGGAAGCTTTTCCCTGGACTCCACGTGAGACAGCTATTCAGACCCAATGTAGACATTCAGGTAAGCCAAAGGGGAACCGATTCTTGCTTTGAGGCTATTACTGCAAAAAGAGGCATGTCTGCAGCACTGTAGCTAGGTAGATACAGGCTTTGCGAGGAGCAAGGTTACAGGAGGGCTTGAAAACCTGGTGATCAGACCTGGTCTGCCTCACCTACAGCACAAGTGGGACCAAGCTAGTCGCTACAAAGGCAGTTCAGGACCATCCAAACTAGCCCTGCTCCCACCACTGTGACCGAAGGGTGACCTGCAAGGAGAGCTTGCAATGGCTCTGATGATGGGTGTCGGGTAGCTGGGTACTGCAGATCCATCCCCGCTCCTACTGCTCCTTCCAGAAAGCACAAGCCCAAAGATACTGGAAGCAATCAGGCTCAAAATGTGTCAGCAGCTGAACCAAAAGACAGTCCATTAGCCACATGCAGACTTAATAGGCACAACTGGAGCCGTGGAAAGTTTAGGTCTGAAGCCAAACACTTTTCCAGGTCCCAGCTATTGGGGGCTGATCCAACACCTCCAAATGCACCTGGAGATATGGGACTTTCAAAGAACAGCCCAAATCAGAGCATAGGGCACCCTAGGTCCTGGTCAGGCCTCAGCTGTCTCAGCCAGGAACAGCCATGCTCCCAGAGCCCAGGCACTCCCCATTGCAAGGCCAGTGAAATAAAACATACAGGGCAAGAAAGAGAAGACAATCGGCCCTGACAGTATACTCCAACAGCTAACATTGTCTTACGTTTTCCAATATCAGTTTATATATATACAGACTATATAGATACATGGATTTATAGACTTGTATAATAACATGCTGTATTTCCAAATACTCATTAACAGCAAAGCAAGATATAAAACGTATATATGGGAGATAATTTAAGTCATTTCAAAAGAATACAAAACCGCCGTAGATACATTCAGTTTGTGACCACTTCAGCCGTTGCGGATGGCCCCACTGTGGCCTAACGGACAGGTAGATGGCAAGAGATGAACCAGGTCCTCTGCATAGTACCAAAACCTCCAGCAATCGCTCCGCTCTCTGTCCTGATACATGCACTGCTTTGTTATGTGGGGCTTTTTGGCTACTCCAGACTCATCTCCCACACAGTCAACTCCAAAGCTCATTTCTCAAAGAAGATTTGCAGGTTGAAAGTGGTTCCTTGAATAATCCCAGCCCAAGCAGCATCTCTCCTTTGCTCTCTCTCGCCCTGAAGAAAGCTGGGACTGCTGCCGATTACTCTACATCCAGCTGAGATTTGGCACAGCAATAAATCTCTGCAGCCGTGGAGCTTTCTCTGGGCGACAGGATCAAAATGCCACCACGGGAGCAAGTCAGTCTCAAGAATAACACCCGTAGGCCCCCACATCATTTCTAAATTATAATATCTTACTGGGAGAGACAGAAGGAACAGATAGATGCAAGTGGACAGTTTACAACTGTTAATACTGAGGGGTAGGTTTTGCCTTCTGTAGCAGCTGCAAATGAGGCTATGAGGGATGTCCCATCATTATGAAATAGCAGGACCAGGGCTTAGGGTAAGGCTCAGGAGAGACGGATTTTTCTCCACACCATCCTGCTGCGCTGTTGCTTCAGGAAAGAAGGAAAGAAAGAAAGCAGAAATTCTCAATTACTCAGTTGAATGTGGAAAAAGCTTTGAAATCCTGAACCTTAAATGCCCAGAAGTCAAGCGGTGAACAGAAAGAATCCAAACAGCATTTCTTTGCCCACACTCTTGATTTTAAGTTACCTGATGAGTTCTCTGTGAACTAAAATTCATTATTTCTTTCCTTTTTTCTTCCTCTACAGAGAGTCCCTAAAGGAGGAAGGGAGAGCTCTAAAGTTTGCACTCATTGACACTTTGCAGTGAAGCTGCACACACAGAATATGCATGAGAAGAGACATTTAGAGATGATTCTTACCAAGCACTGAAATATTTTTTTTAAAAGAACCCCAAAAGACTCTTTTCTGGAACTCTTTCCCTGGCCAAGACCCAATTCTTCTGGCATCAGCATGAAAAAATACAAACGCTCTCGAAGCAGTCCATGCTGCACTTAAAAATCACCATTCACCTCAAAACACTTCCTGAGCTATAGCACTTTGTGCTTAAAGTGCAACACAAACAGAACAGTGATGACTAAGCAGCAGAGTAGCAGAGATCCAAGAAACACAGTCCAACTTCTTTTACCACCTGAAATGCCACCTGAACCTTCATTTCCTGGCAAAAACTTTGTCACCTCGGTTCTGCCACTGGGCATGCCTAGAGGAGCCACCACCAAAACTGAGTCCCCCGACCTCTGCATATAAACCTGTGGGATTCACGTAAGAGGTAGCCTCAAGGTAAGTCTTACGAGGGGCTGCAGACCATTGGAAATACTCAGATGAAGTACAGGTTCAGGTGGAGCAGGCTGCCGAGAGAAGCCAGGCAGTCTCCAGCCTTTAAGACCCAACAGGATCAAGACCTGAGCAACCTGGTCTGATCTCAGAATTGAGCCTCATTTGAGCAGGAGGTTGGATGAGAGACCTCCTGAGGTCCCTTCCCACCTGTTTTACCCATGATACAAAGACGGAGGTTGGGATTCACTTCTCAAGGGCAGGTGTCTAAAGTTGGGCAGGTGTCTAAAGTTGGGCATCTAGTCTATGCCATGGAAAAAGAGATACGCCACCCTATTTTAAGGAAGGACAGAGGAATTAACCGTGGAGGGTATCTCTCTTTACCCTTTGACCACATAAACACAACCTGCTGAGACTCGGACAACTAACTGAGATGTCTATAGCAGGGGAGTGAATACCACCAGACCACTCACACCACCAGTGGAAGACCAAGATCCAATTTCCCCAGCTTGAGGGATTCACACCCAAAGCTCTCTGGGGAGGTTCCTAATCACCATGAAAGCAGCACTATGGCAGCAGAACTCTTCATCCCTCTTCTGAAAACTCAGATGCTGAGCACTGGAGATGCAGCCCACCTGGCAACTTGGGAGGAATCGACACCGTTCCTGGTCCCTGATCCGCAGATTATCTTTTTTTGTTCAGTTTGACTTGAACCCAGTGACTATCTCATGCAAAATACATAAACAGATTTGCTCTTGCTACATTATACTTGGCTTATTATTTATGGGCGGACTTTGCCTTTCCTCACATCAATAACTGCCATTCACATGAGCAGCTCCTTTGAAGGAAGGATTTACATAAGCATCAGCCTAGCAGGGTCAGGAGCCTAAATAACCCATCTGCCAGCCCAAGGGCAGTCTCTGCTCAGGTGCTTCATGAAGCACCACAAGCGCTACAGAAGGAAACGGATAATTATAATATGTGGCAGCTCCTGGGACACAGAGTGGTGGAGAGGAGGCTGGGACACCCAGCTTCTCCATTTGCTTTTGCTGTTCAATTACTTTGCGACTTAGCATTCATTTATCCATCTTCTGTCTATTTAGACCACAAACTCTTTGGGGTGGGGACTGTCTCTTACTGTGAAGCTGAAGAAAGAAATAAAGATAAATAAAGTAGGATTCCAAGATTAAAAATAAAAACAACGCAAACAGTATCCTCAGCAAAGCTCTGCTCAGATGCTGATGACTGACAGCACCACAAGACGAGTTGGCAAGATAAGAACCCAGGTTTTACTCTCTGAAGTCCCACATTTCTGTGTCAACAGTATTTTCTAAACAAGTGACACTATCGATTCCCCACTGAAACATAACTGCAAGCCAAAAATCATCTACCCATGCAAATGCTATGGATCTTTTCTTCTCCCCTCCCCTTCTCTGTTCAAATATTTGTTCACAGACTTCAGCACTGAAAGCTGGAAGCATGCCATGCTGCCCTTCTAATATTTTACAGAGT
This sequence comes from Sagittarius serpentarius, assembly GCA_034782735.1. Classification (NCBI taxonomy): domain Eukaryota; kingdom Metazoa; phylum Chordata; class Aves; order Accipitriformes; family Sagittariidae; genus Sagittarius; species Sagittarius serpentarius. The sequence continues at coordinate 7,350,766 of JAVKLA010000005.1, read as the reverse complement.
ACCGCATTTATTTGCAATTATATTCTCCCAGTAAAAACCATGCTGCTTCAATAAATCTTCCTCCAGTGAAATTTTATGTATTCTGGCTAGCTGTTTACTGCAGAATTCTTGTAATAAATTATTCTCACTTGCAGACTGACCTTTGTAATTTTCATAATACCAAAAAAAAAAAGTATACTCCTTCTGCAGAACTACCTTCACAATCTGCTCACCTTTCCTTTCCTTTGTACTTTGCAGCAAACAGATGTCAGTGAGGACAGCTGCTATACAAGCTCCCCAATACACTGACCTACCATCTTGAATGATGACACCTGAGCCACGGGTCTAAGGGCAATTTTTTATACTTCTTTACAGAAAACACACTCCTTTGGACTGAACACCAACAAGATATCTACACAGCAAGCCTCAATCCAAAGTTGCCTCCTAATCTACCATTAGGTCCATATTAAAGCTTTAGGCTCATTAAAAGGTGTAACTCACAGGATATTTAAGGTGCTTTTTATAGCCCACCAATCACTGAGGCTCTACAAACCACCCCATGTACTGCTCAGGCTGGGAGACACAAAGCAATTTCCAATCATTTCCAGATAGAAATAGGCAGAGGAGAAGGGGAGAGGAGGGAAGGACAGAGAGCTGGGAGCTCTAGCAGTAAAGATGTTTCCATTTTGGGGCCTGAAGGTCAAATATACTGATAGTATGTGCACATCACCCTCGACTTGCGCTCGGAGTCCATTTTTAAAAGCATTCATCTAGGCATCGGTAAATACTGCATTTGCACCACCAAAAGCTATAGGTAGGCAAATGGAGGGTAACCACAAGGGCTTGTTTGCCTCAGCCTCAGTAATTCAGCTGGGTCTCTTGGCAAACTGGAGGTGGAGACACGATATTAAAACTGACCTGTGGAGCTAAGTTTTCGAAACTGTAATAATTTATTTAACTGTATAATAATAACTAATACTTTCTATAACTGTGTAATAATTTATTTGAGCACCTGCCAGAAAAAGCATTTTCTTTTAGCCAGCTGATTGGAGTTGGAAAAAGAAATGTGTTCGCTGACCACCGGGCTTTCAGTCAGACCCACCAAAATTACAGAGCAGATCAAGACACTTCTGCTGTCTGGGTGTGCCCCCATGAAAAATGCTTTTTCTTCATTGCAAAGTTTAAGAAAATTAGAAGCGTTTGTGTTAAAACCATGCAAAGTGGTGACTGCAACACTTTTATATCCTCTTTCTAATTTCCTTCCTTCAAAGTTTCCCTCATTTCTGTCTCAAATTGAAGTAACAGCCAACTTTGAATAAAAAAACAAAAACCAAGCCTTTCTAGTACTACTTATTTTCTGCACTTTCAGTGTCCAATTCTTCTTCTTGGACCTTTCTACATAGGAGTAGTCTCTGCCTCTAGAGAAATGCATTGTTAATTGACTCTCTTTGTCCTTAAAATCTTGCCTTGGCAGTAAGAAAAGCCAGACGCTAGTATGCTATGACAACCAACCAGGATAAAATGTATTGCTTAGCTATATGGACTGTATAGGGAATGTGTTCCCTGCCCAAGAAGAGACAAAGGTCTGAAGCATGGCTCAAGTCACGTTACCAACGCAAATGCTCTCATTTTGGCTCTTCTAGAGCACTTTCCTATGGGTCTCAAAGCATTCTATAACAAAAAGATGAGGTTTAGATGTAACAGATGGCAACCAGAGGCTTAGAAATTTGAAATAACTTAATAGAGGATATTTAAGACCAATTCTGGGAACAGCATTCAGGGTTTACTAATGATGCCTTACATCATACAGCTTTCCAAAAAGCACAGTGACCCCCTCAAAAACAAAATAATAAGCTGAATCATTAGGTTGTGCCACGTTTGTTATTTCTGATAAAGGAAAGGGCATTTCTCAGGGAAATCTTTGGGTTCATTACATGGATCTTCTATGTCATGTTTTCTTTGGCAAATGATCAGTGAGCTCATTAATTTCTATATCTAACTTAGTTTCCGTTTCAAAGTACTATAAAACAGAAACAACCAGATGCTCATGCCAAAAAGTAAACATTAAGAGAATGATAATATAAATGGTCTCTTTTTAAATTGATTCAGATATAACAGATCACAAAAGGCCATCTTAAAACCAAATGATCTTAAAATAAAAGATGAAGACCTCCTTACCCTCCGCTTCGACTAAGTATTAAAGCTAACGAGAGCTAGGAAATCAATGAGTGCATATTGAATTGCTATCTAGCCAGGCTTCAGACAGATTCTGGTAAACAAACACAAGCCTAAAAATAAATGTGTAGGGGAAAATGTTCAGGAAATTACACATTTATAAGCAGGGAGGGGGGAGGAAAGGTGGAAAGCGATACTGTAAAGGTAACTCACGTGGAAGTGATCGCACTTAAGATTTTTTCATCTATTGGAAAATAAGCTATGCTTAGATCAGTGTCCAGTTTAATAACTAAGACACATAAATGCCCATGCTGAATCTATGGGCTATATGCCATGCCCTTGGCTCACATCTACACACTCATCTACAGACGGTATCTAGAACACTAGAGAGGGGAACTCAGTTCTCAAGAAAAGCCAATGTGGATGCAACTTATTGCAAGAGAAAAGTTTTAAATATCTCTTAATGCTTCTTGCCCTGAGACCTGCTTTAAGTTTCCTTTTGCTTTATTTTACATAACCAGCGGTTCCACTGAGGGGCTTTGGTGTTTTAGAGAGGAATCTACATATATACTATCACAGGAGAAAATCTAGATTTTTTAACAACATCTACTATCACTATTCTCAGTTTTGCAAAATTTTTGCAAGCTGAGTTTAGACACCCCAGAATTGTGCCACACATTCATAACTTCACTAGTGCCACAGTAAAGTGCTGTTCTCCTGCGTTTGTGGCCATATATCTCCTACAGAGCAGAACAGTTACTGTTGGTGTTTCCATATATTGTCATACACGATGCTCATCCATGCACTTTTGGTACAAAGACACAGAACAGAATTCATCTCATAATCCCTCCAGCAAAGAGCAGTCACCTTCTTCCCCTCCAGACTGCAGGATATGCAGGAGGTTTATTGCTCCCAGCCCTGCTTCTTTGCCCAGCTTTGTATACGTCTCAATGGCAGCATGATCACATTGCCGACAAGAGCCAAGCCAAAGCATGAAGGTTTTCATTTCATTTGGAAAGAGATGAGATCTGATAAATTGCAGCAACAAATTCCATGCTTTTAATTCACATCCTGGGGAAATCCTATACTCAGTGGTCATGACTCCAGAAAAGATTTTTTTGCAGCAGACGCAGGGCATGAACTGGATGGTGCATTCGATGGGGAGCCAGTGCAAAGGACAGAAGCAGAGGCAAAATGTTCACAGGCTGACATTGCTAAGTAGGAAACCTGCTGGTCAGCATTGCTACTGCACACAAAATTAGGTCCTTTTTCAGTGAAAATCATGCAAAGAGGTGTCCTAAAGCTGCTAAATGATTTTCCATTGTGACTTTTGACAGAAGCTCCCAAACTGCAGCCATGGTTTACAGCAGAGAGTACCAAGTTTTGTACCAAGACTTCCACCTCTGACACTACTGAGTGCACATAACTCTCAGTTCACCATACGCACAACCAAGTACGCAACCAGGAACTACACACACCCATCCTGGCACTGCTGCCAGGGAATAGGAAAGAACCATCGGACTATTGTATTTCAACAACCAAAGGGGAGCTGCACTAAGACTGGTCCCAATTTCCACACCAGTACTTCAGAGGGCACCAGCTGGGGTAGCGCAGCCTCTTCTGTGTCCATCACCTTCTCCTCTGAACAGAAGAAACTCCTTGTCGATGCTTTATTTAATGGCAAAGATCAGCTTCTGTCTCCAGACTCCTTGACTGCTGCCAGACATGCAGCTCTGCTCTTTAATAAACTACTATTCTGCAGCCAATTTCAGAGAATCAGCTAAAGAATGAAGAGGCTACCGAACCAACAATAAAAATGCAGATGGAGAAAACATTATAATGAATAATATTAGACTGGCCCTAAATGCAGAATTTGTGTCTTCTCAGCCTATAAAAAGTCCATCACCACGTGCTTCTTTCTGAGATATGAAGCATGCAATGTAACCCTTTCCATGACAAGATAAACAAAGCAATAGGCTTCAGAAAACATCTGCATTTCCATCCAAGCATTTCTACAAAGTACATTTTCTTGAAAGGTGAAAAAGAGTATTCTTATGCTTTTAAGACAGCTATATCTTGTTACAGACAAGTTACATAGGCCTTTAAATAGTAGCAGTGGATAAAGTTTTCTTTCAAATAAAAAGGGTGATCCAGTGTAAGCAGATATTTATTTTGCTAATGTGTGAGAAGGGCAGATGATTACATGATGCCTAAATGCAGAGTAATGTAACTTAGAGAAGGGAATCAGGTGGTTTTACAGGGAGATGGAGTTGACTAATTTAGAAGTTCCTCAACTGTCCTTCTAGTAACCACGCACATACTGGAAATGCAGTAAGTTGATGCTGTCATTGCAAAGTTTTACTTCCAGGTTTGCTTTTTCACAGAACTATATGCAGTTTAAACATATGAGCCCAAACACACCCTTCATTGCGCCATTTCCCAAAAAGGTATCGGAGTAAATGTGAGAGAGAACCAGGATAAGCCACCAGCAAACACAAAATTACCTTACACCTTGGCTGACAGTCCCATGGAGGCCCAACCCTCCAGCCATCCCTACAGCTGGAGCATTTACCCACGGCAGGGCATAGGGCAGCTCACACAGGTGCTGCCAGAAACCCTGATCTGGTACAGAAGTGGCTGCAGTCTCCCAAAGAGTGAGTATGAAACACTGGCTAGGCACAGTATTGCTTAAAAAAAGTGTCTAGAAAACTAAATGGAAGGGATTAAAGAGAAATAAGAAAGATAACAGGATAAATTGTTTGCAGGACACAAGCCCAGTTTTGGTGCCTGATTTTTGTTTTGGCAGCTGCATGTCCCAGGGGTACCTATTCAGGGACAGGTTTTACTTAAAGCTTCCGCAATGTTGTGTATAGAAGAAACGGGAACAAAAACATGTCTCATGGACACGTACTTAGAAACCCAGAGGAAGTGAGCCACTTGTACAGCTCCCGAGCTTGTGTTGTTTGGTTTTGATTTATTTTTAAGACTGGACTCATCCTTTGATTCTTTTAACTAAAGAAACACAATAAACACAATTTTGCTTTCTTTTTTTCAAGCAAGCAGTAAAAACGAATCACAAAACTATAAAACACTGAAAATACAAGCAAAGAGATTTTAGTCCAGAAGGAGATGGCTACAGGCGAAAGCCACACTGACCAGGCTGTATCCCAGCCTCACCACTCCACGTCCCTGAGCCAGATGACCAGCGCTGGGGAAGCACTCTTTCTTGGGTGTGCAGCAGCCACCGCTATTTACTGATGGCACCCAGCTCCTGTTGTGGGGACATCTCCCTCATCCATCCTTGGCTTCCTCACTGGGACCACCAAGGATGGTGCCATCCATGGGTGGGTGACACCATCCGATGCAAGGCCATGCAGGAAACATCTTTTAGATATGCTCTGAAGTTGCCATCCCTTCTAAATTGATGAGCCACCCACTTTAAGACCTGTAGTTACAGGGGTCAAGGACAGCCGAGGATAGGCACTTCTCTCCAGCCAGTCCAGTCGCCATGAAAAGGTCCACCAACCTGCCAAGGCCACACTCTCACGCTGCAGTTATACTCCTGGTCTTCGCCTCCACATTGTCTATTTACATTTCTGGTCCCTCACCAGGCTGACCCTAAAGTCCTCCCTTCTTTGGGGACACCACCCCAACAGCTACTGGGCTATGATGAGTCACCAAACCACCAACAACCTCCACAAACCTGAAAACATCACAGCCACTGACTTAAGCCCAGATACTTCAATTAGTTACGAACATGAGTGGCCTTATCACACACAGTGGAAGTGCTTCTGGGCAGAAAATGGCTTCTCCAAGCTCGACTCACCCGGACGCAGGATGCGGAGTTTGCACTCCCAGCGGCCGTTTTGAAGATCAAAGCAGCAGCAAGTCAGAGGGAGTCTGAGCCATACATTGTTTGCTTCCTATACTCTTACGTAGAATTATGTAATGTCATTAAGTGGTGTAATTATGGAGTCCAACCATGCATTTTTGCGGTTGAAGTGAAAGTATGCTTAATGGTGTAATTACATCTAAAAAAGAGATCCCATGACTAATTATCCACAGGGCGGCAAGCAGCAAAAAGCTTCACCGCGTAATATTAGGAATGAATTATGTGTCTGGTAGTTTTCCTCCTTATTCAAAGCACAGCCGTGTAGAATACTACTGGCAAACCCTACATCTCCCTCTGCCTTTCACAGTGCCAGGATTATCACCAACAACAAGCCCATAAACAGCAAAACCTTCTGAATAACAGCTGAGGCCAACCGACCTTTGTGCTGCGCAGGAATGATCCCATTTCACCCCACATGAGTAGGGATACAGCACTGTTGGGACATGAAGACTGCGATCAACCATCACAGTGCCACACAAGCAAGTTTATGGGTGACTGATGGGGTCTTCAGCCATGCCCCATGTGTCTCCTGCCTGTTCAGCTTTCCTGTTTACCATGTATGTGTCTGAGGTTGATGGAAGCCGTAGCATGAATCCATACCATGAATCCAAGGTGAAGACCTTGGAAAATGCTTGCCCAGGACCAAGCGCTACCTGGTCTAGCCAGCGTTATACTGGCTGCCAATCCCTCCAGATTACAGTCGTAGGAGGATGCTCTTGGCTAGTTAACTAGAGTCACATCGTAGACCATGTCACCTAAATCCAACTTCTGCCTAGTGCCCATACTACCCTCACATCACTTCAAAACCAACAACAGGAGAAATTGGCTCCAATCCACCTCTCCCTGCCAACCTTTCCCATCCCACGTCACTCGTGAACTCAGGGCAGATGGGGATTTGGCCTTAGCCCGCCCAGAAGCCATCTCCTCCAGCCCCATCAGTGAAACACTGGAAAATACAGAACTACCCAAAACATTGTTTCTGAAGCCAAGGAAGAGTTAAAGCATTCCTCAAATCCATTTGTTTTCCTGCCTGAGACAGAGTTTATTACTAGAGTGCTGTGGCACCTTGAGATTTATGGGCAATGGGGTCACTCCATCCCAGACAGAGGGAGAATGATTAGCACCACCCTATTCCCTGATCCTACTCGCCTCTGCTTTTGGCTCGTTGTCCTCCACTTTCCTTCTTCATCCTCCTGTTATAGCAATACTGAAGTACAACCAGCATTTGTCTTCTTTTCCAGGTAGCCTTAGAGCAGAAAACCTCTAAAAGGCAGACACTTGCTGTCCCCAGCTCCAGCCCCAGGCTCCCCTCTGCAGGCAGAGATCTGCTGCAGCCATTACACCGAAATCTGCTGGGTTATACTGGGAAATGCATTTCACTTTGCCAGCATGACTTCAGCAAAGTTCATAAAATTGGGAATCTTCAATGCCTAGCAGAAAGCCTGAGTGGTTTTCTACCAGACCTTTGCTAGCCAGCCCCACCTCTCGCCCAAATTGCTTTTGCAAGCTCCACTTAACGCCCACAGCCTCCGTGGCTCAAATAACGCGGGGGGGGGGGGGGGGGGGGGGGGGGGGGGGGGGGGGGGGGGGGGGGGGGGGGGGGGGGGGGGGGGGGGG
>JAVKLA010000005.1:7314749-7343093 GCA_034782735.1 Sagittarius serpentarius | reverse complement strand
CCGCCCCCCCCCCCCCCCCCGCCCCCCCCCTTTTGTTTTGGGAAAGATAATGAACAGTCCACTGTCAGGCCCAGAAAAGGCTCTTGCATTCTGGGGACACCCAGCACTTTTTCAGCTGACCTGTCTGAAGAACAAGTGGGTCTGGTAAGTTGAGGAAAGCATCTTCTCTGAAGAAATGAGGGTTAGGTGAAAACCAAGAGTTTCTTGACTGATCAGGGCTGTTTTGCTGAGTAGCATTTATACTAGTAAGCAAGCTGAATATTGATTTTTTTTTCTCTCAATAGGAGCAATGAGTACTCCTCTTCAGGGCTCCAGAGAATTAGTCAAGAAATGTAAAAAAACTTCCCCCAGGGACAGGAAGAAATCTGTCCAAAGTCAGGACGCTCTGCTTCTCACTGTGCTGGGGATTCGTCATGCTGATGCCAGGCCAGGGAGCTGTCACAAGCACGGGACAGCCCAGGTGGGAGGACAGGACACATATGCTTTGGGGAAGCAAGGCAAGACCAGGTTTAGGATTCAAAAGGGAGAGGCAAAAAATACAGGTGCAGTGGAAAGGGAGCAAAAATTTCAAAACAATTTTTTTTCCCACCATTTTCCCTGCTGATCTCGATCATAAGTAAATGCATGACCTCAGTCTAAAGGTACACCTCTTTCTGATCCCAACTAAATTTTTTGAGGTTTAACTGTTTTGTGCCCACACTGTGTTTTGAGATTTTAGAATAAAGCTAGTTTCAAAACTCCAGAAAGAAAGCATCATGGTAAATACTTCTGCTTTTTGAAAACACTAGCTGCATATCTCTTCACACCAGCTATGAAGCAGCAAAAGGAGATCATGAAAGTCGACATAAAGCAGGTAGACAAGAACATACATGCCAAATATTCTGGAGCACTCAGCTGAGGATGACTGGATGGTTAAGCACCCAAATGAACAGATCACATTTCCAAAATGTGAAAATTCCCTAATGCTTAGCTGCCTTTGAAGGTCTTTAAGAGCCTGTCCAGAAAACATCCGCTTACTCCAGTGCCGTTTTAACCACAGGTTATTTCTTCAGTCTGAGAGCAAATTAGCAACACACTGACTCCAAAGAGATGCGCCAGGCTTCATGGAGAGCCTCCCCCATTTTGCCTCCAATATTGCTTTTCTGGGCACATTTTAACAAAGCACATAGCAGGATGCAGAAGGTGGCGTTTCCAGCAAAGAGGAAACTTTCACCTTTGGTATAGAAAGCTCTGAACTTACTAAAAAAATCGGGGTAAATTTAGCTCATGTGCCTCCTCCATGCCAAGCTCTGAAGTCTCTGTTTGCACTGAGCTACATCCATAAGAGGCAGGAGCCTGGGAGCGGCTGAAACAGGCAGGAGTGTTGGGGAAGCAGCTGACAGGTCCTGTCAGGCTCGGCGGTGGGGGCTGGAAAGCCCGTGTGGCTCCACTGATGGGGTGTCAATAAACCGCTGTGACATTAAGCAGCAGGCTGGTGTGCAGGGCAGCAGTCGGAGGCCAGCTCGAGGGCTAGGGTTCGAGGAGCGGCGATCAAAAGAAGCCAGAAAACACAGCACCCTTCAGCTACGTGAAGTTTCCAAGGAGGCAAGAAATGCCAGGTCTGGGCCTGTTGAATAGCCAGTAAAAACCCATCACTTGTGGCCTCAATGGAGTCAGTGTCCCCCTCAGCTCACAGCAGGGCTCATCTACCTCTTCCCAGTCCATCCAGCCTCCAACCCGAAGGTCCTGCCCCATAGCAAGTATGGTGCCACGCTGGAAGTCGCTCATTCCTCACCCCATCTGTGGCTCCCATCTGCCTCTGAGACACCCACATCTACCCTAACCTAGACAGCACTGTCCACATCATGAGCCCAGCCCCACAACACAAGTTGAGGGAACCAACAAGACATAAAAGTTTATGCACCTCCTGGGTTTTGAGTCATCAGTGGGATTTCTTACTAATCGCGGAGTAATTTTTGTTGGGAGGAACCCCTGGAGATCTCTAGTCTACCCACCATGCAAAGCACATCCAACTAGACCATGAAGCTCAGGGCTCTGTCCAGCCAAATTCTGAACATTGCCAAGGTGGAGAACCCCCAGATGCTCTGGGCAACCTCCACCAGCATTTGATCACATTCATGGTAGAAAAGCTTTTCCTAAATCTAACTGGAATTTCCCATGTCGCAACTTGTGTCTGTTGCCTCTAGTCCTGTCACCATACACCTCTGAGGAGAGCCGAGTCCTATCTTCTCTACACCCTCCCATTAGGTGCTTATAGACAGCAAAAAGGTCTTCTTTGAGTCATCTCTTCTCCAGGCTGAACAAAACCAGTCTTCTCAACGCCTCCTGGTGCACCATGTGCTCCAGCCCCACACCACCTGAGTGGTCTCTGAATTAATCAGTGTTTCAGAGGGACACAGACATCTGGGGAGCCCAAAACTAACATCTGGGGAGCCCAAAACTGGTGTTTTCCCTAGGGCAGCCCTAGGGCACAGATGTACACCCAGAAGTGAGGGACTTACTGCCTGGGGAGCTACAGCTGAGCTGCAGTAACCATCTGCGTGTGCTCACTTCTCCTCCCACAATGGGAAGTGAAACCAGCCAGATAAATCCTGAAGCCACCATACAGCTGACAATGGCGAGTCGCTAAACTACGGTAACACAACCATTTCTGGTCACAAGCCAGAATCTGCACCATTTTTTTTGTCCTAAACAAAACACAGCACTACACCTCTTAAACAAGGACCAATATGGGCAAATCTTCCCCCCAAAACCCTTTTTTTCTTTCCTGCAACCTTCAATCTATCAGCTATTGAAGTGAATTATTTTTCTGCCCCTTCTCCAGGGTCTATGGTTGGGTGGTAAATGTTGAAAACTAACACCAAGAAACAGTGACTGTGTGCCATGCAACTGTAAATATACAATCAAATAAAAGATCTCCTCTGCTTAGAAGGGAAGGCTTTGCAGACAGCAACCTGTGGCTGCGGAGCCGTCTTCACTCACTACAATCCAGAACAGCTGCAGCATCTCTTTAAAGCCCGTTTAGGCTTTCCATGAAAGTTCACGCAGCGCATTAGGGATGTCAGGACTCGCTACGTCGGGAGAACATGATGAAAGTTGATGGTGCTGCTCTCCAGAAACGAATGCATCTTCATTTGCAGCACAAATGATAAACGTGTGCCATTATTTGGAATGAATATTTTTTAAGAGCATGATTAGCACCAAGTAATTATTTGGAGATATCAGTTGTTTTAATACAGGGAGCGTGACAGCCTGGTTGTTGTTCATATAAGGAGAAAGAAGGGTGAGACAACTCTGCTATGCCTCATGTAATTACAGCAGCAGGGCTAGGCTTTTTCTGTTGATGAAAAGCTCCACAGTAATTTCAAAATGTACTCAGTTGGTTTTTATTTATTACTGGCATCAGTGCAGTCTTTCCTAATAATTAGAAAAAAAAATGTGTGAATAATTCACAACATCCACTTACTCTTTTATGTGTGACCATTAATGTGTCTGAACACTGATTTCTTTTTTCTTCTCTCCATTTTTTATATATAAGCATACCTGAATGTGCTGGATGGAGGCATTGAGAACACTAGGGGAGTATCTGGCTTGAACGTTATACCAGAGCAACAAAAGTTCTTTTCTTAGTCTTGGAAATGTTTAGAAAACAAAAGATAATATTCATTCTAAGCATAAATCTCACTTGGTCTTGCTACGCTCAGGCATATGACTCAGGTCCTTGACTCTGAGAGCATGCATAAGGATTGATGCAGGGCTGAACCTAGGACTCCTTGCATGTGCAAAGGCAGGAGGAACAGGTACTTTATTTTTCATTTTGCTGTTTTTTTCTTTGGCTAAGTGTTTGGACAGGCTTTGTTGGGCTGGTTATTAACATTCAGTTTCCTTGCTAAAGGCATTCCACCCAGCCCAGATCTCCTCGAAAGCTACTATAAATGGATTTAATTCAGACCACGATATTGAGCCCTATGTAATGAGCCAAGGATTTTAGTGGACAGAAGTTTTACAAAGCTCAGAGGGTTTAGTTCAATGGCACACTGGCTCCTAGACTAAGGCTGGCTTAAAAATGTGCTATTCTCAAGCACTTGTTTCTATCCCCTTGCTCTCTCTTCCACGCTGGTCCAATGATGGTGTAAACTGCTATTACTCTCTGCTACAAAGATGTGGTTCTTTTTCAGGAAGTAGTGTTTACAGAGTTAGCTCTGCCTTATGTCAGCCAGGAAAGTGGTCATCAAATACACGTTTGCTGATTTGTCTGTGCATCCTGTGTAATCTACATAATTGATCTTTTTTTCTTTGCCTGGGATTCCTTTAGTCCGTTTCTTGTTTTGCTTTTGCATTGTTTCCTAAGAAAGAACAACCAGATGCTGTTTATTTCATTCCTGTAATTTTCAGTCTGTTGGAAATGACTGACACAGGGCTAATCCATTGCTAAATTCCCATTTAAAAACCTAAGGATGCTCTGAGCAGGAGTAAATTTTACTTTTCTAAACCCATGCTGGATTGTAAAAGTCCCATCTCCATTTTGCCTAATGTAAAGCTATCGAGTTTCACTATATGCTTCTTTCTTTTTTACAAGATATGTCATCATCAAGTCCTATATAATTAATAAATCCTGATCCTCAGTTAATAAAGAATAAGAGTAAACAGATTTATAGGTGGCTGGGTGTATGCTCCACTAGTTCTGGCTTTGGCAATCAGTTTGCTTCTGCAAGCTGCGATCCCTGCGATACTGTCACAGTTCATAAATACAAGAGGCGAGACTCCTTGTTAACCCACGCCTTGTGACATGCCGCCAGTGCTCCGTGCCGTTGCTTCTCCCCATTACTTTGATGTATATTTCTCATTATTTCATAAGTAACACAAAAATTAAACTGAATCTGAGGCAGCAGGGAAATCGATCTTCGCCAGAGAATCATTCCAGTTAAAAAATTCAATAAATCTTTAATCCATTCAGACACTGTATCAAAAAAAATTGTAGCAAGAATGCACTTAAAGGGAAGGCAGAAAAAATATATTGCAAATGGCCAACATCTACGCTGCAATAATATTCTTCTTAATACATTCAGACAAGTGTTTTTAGGAAGACAGATGATGTCTAAATGTTCTTTCTTCATAATTTCTTGTGTGCTTTCAATTTTCTAGAGATAATTAGTCATTGTAACAGGAGCATTTAGACTTTTAAACACACATTTTTTCACTAAAAAATAATTCAGTCAGCCTGGAAATGTGATAACCCTTCTCTGATTAATTAAATTTTCAGCGTGAGGTATTCTATAAAAGTACGTCCAGAGACACAGTGTAACACCAAGCAGTCTTGTAGCAAATGCTGGGTCTTTGCGGATTTAAATGCTATTCTTGAGGCTGCCACAAGCCTCTGTCTGTGATTCTTGAGCTAAAATTTTCAACTTTGTTTAATGAGAAACCCACATTCAGCCCTACATACCTACACAAACGCTGGTTATCAACGTCCCTTGATCCAGGAACACAGGTTTGACAATCCCAATCCATTTTAAAGAGCCAGGACTGAAGCAAAGACAGTGTCTAACCTGATCAATGATAGGCACAATATCAGACCCTATTCCTCTGCTTAATTTAAAAGTTAATTCAGGAATCCCTGAGGATTCAGCTGGAGTGAAGGCAACTCACTAGCTGGCAGCAGAACTTGGGGTAATTCATTTATATCCACCAAGAGAAGCTTGACTGTCCACGGGATTAAGTGGTAGTTGAGCAGTGGTTTTAAGGACAACCATCATGCCCTGAAGATGATGAACCCTGAGCATGTTGACCCCATGGCAGCTGCAAGACATATCTACTGTGTGCAGACCTATGTCCTACCTCACCCCCTGAGCTCACGTTGTATTCAACAGAGAAAAAGTCACCTCTCTGACCCATCCCAACTACCCCTGTTAGGGTGGAAAATCCCACCCATGAGGGACTTGCTGCCTCTGACCTTCCCCGAAGGGAACCCAGGATCACTAGTTCTCCCATAAGTATCTACCCATGCTTGCAGATGAATCTCATCCTAAGTCTCTAGATGTTCCCAGGCCACTGCAGTAGGGCCAGAGCTACCACAAAATTGTCCGACTAGGGAGCTGTAATATCCCCTTTTGCAGCCTCACACCCCTCAGAGCCAGAATCAGAGTTATTTGTACGAGTAGGTTGCATTTATACTGTGGTTCCCTGCTCTTCCCAAGTGGGATGCAATGGGTTTAGGGGAAAAGAGCAATACCCAGAAACACACTTGTTGCCTTAGATCCCTGAATATCCACAGTCACATAACCTCAGCATTTCTGTGCATGTCTTCATGACTGCCACCAGCCCAGCACCAAAGTATCCTAAAGGATACAGGGATGCGCTTTTGTCATTGTTTTTCAGAGGGAACTGAGGCTGACGAGCTATGCCTGTGTCAGTAAGACTGTGAGTACCAGTGGCAGGAAGCTGCAGTGGCGCAGGGTGGGGACCATTTCCAAGGCACAATCTGGATGGCCATTTTTCCTTTTTTTTGCAGCATTTACAGTATCTTTCATGGAAACTTTGCCGCTACAGAGAGACCCTTATCTTCCCTGGCAAAGCTAGTACATTTTTTTAAGAGCCCGCCTAGTGCAAAATGTGGGTATTTTCTCTGTTTTCACCTTGACAGCTGCAAACTATCGCCCTCATTCCTGTTCCATTTATCCCACTGGGAACTCTTAGATTAAGTAACTGTTAGATAAAAGTGGGAAATTAGTCATCATAAACACGTGGGCCCTGTGAAGAACTCCAACTTTCAAACAGCAAAATAGCTTTTGCTGCAGTGCTAACACTCTGATGAACTCCACATCCACAACTCGTGACGAGATTGCTATTTTTTGTAGGGTAAAAAGCTTCCAATCAGCAAATAAGAAGTTCTCCCAGAAAAAAAGTTCCTGTTCATAAAGCCTGAAGAATTATTTTTGTCTTTCAAGACACCCAGGAGGTGCATAAAAAATCATTCACAGAACATGCATCTACCATGATTTTGATCAGCATTGTATTATTCTGTGCATAGTCCTATTGGTTTCAGCAAGCACGTAGCAGAGTCTGATCCTGATTAACCACTCAGCATCAAGGACCTGAATTCACAGATTATCTGGTGTTGCATCAAGGCCCAGAGCATTTGGAAGCTAAACTGGCTTCACATCTTCCTAACCTCAGCATTCACCGCACAAAACTGTTTTCTAGCTGGAATCATGAGCTCTTATGAAAAGACTTTGCACCTACCATCAGAGCACTTCAGAGGTATTAATTCATTCAAGCTCATAATACTCCTGTGAGATAAGTGATGTTGTGATCCCCATTTTATTGGCACGGAAATAGAGGCAATGAACAGTCATATTTTTAGGACACAGGACTGCGAGGAATCATTGCGAGAAACAGCAAAAAAGCTAACATCTTCTAGCAACCAATCTGTGCCTTCAGCCTTAATGAAGTCCATCCCCTTTAAATGATGCAGCCAAAAGAAAGAGGATGGGTCTTGTTCTGATAACCCTCCTGCCTCTTTCACACGCTGGAGCCACAGAACCACATCTTGATTTTGTACCCACACAGTATGCAAAACTTGATTGCTCAGCTCTCGGCACTTACGAGCCAACGCTGAAGAGCGTCTCCTGCCAACTGGAACTGGCATGTTACTGTTATTAATCATCCATATATGCCACTGGTTCGCGGGAACTATTTTATTTATATAAAGCATCACACTGCAAATGATCCCTTTCCTATGTGGCTGACCATCTCCTCTGCCTATACTTATACTCTATTTTTTTCCATTTAACAATCAGATTATACCTTTCATTCCCTTATTCATTAGAAGTATGTGGCAGAGAGACAGCAGCTTCTTGCTTCTGCAAACAAATGCTTCTATTAGAGAGTCTGTACAAAAAAGACCAGGTTGTGAAACAGAAAGGAGGGATCTTACCACAAAGTAATCCACTGCTGAGGTCATGTCTTGTGGCCCTTATCTGCGCTCAGACAATGGCATATGGGAACGCTGTTTGGAGATGTTAGCTGTTTAGCTCAAATGGTAAAGAACTGCCCAGGTTTATCTTTTAATTGCTACTACAAATCCCTGGGGTCAACCAATCCTTACCCCAACACCTCAGCCACGTTGCTGCTGTGAAAAGACACCCACCTGCTTTGAGGCTAAAGGCCAAATTTTGACTACTTTTGCTCAACTGAGCTACTGGATATGACCTGTTCTGCAGGAGACCCAAGGGGGATTTGAGCCAGGGCTAGCGTGGGATCCAGCCATGCAGGGCACTAAGGTACCCCAAATTAGTTTGCTCCACATGCAATTTAGCTACATCACCTTGGGCGGGTGCCCAACCTTGCAAACCTTTCTGGGGGCTGTAAGCCAACCAATCTGGGGCGCTGGTGAGACTGGTGGTCCTGCAACACCTGGGTCTGTGGCATGGACAAGCCCTTAAAGCCTGTGAATTACCAGGGCTCGAAGCGATGGTTTTACAATCAAGACCCTGCTCCCTTTGTGTCCCCACAAATGCTGGCATCGTCTCTACAGTGCCAGAGCCCCCAGAGCCATCAGCATTCCCAAAAGTGTGAAACCCTCAGTAAGGGAAAATTCTCTGTGCAGACGAGAAATGTTCCTGGTCAGCCTCCAAAGCAAACCCTGCGTTTGCAGCACGGACTTACAACATGAGGATCTGGTTCTCTTTCAGTATGGTTATGTTACGCCAAAAGGGACTTTTGCTGACAGAAAGCAGCTCACGGAAACTCAGAAAGTGAATAAAAGGAGGAATTCTGGTGCGTGCACCCCAGTGAAGAGAGGTGCGTAATGAACAGCCTGTTGTCCTCAGGCTTTGGTGGGTTTGTGGTTGCCTCCTTCCTCCGTTATACACAAATGGATGTAATTAATGGCCTTGGGAGAGCATCGAGGCCTTCCCCAGGTTCTCAGCTGACCTTGTTCAAGCCATAAGCACGCTGGTTTGCACTGTTGTAGAGCGCCTCCAACAAGAGAGTGAAATATCAGCTGAGTCTGCAGTACTGCCAATAATTAACAGCAATGTATCTGCGAGCCCATTATATCATATTCTCTTATTTACTATAGATGGGTAATTGCAAAAGTGGAGAGCAGCTTCAGAGCTGAGGCTGCACTGAGGCTTCCACTTAAAGCAAGGGCTCAGCCTCTTGGTTGTTTAGTAATTTTATAATAAAACTCAAGAGATTTCGTGGTTCCACTGTTAGTTGGAAATGAATGCAAGGCAGGAAATGAGGAAAGGCTTTGCTCCGACAGTCGATTTCTCTAAATTTTGCATGAGCGAAGCAAGAATAATTGCTCCAGAATTTATAACACCATCGCAAAAGACTGTCTGCACTGTACTACAGGCAGTGAGCCTGTCTGCAGGGCACAGGAGAGAGAACCAGCTCCATTTTTCCCACAGACGCACGCTGCTGCTAGCCTGGAAAGCAGGGCCCTGTGCTGACCTACTGCGTGGCTGACAGCGGTAAAGCATCTTCCATATGGCCTTCCACTAGCAGCTCCGGTGGTGAGTTTTTTGCAGCACGGATGTCCAACTGCTACGAGCGCAGCTCTGACCTCCAAATCATCGCACAAAGGCCATCAGCTTGGGATGGCTGCTGTCCCCTGCCAGCCCAGGGCACGCTGCAATGATTCAAGAGACAAAAGGTTCAATACCCCAACCCCAGGCTCCCTTTGACTCAGTCCTTTGTCCCATGGACGTATCGATAAAACAAACGATCCACGCTTCAGTGAATCGGCACAAATGCGCCACGCAAAGAAGCAGCTTGAAGCTCAAAGAGCAAAATTTGCAGCTAAGGGCACTAATGACTCAGCCTGGTTACTCTGAAAGCAGCTTTTGTGGGTGGTAAGAAATGGATGCAGGCACCGTAGAGCCTCGCAATGATGAAAAATAACCCAACGGGCTCCAAGTGTTCGTGCTTGATATGGAGAAGAACAGAATTTTTGCATATTTTTCCCATATTTTTCAGTTATTATAGAGCCAAAAATCTGATGAGAACTGAGGTTTATATTCTTTTGTTACAGGAATTGATTTTATTTTTAAAAGTTGGCTTGAGTCAAATGGGCAACAACTTGTAAAAGCAGCCTACAGGGCTGGAGTTGCCATTTTTTGTGTACTCTGAAAAAAACTACGCACTGAAATGCTACTGGACATTCACTATATACTTTCTAGAAACAGCCCCTGGCCTGAGTAATTTGCAGAGCAAATAAATGCAAACAGAGCAAAAGAACTGAGACAAGAGAAAGTCAGACAAATATGGGAAGATTACTGGGAGCGAGGTGGGGGAATATTGCTAGCAGGAGGCAGCTGTATGGGAGGAAGGTAGAGCTAAGTCCTGGGGACTGGAAGCAGGACAAGTAGGTTTCAGTAAAAATTCTGGAACCACAGGAGGAGCAAGAGGTGGTTTTCTGAAAAACACTTCACTTTACACCTCTTCCCCCCAGCACATGCTCAGAACGAACCAGGCTCGTCCATGGACATGAGGACCTTCTCCTTCCTCCTACCACTTGTGCACCAGCACCCTGTAACGGTTAGGAGGGGCTGCACCAGCCCTGCACAAAGCTCCGGGATTTCAGTTTACCTAGGATCTGCTGTCAGGCAAAAGGTCCCCTCGGTCTGCACACAGGCTACGGCACTGAACAGCCTGGCACATCCCTAGTGCGCAGCCCGGAGCCGTCCCGGGCATCTTGGATGGGTCCCTCAGAGCATCCCTTTAGCCACTGCAGCTCCTCAGAGGCGGCAGCTGTGGGCTCTACATACAGCTTGCCCAAGGAAGATCACAGAGTGAGGCCTCATTTTGTGATCTTTGGCTGCAAATTTACACTTTCCAAAGATGTTCAAATCCCACTGAAAACATAAAGGAAAGACAGCTGAAAATTGCTGGCTGCTGAGTGATTGCAGTCTGAAGACTCCTCCGTGTATAAAGGAGGGAAAATATTGTTCACTGCAAGCTTATGGATCTCACGAACCCAGGGATGAGCTTTGGGGTCAGGCAATTTCATGTTTCACAGACGAGTGCTCAGAAGCCCAGGAAGAAAATGACCCCGTGGAAAAAAAAAAAACAACCAAACCAAACCACAAATACCTATTCAGTCAGTGCCAGGAGGGCTGTACAGGCTCGGTGCACTGATGTGTTTAACTGCTGCAGTGAAGCAAGAGCTGGCTCCTGCTAAGTGCTGGCAAAAAACTTTCCCTGGTATCCGCTTGTACTGCCAGTGCTGAGGGCAGAGGTTTCCATTTCCACTCCCGGGGGACGCAAGAGAGAGATGGGGCATACAGCCGTGCCGAAGCGGGGAGCCGGCACAAAGTCCCCGCCCTGCAGACAGAGATTATTTTCTTTTCCAACACATCTATAAAATCTGTTATGTGGAGACTTTCTTTTTTTTTCTTTTTTTTTTTAAATTGCATTTTATATTAAAAATAGACCTCTCGATGATGTTACAGTACTTGTTAGCAGAGATTGTTAATAGCTTGCAGCATCTCAGACATGACAAGGTTTGATGGGAGGGTTGGTGTCCCCAGCACCCTTGCCCAGGAGTCTGAGCACGTGGACACACTGACATGGTCTAATCCAGCTCTTGTCCATCAGGTAGCTACCACCCACTTACTGCAGCCGGCTCCCATTCAGTGGGAATTTTGCCTTTTTCTTTGATAGGAAACACAACTGGGCTATCAGTCTGGGTCTGCACAACCCAAGAAGCAGCGAGATATTTCAACGAAATAAAAAATGCCCTGTGGGAGGTTTGTGCCTCAGAGGGGAGGAGGAGATGCAGCCCTGGGATATGAGGCTTGCTATCCTACACCTCCCTTGTGACAGCGGTACAGCCAGGGAGCCCCCGGGCAATTATTTGAGGACTGATTGCAAACTCATCCCATTGCAGGTGGCTGAGCAGCCTGCACTCAACTCACAGGGTGTCATCTCGTTCTCGTGCTGTGCTGAGTATGAACAGCAGGAAGAGCAGAAACAGTCTTGGGGATTTGAATTTGGACAGGAAGGTTTAAACTGAGTAAAATTAACTTTGGACTGTAAACTGGGGACGAATGAGTCCTCCCTGGGACGCTGGAAGATGTAAGAGTCCCCCTGGGGAAGCATTAGGATCCCCCTCACTTGAGCGAATTTTGACTGCTTTGGACAAAACGATGGAGAATATTCTGCAGGGAACAATCCTGTGGGTGGAAGGGATGATCTCATAGGTCTTTTCCATCAGTGATTTCCAGGATTTTTGTGCCTCTGACATAAAACCCCAAAATAGCAACATTAGTCTAGGTCAAGATAACACTAAAAGCATGCGTTTAATTTTACATCTGGCCAGGAGTAGATGTGCTATACCGTGGTTGTATGAGTCATTCCCAGATGCTATATACCGCCCTCAGAGTAAGCCCCAGGACGAGGGCTTTACATCGGGCCGATGGGAACCCAGGGTGTGCAACACGGTGACCATAGGTATAAATGCCAGCACAGACACTCCACAATAAGCGGGAAAACTTGACAAAATGAGGGCTTAGCAAAGCCTTCATGCTGCCATGCTCTCCCTCGATAACTGCTCCTACCATTTCTGACAGTTTTGGGAAAGCATGGGCATGTGCATGGGCTTGAACCCTAACCTCATGGACCTGAGCATGCCACCAGCCTGGTTCCCGCATCCGACACCGGAGGCTTAGAAACACTCTCGTTACAAATAGTTTCGTAAGCAAAGTCATGGGAAATATGTGCATACGTAACCTCGCCTATGTCAGCGTAATCACCTCTCCTCTCAGGCTAAGCTCATTTCCCAGCAATTGCCCCTGGTTAAGAGGACACCCATGGCCTCTACAAGAGCACAGCTGAGGAAAGGTGACTTGTTGAACCACAGCACCCTGACTGTAGGTACAATAAATTGCTTTACGTCGCAGCACCTCGTGTTATTTACCCACCAAATGGGGAACAATTCAGTTTTCCCATCTTAAAATGAGGGCAGTGATACTTGTTTTTACCACACGCTGAAACTTAATGAAAGCACGTCTCCAAAGCACTCAAGAAATCACAGCAGCACATCACATAATGGTAGTCACTGCAGAGCTGTGCCCCGGTGGATTGTGCATTGCAGGTTGTTAATTAATCCCCTCCGTATGTACAAATAACTCTTATTATTATTATGAAAGGAGTTACAGACACATCAAGGGAAAACCAGACCCCTCAGGGATCAGCAACCACTGTCTCACCGCAGTCTTGTGGATAATACAAATGACAAATATTAGAAGGGATTGAGGCAGATCAAACAAACCAAACCTTCAAACGCAGCCACCTAGAAAGCCAGAGAAAGCTCAGCGAATTTTCTTAGACGTCGCGCAAATGCTGCCCCGAACATATACAAATGAGAAAAATGTTTATTGAAATCATTAATCCACATAAAACATTATAAAAAAGCACTTTTATCATCTGGCTTCAGTCAGTGTGTTTATTACCAGGGGACATGAGGCAGCGTCAGCACTGCCCACTCCTCTGATTCCCGGTCCTTTCCCGAATGCCCTGGCTCCCAGAGCCAGTCATCCAGCGAGACTTTCTGAATGGGGTGGGGAAAAGTAGGATGGGGTGCCGCTTTCTTTTCTTTTCTTCAAATAAGCTTTTGACCGCCACTGAAAAAAAATTAAAATCTAAGTTCCATAACCTAGAAAGTTAATTTGAATATTAAAAATTTAGATTTTTTTTTTTACATCTTGCAATTTTGAAGCCATGAGTCTGAATATTGAGCATTGCCATAAAGAATGCACTGAGTCCCAGATAAAGAATTCTCTTCTTTTCTTTTTTTTTTTTTTTTTGATAGATAGGAGTCTTAACCAGCAAAATCTTTCTCAGTGGTCCAACGTGTTTTGCTCTAGGCTTTTGGGCCGGATCCTAAGCTCAACAGGGCTCGCAGATGAGTTCTGCTTGTAGTCCATCCTTTATCATTACATCTAAACATGATCTCACCTCCTGTGGTCAGTGGCGGACTCACCACCGTAGAGATACGGGACTCATTTTCCTATCAGCTGTTTTGCATTTCAACAGCCCACATGTGCAATACTGGATTTCCACCTAATGCTGACTCACTGCTTGACTTGTTTGCAGCCCCAGAGGCTCAGTACTAAACCTCCCTGCTCCCTAATGCCTCGACGTGGGAGAAACTGGCACCCCCAGCACCCACGGCAGATGAGGGGGACACCCAACAAGACCCAACACCGATCTGGCAGGTTTGGCCTGGGCTGTCAACCACCGACAGCCAGCACACTTTACGTGCCACTGCAGCTCCTGCCTTTGAGTCATCGCTGTGCTTTATATACAGCGTACAGGCTGATGCAAATTTATGTAACCGCACACCCATCGGCTTTAGTCACCCTCTCGCCCTGGCATTGCCCCACACACAACACAAACCCTTCTGTGTGCTCCAGAAAATCAACTCAGCTTGGGAAGTCAGGGCTGGGGTCCAGCTCGCCCCATCCCAGGCATGAGGGCAGCACACTGGCCATTTTTGCTGGGGACAAGAGGGTTAAGTTCAGAAACAGGCTGACTCCAAACACATTCTCCAGATTGTTTTGAGGATTGAGAGGAAAACAAGTATTCCTTAGAGAAGGGCCAATTCGTCTCCCTGTTTGCTAAATGACCTCTGCAAGAGATCTTAATCTGGCTTTTAATGGATTCGGCAAAGAAACCTCATCTGTGGGGGCCAAGGCCAAGTTGGAGGGGGAATTTAAACCCACCTTATAGGGATGGGCAGAGGGATCCCTGGGGATCCTCCTGCCTTTGGAGATACTGCTGTCTTCTCGTTTATGAAATACATCCATCCTCAGGGACCTAAGCTTATCAACCACCATTCAGGTGAAGGTCTGCCAGACCTGTGGTTGCAATTCAGCAGGGGAAACACTCAGCAAAGCCACATACTGAGTGATGGAGACTCCAGGACTTTTCTGTGTGCCTATCTCCCACCGCAAGCTCCAGGGCTGGGGAGATATCAGCCCCAGCTCTGCAGAGCAAAGCTCAGCCTTCGTACGGCACAACTTGTGTTGCACAAAACAGCTTGGTTGAGATTCTTTTTCTAAAAAGGACAGAAAATACTCTTCTTCCAAGATCCTAAGTAACACTTCCTCTAATGAATGCACATGTCAAGCTTCTGGCTTAGTGTAAATCTGCTCAGCTCCACGGGGAATGGGAGCCCTACGCTGGTTGGCACCAGCCTCTCCTGTCTTGGGGAAACCAAGTTTGGGTCATTATAATTTGCCTAATGAAACTCTCCTTGTTCTTCCATGGGGAGATGAAGTTTTTCATCTCCTGCCACAACCAAGAGATAAGCAGGGCAGTGTTAAACATCTGCCTCCAGGACACAGGGCTGAATTTACGTGCTGGACAAAGCGAGTCCTGTACGTAGCCCGAAATGGGTGTAGCCATCAGATTCAGTTCCAGATCCTACGATCACATTTCCAACTTGGTGTCGCTACATGTGGTTCCTCTGTAGTCTTAAGGGCCTACCATTTAATTAAACAGTCCCTCGACTCTATCCCTGCCCACTGCACCTGGGCCAGAGGTACCATTTCATTTTATAGTCTGGGTACCAAGGCATAAAGAAACTGAGATTTGCTGCATTCCCCACAGGATTTCAAAGTATAAATCCTATGGATTTGTGTTGGTGCTCCTAGCTCAGGTGAAATCTTCAGTCCCACGAGGCCTTTTCTCAGTGTGTCCAACTGAATTCATGGTGGAGCCATTACCAACTTCCAAGTCAGCCCAAACCCGGCCCTGAGAAGTAATGGCAGAACTGCCTCCAAAAGTGAAGTTAGATGAGCAAGAAGCATCCACAGCAGAAGGCTCTCTGCAAGTAGATACTGTGACACATTGCTTTCTGGAGAGTGACAGTCCTTCTCCATGGTTAGAAGATGGGGGGTTACACTGTTTGCTGCACCTCCTGCTTTTGAGGCAGAGCCTGCAGCTCTCCACGGAGCCACGGTGGGGTGGCCTTTGCAGACACAGGGGGCTTTGCATGGGAACGGCTCCTGGGGTGAGCAGAGGACCCCGATCCCCATGGTGAAAAGCAAACCAGCCTCCCCCTCCCTACCAGAGCCAAACACGCATCCTAGATTTGATCCACACTCTGCTCTTCAAACTCTCATTCATACAGCTGTTCCCAGCAATAGAGACACCACGATACATTCTTGAGAGTGGGGCCCTGGTGTTATTTGCATTGTGGGATGAGAGGCAACCACTACAGGATTCATCCACCCGCGATGCACGTATTGACCTACAGAGGCTACATGGGGGCAAGCTACAACAGAGCCTCACTGCCCTGTGGTGTGTGGAGAAGATGGGTCCAGGCATGGCCATGCGGGAGCCACCAGCAGCAGACAGGGAATCCTCTCTGCCCCCGTGGGAGCTGTATTTTTGTGTGCATTTCTCAGCGCAGTTCAGGAAAGCACACAAAAATGAAGGTCCCCATGGGAGAAGAAGAGATGCCAGAGCAAACCAGAGCCTCATCAGGCAAAAGTTGTGGAGTCTGCTTATGCGACAAGCCAATCCTAAGGTAAAGCAGAAAGAAATTCCACACTTGTATGACTCATTAGTTTATTATAAGCAAGCTGACTCTTACAGGAGGGCTTCCACTGAAAACCAGACAGCTGACAAAGGTCTACAGGCAGCCAGACACCGCAGACCTGGAGCTCGAGGTCAGCCACACCATGCAGCTTACAGGGACTCAGGAGACCTCTCGCCTCCTCAGTGGAGATGGGAGCATCAAATTTGGTCTCCTATGGGCTCTAAGGATATCCCCAACCTCAGAACCTCAGTCCTCGCAGGTTGTGAGGGTTGCCAATACAAATGGCTGCAAACTGAGAGGAGGAAAGTAAAAACAACAGGGGAAGCCAAGGGAAAATGCTGAGTTTCCTGGAGGCTTTCCCTCCCCAGCTGCTTGGCCTGGTAGACTCCAAGTACTCTGATCCAACCCAGGGACAGACAAGTGGGAAATGAGATGCCTCTTTCCTGGAAAAGCATTTCAGAACATTCATAACACCAATAAAAATGCACCCATATCCACACCTCCTCTTTCTCTCTTGCACTGGTTGGCCATGGACCTCCAAGCTGACCCGAGCACCACACCAGCAATGGCCAGGAGTGCTGCTATTCTCCTGCTCTACATGATAAGCAACCACTGAGGCCATCCACCATCTCCACAGCCACAAAGCAAAGGGGTCTCTTCCACAGCTTGGTCTTGGTCGTCCTGAAATGCTGTCCCCGCCCTAGCCACTGTGGACAACCCTTCATAACAGTGGTCTCCTTTCGCTTCCCAGCATGGTTGCTAAACTGTGCCAGAGCCCACGATCCTCTCCTTGCTGTTCACTATTAGCACACTCTATTAAGAGCTTTCTCATCATGGAATTGTTTTCCTATCTGTATTAAAATTATTTTTGGGGTGGGCGGCTTTCTAATGGCTTCGGCATTTGGCAGGATTCATATGTTTGCTTTTCAGATTTGACTCAGCATCAAAATAGTTTGTTTTAGGAGCCTCTAGAGCACCCAGTCAGCATGGTACCAAAATCCTGATTTATTAGGGAATCAGCTAATGCCCTTTTACTACACAACCACCTATATGTACGTATGCACTATAGTCTAGTGTGGGAATGAATGGACACTATACTGGCTTCTACAAATGTAGTAGCATAACCCCCGTCATACATACCTCTTGCTTTCCCCCTGTCAGCCCCACACCAGGGCTCTGTGACTCCCTCCCCATGAATTCTTTCTCACTCTACCCTTTTCAAGCACTAGCCCCACCATACCCAGGGCATTGCGTTTACCTCCACACTATTCTAGATGCTCTGTCCTTCTCGTATCAATACCTAGGGCTCTTTTCACAGCCTTTCTCCAACCGCCTCCATCCTCATTTCCTTTCTGTCCTTTAGGGAAATAAGGGCAGCAATATTTTAATTTGGATGGGATCGTTGTGTAAAGGAAAGCTGATGAGAAGGCAAATTATGCTGCAAGGCATCAACAGCTGCCATCATGTAGTATTTTGATTTGTAGATAAAGACTGGCTGCCGGCAGGTCACAGATTATAGAAGCTCCATGCATCTCCCCATGTACCCCTTTTGATATTTTTTCCTTTACAAACAGTAGATTTCTGCATACTTCAAAGATGTCCTGGTCTTGGAATGATACAGCTTCAGGAGTTATCAGAGCAGAAGATAGCACACAGATCCAGAAATGCCATCAAGGTGAGGGCTTCACATTAGGAAAGTAAAAAATGTCATATTGGGTGAGATCAGTGGTTCATCCAGCCCAGGACTGTCCCCAGCAGAGATGTTCTTCAGGGAGGACAGGTAAGCCTGGTCTCTACCTTCAGTCTCTTCCACTCTTACTCTTCTAGTACCTACATTTTCGGTTAAGGGACATTACCAGGAATATCCCTGTACTCCTAGTATCATAGACCTGTTGTCAATAAGTTCCCTTTTGAATCTGATGGGTTGCTGGGGCAACATGCTCCAGAAGCTCACTACCTGCCAAGTACAAAAAATACCTTCTTTCAGCTGTATTACTTTCTTTTCTTTCTTACTTTCAGCTGGATACTTTCTTTTCAGTTGGATTAAAATTGCTGGACATTAATCCAACCACCTGCTAAGTTTCAACATACCCCTACCTGCCCTCTCCCTTTGCCTTATGGCTGAAGACCCAGCCCATGCAGTCTCTCCTCATGACGAGCTGCACCATCCCTTCAGTCATTTTAGCGGCTCCTCTCTGGACCTTCTCTACCTCCATCCTGAACTGCATACAGCATTGCCCTGGCAGGGGTACACCAAGCTTCCTACAGTGGCAATATGACACACTGCATCTTGTTCTCAGCACCCTTCCGGACCACACGCAGGGGTCTGTTTGCTTTTTTGGATGTCACTGCACACGGAGTGGGCGATTCCAAACGACTGCCAACCATGACTCCAAGATCTCTCCCCCAAGCTGTAACTCCCAGTTCTTGAGGTCAGCATCATGAAGGCATGCTTTAATTTTCCCTTGATGGATTACCTTACATTTATCTACACTGAAGCTCGTGTGCCCCCTTTTTGACACTCAATCATTTTTATGAGGTCTTTCTGGAGTTCCTCACCATCCGTGTGGCATCTGACTACCCAAAGGAGCTTGGCTTCATCTGCAAACCCAATTTTCTGTTTACATTTGACCTGCAATATTTTACAGCCTTTCCCATTCCCTTAATTTGAACAAGCTTTCCATTTCTCAGATGCCAGCCATCTCCTGTGGTATGCTGTTTAGCTTTCCTACTGAGTCTGCAGGGGATTTGGGGGACAACTTTTTTCTTTTCGAATTGCAGCACACGTTTTATCTTAGCTTCTAATACACTGTTATGAACAGCCTCCAGGCTGCATGCAGGTTTCTTGCTTTTTTGAACTGCTCCTTTTAAAGTCTCCTTCATAGTTACCTTGTCCCTCTCTTGAAACCAAATATCCACACACGGGATTTATGTGCCTTGCTTTTTCCTGCTGCAACATGAAATCTAACTGTATTGTATTCACTACCAGTGAGCTCTCCTGCTAATGCCTCTTGGACCAAGTCCTGTACACCACTCCAGGCCAAATCCAGAATAGCATCTTTTCTTACAGGATCTAGGATTAATTATTCTAGGAATTAACTATTTACTCCATCCCAGACTTTCTCGCTACATCCCATCCTGATGAGGCATTGACCCCATCTAGGTATGGATAGTTGAAATCTCCTGCTATTAATACCTGTCCTGAATTTGCAGCTTCTTTAATCTCACTTAATATTTCCTGGGTGGGGGTGGGGGGTGTCAGCAGTACAATCCTAGTACTACACTTACTTATTATTAGAGTCAGGGTTTCCACCCATGAGGATACTATAGTGCTTCTCTTTTCCTGTAACACTTCTATGCTGCTGCACTTTGTATTATCCTTCACTTGCACTGTCACTCCTCTGCCTATACATCCTGCTCCAGCACTCCTATAAAGCTGGTAGCCTGGCAACATTGCACCCCTCTAATTATCTCCTTTCCACCAGGTCACTGGGGTACCTGCCATACCATGGTTGTCACTTGACATCAAGCCCTCTGGTTCCCCTAACTTATTTTTTCAGGCTTCCAGCACTGGGGTATGAGAACTTGCACATTTTGTCTTCACTCCAGCACCTAATACTGTGCATGTCACTCAACTGCTTTTGCAGGGAGTCTGATTTGCCTTCCCCATTTATTCTAGTTTTAGCTCTGCACAGCCCTCCTGGACTTTCCAAATGTGCATTGAGCATCTACTACACCCAGCTCACAGCTGCACCAGTCCAAGCCAGGTGCTTCTCTGCACCTTCTTCCAGCTCCCAGTTTGAATGCTCCTCTATGACCCTTTTATTTTTCAGTGTCAGCAGCCTTGCTCCAAATCTTAATCTGTTTTGACAAAGATATGGCCCACCTGCGGGTTCTTTCTGTCCCCAGAAGTTCTCCAGTTCCTGAGGGCCCGAAGAGTACCCCTGACTCTCTGCACCATCTCGTCCAAGCACTGAGACTGCAGATCTTTGCCCGCCTCTCCAAACGCACCTGTGGCATTGGCAGTATCTCAGAGAGTACTACCATGGAGATCCTGGACTTCAGTTTCCCACATAGCAACCTGGATTTATCCTGCAGAACATCTCTCCCACACTCGCCCATGTCCCCAGGACCAGCACAGACTATCTGCTCCTCCCCTGCATCCAGCAGGAACTCACCTAGACACCCATGATATCTACCCTTGTGCCCCACGGGCATGTACCCACGGCAGTCTTCTCAGGTGCGTCAAACCCAGCTCCCTCTACATCTGACAGCTACGTCTGCCACTGCCACCACTTGCTTCTTCCAGCCCCGCGAGATCCCCTCTGCTATCAGAGCATTGTTGGTACAAGAAGATGCTCACATGGAGGGGAGGTGACACCTGAGAGGTGAGGTCCCTCCACACCAGCAGAGCATCCTGCTCTCCTGAAGGCTCCTGCAGCAAGGCAAAATGCCACACCAACATCCTCTTTTCACCTCTCTGGCTCTATAATTACAACAATCTGGGTTTCTCATGCAGTTATTTCTTCTATTATTACATTCCTTCATCTCTTTAGCAACCATTATGGTTAGATACAGGACTAAAGTCCCAAGGCTTAGATCTGGATTCACATTTAGACCCAACAGAAGAGCTATACTGTCTAATTCAAAGCCAGTTCTGGATTCATATTCACATTTCCCTAAAGGTCAGGCAGATTTGAAATGGTTATTGCTACTTAACATACTTATCCAAGAAGGAAGACAATTTAGAGTGGGTATATCATTCTACATTTTCTGGATATCTACGGCTGCCAAATGCAGTATAAGGCAATAGCTCAGTACTCCATTTTTATCAATTCTGTATCAGTTCAA
Source organism: Sagittarius serpentarius (assembly GCA_034782735.1). NCBI lineage: Eukaryota > Metazoa > Chordata > Aves > Accipitriformes > Sagittariidae > Sagittarius > Sagittarius serpentarius. The sequence continues at coordinate 7,321,687 of JAVKLA010000005.1, read as the reverse complement.
CTTTTTTTTCTATTGTCTTTCCAGGAGGAGAGGAAAAATAGACCTCATATGACAGAAATTAACTACATGATTTGTACTACTAGGATACATCCAACTACAACTTGAACAGACTACACAGACTACACAGAATAGCTGACCCATGAGTGGAGCCACTTAATCTGAGTGTCAGAGCCAGAGGGAAGAGACCTGGCTTTGCTATAGGTTTATAAAGCTGTAAAATACAGCATAGTTATAGACCACAGCCTATCTGCTCGCTGAGTCAGGTGCTAGGGGAAGCTCTCGTCAACAGGCTCCCAATATCAGCCCATAAGCACAGCTGAAAGTCTCTCCTTGAAGGCCTGGTCTCTGCGATCGAATTAAGCAGCGTTAAGTGGGAAGCAGGACCGTAAGTTACTGTGGCAACGGACACCAAAAACAGGGACTCTAGGTAGTAGCCTGCTCACCTGTGACAATTTTGTGCAGCATCTGCCAGGTGCCTGAGTTCCTCCTAACATGAAGGAAACCTCTCTGACAGGCATCCATGACTTCTTCATTACAAAAGAAAAGCAAAATCAGCATTATTCATTCAGAAAATCCAGCATGTTTAAGGGTGAGTGAGTTACAGCATCCCCCAGCTCTTCCCAAGACGCTCTCCCAAACAGCATGTTGCTTGCGATGGTTAATGTAAAAGCAAAACCTGACTGAGGGGAAATCATCCAGAAGTCTGGGCATTGTTGACAGACCCTTTAAGAGAAATGCAGTAACACAGGAACTACAAGACTTACATCATCCAAACTGTCAGCACCTCTCCTCCTCACAATATTTTTGTCACCCATCATATCATCCATACGGGCTTAAACCCTCACGATACAAGACGTGCTTGGTTCTCTCCTAACAGAGTCCTTGGATATCAGAGGAGCCACGTTTTTTAATTCTGCTCAACGAGTGGCTCTACAAAGCATGTGTGAGGATGTAAAGAAACACTTTACCAAACTACGCAGAATACCCCATGTTTCAGGAAGTGCACCTGCAACTAAAATCTCTGTAGCAATCCCAATGAGACAAGAGAGAGAGGCACAGATAAAGGATCTTGAAGCGTTCTGGGGAAAAAAACAACCACCTGACTACGTAAGTCACCAGCAAGTGACAGACCTCAACAGACAAGTCATTAACGTCCCCAGTGACTGTCTCTGCCTATTAGTATAAGCTGCATTAGGGAGAACAGAGCTGTAGGGAAGTCACAGAGATTAGCTAAAAATAGTCAAAGAGCCACAGAGGAGCAGTCTTGTTCTAAACTCTTTATGCAACTTAAGATAAAACCGACCCAGATGACCAGGCGACCCATGTGTGAAGTAATTCAGCAGCTCCCCATCGCTAGGGAGGATGAACTCTGCTGCTGGTAAACACACAATAACTCTCACATGCCACCAGCGTCCAGCCACGTCTGGAGGGGGGCAGCTGGGGGAAAGACTCTTGTCTTCTTCCAGCCCAATGTATACAAGAGAAAATCTGTTTATTTAGAGAGTCATTCATTGGTTTCAGTGGGGAGGAAGGTTAAAGCATTATTTGTGATGCTCTAAAACCACTTGCTTTTAATTCACTGCCTAATCCTCAGGAGGCATGTAAACCAGACTTTTTTTTACATAGAAATAAAAGAGGCCATTCAATTACATTCAGGCTGTGTTGAAAACAAATTGGAACAGTACGAAAGGGCAGAGACTGCCAAATAAAGGAAACCTCTTCCAAGTGCAAGACTACCAGTTAAACACAGCCCAGAGAGCAGCCAAGGACCACTTTTACAGGTGCCTCCCCTTGTTCTCCACGTGCCGTGCACCCAAAAAGCACATCCATGTTGTACCTGTATGCGTGGATTACCAATATGTTCAAAGAGTATAAACACATTGTGTTTGCAGTAAGAGAGGGAGACCATGTCGAAGTCGAAAACACTGATCAGCTAACAGCATCTGCTGGATTAAAACTCATCAGATCAAATACAAAGCATGAGCTAATTAAATACATGTCCAACTTGATAGTACTGTATGACATTACTGGGCATTTATACAGATAACAAGACTAAGCAGAGTTACAGCTAATGATTAAACATCTTTTGAATGCCTATTAAAGGTCACATTCAGGGCTTAACCCAGTCTTTGAAGCATAAGAAATCAAAAAGGACCTGCAGTAAGGTAGGGCGGGGAGGGATCATACCCCACGCATGTGCTTTCTGTGCCTCCCTCCACAGCATTTGGTGGAGGCCACTGCCAGGAACAAGGGAAGAGGAGAGACAACGCTACTGAGATTGCAGTGGCAACGGAATTAATACATAAATAGCAACAGAAATAATTAGGAAATTATGTGCACGGTCAGGTCCTCACCTTCCCCTCCTCCCTGCCTTGCTCATGCATACATATACAACTTCCTTCCTACCACAGCTACAAGTACAGCTTCATACTTCATCACATCTCTAAACCTCTTTGATCTGTGTTAAAAGGGGGAAATTTAGGAGGATGGCACGAGGGAGAAAATCTCTTCTTGCCAAAGACCACAGTTACTGCTTTTCTGAAAGCCCAAATGGCTGCCTCTGCTGCTGGAGCCAGAACATGTCACCACGAGCCAGCAGTCACGCACTGGCTTTCTGCACAGGAATAACGGCTTTGCCCATTCCTTCGCGTTTGGCCTTTATCATCCTCAACAGAATAAGCACGTGTCTCATCAAGAAGCGCTTGACAATGCAGCGTATCTTATCAACTCAATGCGCATAGCTCAGGATGGAGAAACGGTTGGTATGAAAGCAAGAATGAGAATTGGGAATAAGACCCCAGCCTCTTTCATTTCTACACGTGGTCCTGCAGGCTGAGTCCGCACTGGGGAGGGATGGCTCCCTTCTAGCGATCCTGGAAAAGGAGAAGCCTGGACCCATAAATGTCTGTTTGGGTATCGCAAAACTTGAAACAGCCCTGCAATGGGTTTGCTTCTGCACATTTCACTCTCTCTGTTTGCCAATGCTTCTGGCCTAATTCTGCTCTCACTTACATCATTGTAAAAATTAAAAGAATAAACTCCATTAAAGTCAATAAGCCACAGTGAGATTAGATGCTCGTGTTTCGGAAACCAGCCAAAGTTATGCCTGTGCAACCGAGAGCAGAATTTGTCCCGCGTGCAGCAGCAAGCCCGGTGGCACACAGCTCACAGCGCTCCTCAGAAGTGTTTCCCAGCCAACTCTAAACTCAGCACCCCATTATCATCTCCTTGGTCATTTCTACCCAATCTGAAACGCAGCCATGCTCCGGCACAGGGAGCAGCTGAGACCCCAGTGTGCACTCTGAATAACAAGCACAGACTTTGGGGCTTATGAAATCCCTTCCTAATCAAACAGGAGATTAAAATTCCTTGGGACCCATGCAGGTCTGGAACTTAAAAGGTGCCAGGGCAAACCCTCTTAGCTGGTATTTTTGCATTGCTGACAAAAAGGACTTTCCACCAAGATTTACAGATAGTTATATTAATTTGAATTACTCCCTCAACATAAAGCTTCTGTGCTGACATTTTTGTTTGTGTCTCACAAAAACAGGAAAACATTACATGGATAAATTGTGTTCTTAATATGTGGCTTCCAAAACATGCTAAATCCCTGAAACTGAGCTCAAATTACATCGGCCATGATGATGTTTTCAGATAAACATAGCCACATGCTCTAAGCAACACAAGGAAAGAAAATACAATGATGTCATGTTCTGGCTCCAGTCCCTACGTTCCCCCTCGTCTCCTCCTCCATCTCTGCCCTGGATTAGCCCACCCTCCAGTTACCGTGGTAGGAAACTATGGGCAGCAGACAGCCCTTAGTCAAGCAAGAAGTCCTTTTTCCGCTGTGAACTTTTGCGCTTTTATCTTTAGCTCTCACAGGCCTCAGGCTGACTCCCAGGCACGTTCGCTTCCCAGGGAAGGTTTGCATGCGGGTACCCCGGGGGGGGTCCCAAGCGCAGCCAGCGGCACTGCTGACCTCCGGCAGGGAAGGATTAACCCTCACATCAGGGGTCTCAGTGCTTGAGGGGAGAGCCATGTGCTAGGTTGGGGGATGCTTGTGCAAAGCCTGGGTGCGCTGGGTGAAGGAAACATCACTGAATGGGAAATAAAAGCTCTCTGCAGCACCCCAAGGTCCTTCGCAACTCTTTGCTTCATCTTCCACTGAAAAGCCAGCCCGGTCCAGCCCTCAAAAGGGAGCTGTGAACACAGCCCTGCCTGACAGCTCCCTAATGCCTCCTCTCAGGCTGTAACAGAGGACTCACGGAGAGCAGACGTGGCTCGGTGGGTGCTCAACGGGGAGGTGGGGCACCAGCACTGCCACAAAAGGAGGTGGTCAGCCATAAGCTGCCGTCTGGATTTCAAACTTACCCATGCGTAGCATGGGTGTAGACCCTCTAGGTATAGACAAGAGAATAAATTCATCCCTTTATGCCTGGCCATGTATATCCCTGTCAATATGGAAACACCTGGTAACGACCTAGGCCATTTACGTTAGCTGAGGGTGGCACAAATCACAGAGGACAGAGACCCACTCCGCTACGCTCACACATGCTACAAGAGATCAAGCGGCCATGCAGGGGAAACTGGTCTTTGCCAACTTCTTGGGAAGGGAGATCACCCCTGTAGCACATCCATGTTCCCGCTGCTGCAGATAACTTCTGCAGTCTACCCACGGCGGGGGAGGACAGAGGTGGGGGACACCTCTCAGCCAGCACATGGATGAACACATCTTTCAGACTCAAACTCCACCTAAAAAGCTTAAGCGGAGGGAGTACAGCATGAAAAAGCAGATCTCTGAATACCCGGGTTGAAAGAGCAGGGCAGCGGATTAGCTGGAGACATGAGCAAAGGCCAAATTCTGATTCCCGTATATAACCCAGAGGAACCAGGAAAGCTGGCCAATACGTATTACCAACGGCAATGCATGCATCTATAGGCAGGATTGCAGGTGGTTATAGCTGGCTGCTGTTAGCCCAATGTTGATATAATTTCCACCTGATTGTTTTTTTTATTATTCAAAAGATCTGATAATCATCTATCAACCCTTTGCAAGTTACCTAGAAATGGAAACTTAACATAAATCGCAATCAAATTTTCACAGCAAGGAGCTCTCCTGCAGAATCCCTCCTTGCAGTGAGCAAAAGCAGACAGCACTTGCCCAGGATTTTTTAAAGTGGATTTCAAAGCAGTTTTGAAAAGAGGAATATCCCGTTCTTTATCCTCAGCTATCAGATGGAAAAAATGAAATTCAAAACAGTTGCAGGGTAAAAAAAATTAATGACTATTATATTCATTAGACCATACAGTTTGGAGGCTATCAGAACTAGTTTCAGTTGGGGAAAAAAGACCACTGTTTTTCAAAAAAAAAACCAAATTTTCCCTTTTCAAAACAACATTCTAATTTTGCAGCACTCAAAAAGGTTTAAGAAAAAGATTTAACAAGCCAGGTGAAATAATTCACTTCTAAACCAATTTTTACCAGACCAAAACTTAACAAAAGTATCCACCCTGCACAAATTCATTGATCACTGCTCCAGTTTTAGGTTATTTCCCCCCTGAGCTTCCCCACAGAGATCATCTTTTCTGTCTGGAAATTTTGTCTAGGTGCAAGAAGAGAGAGATGGCAATTTGTGCAAGACTTTTGAGACATCCAAAATCTCAGAAGTCCTGGTCAGTATGAACTCCACACATGCAGCTCACGTGCATCCATAAAAAAAAATACATAATGTACAATTTCATCCAGCACATGAAACCCTGGCTCCAGACAAGTGTAGTAAATCCATCACATCCCAGGTGCAGAGGATATTCTCAGCCCAGCAGACAGTGCATGCACACACGTCCCAGTGGAAATAGCAGTGCTTTAACTCCTTATATTTGGTCTGTTTAGGGCCTTCCACAGAGAGGATGGAGTGGTTCTGAGCTGTAGTCATCTCTCTTCATTTACTGGGTTGTAAAGTAAATTTTTATTTCCATTATTGTTTCTCCTTTTGCAGGACATGCCATGATAGGATCATTAAAAATGAGGGGACAGTCTATGCTACAGCCTCTTAATTCATACCCAATAGACTGGAGTTTTCTGAATAAAGATTTAAAAGTGAAAAACTGTCTGAATACACCTAATTTCTCTTTTTGCCCAGCTGGCTACCGAAAAAAAAGATGCAAAGGGGATTTTTCTTTTTTTTACATGAAGCAATCAATTTAATCTGCTTTGAAGAAAAGATTAATTAAACTGAGCCTACAACCAGATCCAGATGAACCATATCTGACTTCTCAGCAGAGGCACTGGAGCTAAGTTGTCTCAGGGTCAGGCAGTCACAGCTGCTCCCAGCGCCGTGGCTGGTGTACGAAGCCGCCTTCTCCCTGAGAAGATAATTCAATCCCTGCTGTTGCCGGTCAGGTTAAAAATCAAAACCTCAGAAAACCAGCATGTTTCTGGCTCTCGTGCAGCTGAGCGAGGCGATTGCCCTCCCGAGAGCTGCCTCCCAGTTGAGGGGAGACACACAGCAAATCATGGTGGAAGTGCTGGCCCCTGACTTGTGGTAGATCAGCACACCTGTGCAGGAATCATAGAATCACAGAATCATAGAATCATTTAGGTTGGAAAAGACCCTTAAGATCATCGAGTCCAACCATTAACCTCGCACTGCCAAGTCCACCGCTAAACCACGTCCCTAAGTGCCACACCTACGCGTCTTCTAAATACCTCCAGGGACGGTGACTCAACCACTTCCCTGGGCAGCCTGTTCCAGTGCTGGATAAGCCTTTCGGTGAAAAAATTTTTCCTAATATCTAATCTAATCCTTCCCTGGTGCAACTTGAGGCTGTTTCCTCTTGTCCTATCGCTTGTTACATGGGAGAAGAGACCGACCCCCGCCTCGCTACAACCTCCTCTCAGGTAGTTGTAGAGAGCGATGTGGTCTCCCCTCAGCCTCCTT